>JABSTQ010011017.1:0-600000 GCA_013358835.2 Ixodes persulcatus
TAAAACTCTCTAATAAACGGCCGTCAGAAGTTAAGGCCGTTCGCTTCGTAGCAGACGACCAGACCGATCGCGGTCTTCGTTGAACGTTTGCGTGAATGGCGCGGATAGAGTTCGCTGGTGAACAGCGTACAAGTTACCAAAACCTTTGTTTCCCATGCCGTTGAGTACCTTGAATCTCCGTTTGAATCCATCTCACAACAGGCTCGTCTCGAAAAACGCTCCCGCACAAGTGACATTCAAGTAAAACCTGTGGCTGTGTAAACCTTTCGTAATGCTCTCTACTGAGCAGAGTAACTGATGAAGGTCCATGCACGGTCCAGACGAGATCCGTAGAAACAATGCATTGAAAAACCGGATTATACACACGCGTAATTAAACAGTCCCATGATTAAAAAGGTTTACTCCGATTATCATAACATACAAAGATGACAAAAAGGTACAGACATTTCGCCACCTCTGCAGGTGGCATCTCATCATACATGCATAGGGGTGTTCGTTTTCGGGTTTCATATTTTTTTAAGTTCGGGGGGTAAAATCGGGTGCTATTTTCAAGCTGATAATCGGGGAGAATTCGGGTTTTTGTGGAAACATTCCGAAATTCGGGTTTTTTTTCGGGTTAAATTTACAAAGGTATTCAAAAAGAAATTCGTTTCTTTTTTTTTGTTTTTTTTTTTGTTTGGAGCGTTTTACGAGCTCCTAACGCTGATGCGTTAAAATTAAGGGTCTGTTTCAAGTTGGTAATTGGGGGGACATCAGGTTTTTCAACCTGCGATTGCCGTCGGTCGCTTCAAGGGAAGCACCGACCACGGAGTCCTCATCTCCCTCAGGGTCCAACAAAAACCCAGACCGTTCGAGAGACAGTCGTCTTCGATCAGATATTTCGCTATGGAATAAACCTGTTAAGTTTTCCCGAAATGTACGCAACTGATGGCTCGGACGTTGTTCGTGAGAAGGGTTGGACGCCAGCGAGGAGGCATGCTACCCAAGAGACCCTGCTGGGCGTCGACACCTAAATCCGGTCGAAGGGGTATTGATAGTGCATTTCACAGCTGCGTGCAGCAGGGCCGAAGCTACGTGTCGTGCCGAGGCGGTTCACACCTGCACAGCGGGGGACGGAAGTGTCCCTCCGAGGCCCCAAAGCCCATTGTCGTTTTCTTCAGCCGGCCTCGTAGAATGTCACGGTGAGTTAGGCGCGCTCGTTGGGCGGTTGCTTAGTGTCGTGTAGCGTCCACAGTGCTTCACGCAGCTTGCGAATGAACTATAGGTCACTGTTGTCCCGAGGTAGGGCAGCACGTGTGTGCACCGCAAACACCGTGCGGCGCAAAAATAAATAGGTTAGTTATGTGGTTCGAAATTCGGGAGAAATCGGGTTTACACCCGATTCTCCTGAAACACGTTCGGGTGTTAAAATCGGGTAAAATCGGGTTTTACCCGAAAACGAACAACCCTACATGCAGTGACACAAATGAAGCGAGGCTAACCAGTCTACTTATCGCAAACGACCCTGCAGGCGTTCGGTAGGGGGGCCCCGGTTGTATTGCACACCGATGCGTCACGACGGATGAACCAGGATTCTAGGAACTTCCTTTGGCCCCATCTTGTTCTCGGGCAAGCGTCGTCACATTGTCCAAGTCGAATGTGTGCCCTGTCGTCCAGCAGTGTTCGACAAGTTCCGGCTTGGAACGCGTGGCATGGTGGCCTTGGCAATGTCCCTTTTGTGTTCTTTTATTCTCGTTGCCCTCTTTCTGCCTGTGTCGCCAATGCAAGTCGCATCACAATCCCCGCACTGCGCTTGTATACCAACCCGCTTTGACCATCCGCCGGGGTACGGTCCTTCGGCTTCGTGAACACGTTTGCCAAAGTGTAATGCGGTTTAAAAACAGCTTTGTGCTCGCTGGGTATACAAACTGTTTTTAAACGGGCACACCTTTCACTTGTACTATGTGACGACACTTGCCGAGAACAAAGATGGGGCCAAGGAAGTTCCTCGAATTCTGGTTCATCGTCGTGACGCATCGGTGTGCCATACAAACCATGGCCCCCTGCCGGCGCGATTTACAGGACGTGTCAGTAGACGTGTGTGATCAGTAGATTGCTTCACTTGTGTCAGAGTATACTGAAGATGCCGCCTGCATAGGTGGCGAAATGCCTGTACCTTTTTTATCTTCATATGTTATGATAAGTCGGAGTAAACCTTTTTAATCATGAATTCACCCTGCTTTGGAACAGTTTCGCAAACAGTCCCATTTTGTGCGACGATTCGCGGGGACACGCCGGGAACAAAGAAATTGTCTGGAGGCCTAGAAAATAGATGAGGTGGTCGGCTGGTGCGACCATCTTTACAACCAATATGTTACAAACACTCTCCTCCTATCCTGTGTGGGTGTGAGGAGTACCGTCCGCAGTATGTGCTAGTGAACATGTCTCGATTGCCTCTACCCCACAATCCCTGATTTGCTTTTCTAGGGTCTTAGCTTATTCAGAGAACTGCGTAATATTAGTTTTGAAAAAATTGTAGGTTTGTTTTTCTCGAGCGAGGACGAACATTGTAGCCGCAATTACTGTTTCTAGGATTATACGACTCAAGGATTGTACGACGGTTTTGCGCGGTTTCTTGCAAGTTGTAAAATCAGGGTTCTACTGTACAATGATTTGTCAAAGGTGATTGCATCTGCTGCCGCAATTCTTTTAGACTTAAGTGCACTTACGAGTGTATTGGAATTGTTTTATTCTGGTAATCTGTGCAATTTATCAAATGAAACATTTTGTGTTTACATTACTGTATAGTTTGTCGTGATGTGTAATTAATACGAACAATTTTTTGCTTTGTTGCTCCCGAATGCACTGTAAATATTTCATGATGCATTGTTTTAGCTGTACCCAACTGTACAGAATTCTGTTCACGAGATATGAAAGGAATAGTTTGTGGGAAGATTGATGGGTGAGTTTTTTTAATTGTCTTATTCTGGTGATGTGTGCTGTTTAGAGAAAAAATTGGTTTACATTACTGTATAAATTTGTGCTGTGCCCTTGCTATGAACATTCATGCTTTTGCAGCTATGAGTACACTGTAGAAAATTAAGATGCACTGTTTTTTAAGGTTCTGGAATTGCTGTAATGGCAGAATGTTCTTTAACCAGAGTCAAACCACATAAGAGAACATGAAGTAGCAAGACTAACGAGTGTCTGACTGCATGTAAAGTTCTGTTTAAAGACCGGTTCTCCTGTGGCTGGTGGGCAGTGACAAAGGGGATCCAGTGACAGTAAAAGAAAAGCGCAGAATATAGGAGGCCAACTCCTTCGCTCTGAAATCTTCATTTTAGCAAGTGCATAGGAATAGAAGAGGACATACCAGACCCATGAAGATCATAAAAAGACAAAAATGACTGTCTGTAAAAGAAAGCTGACAAGAAGCGACCCACGAGCTCCGCCCAGTACGGGCCAGACACCAATATCGAGACCCATTGTGTGTCGGGTCTCTGTTTTTTTCAAGCTGAGCAGTCAACAAATCACTTTTTTCTCTAAAAACCAATAGCTTTTCAAAACACGATTCAATATATGGGGTGGCATAAATAGCGGGGGCGCCGTAAAATTGAGCTGTAAAAATCGGTACCTGCATGTACGTACCTTAAATATTTGTCAGAGGGTGTTTTAGTGGTGCACGCTACCGTGTCAAATTTCAAAGCACTGCTCCATTTCTGTGAGATGTAAGAACAACCTTTGTGAAAATTTTTATGACGGGCGCCGACGCAGACGAACAAGCCGCAGCAAGTGCCGTGTTTGCTTCTGCTAACGAGAGATGGCGCAATGCAGGTCGCCTCAGAGAGAGTGCTGTTGTCCTGACGGATTTCGTGTGTGTGTCGTCTGCTTTATTTCGCTGGTCGTCTACACTTCTCTTTATTTCTGTTAAATCTCACAGTGTATGCTTAATTTTAGACACAAGCAGGTCACGGAATAATTGTATTTAATTTTACTGAATGCAGTCAACGCAGTTAGTTGCGGCATTTTGAACGGTTGCGCCATCTCTCGTTAGAAGAAGAAAAAACGGTGCTTGCTGCAGCTGGTTCGTCTGCGTCGACGTCCGTCAGAGAAATTTTCAGAAATGTTCTTACTTTTCACAGAAATGGAGCTGCGCTTCGAAATTTTACACGGCAGCGTGCACCACTAAAATACACCTTTGACAAAAATTTGAGGTACGTAAAGCCTTGAAGGAGATAGCGGAGTGTTTTAGTAGATCGTTGAGTCACTCCCGCAGCGCTATCCGCTAGCCGCTACGACCTCCGCTATATGTAACGTAGCGGAACCACCATTTTAGGTTTTAGTGGAACGTTCGCAACCCGCTACGGAATACAGCGTCCATGACGAAGGCGCTCACAAAGTCGTATCGGGAGGTGTTTCTGTTTGGAGACTTTAATAGCCACATCGACTGGTGGAGCTCTGATGCTCCCATCCCCTCCGACGCAGCCGACGACGTTCTACTGGGCCTGGTGTCAATATCGGGGCTTTCCCAGATATGCCGCTCTCCTACTTGCATCCCGAACTCCAGTTTTCTTGACCTTGTGTTCGTGTCTCACCCATCCCAAAGTCTTTCGTGCGATGTGTACTCTGGTCTCTCCTGGAGTGACCACTTGGCCATTGAGTTCACTTTTATGCTCTGGTTCTACCACGCAGAGGTCACTTCGCTCGTGCCATATGGAAGTTCCACCGGAGAGATCTTGATCACATGGCCAAACTTGCTCACCTTGCCCCATGGTGCATAACCACCATGGGCGACGACTGTTTAGCTAACATGGACTCTGGTGTGATTTGGCACATGCAATTCAGTTGGATGTGGCGCCTGCGTTTCTAGCCGAAGGGGGCGCGCTCGGGCCCCTTGGATCTACTAAGGATCACATTCGTGTCGCTCGTCGGATTAGATTAGATTAGAACGCGATTTATTAGCCAAAAATAGTCAGGGAGTGGGATTGGGGAGGGCACCGGCGACTGAATTCGAGGTCTGGGTGCTGAAGCGGGCTCTTTTCAAGCGCGGCCTGCCCTTCTGCAGTGTCCCGAGACACTCGCACGGGCTAAGGCACTTCAGCGGTTCCTTAGGCTGGTCTGCATGCTGCAGATGTTGCATTCGCAAAGTCGAGAGCTCTACGTGCGCGCAAGGAACCGAACGTCTTTTGGATCTTACGTCAGTCAGCATCAAACTACTCCACATGGCCTCATCTTTTCACATCAAAGGGCCAGACTGTCACCCTCCCTGGGAGATCGCCAATCTGCTTGGCAACCAGTTTGCTTCGGTTTTTCTCCTCTGCCTCTGCCCCTGTTTTCACTTCATGACCAGGACGTCGGGGATGATCTGCCTCCCAACCATGACGTTCTCTCTTCCACTTTCTCTTACGCCCTGTGACCTGGAGGAGGCCCTTAGCTGCATTAAACCATCTTGCTCAGCTGGTCCTGACGGCATCCCTCCCATCCTACTTAGGATATCCAACCTTATGTTCTTCCGTCCCTTCTCGCCAATTTCAGTCTCTTCTGGACCACTCAGTCCTCCCAGATAGCTGGCGGCAGGCTCTTGTCACTCCGGTTTTCAAGGGTAAGGGTAGGTCACACAGTGATCTAAGCCAGCTACCGTCTAGTATCTGTGACTTCAATTTTGTGTCGTACCCTGAACGCATGGTCAACAAGCACCTACTCTCTCACCTGAATCGTCTCCAGCTCTTGCCTTCGACGCAGCACGGGTTCGGCACTCACGCTCTTGTGAAACTGCCCTGGCCGTCGTTTCCCATTACATAAGAAACAACCTAGATGGTCTTGTTCCCACCGACGTTGTCCAGTTAGATTTCCGCAACGCTTTTGACACCCTGGATCACGCCTGTCTAATCAGAAAGCTGTTCGACTGTGGGGTGGGCGGCGGTCTACTGCACTGGGTTACCGCCTTCCTTACTGGTCGCAGTTTTCGGGTAGCGTACTAGGGCTCGGTGTCTCACACTTTCAAAGCTTCTTCGGGAGTTCCTCAAGGATCGGTATTAGGTTCCAACCCTTTTCAATCTCTATGTCCGGGATATTCCCCAATCAGATAGGGTCCTTTACGGTCCAGTATGCTGATGATACGACGTTGGCTATGGGGGTTCGCTCTGCTGCCGACGTTGCCATTCTGCAGGCTCACCTGGACAGGGTGGCTCTGTGGTCCATAAATATTCATCTCAGTCTCAGTCACGGCAAGTGCGCTGTAATGCGGTTTAGCTCCGCCAGGAACGTTGATTCTCCACATTATTCCCTTGGAGGGTTTGCTGTTCCACCCGTACAGGTACTCAATATCCTAGGCGTCTCCTTCACGCCAACTCTCGATTTTAGTCACCATGTGGCTAGGGTCGTTGGCAAGGCTCGCAGTTTACTGTGCTTTGTGTCCAGATTTTCACGACATTTTGGACAGGATACTCTGAAGACTCTGTACTGTGCCCTAGGGCGTTTTCAGATAAGATCGAACAACCATGTCCGGTGACCATTTTTAATTTTGATGAAATAAATATATTGTGCTGGCTTTATGCCCAGATGAATAAAACCAATCCTTGTTTTCGTAAAAAAAAATTGTCTTTGCGAAAAAAAATTGTAAGCACCCCCTCAGTCACATGCGCGTTTTGCGTATCGCGCGATGTTGACATTTCGGGCGGCTTCCCCCAAAAAACTGTTCTGGCTACGGGTCTTAAAATACTCACTAACAAATTAGGCATAGGAAGGATTGACAAAAAGTATTAATCACCGAGTATTAGGGTAGTTATTTTGAGAAAACAAATCGCAAACACGGCACATTGCGCAATAACGCTCTGGATTCAAGAATATTTTTCTTCGTATCTATAAAAGCTAAGAACTTCAACCTTTGCCAGTGTGTTGCCCTGTATATAGTTCAGCTTTGCGGGAAATATTGTTGTCCTGGTTAGCTGGAGAAATTCACAAGAATTGCTCACACGGGGGCATTTAACTAAAAATGCATTATTTTGAAAATCATTTTAAAAAAAAGGCAATTTTTAATTTTCGTTAAACTCTCTGAAATTAACGTTTATAATATGTACTAACAGAGTGTGCAAAAACATGATGCAATATTTGTGTTGCTTTTAAGTTATAAAGCGAGAAACATGGCCAAATTGACGCTAACGCGGTTGCCATAAATGGTGCGTGCACATACCCGCTCTTCACAATTTCATTTTTATTAAAACGTGTAAAAATGCTACAGGGTGGTCAGGAAAAGACGAATTGACAGCACAGAGGTGGACGGTAGTTTTGAAGGAAAAATTTCTAATACATTTTCGTACAACCGACCCAAAAAGCCCATTGGCCGGAGCGATCGAGGTGCGCCACCCTGTAACATGCTTCGCGGTACCTGTTTCAACAACCGGCGTATAGCGTCTCCGTCTACGCGACGTAAAGGAAGCAACCGGAGCGACTTTGCAAACAGATCAGCCTACAACCTTGGTGGTAACATGATATAGGAGGTAGGGCGCGGCAGAACCTGAACCTGCGCCGCCTGTAAGCGCCAATAGATCCGCCGCGGTGGAGGACCAAACAACGCGTGGAAAAAAAAAAAAAAAAGATACTTAAAAGCAAAAAAATTCCGATTGCCTGAGATTGTTTGTATTGGGCGCTTTCAGATAGGATCGAACGACCATGTCCGGTCGACATTATTTTTTTAATTTTTAGCAAATGATGTATGTTTTACTTGTTGTGCAAGCGCAAAAACATATTCAAACTTTTTCTGCGGAACATAAAATTTCTCTTGAGGAAAAAAAAAATCACAAAGTCGCTGTCGGTATACGCTCTCATTTTTGCGACTTTCATAAAACCGTCTTTTTTGGATATTTATTAAAGAAAAACGGTTGTCTCTTAGGTTTAATATTTTTTGTGCAGAGACTCTACATAAAATAAAAGGAGGTAAACATGTATTATCGATTACGAAGCAATTTAGAGCTTTATCGATCCGGATCTTAAAAGACTGGAAATTCAAATTTTTTAAAATCTTTTGAACGCGTCTGTTCTATATTTGCATAAATTGTCATTGAAATTTAAAAACGATAACCTTTCTAAAGTAAATACACTGAAATTTAGACAGGTTACCGATTTTGCAATAAGTGGAAAATCAGTTTAAAATAAAGGCCATCGCAATTTTTCTTTTACTTTTCACAGATCAAGGCTCATAATCTGTCCCATCAGGCCCTTCAAAAGTGCTTTGCAATGTTTTTTTTTTATTTCACAGGGTTTTAAATATACAGAATTGACGTAACGGGAGTGGAAACAGATAGGACGTTGCCAATTTCAAACAAGGGCAAGCAAGGGGTCGAAAAATTTAGAAAGTCTGTTAAGAGAAAGCACTGTGACGGGAATTCGTGAAAAATTAGAATTAATACAAAAGATTACACGTGAGTTTGAAGCACAAGTCAACAATTTAAATACAGATTTCTCGGATCAGTGAATTTCGGAGCCTACCCTTCGTGCGGAGGCTGGGCTGCTGACCTTTCAATAGTTATAAGAAAGAACACATGTTTAAAGTGATACAATTGAAACTAGTTTAATTAATCAAGATCCTGTGCGCACATTCGGAGCTTGTCGCGTGAATTCTTTCTACCAGGACGCTGACCTGAGTCGGTCATGGCACTCTCCTGGCACTCCGAAAAGGAACATTTTTTTCCCCATTTGCCTGTAGCGATCACTGTTCGTTTCTTCTCAGTGGCACCGCAAGCTCGCGACCTCGATCTGCTTTTCGCAGCCATAGGAGACTTTACTTTTAAAGATATATATATTTCAGCGGCTACTGTTCTTGCTAAAACAGCTGCGGTTGCGAAGTGTCGGACCGCGTACACTGCCGCAAGTGACAGGACTGAATCCCACGCACAACGGAAACAGAGTCCCAGTCCTTTGCTTTCATGTCCCTGAGCGCTTTGACGTCAGCTTCCGGGAGGTGGATTAGTTTCACGTTCGGCAGTTTAGTGTTCAGTGGGGCAACCATCTCTGACGCCGACTTGATCACCGACTTGGTGGGCCGTCGGAGGCTGTACAACGTTGTCTGGTGCTTGACACGACCCCCGATTCAATCACAGGCACTCTTGCCATGTCAAGCTGCGGAAAAAATACACCTCGCTGACGTGTATTTGTGGCTTTGCAGCTCGTGTAGTTGGTACTTGTTCTTAAAGTGGCTTGTTGCACCATTACTTACATAGGTCACATGGGCATACCCAAATTGGATTTCACGATTCTCCAAACCGTTGTCCTATAAATTAAGTTACAGACAATCTCATTCAATCGCAATTATTTTTCCTCTTTTTTATGTATCTTTATTTTCTACCCGTTGTGCGGCCCTCCACGGCGGCGGATCTATTGGCGCTCACAGGCGGCGCAGGTTCAGGTTCTGCCGCGCCCTACTTCCTATATCATGTTACCGCCAAGGTTGTAGGCTGATCTGTTTGCAAAGTAGTTCCGGTTGCTTCCTTTACGTTACGTAGACGGAGACGCTATACGCCGGCTGTTGAAACAGGAACCGCGAAGCATGTGACAGGGTAGCGCACCTCGATCGCTCCGGCCCATGTACATTTTTGGGTCGGTTGTACGAAAATGTATTAGGAATTTTCACTTAAAAATTAACGTCCACCTCCGTCCTGTCAATTTGTCTTTTTCTGACCACCCTGTAGCATTTTTACACGTTTTAATAAAAATAAAATTGTGAAGAACGGGTATGTGCACGCACCATGTATGGCAACCGCGTTAGCGTCCATTTGGCCATGTTCTCGCTTTATAACTTAAAGAAACACAAATATTGCATCATGTTTTTGCAGACTCTGTTAGTAAATATTATAAACGTTAATTTCAGAGAGGTTAAAAAAAAATTAAAGATGCCCTTTGTTTTTAAATGATTTTCAAAATAATGCATTTTTAGTTAAATGCCCCCGTGTGAGCAATTTTTGTAAATTTCTCCAGCTAACCAGGACAACAATATTTCACGCAAAGATGAACTATCTACAGGGCGACACACTGGCAAAGTTTGAAGTCCTTGCTTTTATAGATACGGAGAAATATATTCTTGAATCCAGAGCGTTGTTGCGCAATGTGCCGTGTTCGCGATTTTTTCTCTCAAAATAACAACCCTAATACTCGGTGATTATACTTTTTGTCAATCCTTCCTATACCTAATTTGTCAGTGAGTATTTGAAGACCCGTAGCCAGAACAGTTTTTTTGGGGAAGCCGCTCGAATGTCAACATCGCGCGATACGCAAAACGCGCATCTGACTGAGGGGTGCTTACAATTGTTTTTCGCAAAGACAAAATTTTTTTTCCGAAAACAAGAATGGTTTTATTCTTCTGGCATAAGCCATCACAATATATTTATTTCTCAAATTAAAAATGGTCACCGGACATGGTAGTTCGATCTTATCTGAAAAACGCCCCCTAGTGCTTCCTCAATTGGAATACTGCTCCTCTATCTGGAGCCCCCACCAAGTGCAAAACATGGAGAGGCTTGAGGTTGTTCAGCGCCGTACGACTCGTATGCTGGTGAGTCGTGATCAGTCTATGGACTATGAGGCGCGTTTTCGGTCGATTGGATGGCACCGTCTGAGTCATTGCCGCACAGTGTCGCGAGTCCGCCTCCTCGCTGTCGCCTGTGGCCCGTCTCTGAACGGTTCATACTTAGCCACAGTCAGACTTGTACGTAATCCGTTACAAGTAATGAAATTACTTGTAATCCCTTACATTTATCGGTAATTTAATAACGGAATAATTACATATCTTCTAGAGTATTTTGAAGTAATTCCCTTACATTTTTGACGTAACGTATTCCTTGTAATCCGTTACATTTTTCAGGACCAGCACCCTCCCCCCCCCCCTCCTCCCGCCCCTCCTCCTTATAAAGAAACGGTCGTTTTCATTTTGGTAAAGTTGAGCGCAGTGACACTGTCACGCGAATTGACCAGTGCAAGGGAGGCTTGGCACTCTTCAGTTCCGCAAGCCCTTTTTTTTTTTTTGCAACAATAGGCCCCTGAGTCTATTTATTTTAAACCCTAACAACAATGTCAAAATATCCAAATAAACATTCTACAAAAAAAAGGGGGGGGGGGCAAGTTATATCCGTTTTTTTTTTTTTTTTAGCGTCTGTTTTTTCTTTGCGATCGAAGGCGGGGAGAGGAAGACACCAAGTGATTGTATGCCTCTTCGAAAAGCTGAAGGCGGTAAGTGCACAGAAAAGAATTAACAATGTCCTTCTCGGTTATAGTGACTAGGGTCATTTCATAATGTCACAACACGAGACAACGCTCCGTATACCCTAAAATCGACATAAAAGAGATGTGATAATATGTGAAGGTGTTATTGCCACAAGCACCCCTCGTTCGTTGCTGCACCCTTATCATCTTCTCTTATGGTGAATTCGGGTGGTCGCCTCTCTCCTCTGACCTCGATTCAGCAGAGCGCCCCCTCGTCGCCGTCAGAGCTACTCGGGATCCCTTTCAGCCGATTACAACCGCTTGGCTTCAGAGCGCTCCGAGATTCTCAGACCAGTTGCGGAATTAAAATTTCTTGACATTGGTAATGCATTAAAAAACAACACGATGTTACTGCGTACGGTGGACGATTGAGCAAAATTTACGCTCGCAACGTGATGAAATAACGGTTGTGACGTAAATTGTTTTACGCATCGGCATGTAAAAAAAGAAAACAGCAGTATGCGAATTGATTTTTGCAGAACGAAACGAAAGCCAACACTTGGAAACAGTTGTCGACTAATCGCGTTTTCGACACTGAACGCGCTGCGATAGCAGTCATGCGTACGACAGAGCAGGCAAATATAAAATGGTTAATAAACCGCATTTTTCTCAGGGCGAAATATTGTGCAGGCATCGCAATGTGACACAAATCACAGTACATTATATTCGGCTCTGCTTTTATTTTACAACACAAACCTTTGAATGCACTTTTACCATACCTCAAAATTTCTTGAAGCGACCACAAAACCCGGTAAAACAGCGGCGAGCTCTGCGAGCTGCTCCGTCGTCGGTTAGGCTTAGCGGATTCACCGCCGTGAGATGAACGATCTCGTGAAAGCACTGGGAATACTTCACACGTCGACTTTTCCTGTTACGGTCGCAAACGAATGTCGTCCCGTCCGTTGTAATCCTCGCACCGTCGAATGCACAAGCACTTTGTAGAACCACATATCAATCGCCGTCATGCCGGACCTCGCACACCACCACAGACCACTGCCGGCCATCGTCAACAAAACCACGTGATCCCCGTCCAAGTACCACGTGACGCCTGCGGCCGCTCCGCACTCCGACGGCTACAGACGGAGTGCCAGAGAGCGCTCTGAGAGGGAGAGCGCCCTCGGAATGAACCACCCGATCAGGCCACAGCACTCTCTTTCAACCACATCGATTCGCGCGCTCTGGGAAAGAGCGCTCGAGAGCGCGCAAAAAGAACCACGCGAATTCGCCATTAGAAACAGGCTGTATTTTTTTCTGCTTTATTCACCTTATTCGACCCTGTTTTCAAAGCTACTTACTTTTTTTTTTTTTTTGTAGTCCAACTTCTAGGCTTGGCCCACTTTATTTCTGAATTCCAGCCAGGTTATCTGCATCTCAGTTACCCTTTTTGTGAGTGAGCTTTTTGCGAGCACTTCGAAAATGATAATAGTCTTCCTTTTTTCTTCTTCCTGTTTTTACCCCAGCAGGACGCACCTTATTTCAAGCAGATATTTTTACAAATAAAACATAATGGTGGCTGACGTAGACTTGATATTTTGGGCTTGAGGAGAGAGTGAAACTCGAAAGTGGGGCCATAGCGCGGCTTACTTAGTTCTCTGCCCTTTGCTGCCCGTGGCATCAGCGGACGTCTACTGGAGAACACCGGAGTAAACTGCAGTCGGTCCGTGCTTCTTGCGTTTTTGAACGGCACCAAGAAAGGTACACATGGCAAACGCGCGTTTACATTTCCTTGTTTTAACCAACGTTCTAATTAATTGTTGTTAAGAGTGTCCTGTTGTTTTTTTTTTTTTTTTCTCGATTACTTATGATTAAATATTGGAATTTTTTTTCTTATTTCCCAACGTCTCAACCGAGGCTCGACCTGTTCAGAACCAAAGGAAGAACATCGAGTCATACCTTATTTATTATTTAATTACCACCTTATTGTTACCAACTCTACTAAAACTCTCGAATATTAGACAACGGCTGAAACGACGAAGCTTTGCTCTATCTTCGAGGTAAATAGTACTTCCATTGCTTCGCTAAAAAAGCTCAATGCAGAGATGAAGCATTCGTGAGGCACAATATGCCACTCCCATCCAGTGCCTCAGTTCAAATAGTGTTCAGCATAGCAGTCGACATATTGAGTAATAAATAACGCCAAATGTCTGACGAGACTTTCGAGAGTCAGCTGTTGCTAAAAATACTCAAGGTTAATAATAGAACAGGTGGCAACAATAAGAACTTGAATAATCAAGCTTCTCCCCATTGTTTCTTAATTGACGAAAATATTGTTGAAAGTAACGCCACGAAAGTAACGGATTACTTTTGGGGGTAACGGTCACTTACTTTTATGGGAGGGTAATTGTAATTGTAATACGGGACATGTGCGCCCACCCTTGCTGGGCTAGTGACGGAGCCCGTGACTTCACTCGGAGCGGTGTCGCGCGCGGCTCCGTACTCCCTAGAGTTGCTCGATCAGGACCTTGGGGGCTTCTGTTCGCACAATTTGCGTTGGGTGTGCTGCGCTCCCAGGGCAACGGGGGTCTGACTGGTATGGTGGGCAGGTCCCGGCCTGGGGCCGGCTCCAGTTGGTCCGGTTGGGATCTGGTCCGGTGGACCGGGTTGGATGTTTACCCTCGGTTGGCGTTGCACTGGTGGCGCTGCGCACTCTGCGCGAGTGTGTGGGGCCGCCCTTATTCTGCGAGTCCTTGGTCATATTTTGTCCTTCCTGTATTATTTGTTCGTCTGCGCCTAAAACGTTCGATTGTTGTGGTTCGTGTTTTGTTTTTTGTCTACTTATTAACGCGCGGAAAGTTGGCTGGCAGGCGCCTCAGCGTACGGGTTGTAACCTTTCTGCCAGCCGCGCACGCTTCCCGGGTTCTTCTATTTCGTGCAAATAAAGATTGATTGATTGAGAGTTAACGCAATGCCAGTAGGGGCTCTTTCGGACACTAAGACTCGCGTAAAACAAATTTGTAAAGGAATTCTTCGCAATTTTTGTTTTATTAACGTCGTTATCTTAATAGAATATCTTTTTATTTATTGAATAACGTGCTAATAGTTGCGTCTTTTGTAAGTAAATGACTATTATGTCTGTAATTGAATACAACTGACGGCCAAGCTGTCCAAGCCAATCCGATATGAGTCAAGCCCCAAAGCCACCGAGAAAAATCTTCAAAAATAATGACAACAACCGTAGCTGTTCTGTTGTGTCGTTGTTCACCGAAAATGAAACGCCACGGAACTCCCTCATATCCGCCTGCTCGCTAGCTTCCTTGGTCGGTTCTATCCTCACGACAAAGCGGCCGAGCAGGAGGCCGCACCCTTCGCTCTCAAAGCGAAGGGTGCGGAGTCGTCTCGATTCTGCAGGCGCAGAGTGGTTTTTCGCACCCGCTTTACTGTGGGCTCATTTCTCCGGGGTTGTGTCAATGCCGTGGCAACGAGCGCCTGATTTTGCTGTAGGAATTCAATCAGCCTCAAGACGCTTGGATGGGCGTGGCCGACGAGCTTCTGGAACCCGGTACTCCATCCTTCGCTGGTGTTGTTCATCCGGTCTTTATCTTGAAGAGTGGCGTCGTACATATTCCACCGTAACGGGGAAAACTCCGGTCGTCGTCGGCGCAGAGTCAGGCGAAGGGAAGAATTCGCTCTGGGTGCCGCCGCAGATGGAACAGAAGCATAACGGAAGCGGCCGTTGACATACGTGCAATCAAAATAGTTCAGCAGGTAGCTGATGTCACCGGTAGACTTTTCTCTGGTGGTTAGTTCTTGTGGAACAAGCTGTGGTGGAAGAAACGCGAGCCTGTCTAAAATCCCGCACAGTTTTCTAAATTGGTCATCTGTCTTGTACTTTTCCAAAAGGCCCAACTCCCGTTCTTTCAAAGTACTTTCACAAATTTGCAACTCATTCGTGGATGGGGTACAAGTTCTCCTAAAAATGGTCCAATGTCCATCGCGTCCGCACTTTATTTCAGCCCGTCTTTCGCCCGGGTAGCAAAAAAAAAAAATCGAGGGGAGCTTTTGTCCGGGTCTGTCAAAAAATGGGTGAGCTTTTGTCCGGGTCTGTCAAAAAACGGGTGAGCTTTTGTCCGGTGAGCTTTTGTCCGGTGACCTTCTGTCCGGTGAGCTTTTGTCCGGTGAGCTTTTGTCCGGTTACCCCACAAACTGCGAAGCATTTTTTTTTCGCGGCCGTAATCAGCATGTTTGCCATAAATCGCTACCTGTTGCAGTCGTGGGACGGCTTAGTCGCAGCTAATGGACTTGTTCCAAAACCGACGCGCCCCATCGCGGGAAAATACCACGCAGTGCACTCTGGGAACTAGTTGGCCCCTCAGTTTCGGTTTCGACTGAGCAGCTTCATCTCATGCTATCACGCCGCGACCGAGCGCGCTGCTTGCGTTTTCGATTATCTGACTTGTCACGAACGTACAATCCACTCATTCTCGAGCGATACAAAACAAAGACCGGGGCACTTTCCCTGGTTTCCGAAACACCGGGTATTATGGGTGCGTATGCAAACGTAGTAAGACGTGGCCAATTAGTCACCTCACCCCACCAGGGCATCTTTGAGTTCAATTTCAATAATCCTGTCTAATATACCAGTGAACTACAACTGAAATTTGGTCACCTGGAGCCTTACACGTATTTTGTTTGCCAAACGTCCGCTTCTTGTTAGTTAATGGGGCGAAAAGCAAGCCGCGCATCCTCACAGGAGTATCAAAGTTGAGCCCAGCGTTGACGCATGAACTTTTATGGAAGCGCAATAAATTCGACCTCACTACTGCACAAAAGTTACTATGATGTCTTCCTCGTGTCATCATATATCTCCCACTCAAATTTTATGCTGATGGAAGATTACGTTTTCGCAAACGCTAAGATCGGCTAGCCAGTGGCGTCACGAGGGTCAGCGGCACCCGGGGCGGTAGCCCGCCGAGACACCCCCCCCCCCCCCCCCCCGTTCTCGCGTGGCTCGCCGCGACTCCCCCCCCCCCCCCCCCCCCGCTCTCGCGTTGCCCGCCGCGACTCCCCCCCCCCCCCACTCGTGGCCGGCCGCGACACCCCCCTGAGGGCTGCACCCCCCTTGTGACGCCACTGCGGCTAGCTACGACCGAGGCCCTAACAAGCGTCCCCTACTCTTCGCTAAGCCTTTTTGGACGAGCTTTTACTGACGCCCAAGATCTCACCTGTGCCTGAACGGTGTGTCTGAAATTATCTCGGCATACTCACGCAGGAAGAAAGCAAACATATAACAAATATTATGGTCATTAGCAACCGTCATACGCGCTTTGAATAATTTCGTTCGTTTGGCGCACCGCATAAGGGTTCATGCACGTCCGGCGCACTTCCGGCGAACGGTGCGACATTCTTCACACAAGTGTCCGACTTTTGCTTTCTTAAAACGGTTTGTATGTGCGAATGTGCCTATATGATTGCAGGATAATATTATGCGCATACGCGATGTTGAATATTAGTGAAATGTAAGCGGGTGGGAACTTCACTTTGTGCAGTGCTGCGGGTCAGTACAGATAATAGATAAGAAGTGTGTTAAAATTGAGCTTTTCAATGGCGCCTCGGAGTTTTACCTCGCGTACTCAGGCGTATTAAGAAAAACAGTAATTGCAAAAAGTAATATTTCGTCTATGGACGCACGAAACAAACAAACTTCCTGATAAACAACACTAATGTAAAGGCGCAAGCTCGATGTATGCATAATTATTGGTTGCTACAGCTTGTTGATTCGTACACAAGCAAGATCCCCGAGCTTCGCAGCGTCAAAATTTCCAGCACTGGCTCATCCACATACCTAGATCGGAACGCTAACAGAAAGGCTCAAGTACAAAAATACAACAAGCATGTGTTAAGACAAGATATACGTCTCAGGCTTGTGCTAAAGCTTCGAGGTCTGGCCATTTAGATTAGTTTAGAGACCACAAGTGACGCTCTCGGGACCACGCTCTGTGTATAATCTCGTGTCGACGTGTCAATCGAAACCGAAACTGCCACTCTCCTCCCTGGCCAACTAGTTCCCAGAGTGCAACGCGCGCCGTGTTGCATGCAGGGCTTTATGGAAGTAGTCTATTCTCACAGCAGCATGATATAAACCACCTCTCAGAACCACGATCGCGAAGCGCACAGACCGGGCAGGCGCGGCGGGGCGGCCATCTTGAATTACGTCCCTCGCTGGCTCTCCCTTGTCTCACCAAAACTCGTTCTCGCGAGACCCACGCTAGCACGCCGCGCTACGCGCCTCGCTATTTGGCCCGATAGCGCTCCTCCGCTAGCCTCCGCAGCTGCGCAATATTTCCGCTAGCAGCGTGCATGCGCTGTAGCGTCGTCGCTCTAGCGTATAGCGTAGCGGAAGAGCCAAAACGATCTACTAAAACTCTCTAGTGTCAAGGCAAATATATTTTTCTAGAAGGAACCCGAGCACCACCAAAAATGGCAGACATCATCTTCTGCAACCTACGCATGCGCGTAGGTGACCCTGAAAAATGTCAATTGTTGGATTCCTGAATGTTCTTTGCGATATCTGAGTTCGACGCATTTGTTCTTACATCTCTCTTGTGTCCCACGTACTTGAACCCGCATACTAACGGTATCTCATACACCACACTCTCTATGGAAGGAACTAAAGGTTTCCGATGAGCCTTCTGGAAACCTCTATGGTTTGACTGAATTGGCGTCAGCCTGCTCATTTTGAAATACGAGGAGAATACTACGTCTACTCCAAACGTTTTGGCGCAAGCTGGAAAATACCGCGGAAATACGGGATCACTGCTATCTTTTTTGTTTGTTCCTTGTGCTGATTGCCATCTTGAAACTTCAATTATCATTTTCTTTTTACGAATTCCTCTTTATATCCTGCAGCTTATAATCTCATCCATTGCCTATAGACCTTTTTCGCATAACCTCAAACCAGCCAGTAACTGACGTACCCTCGACCTGGTGCATTTTTGGATTGCCCGCTGACACAGGGTATGCAACCGCCAAGGGTATGGGCGAAAAGGCTTAAAAACGGACGTCGTGCATGAGGTAGTTCCGAGTGCTCCTTTTTACCGTGCCGCAATTTCCGAAAATCTACGATTGTCTGGCTACCACTGCGTGGTCGTCGGATGAATAAATAATTTTAAAAAGCATAAGAACAATAGCAGAAAGTGTGCCATGAGCACAAGAAGCTGCAGCGCGAGTGTGGCTGCAATGTTTTTGAGCTTCGCATTTTCCCCAAGAATCCTTATTTATGAAGTCAGTCGATTGCGAGCTTGAATCGCGAGAGATTCGTATCAGACTCAACGTCACGTTTAAGCTCACGACCACTTCGTCTACGACAAGAGGACCGATTTTAATTCCCGGTGCAGGTGGTTCAATTAGGTTATCACTGCAAGCCCCATGGTATGTGAAAGGTATGAAAACGTCTACATGCCACCATTCAAGATGGAGCTATCAAATGCCGAGAGCTTACCTGCATAGACTACATTAAACTGCTCATATATACCGGGTGGATCAAGGAAACGGCAGGCTCTTTAAATCGACCGCAAAATTGGGTTTCTTAACCTATCGCGCTACGACTTTGTGCAGCGCTGCTCACAGATGGTGCATTTTTTTTTGTAAAATTTGCAAAGAGCAAACTTACCTGAGGAAAAAGTAAAGAAAGAAAAAGGCTTAGCTCCTATGGAAACGCAGCGACGCCACCGGTCTTCAAAGAGCACGGCGCCGTTTCGCACGGGACACAAGAGATGGCGCAACGAACGCCGCCAACGAACGAGCATACGGCGTCGAGAGCCAGCGTCTTTAGCAGACAATCTTTTCGACTCAAAAGCAGCGCGCGTTCCGCAGGCGGCGACAGTCGCAGAAACAATTACGGGCGCGGTAACAACAAGCAACTGCAGTTCCTTGTCTGCTAAATACGCCGGCTCTCGGCGTCGTCTGCCCGTTCGTTGGCAGCAGTTGGCGTGGTGACCGCTTGTGCCCTCTCTTGTCTCCCGTGCGAAACGGCGCCGTGTTGTTTGCAGACCGGTGGCGTCGCTGCGTTTCCATAGGAGCTAAGCCTTTTTCTTTCTTTACTTTTTCCTCAGGTAAATTTGCTCTTTGCAAATTTTACAAAAAAAAAAAAATGCACCATCGCGCTGCACAAAGTCGTAGCGCGATAGGTTAAGAAACCGAATTTTGCGGTCGATTTAAAGCGCCTGTTGTCTCCTTGATCCACCCGGTACTTCGCTGTGGAAACTCAATGAAAACACCCCACCGTCTTCGTCGTCGTTCTCTCGAGGAGGCAAGGTGATGGCCTGTGAGCAGCCAGCTGGATTCAACCGGACAAGCTCCGACCGAGTTATTGCAGCTCACCATAGCCAAGTCTAGCCAAGTTCCCCCCCCCCATACTACCCCATACCCACACCGTTGCCTACCCAGATAGCTGCGCTGCCAGAACTAGCCGGTATTTTTTTTTCTAAACCGCTAGACGGCGTCGTCGGCGCCGCAATTCTCAGGATAGCGGCGCAGTTAAAGAAAAGGTCTATAGGCAACCTGCAATGCTGTTTGGTTTGGCGCTATCTAGCGACTGAAGCAAGACACATTGGGTATGCCTGCGCGTGGCGGCTGCATTGTTCAGATGTAAGCTATTACTCATTTGGTGCCGCTTAGCCTAGTATCTGAAGCAAGCAATAGTGAGTAGGCCAGGAAGTCGTAATCAAATAACATGGCAGCAATGCCAGTATGACGGAAGCTACGGCCCTGGCGGGCCAGTCGGAACATGACTACGTATCACCTGAGTGCGCTTTTACTGCGAAGAAGTGTCAGGGTTTTCGCTTCGTCATGTTCTAATATCTGTGTTTTGCTGGTATACGTAGCGCATATCGAAGCCGTCGGCACGCAATGTGGGGCTTATCGTTCACCCTTTGCCGAGTTACAACGAGACAGGGTATAACTGTGGGCTCTCACTCTGCTGGCGCCGCCTGGCTGTTGCCGACTAGCTATAAAATAAGTGCGCGATGTGTTTTTTTTTGTTTGTTTTCTTTTAATTTCAAAGCTGTTACTTTCTTTTCGGTTTGGAAACGATAAAGTGTGATAAGTAAACTGGGTATCACTTCGTTTTTCCTTGTTTTGCTTTGTCTTTTTTACCATTAAGATAAAGGTCAAGACGCTAGCGGTCTTTTATCTCCTGTACAAGAGCGCTTAGTCAGCATAGCCTAGTTTCTTCTCTGCACCGCCCTCAAGGTCACACAACCCGAGAAGCACTCAGTCTTTCTCAACCGGGTGGTACTGCGCCCGTACCAACCAACATTTTAATTGGTCCTCTGGCGTTCTTATCTCTACTGGCGGTCTTGTGACCTCTCACAATGGGGCGCCACTCCATCACCTACAGTCGCTGCTTACCCGTCCACCCACCAGCGCCATGCTCGTCATCATCCTCATCATCGCCTCGGCCGCAGCAGCTTGCCCTTTTCCGGAGCCTCCGAGAAATGGCAGGGTCATCGTAACGAAACTCCACAAGGCCGCCAGGTTCGCCCAGTACGTCTGTGGCGGTAACTTCGAGCTCTTCGGCCCCAGCAACCAGACATGCCTCAGAGATGGCGCCTGGCATCCAGAAGACGCTCCGCTCTGCGTGGCTGACGTGGCGGTAGGCGGAACAGCGTTCCAGTCCACCATCGGTATGGAAGGCAACGCCCGTCTTACGGTGGACGGTGAGAGGAACACGTGCAGCGAAACGATGCTTCAGTCGGCGCCTTGGTTCGCCGTGGATCTGCAAGGTGTATATCCAGTTGTGGGCGTCAAGCTCGATTTTCCGGTGACAACGGCGGCAAATGTGACTCTCTATGTACGAGTCGGGAACTTTTCAGAGGTCTTTAAGGACAATCCTGTGTGCACCGTCTTCCATGGTACGATTCTGTCCGGCCGGAGCTTGCTTCTGGTTTGCCCTGGCGGCCTCAGCGGCCGCTATGTTAGTCTGCATCTGCGTGACATCAGCGCATTTTCTTTGTGCGAGTTTGCAGTCTACTCCGAGACCCTCGTAGTTCCGCAGCCAGAGGCTGCGGCACTTAGAGCCCACGCCCAGAAGTCGCTGCGGAACATTGAGGGGCTTGCAGGTTTCGTTGCCATTGGTGTTACTTTGACCGTGGCCGGTGTTTTGATTTGCATGTGTTGTAATACGCGGCTTGTTAAGGAGTGCTGCTGCAGGGGACGTAACGATCCGGTGTAAAGCGTTAATGGCTGGTTACTTTTAGTGAGAGGCAGCATTGGCAATGTGTTTTATTCAAAGCTGTACAGCTTCCATCTTTTTTAATTTTGACAGGATAAGAAAGTTCTATTCGAACGGAATAAAACGCGAACGCCGGAGCGCATGGCCCTGATAAAACTGCGCAGGGAAGAAGGTGACTGCGAGGATGCGCACGTCGGAGTAGGCGCACATTCTAGCAGCCTCCTCGCCGCTCCGCAGTTTTATCAGCCTCCAGCTAGTCCAGCATGTATTGAAGGCCACGCGTTCCGGCACTCACGTTTCATTTCGTTTTGATGATTTACTCTTTATGTTGTACACTCTATCGACTATTGGCTTCTAGGCTCCTTTGTTGCTGGATTTTAGCTAGGGGCCACTTTACGTGTCATCGTGCGGAGAAACTCGCTTGGTGTGTAGTGTAACGGTGGTGCTCTTGAGTAAAGTTTGGAAATTATTTCTGTGCATTTGTGCGTCATTGCCTAACATGGAATTAACATGCAGCCAAAACAAAATGTCGAAAGAAGGAAGAAAAAAAAAAAAAAACAACGCAACACTTCTGCTGTGTTTGTTGGTCTCGTTTCATCTTCCTTTTTTTAAACGTTTTATTGGTAGAATAAAGAAATCATGCGCTGACTGTTCGTGCAGAAAAAGAGCGCACCGCTTCTGGCTCAGAAACGTTGTCTGCTGTTGCCAAGGTCGAGGGGAGCGCCAGTCGCGGCCGCCTCTTGAGAGCCTAGAGTGAACGGAATGTCCACAACACACCGTGGGGAGCGCTTGCGGCGATCAGTCGGACGTACGCGTGCGCTGCGTCTTCACGTGGCGAGAAGGAAAGGCGTAGACGTTGGCATGCGATCAATCCTTTCGTTACCTCCTCGCAGCTCGTGATGAAAAGGCGGCCCATAAACCACGTGACCATGATTGAGCGGTTGGAGACTCTCGGTAATACAACTCAAGAAAGTAGGGCGAGGGTAAGACAGGCCGGGGCAACACCACCTAGAGCTGAAGGCCGCAGCGCTCCCCGGTGACGTCACACGAGTCGGCTGGCGAGCGCCGCGGAAAAGTGCTGCACTGAAGGCGTCGCGCATAGATTTACCGACGTAGAATGGCATTTTTTATTGGCCCAAACGTTTGTTAATTGGTAAAAAGAATTTATAAATATCTGCATGACTGGGAAACATATTTTGTTACACGGGCAGCATATTAGGACGTACAATTATTGTTATGATATGAAAGAACAAGGTTAACGACGTTTGGAGAGAGATGGGTTTTCGTTTTAGGCATCCAAATCTTGGGTGCTTTAATTATCTCTAGGAGTCTGAAGACACAAACAAACAAAACGTAAATGCCCTGAAACGTTATTGTAGGTGATGGGACCCGCCAAAATGCATAACAGCACCAATCAAGTTGGTGATGACATGTGCGGCTACTGAATTCGTATGTGAAGCTAATGAAAAAAAGATTATTTTAAAAAATGTGGACTTTTGGAGCACGAAAAAATGTAATGTGTTTAAATGTATTTTTACCAGAAGTAAACATGTGATAATAAAAACAAAACTGCAGGCGAACTGGGGAATGTTTTTCATAAAGTAATTAATCCTTAACTGAGACACGAAGACGAAACATTAAGCGCAGAAAAGACACAAAAAAGAAGCAAAGACGCCGCCTAGATCAAAGCGCACAAGTTTTGATTTAACCGAGTGCAGGCAAATTTAGCAAACTTAAAGCATAATTGTCAGTAAGGAACACATGCAGCTGTGAGAGCTTCATGCACACATCTACCCGCGTTCATTCACACTACGAATAGATGCTGTGAATATAAGTTCTCTTACCTTTGAAAGCTTCAAATTGTATATTCTCGTGTATCCATACTTTCTTCTTGTATCCATCTTGACACAATTCAAACACAAGCAACTTAGATGCCGCTCTGTAGCTTTCGCGACAGTAAGACACAGCACACGTACGGCAATGTAAAAAAAAAAAAAAAAATAATAATGCTATGACAACTGTTGCACTGAATATAAAATAATTATTTAGATTTTAAGGTTTCACTTTTTCTCTTCTTTGACTTGGGATTAGCCTCATAAGCTTTTCGTTCACCTTTCCACAATAGTTTTTCAGCACAATGTTCGTGCTGCACCAGAATAAGTTCTTTAGCACGAGCTCACTTGTGTGTCCTTCTTCACATGCGTCGAAGTCAGAAGTCTCGTTGGTAGACAGCAGTTCCATTGTAAGCTCACTGACGAACTGACGCTGGATCGGAACCTTCATAAACTCTGTCTGCTTGGAGAGTTCTTGAGCAACAACGTAATTGTGTGTCATGGCATTAACGGCGAACATAGTTGGATAAAGGAGCCCCCCTCGATCCAATTGCTTGACAAGAGAGTAGTTCTCCTGCGCAAGTGAAAATGTTGCCGTCTAATCTTCTTCGGTAAGCGCAGCCCTGGATTTTTGACATTTCGGCTTTTTCAAAGCGGCATAAACTGTGTACCCTGGTCCCTGCCACGGAGACTAGGACTGGGAGGGTCTAATTTATCGCTTGTGACACTGCCTCTCCTGTAACTATATGTTGCAGCTGGGCCGTGGCGTGTCTACTTGTTTTTCAAACTGCTCCCATCGCTCGTCTTCACACGGGATTGTGGGCAACGTACTCTGCAGTCGCAGCTTATTTTCACCTTCATAAAGCTGCCTTATAGATATGTGATATTGCGAGCCAGCCAGCTGCCTGTACTTCCCGAAACGGTCTTCCAAGCTATCAGTCTGAATCTTTCCCAGCAGGACATAGTTCAGCCCGAGTTTAGTGAAGCAGTATTCGGTGATCTGTACAAGTGCACGGGTTGTTTGACGGAGTGCTCCGTAAGCCTCCTTGGTTAGCGTGCCACTGGTAAGGTTCTTGCTCTCCCATACGTCAAGCCAGGCTTCCAGCCAGTCAAAAAGAGTGCACAAAAAATGCACATTGGGATCGTCCTCTGCAGAAGTCACTGGTTCTTGAAAGTCGTCTCTGAGTCGCGTTCCTTTTTTCGGCGTCCATTGTAAAATTTCTTTCAGATTCCGAGACCTCGACGATTTTATTGATTCCTTTAATAATATGCGCCACAGTTGTAGGAACAAGAAGGGGACATAGAGCGAAGGCTAAAGGCTCCTGACCGTGGTTTTGAAAACGGAAGCTTGCGCTACAAAGATACGTTTCTAAAATGAAAAGCGAGAGCTAGCTTGGGCTTGTCGCCTTCGCTGCCACGTCAGCGTAAAATTCAACGAAATAAACTCAATAATTAAAAAAAAATGTGAAAAGATATGAGAGTTCTCACACTGGTATGCGTCGATAGAACCAGGTTTTTTCGAGGAATCGCCCGCACCCATACTTTTCAGTTCTTCATCCTCCGGGAAGTTAAACACAGACACTTTCTTCGACGACGTTTCATAGTTCCCATGGCACCCAGGGACACTGCATTTATGAGACATGGCTAGCCCGAAAGCCGCCCGTAACTTGACGACCACCACGCGTAAACCGCCACGCACACCAAACACAAAAGACAAAAGATACAGTTAGAGCAGTTCGCGTACTCCCGCCGCGACACTTGCACAAGCCGCCGTGCGCAAAGAGGCAAAAATTGTCTATTGCGCAAGCCCCGGGAGACCCTGCGCTCGGAGAAAGCTAAAAACTAAAACAAAGAGGCCGGAGCATGCGCCGCTTGGCGTCTTTGGAAAACACATTTAAGAAAAAAAAAAAAAAAGAGAGCATGTGTTGCGGAGAAGCCCTCCTCTCAGGTCGGCCCACTCGTCGTGAATCTGTGACGTCACAACTCCGAGCGCTGCGGCCTTCGCTCTAGGTGGTGTTGGCCGGGGAGGAGGAAGCAGACGGAACGCTGGAGAACAGAGGGGGACAACTTCTCTCTTTAGCGTACCGTCTGCTCCCTCCTCCCCGGCCCGACTTACGCCGCCATCTGTGGGATGTTGTGCCAATCAGACGGCCGTTATTAGGGAGTTTTAGAATAACGTACGCAATTTTAGCGCACGCTAGCGGTAAATTTAGCGCTTGTAATAGCGCACGCGACGCAAGAGAGAATAGCGTTTCTCCGTCGCGACGCAAAAGCCCAAGCATCTCGCGCTTGCGACGCCACCAAGATACAGTAGCATTTTAGATTTGTTTAAACGTAAGAATGCGACGCGAGCGGTTGACCGGTCGTGTCCGCTTGCGTCGCTTCGGCAAGAAAGGTCTCGTGTACTGACCTTCGCACATCGTACCTTCGCCGAGAAATGTTCGCGCGTCACAAGCATCAAGTTGCCGGTGATCATTGCCAAACCGAGTACAATGTCGTCCCATATTGAAAATCGCAGTCGCGAGGATGCCGCCGACGTCGCACTCACGACGCCGCCAAAGCAGCCGCCGACATAATCCTGGAAGCCGTCATTTTTTTTAACTCAGCTCGTCTTGGCTTTAGCCAACTTGACATCACGAATCCACCTTGGAGAAGCGCAAAGACTCTGCGTACGCACGCTATTTCTGAGAAATAGCGCACGCTAAAATTGCGCACGCAAAGTGCAAAACCTGGTTTGCGTTCGGAGCATGCGCAGTGGCGACGACGCTATTCTTTGCGTACACAAAGCTTTAGCGTGCGCTATTCTAAAAATCCCTATTAGCAGGTGGCCGCCGCAGGTAAAGATTTCCAGTTTTGAATTTCTAACTTTTTACTTGGGTGAGTTTGTCCAGTGAACTTTTTATACCCTCAATCAGACAAGTACAAGTTACTCAAAAAAGTAATTAAGTAAAGTTACTGAGTACTGACCTCAAAAGTAATTTGAGTAGAGTAGAAATTACTCAAATGAAAAGTAATTGATAAAATTACTAATTACCGTAAAAAAGTAGCAAATTACTTTTGAAGTTACTTTGAAGTTACTTTTAAATGTTTTTTTTATTGTAAAAACAAAAGTACATAGGTTTTGATCCGTTAGCGAAATTGTACCAGCCAAATATGGATCGGATTGTTTTTTCAAAGAAATGGATGGTTTAATAGCTGGTTCTGCTTCAGCGTGCTTAATTGTTTTGTACTTTCTTGTTTGTTTGGTCAATGATGTACTGCAAATGTGTCATTTCTACTTTGAGGTTTAGCACTGCCTGAGTGCCTGAGTGCCTGATTGCTTGATTTTTAGACAGTGTTTGCTTGTTTACAGTGTTACGTGAAGTACATCAAAAAGTACTTGAAGCAAAGTACAAAGTAAATTAGAGGTTATGTACTTCAAGTAAAGTAGTAAATACACCGGGTGCAATGTACTTGAAGTAACGTCCTATAAATACAATATATATCAAGGTAAAGTACCAGTACTTTTTAACATTATCTTTCATCATGCCCTTTCATTCCCTATAAAGTGTTTTTTAACAGGTGTGCATTGCTCTAGAGGTAATCGGAGGTGCATCAGTGTTTTACGGAAATGGCAGCAAATATTGTGTAAAGTCAAGTCGCCACAGAGTAGTTGTTTTACTCTCGCTGACGAGCTATTTGAAACAATCAACTTATAAGCCACTTATTTGTGTCGGTCCTATAGCCGCCATTACTTCACTCAGAGAAATGACCAGATGACGTCTTAAAAGAGCGCGTTTTCACACGACGATACGCCATTTTTATTGCGAAAGTATTAGCTGTCTCATCATCATCAGTCTGAAGCGCGAAAACGGCTCATGGTTTCCGTGATTTCGCCTTCAGTTCCATTGGCTGGCGCGCGTCGACGGGGCTCCATTGGCCGCTGCGCCATGACCTCCGAGATCCCGAAGCGCGCGCGCGCTAGTACGTAGCAGATGACAAAGGGAGCGGACGAGCGGCTCGCATGCTTTCGCGTTCACAACTCATAAGAAATGCCTAGGTGTACCTCGTTTTTATTTTGTTTTCAAATTCGGGGAATGTACATTGAAGTCGGGAGTTTCACTTTCGTCGGAAAGTACAAGCGCATGCCCAGAGAATGTACTTCAATTTAAGTACAAGTTTTCTAAACAGTAGTGCTTTAAGTACCACGTACTTAGAGTACTTCAGAACACTGCTTGTTTAATATTTTTTATATAAAGACGTTGGGGGAATTACTAAGGTTTCTCGAACCATCTTAAAATCTTTGAAGATCTGCATATTTTATGTTTTAAGAAGAAAGGCAACGCAAAAAGGGCCCCTTTGCGTTGCCCTTTAGCACGCGATTCTTCGAGTACAGCACAAACTACGGGAGCACCAGATGAGCTTCAGAGCAGGTGCTTCATTTGTTGCGTTCTTTGAGTGAGGATGCAGTGTGTGCACCTCCTGTAGTGGGCGAGAGTTTCTACGTTGGGGAGAAGCGGGAACCAGCCCTTTCTTCGAATGGGTCAAGTCTCCTTGAGCTTCGGGACACAAAGAAACGGCAGACTTCGGCTCTAATCCCGCAGTTACTCGGAATCTCTTGCGTCGTGCCTGTTCGTTCCCAGCGCTTCGTCGCAGTGTTGTTGCAGGGGGGGGGGGGGGGGGGAGGGAGGGGGGAGGGGAACATTTTTTGGGGTTTCGGACTCTCCAATTCATTCCTTCCCCCCTTCCCCTTTCCTACACCACGTGCTTCCCCCTCTTTGCAAATATCAGCTGATCTTCCAACATCTTATCTCTTTTGTGCCGGAATGTTTGTTGATAGGCAAAACATCCATTAAAACTCGAAAGTAACTTGTAATTTGAGTAGAAGTTACTCAGAAAAAGTAATTAAAGTAAACTACTAATTCCCTAAATAAAAATGTAATTGAAAGTTACTAAACTACTCAGAAAAGTAGTTAAACTACAGTAACTTGAGTAGAGTAGTTGAACTACGTACAAGTCTGCCCTCAATGCACTTTCTTCAGCCACCTCTGTGTGAAATCTTAGCTTGATACGTTCAGAAACCGATTTATGCGGTTCCTTCAAACACTTATCGATCCCAATTGAATTCAATTGAAAATTATTTTTCAATGCCTACAAAAACTGACATTGCGTGTGATGGCCGTACGAAGATGTACGGCATCACACGCGGCGTGGGTGCTTGGGGGGGGGGGGGGGGGGGGGCATTGAAAAATATCTTTACTGTCTTGAAGCACGCAAGAAGAGCAACACAATTGAAAGAGATCTGTGGAAATAAGCATGAGTGATAGGTTTATTGCATGCAAAGTGCCAAAGACGCTCATATTGGCCGAGGAACGCTTTCAGTACGATGATGCTCTATAGCGATCTTGGTACGACTGGTTTTAACTAGGGATGCCGCAAACGTTTTTCGGACCGAAGGTTCGGTGCTCGAATCAAGCGGTTCGAAAGGTTCGAAAGATTTCGAATTTTCGAACTTTCCATATCGAGAAATTCGACGGAAGTCGAATTTTCGAACTTATTAAACTAAGAAGTTCGACGCTTTTCGAAATTTCGATCTTATTACGTTGCAAAATTCGATGCTTGTCGAATTTTCGACCTTGATAGACTAAAAAATTCGATGATTTTCGAACTTTCAATTTTCTACGCTAAGAAATTCGATAAGTTTCGAACTTTCGACCTTATTAATCTAAAGAATTCGACAATTGTCGAACTTTCGATTGCTGAAAAATCTAAAGTTCGACGAACTTCGAACTTTTAGGGTAAAAGTTCGAAGTTCGTCGAACTTCGAAAGACCGGCAGGCGGTTTCATTTGGATTCAAGCAGTGAGGTACATTCGTTTTTTTTTTTGGTTTTTTTTCAATTTTACATGCGGTGCCGCATTCCTTGCGAAAAACAATGCCGTTTATTTCAATCATCTGGCATGCTTGGTTTTAAAGAAATAGATTCCCGAAGGAGCGAGGAAGGACGACGGGTTTTTGACAATTGTCGTTTGTGCCATATTTGAAGCGCGCTATAGCCGAAGCTATTTATGGTAGAGATGTTAAACTTTTTAAGAATGATCTATGCATAGCCTAGGTAAGTGTCGTCTTAAGATATGATTATTGTTATTCAAGACGAGTTTCGAAGAAATATCCAAACATGTATCTACGGGCAATTATGTCCTAAACTTGGTAATTTTTTTCGTCTACATTGTTTGAGGTATCGCATTTAAATTAACACCACAGAGAGTACATATTATTACCATCTGCAGAATACAAAATAATGTATTTATTGTTTTTTTCACGTTGAGGAATAAATTAACTCATGGGAGAAGATTTCTAAAATTGTTCAAGTTTAGCTACTAGGGGCGCCAAAACCCCATACAGAAAAGCAGACGACGCTTGTCCGCTGTCTGCTACTACAGTTCACTGTAGCTAGTGTAAGCTACGTTATCACGTTAAGCTATGTGATAACGTAAGTTTTCCATGTTAGGTTACGCGGTAACGTGACCTTACGTGTTTAAATAGGTCACGTGATCACGTAGTGTTTTTGTGACACGAGTAACTTCTTTCGGTTGTCGTTTGATTTTTAGAGCTCTAGAGCGCTTAGCCATAGCCGGCATAGCTCAATAGCACGAGGCTGTCTGCGGCTCCCGGCACGCACGCCGTGACGCCACACGGTGTGCGTGTGGCGTCACGTAGTAGAAGGTGGATATTTGGCACGAGTGGTGAATGAACATGTCAACTGCAGTGACTGCTTCCTACTGGTTATTAAGCAGGCTTCTACGGCTCACAGTGATTCCATCATCAGGCACCAGGACAGGGCAGTACTATACTATCCATCGGAGAAGCTAGAGAGGGTGCTGTATGCGCTGAAGAACTTCGTAGAGGTTTTACTGAAAACACCAAATATGCTGAAAACGCCTTTGTATGTAGCTGATGAGACTTGCGTAGATACACTTATGCACCATGGCGTTCTGAAATGCGCAAAGGCAGATAAAGATGTAACCCACTACAAAGATTTCCTGCAAATTCTGTCTACTAAGTATTTCAGGCCAATTTCCACAAACTACTCTGCATCCGTGTCTGACAAGCGTGACCTCAAGAAGATCTTCTTCAACAAGCCACTATCTAGGAAATCGTTAAAGCTCTAGAACTGCATCCATGAAAAACAGTGCAGACCAGAAGAAACCGGTCAAAACATAAAAAAACTGTGAGCTTAAAAAAATACTTTTTTTTTAAATTGAAAATGTATTTTAAGATCCCCAGTCAGTGCGTTGCCGACGGGTGCGCAGGTTTTCAGTCAGCGAAGGCTCGTTCGCGGTCCTGAGAAAAATCCCTTGACTGCCGCATGTGGTCCGCGGGTCGTATGTTGTCCGCTCTGCTCCAGAAGCAATAAAAACGCCAAGTGGCTGCTGTTGCAACGTCATGAAAGTCCGCCAGCCTCTCTGTCTCCTTTTTAATTTGGTTTGACTATTACTGTTGTCGCTGTGACAAGCACCAGAGGTCTGGTAACATTTCAGCATAGAAACAAAACCAAGAAGTGAAAGCTAAAAGAAATGCTAAGACTTCTTTTATATATGAAAACTATACTGACGGTGCCCTGCGCTAGTTATGTAGCACGGGTTACAAATGTATTCAATTCCCAAATGGCGTCACAGTGGACTGTAGCAGCGGGCAGCGGAGAAGCGTCGTCTGCATTTTTGTATGGGGTTTCGGCGCCTCTAGTGGCAAATTTGGGAAGCAGGCGCAACGACGACGAAGCATGGGGAAGCCAACCATTGGGCAGGCATTATCAGTATAAAGGAGGCTATGGTTTAGCACGTCAAAAAAAAAAACAAAAAAAAACAATTTTAATTTTTTTTTCTCATTTGACGTTCCTGTGACGTGTTTCTTTTGGCCTGTACACATTTGGTAGGAGAAACTTGTTTCATAGTTTTGGGCCTCTGAATATGTAAGAATACAACACTTCCGGCGGGTTCTTGATAGTATTTTTGTTTTTGTTTTGTTTCTCTCTAGCTTTTCATTTTTGCATTTATTGTTATGTTTAATTAGTTATTATTTTTTATCAATGGCACAGTTATTTAGGTCGAAAACACATAGCTTTGAACTTCCGAGCCACCGAGCATGTGACGAGTAGTGCCTTCTGACAACGAGTTTCTAACAATGACCATCTACGCGATCTTTTATGCAGTGAAGAGCGACAGTAGCTATACATATGCCTAAATAAGTTCGGATTAAAATAAGCTCGACCTTGCCTTCTTTCCCCGCATTGTTTATTTTAACAGTCCGAAATATCTGGGGGGGGGGGGGGGGGGGGGGGGGAGAGAGAGACTGGAGCTTCCCGTTTTTCCTCTTCCGACGCCACTGGTATCGTAGAACGCTCCTCGACCTCAAGTTGTATCAGCTTCTGTGCTTTTTGCTCGGCGTTTCTTCCGTCCCGTAAAATAATCCTCCAAAACAATTATAAACAAAAAAATTGTCAAGGTGCAGGCGAGCTGATTTATGTTGATCATGATGCAAAATCGCGAGACTGGGAATGAAATTCGCAAGAAATAGTGTAAGAAGAAAAACAAAAGGGGATAAGATAACGTCTTGAACTCAGCTGAGTTGAGTTTGAGACGTTTTCCTGAGCTGACTTTTCAGCTGAGTTGAGTTTGAGACGTTGTCCTCCCCATTTTTTCTGTCTTCTTACACTTTTTCTTTCAAATTTCATTCCCAGTCTCAGGGTTTTGCATCATGTACAAACTAAACTTACTATATGCCAGCGTCACTTGGGCGGCGTCCGATCGGATTACTACCAGCGTGCAAGGGGGTAGGGAGGCAGTTTGCCAGATCGCTTCAAGGTTTTTCTGAGCCTCAACCACCTGCCTGCCCCTGGCCGTTTCAAACTGGATGAGTATTTGTGTGATTACTACTTCGTGATGCACGTTAATGACCACCCTGGGCTGTAGCTGGCGGTCACAATTACTGATCTAGGGTCAAACGTCACTCTGCACTGGCAAATATTCCAACACATCCGGGAAACTCGTCGTCTCATATAATTGCCTGACCAACTTCGCGCAGTCTAAATATCACACCCGAATGTTTCTAAACCTGATTTCGTGAAAACCAGTGAGGCGTGAAAACGTTATTTGAAACTTAAACTGTGGCCGAACATTAAAACCGGACATCGAACTTTGCGCACTTGGACTTCAAAGAAATTGGAAACCTTCGAAGTTTCTTTTTTTTTTTTTTTTCAAAATTAATCCTGAAAGAGAATCGAAACTTTCGAACTTTTCGAACTTTATGTAGAAAGAAATTCGAAATCTTCGAATTCATCGAACTTTACGTTTATAATAATTCGAAACGTTCGAATTTTTCGAATTTCAGATCCAAAGAATTTCGAAACATTCGAATCTCTCGATTTTCAAGTTAGGAAAGTTCGAAATCTTCGAATTTCTCGAACCTCAAGTAAAACAATATTCGAATAATCGAACCCGAACTTTTAGAAACCGTGAAAGCTTCGAACGTTTCGAATTCGAAACTCACAATTTTTGAAAGTTGCGAATTTTTTTAATTCGAACCTCCGTACAGTCGAAAATATCGAAACATTTCGATTTCGAACATCAGTTCGGTTCGAAAATATCGATACCTTTCGAATTCTAACCTAGGGTGGTTCGCGGCATCCCTAGTTTTAACGACCTCCGAAGCTTCGATACTTTGAAAGGGTCCAAAATGGCGATCACCATGGCAACCAGCAGCAATTAGCCAATCACATGAGAGCTTTGTGTCTTTATGTTGTATTTGTTTGTTTCCGACTAGCAGGTGGGAAGGCAATGGTGCTACCTTCCTAGATCCAGTGCCTTTAGTCTCCACCGGTACTTAGCTTAGAACCGCCGCCATACCGCATCCTTAAATTGGCCTTTTATATTGAGGGAGACTGTACACAAACGTTTCATTTTGCAGTGGTTCCACCTCAGCAGTATATCTTGCCCGTGTGTGTGTACGTTTGTGTGTGCGTTTGCCCGCGGCTTTTGTGTGCGCGGGTGTGTGTGCACGCGCGCACATGAAAGAAAGATTGAGGGCCGCTGTCGTTATGACCGGAACGAGGGCATGCAGCGATTACTCAACCCCGTGCAGGGTCAGGGATTCGTAAAGCTCTCACTAGTTAAAATGCGCTCTCGTGATGCAGTTCATCTCGAACGAATGGGTTTCCACCTTGAGTGTCTCCTTGTGCGTCTCAAATTTATGCAAAACCTTGAGGTGTCTCGTTGAGGCTCGTCGACGATTTCACGCCACGGAGCCAGACGCGCGTGCACATCAGTCTGACGATAAAAAGCTAAACGTGTTAACAATCTCGACACGCTGTTACGTTGGCCAGAAATATCCGAGGCAGTCCGTCCGCAAAGTAAGTCTCCACGAGCGAGGTTTCCATGTGCTCACGTAGGCCGTGTCGACGGCGGTCTTGATATGCACAAGTAGAAAAGCCGAGAAAGTCGACCAAGAGTGGCGTTCAGCGCACTTTCCAGACAAGGTCTTCAAGCGACGCGTATCTTCTTGTGAAAATCAGTACGTAGTTCCGTATGGTGCTATGGTTACAGTTACAAGGGTCACGAAACGATATTGGATTTGAACATTACGCAATATGCAGACGCGTACTGACTCAACCGTCGAACAAGCGCTCTCGCATGCATTAGCCGAGAGCTTCTTCGTCGCTTTCTCGTGCGTCGGAAGTGTTTCGTGAGATTGAGGGGTCGCAAGCCCCTGCTGGTATACATATTACAAAGGACAGACTTGAGACACGTTCGCCGATAATTATCTCCATGTCTGTAGCAAACGCCGTCATTCGCATTTCAGTGCCAGGCCTCCATTTGTTTTGCCGCACGAGTCACAGGTCTCGAGCTTTGGCGCATCTCACTCTAGATGTTGAAAAAACACATCAAGGGGCTTTTACGTGTAACAGTAGCTCGTGCGTCTCTCTGTCGCGGCCACGCGCACGCATGGCCGTGACGCTCGTCTCTATCGGGCATTGCGTTCTGCGCGAGCCAGAGACTCTCCTCGGTGCCGTGCTGGCTCTTCCAACTTAGACGGCGCCATTCCAACCTGCCTTTGCCCTGACGTCCGAAGGCGTCGTCGGCTAAATTGCCGATAGCCTCCAGCATGCGTCCTATCGCCCTGTGTGCGGTAAGTGAACGGGCACCTCTTGCCTTCAGACTGCGAGTTACTGAACGTCTCGATGGAACTCAGCCTTGCGCCCGCTTGGGCGAGTTCGTTGAAATGCTTTGGTCCTCCCTGCGTGAGGCGGGTATAGGTCAGTAGCTCTCAAGTTTGGGCAGCCACCTCTGGCGAGAAATGTCGGTATTTCTCGGGTGCTTTTTGATTAGCGAGCCATACCGCTTTTTCATGTTGCTCGTGGGTGTTAAGTCGGCAGAATTTATTGATGGATACAATATTTTGAAAAAAAATACAATAACCAAAAAGTTAGAAGGAAAGCACTCTTATGTCTTGAGTGACTGAGTGAGAAAACGTTTACTAATTCTTTATAAGGTGGTAGAGAAGATAAGAATAAAACGACAGTCGCCTGGGCCTGTTCTCCTGTAGAGAGAAGGCCGGGAGATTCTTGCGCTGACGATTTACGCTACGGTATGGTCAGGTCTAAGAAGAGGTGGTGGGGGAGGAGCGGAAGAAAATGCGGGTGTGGATAGAGGGCGACTCTTTCTGTGCATGTCCAGGTTAGACTCACCTAGGAAGGAAAGTAGGCTGGCCAAATTTGTGTTTCTTCTCTCTTCTTCCCCCACCGGTCGAAACCAGGCACCGAGTGTGGGAGGCCTGTCCTGCGGTTCAAGCGCTTCGAGGGCCGCAGATCGTTCTTCTGAGAAAGTCGCACATCCCCACAGGCGGGGTCTTTCGTCGTCTGCCTTGCACTAGGGACACGAGTCCGGTTCTCGCAGAAAGTGCTCGGGGTCCGCCCTAAGACGTTTACGTCGTCCCAAGCTTTGTTTAGACGGGCGAGTGTTATTGCCGTTTCTGCACGTAGCCGTCGCAGTCTAATGGTTTGAAACCTTCGAATACCTCTCCTGGGCGGTATGTACTTTTGCGGTGACCTCTCATTTCGTTGAGCTTTCTGCGCGCTTTCTTTCTTCACGTAACCTTGCCTTGTTTATGGTCCCTACCGCAACCCTGGACGACGGCAACCCTGGACACGACAGCTTGCGCTGCCGTGTCCAGGGTAGCCGTCGATGCCGTTGATCCACCGAGGGACAGAACGCGATAGCTCCCCGGTGGCGGCTCGGTCGGCTGCCTCGTTTCCGGCGATGCCTGCGTGGCCCGGGATCCAGTCTATGTAGGCCTTTACGTTCTTGGTCCTGGTGAGTCTGGCGCAAGTCGGGAGTCGTACTCTCCGCTCCCATCCACGTCTCTCACGACCTCCAGAACTGCCACCGCTTCAGTTTCCTGCGTGGTCGATATCTCCTTGCCTTCAAAAAGTTTGGCCTCCGTGATTCCCGTGCTTGGAGAGTGCCTGGCTGTCGCCACTTGGATTTTGCCATCATCTTCCGCGTAGGCCGCGTCCCTGTAGCAGATCCTCGTTCCCCCGGCCGGGGTTTTCGTTTTTTTTTTTTTTTTGTCATTGTCTGTTCGCATACTTTACTCTTCTCTTGGGGTTGCGGGCTGCGTTCATCCTGCGCGCAATGGGGCAATTTATAAATAGGACAGCGCGAGCTGCATTTTCTTTTAGAGCATAGAACATAGCTTTATTGATAGAACAATCATTTCTCAAAATTCAGTAGCGAGCCGGAATAAGCCTCAAGGGCTTGTGTACCTGGCTCGGCAGGTGATGAAATTATATAATTAGATAATGAAGAAGATTAATTGAAAGCAATTTACAATCTGTAGCACACCCGTTTTCTGAAGTCTCAGTGCGTCTTAACCCAAACCGAAAAGATACACACCTTAGACACACTGCAACCGCAATGTTAAAAAAGGGAAAAAAAAACGAAAAAAATCAATGCACTTTAAAATTTGACTTTATTACTCTAAGTTCCGTAACGCATTCCTAAGTTATAAGGAGCATTGATTCTGGTAGGTGGTTAAATGCATGAGGCACATAATACACTCTCACACGCTCACCATAGCGAGATCGAATACGCGGTACCTCAAACCAAAGAGATGGCCTCATTAGCCGCTGTTGAATATAAGGGGCTTTGAAATTGGAGCTCCAGAAATGACGCAGCACCACGGTTTCCCTAAAAAGCCCCTCAAAAGACGACATGGGAAGTTCCTGAATATCTCTGCACTTGAGACGTCTGGCATGTCAAACGCGACACTTTTCAAAATACTTTTCAACAACGAATTAACTCTTGCGCGCCAGAACAACATGTCATCCCATAAAAAGTGTTATGCCATACCGTAAATAACTATATCCCAAAGCCTGTGCTATCATTTTCCTAACAGAGAAAGGCAGAAACATTTTAACATTGTATAGTAAGCACGAAACGCTTCCTAACTTTTTGAACAAATACGTCAAGTGTGTTCACCAAGATAAATCGCTATCGAAGTATATTCCGAGATATTTTACAGATACCTCGGAATTTCTTTATTCAATCATTTTTTAGTTCTTTTAGAGGCTTTCTTACCGCGCGTGAACAGATGCTGACACATGCTTGTAGACTACCGTGGTTCGTTCGTGATCCAACGCTGCAGTGGCGCTTTATGCTCGTTGCTATCATTACATTGTGTTACGCAGAGCCGTATATTGGGAGAGCTTGGCCAATAGGCGGAGCAAAGACCGTCGCCAGCGCCGAATATTCCCCCCGCGGTTAGAGCGTAAACTAAATATGTGACAGCGCGTCGATCAAACAGCAAACCGCGACGTCACAATATTGGAAACGACATTTAAAGCGTGAAATAGAAGCGTTCAACCTTGCAGCAGCACGACGACGACAACGACGACGACGTTTAGAGGATGCCACACCTGACGTCGGCGGTGCCTCAATCTAAGCCCTGGGTCTCGGTACCTCGGAGGTGGCAGCCTTCTGCTTTGACTGGGCTACCCGCTTGGAGCCTGATGCTTCGACCCCAGTGAGCAACAGCACCATCAAGCTCGTGCACCGATCGAACGGCAGACTGCAGATCCCCTTGGTCCGCTGCTGACCCACCTCAACGAATTGTAGACATCTTGAAATTGGACTGACGTCCTCCGCAATAGCAACAATTCATCTCGTCGTCATATTGCATGTATATACTCATCGCATTATCATGTTCCTTAGACGCGGCACCGCGGGCCTCCATGGTACGGGCTGTGTTGCCTTTCCACGGTGCCGCCGCTCTCCGGAGCCAAATAAAGATATTATTATTATTATTATTATTATTATTATTATTATTATTATTATTCTATTATTATTATTATTATTATTATATTATATTATTATTATTATTATTATTATTATTATTATATATTATTATTATTATTATTATTATTATATTATTATTATTATTATTATTATTATATTATTATTATTATTTATTATTATTATTATTATTATTATTATTAATAAACAGTGCAAAGGGTGGGGCGCGCGAGCGTCTTGAGACGCGGTTTGCTCGACTCGGGTTGAGACCGTCCGGCACGGCTCGAGCGCTGCATGGCTTTGTCAGTGCTTTCCTTCCCCTAGTCTCAGCTGAGACGCTGTTTCTAACAAGTCGGCCCTGGTTTGGACCGCACGTTCGTTTATTCTACCGTTGAATATGGACGTGACGAAACCCTAACATGCGCCAAGTTTTTAGTCACCAAGAGTTATACCTTCTTACTCGAGCGACGGTAAAACGACTTAAATTAGTCGTGTCACATATTTAGAGCTCACGACCACCGTAATGAGCAGTTCCGAGGCCCGTGGTTGGCCCCGAGATGCTCGCCTATTCAAACCAATGTATTGACAAACTCTCCCAATAAACGGCTCTGGTCTTACGGACGCGCTCGCGCCCCCTGGTCGAGAGAAACAGGCCTATGCTCTTCTCATTGCTCGTTACCTTCGCTCTCAAAACAATTTCTTCTTCGAGACGTGTAATTGGGAACTGCCCTAACTCAATAAGCGACACTTGTCGGTCATAGGCGTGTCTTTTACGTGTAAATACGTGTTCACATCTATAGATCTCAAGGAACTGCTGGGTGTTTCCACGTCCGATCGCACAGTAATGGTCCGAGTAATATTTCTTATATTTATCTAAAAATATATATGTTAAAGCTATGTTCTTGGGAGGAGTATACATCTATATGCAAATGCCGTAGCTGATTTTCTTCTGGAGATATAAAATTTTGAATCACGAGGCGTGGATATTGCCAAGGTTTCACTATGGTACTTTGCACAGCCGTCGATTTCACACCGAAGAAGGCACGTAGTAATACGTGTTTGAGCGCAGCTCTTAGGCTTCCCTTTCCGGGTTTCGCGTCCGTTGGACGCGGACATGAAAGCTGCGCGTCCGCGTCAATATTTACTTTCGTCCGTCTGCTATTCTGCCCCTATCTAAAAACGTCTGCAACGCTCGAATGGCGCGACCATGGAAGCGGAGTTCTAGTGTTCTGTCATACACCAGCCATTATGCAATGCTTCCAGTTTTACTGTTCTTGTTATTTTTTTCGCGTGGCATCCGCGAGCAAAGTGGGTGAGCGTCATGACGCACAATTAAAACTCGACATATACATAAGTATTCACTTTGGCAGACCAGGCGCACTGCAAAACGCAAGAGCTACTTGCCTTCCCAAGGGAAATGAGGGGAGCATACCTAGAAGAACTTGATGTAAGCCGAACGCCCGACTGCCTCCAACCAAACGGCTCACAAATTCTTACCTGCGTAGGAATTTTCCCGGAATTGCATGAAACCATAGTTGTAATCACACGGTTGCACGATTCCCGAAGCTGCTGGCCCGCTTTTACTGCAACCAACGTCTTTAGAGCGTTAACAGGGGCAAACGAACAAGTCAAGCCGGATCAAGCAACAAAGCTGACGTGGGACGCTAGGCTTAGGTCAGTCCCGCTACGAAAACAAGCAACCGCACAGAGCTGTGGAATGCGCGTAGTTCCGACAGTTTGATGTGAACTATAGGTCAGTTAGGAAGTTTTCCTCTAAAAACACCTCGGTGCATGCAGAACAACTCGCACGCATAAAACTATGGCGCCTAGAGGACGTCTCCAACTGGTGTGTTTGTCGTACTATGCTGCCCATACCAAGGCCTCCGCTGCTGTTTATGTCCCGAAAACGGGAAAGGGAAAGATACGAGGAGGAAAGTCGGTGATGTTGGCTTGGTGGTGTCCAAACAGAAAACAAACTGCCGGACTTCACCTTCTACTTCGTAGGACGGAGTTGTGTCGCCTCACGATTTCTGAAGTGTCCTGTTTCGACAGACCTTGCGCTGTGCAATGCTATTCATCGTCGAATGCGCAACGATAGATAGCGTTGGCACTGTGCACATCGGGGGGAGTGCGGCAATGTCGTGCCGTATATATACATATAATTTTAACAAAGACAGCGAGCTGTGGCTGTTGGGGTTTTTCTGTCCTGTCCGCACCGGACTCCGGTAGAAGCTTACACGAAGCTCCTTTCAATAGATGCCATCTGTATCTATTTAAATAAGCCCATTTGTAAGCCAGCGATGCGTACCTCTTCGCTGTTCCGGCATTCAGGAATGATTATATTAAACGTTGGGCGTTAAAGAGTTGGAAGGTCAGCCGTGACACTAGGTCAGCCGAATGATGGATAATTAGAAGCTTGCAATCTTGTGGTGTAAGACTTTATGACGGTGATGAATCCCTTGACCGGTATACACGAGCCATATCGCATAAGTGTCTCGCATTGAAATGTCGTTAATTCTTATATCAAACGTCTGTTATAGTCAACTTTAAGCCCTAATGCGGAGAGTTCTATGGATTTCTTCGTACATTTTGAACTGCCGCTACTTTGGAGCTCGCCAAACAATACTCTCATTTTTTTTTTAAAGAATGGGTGAGAGTTTAGATTTTACAGGGTTTTTTTCGAGCGGTATTTAGTCGTAAAAAACAACGTATAAAATGTTAATATGCAATTAAACGTTTTGGTAATAAGTCTTCAGGCCACGGAGGTAGGAAGCTTCTGGAGATGACATGACGCCACCAGAAAAGAAGCCAGAAGTATGGAGGGACACGCCCCCCAATCAGGGGTTTCCCCAGGAATGAAAATTAGGGGGAGGGGGGTCTAAATTTTTAGGGGGGGGGGGGAATTAGGGGAATAGAGGCGTCGTTGCGAAATAAGGGGGTGCCTTCAGAAAAACAAGGGGGGGGGGGTGTACAACCCCCCTAGGGGGTGTGTAGGGAAATCACTGCCCCCAACGATGAACAAACCGCAGCTGTTTTGGCCATCATTGGGAAGGTGTCCCTCCACACTTCCGGCTTCTCCTCTGGCGGCGCCATGTCGCCTCCAGAAGCTTCCTACATCCATGATTTAGGCGGTGCAACACGATAAAAAATGGTAAATGTAAAATATGGAAGGAAAAAAAAACTTATTATCCTTACGCACAGTGATCAAAACGAAAACGAACCGTCTGGTTGAAGGCCTGTTCACACATGCAGCGGAGCGCTACAAGCATAGCGCTAACCTCGCGCTAAGCGCGTGCTGACCGGAGCGTTCACCAGCTTTGTATCGCACCGCCAAAACTGTTGCTCGTGGCAGGCGATAAGTAGCTGACGGCAACGTGAGGAGCGCTACATCAGTGCTTCGCTTCATGTGAGAACCGGCCTTTACACTGCTACTCGCAGATGGCATCCCATACGCTCGAATCTACTGGATCTGCTTTCGCGTGTTCATTTCAAAGAAGCTTCCAGGTTTTAGAGCGCAGCTCTCAGGCGCCCGTTTCCGGGTTGAGCGACGTCGCCATTGGCGTCGGCGTAGGCGCGCGCGTTGCATTGCGGGAACTTTTTTTCGCTAAATTTAGAGGAACACTTTTTCCGCTGAATCTGGTGGGGCAATTTTCTCGCTAAATGTAGCGGGGAACTTTTTCCACTAAACTTAGCGGGGAAATTTTCGCTAAACTTCCCGCTAAATTTCGATGGAAAATTTTTGCTATATTCCCCGCTAAATTTAGTGAGAATGTTTCCCTGCTAAACTGAGCGGAGAGATTTTTGCTAAATTTAGCGGAGAGATTTTTGCTAAATTTAGCGGGAAATTTAGCGAAATGTTCCCACTAAATGGGAGGGGCATACTCTCCCCTCCTCCCCCTCAAGAGCTGCGCTCTAATTCGGCGTTACAGAGAATCGTAAATGTCTTTAATTTTTTCCTTTGCTCTTATTTTAGGTACCTCCAGTGAATAGCATCATCAACCAAACCGGAGGTTTTTTTTTCATTTTTATATTTGTACGCGTTGATAAGACGAGTAAAGAAAGAAGAGACGAAACAAACGATTAAGACTGAGTATACATCGAGTTTGTTAGTGTCCACCAGACTTGTACGTAGTTCAACTACTCTACTCAAGTTACTGTATAGTTTAACTACTTTACTGTGTAGTTTAGTAACTTTCAATTACATTTTTATTTCGGTAATTAGTACTTGACTTTTTCCGAGTTACTTCTACTCAAATTACAAATTACTTTCGAATTTTAGTAGTAGGTTTTTTGGTCAACAAACATTCCAGCACAAAAATAGATAAGATGCTGGAAGATAAGCTGATATCTGCAAAGAGGGGGAAGCATGTGGCGTAGGCAGGGGGTGGGGGTTCAAGTAGGGTTAGAAAACTTGTTGTTTACTTGAAGTACATTCTCTGAGCATGTACTTATACTTTACTAAAGTATTGTTTTCTTGCAATTTCTGAAGAATGGAAACTTCTTGACTTTAAAGTACATTCCCCGAATTTGGAAACAAAAATCACGTGAAAGCGCGCTATCGTCTTTCGAGACGTCATCTGGTAATTTCTCTGAGTGAAGTAATGGCGGTTATGCAACCGATAAAAATAAGAGCCTTATACGTGTACTGTTTTAAATAGTTCGTCAGCGAGAGTAAAACAACTACTCCGTGGCGACTTGACTTTATCCAATATTGCCGCTATTTCCGAAAAAAAACGGATGCTCCTCCGATTACCCCTGGAGCAATGCATGCCATATAAAATAAAGTAAAAACAAAAAAACAAAAACGTAATGAAAGGGCGTCATGAAAGATTGTGTTAAAAGTATTTGTGCTTTAAAAGTATGTTGTATTTGTAGTACTTTACTCCAAGTACGTGGCATCATACTTGAAGTACATAACCTCTAATTGACTTTTTACTTACTTCATGCACTTGTTATACGTTTTTTACGCAACACTGTAAATAAGCAAACACTGTCTGCAAAATCAGCCTCAGGCAGAGCTAAACCTCAAAGTAGAAATTATACATCCGCAGTACATCATTGACCAGAAAACAAAAAGTACAAAACAATAATCACACAGAAGCGGATTTAGCTATTAAAGCATTGATGGGAAAACACAGGACTCTTTATATTTGGCTAGAAGAATTTCCCTAATGAATTAAAACATTTATGTACTTCTTCTTACTATAAAATATAAAAGTAGCTTCAAAAGTAATTGGTTACTTTGCTACGGTAGTTGGTAATTTACTGAATTACTTTCCATTTAATTAACTGCCACTCTACTCAAATTACTTTTGGGGCCAATACGCATTAACTTAACTTAATTACTTTTTTGAGTAATTTTGGTATATGTCTGGTGTCCACATAATGTGTTCGACAAAGATGTGACGTCAAACAAGCGTGAATATTCAATAAGTGTCACTAACATATACAGTGATGTCTCGTTAATATGGACAACTCCGTTCCCGTAAAAAAACGTCCATAATGTGAGTTGTCCATAATAACGAGACAAAAATGCATGTATTTTCCCAATGTGTCCCCGAAAGTGGTGTCCATATAGCGGGGTATCCATATTAACGGGGTCCATATTAACGAGACATGACTGTAGCTCCCCTGAGACGAGACGCGTCTGAATGTCAACGAGCAGAAAGATCCAAACGCGAAGAAATCTTAAACAAATCGTAATATTTTGCAGAATGTTTTTTTTTCTGACGAAGCAAAAAAAAAAAAAAAAAAGACAAAACGAAACAGAATATTCAATGAATCTGAATGTCCAAACGAGACGGAGGATCTGACCTAGATTTAGCTACGCACAAGTCTGATTATTCGACGATTATAAGTGCCCAATATTGGAACTCGGGTCTCGTTAGACATTCAAGCTTCTTGGATGCTCGAGAAGTAACATCGTAATAGAGCGGTATTTTATTTCAAAACGGCCCAGAGCGGTGCCAAAGCGCCCGCTGGAATGCGGAAGTCACCCCTCCCGTGCGCACGGCGAACTTTCAGGGACATTCCGTGGGATAAATAGTTTTCGAGGAAATATAAAAATTCTAATTGATTTGCATTTTATAATACCTAGGATATTACAGCCATCGGGAACAATACGATTTTTTGTCGAGAAAAGCAGAAATTAATAATTTTGTAAGTAACCTTAATAAATCAATGCAAAAAAAAAAGTGGAGCCGGGGAATAAAAACTATACGCTTTCATAAGTTTTATTACTGCTTGTTTATATTCTATGATTGTAGTCTAAAATATTACCTTGGAACATCGCGATGTTTCTTTTTGTATAGTTTAAATTTTCGTTTTAGTATATTTAGCGAGGCGTTGATGTTCAAGAAAGTTGGGGATGAGCGGTTATTTATTATTTCTTTTTTAATTTTACTTCTCGATTTTTTGCAGCAAATCCGCATAACTCCACCAGACATAATGTGCTCTTGTACACCATATTTGGGAATTTTTATGGTAACGGATTTATACCCCTGTTACACGGGCAGCCTTAACCGCGGTTAACTCACCTTTAACTGCTGTTACGCGGCACCACAGTTACCGCACTATACTCTCGAACAGCTATTTCAGAAGAAGTGAAGAGCGCGCGTGCACTATTTTGGTGGGTGCTCAAGATGCACAAGCGCACGTTCGCCCATAGCTTTGACTGCGTAGCGGCAGAATGTTGCCCGCAAGTATTGTGCGCTAACTGTGGCTTAACGTAACTGCAGTTAAGTGTGCCCGTGTAACAAGGGTATTAGTCGTTTACAGGCATGATGCAATTGTGCAGAATAAAAAAAACGTTTACTTTATGTCAACATTTTATGTTGCTACCGCATTGTTCCTTACTGATAAATAAAAAAACAAACGTGCTTTTATTTTTAGTTTTTTAGTAACTTGAATATAAAGGACGTAACGAGGGTATGCCTAAAAATAGTTTGTGTCGTTTTCATTACGAAACTAAACTCCGCTTCGTCGAGCGATCAGTATGCGCCCAATCGTAGCACTATTTGTCCGAATCATACGCCAAAATTTGAGAGCTTGCTGTTGCCCGATTCAAAAGTTGTAAGCCATTTTCGGAATGTTTGCGTGAAAAAATGGCGGTCGACGGAACCCAGAAATACATGGAGATGAATGGCGTCCGCTATCGGGAACGGGGCCCATTTTTTAATTCAAATTTTTGAGAAAATCGCACAACTTTTGAATAAGGTAACGGATAGTTCTGAAAAGTTGGCCTCTGGTCTGGACCACTACCGCTGCTTTTGGGTGGAGACTGTGCCTTCAATGACGCGTAGTTCCTTTTTTTTTTGGGGGGGTGGGGGGGGGGGGGGGGGGGGTAAAAATACATTTATTTATTAATGTTTCTTTTGTGACCCTCGCTGCCACAGGCATTCTAGAGGGGAGTGGGTTAAATAAGTAAAACACAATAAAAAATGCAATAAATTGTACATCTTTTAAGCTCTTCACACACAAAAGAGATAGTAACGGCAGTTTGGAATTTCGACGATGGCTCAGGGATAATGATTCCACATTGTTGAAGTGTTGAAAAGGAAAAACTAGCGAAAATCATTTAAGCGACAGGACGGGATGCAAACTTTATGAAGGTGATCGATGCGTGCTGAAAGGTAACAAGGTGTTGTTAGTAGCCCATTAAAAATCGAACTGCTTTTATATATCTTATGAAACAAGCACGAACGAAATATATTTCTACGTTGTGAAAGAAGTGGTAATGATAAGGAATACGAAACGGAGATGCGTGGTTTTGTACGGCTTATAAATCTGAGACAAGTGATTCTTGTCCAGGATCGCAAACGGGAGCTACACACTCCTATTTATACGAACTATGCAGTTTTAATAAGCTGGGAGCAAAAAACAAAATGACTCCGAAGATAACTAAGCTCGTGATTAGAGTAATTTAGAATGTAATTGACGCGAAGCTTCTAGGAAAGATTAGACGACACGTGCGCACCAAGATAATAAAACAGTTTCAAGAGGAATATTGTTTAGTTGGCATAAAGGTCTCAAAGAGTCAAGGCGAGAGACAGGCATATATTAAAATTTATCGGTAATCAGTTTCACGTATCATAAGTTACACCAATCGGAAACACAGTTAATATCGTGGTGATAGAAGAGACACGTAATGAACATTGTTAATCTCGCGATAGATTAGTCAGTCGGGAACAAAAGGACCAACAGATGAACATGTGTTAGCTGTCAGGTCGTTGATGTAGATGAGAAAAAGTAAGTTTCCCAGTACGAAGCCTTAATTACGCCTGAACCGACTGGTGAAGAATTATACTGTTAACTGTTACATCAGTATTGTTAGTTGTTACAATTTGAAACCGGTTATTGAGGGAAGAGTGTAATCATGCAAGAACATTAACATTCAAGTTAAGTTGGCTTAATGTAGAAAAGAGGCAGTTTGTGGGATGCTTTAGCGAATGCCTTTAAAAAAATCAAAGAATATGGAGTCCGTCAAAGATTAACGGACGATTTTGTACATTTTGTTTTTGGGACACGCTTTGGATTCAGCTTACTTAATGTTTTTACACATTCTACGCGTTCTCTCGTACAGCAGCGTATCACAAGGGCCTACTGCCACGCGCGTCTCCGAGCAAACACGACCGAGTGGTTATCGTGCTTGACGCCATGACATCGCACCTCGGCCCCTTTGCGTGGAAGTCAAGCACGATAACCATGCGGCCACGGGCGTGCGTGCTCGGAGACACGCGTGGCAATATGCTGCGCGAAGACTTCCTGATGTCCACACACATAACCGCATTCTCAGCCAGGTTTTCCTTGACAACCGCACTCCTCGTTGAGATTCGACGAGGATAATCGAAGCCGGTAAGCTACGAAAAAAAAAAAAAAAGAAGAAATGAAAGCAGCTTCTAACAATGAACGTGTTTTGAAATTCCAGTCGATTGCGTCAGCTGTTTTCTTCCTCGCCAACAGTATACCGCCCTTCCCGAGAAACTCGGATTGGGCGTGAACGTGAACTGAGAACCAATTATTCCATCCGCTGCTTACGTCATTCCTCCGCGTCGGGTTTCATGATTGACACTATAACGCTCTCGGTGACGCGGTAAACTCACCGGGGAAGGGAGGAGAAATGATCAGCGATCATTCAAGGTGATTTTGCGAAACGAGTGACGGCTAGATTCCAGAAAGCAACAATGTTTCCTGTTCAGCGCGTGAAGTGCGCGTGTTATATGTACGCGCACTTTAGGAGTCCGTTTTAGGAGTCCGTGACTCGGTGCACACGTGCAATACGTTCCCGTACTTGCGCGTCTCCGCGGAGAGTTTACGTGCGCGTGTCTTTATGACTGCGAGAGTTTATACGCGTATCTCGTTCAATGAAAACAGATTGACCTTCAGATTTTTTGTGTTTTGTTATCGAACAAATCGCTATGGGAGGTGTAGTTATTTTAGCGTACTAAGAAGGTAGCATACTTGGCAACAATTGTTTCCTGCTACGTTGTCAAGTTTCTGCAGTGCTGCGGGGGAATTGGTGGCCGACCGTGTTAGCGAACCGCAACTGAAGCGAAAGCTCGTGTTGTAGAACACAGAGATGGGATCGGTTCAATCCCCGTCCCTGCCCGTTTCCATCTGAGTGATCATTGTACCAGCGTGCGTTCGCGTATCCCTATAGCGTGATGCACGTTCAAGATCCCAGGCTAGCAGTGATACCGCACTGGCTAAATTGCTCATCTACAGCGGCAACACCAGACGCCCATCGCTGCCTAACACCAGACGCCATTGCTGACTAACCGCTAACATACACGCGACACATAGATTTTCTGCGGCAGCCGCGAGCACGCGGCTTCCTTTTTTTTTGTCTTATTCGTTCGCGCTCGCCCAAAGTGGTTTTGACAGCGATGGGGAAAATAAGCGGGAATAAAATTTAACAGTATAAAATCTATACAACTCTCAAACTATAAGGAAATACTGGGGCACGAAAGACGACTAGAGCCGAAGATCCGTCAAGACTAAACGCACTAAACAAACTTTGTGCACTCTGGGCAATATGGGCTGGCTTACAGCGGAATTCCGGTCGGGACAATTGAGATGTCTCGATAGGAGTCCCGGGCACGTCAGGTTGTTGAGAAAAGTTGGATTTATCGGACTACTTTTTCAATAAATTTAGCAGACTAACATTTATATCATTTTAGCGGGTCAACGTTTGGCTAAAGTTAACGGACTAAAGTCCCGCTAAATTTAGCGTGGCGCCGCTATGGGTGACGTGGTCACGTGGTTGTTGCCACAATACGGTCGCGTGGCCAGGTTACGTGTGTCAAGCCATGCCAGGCCGTCTGAGCAAACGCGGTGTCATGTCGCGTTGCTGAGCGACGTTACTACATCAGCAATTCTAATAGATCTAGTTGCGGCATGTATCAAGTCAAGGTGTTACGTGACGTGGCGTCAACTGTCACGTCAGACTGCCGCGTGCTCTCACTTTACGTGATGCCACACGTTACATCTTAATGTTACGAAACAGCGTGACGCCACGTTATTTAGGTTGTCACGCTGCCCTGATTTTCCGTTTACAGTATCGCTAACGCATTCTGCATACGGGATGTTTCAAAAGGAAGGAGCGCATACATTTTTTTTTTTCCATTCAGTGTTGCGTTTTAGTCGATGTCAATGCATCCATTTGAAATAGTCCGAATCGGTGCGAAAATAGAAAGAGCAAAGGCGTTATGATCTGCGTTTTTTATAGACCATTCGCGCCTTCTGCGCGCTGCCATTTTTGTCCATTAGGTTGTGGAACGCGTTTTGAACACGTGCATGTAGCTCTTTTTTACTAATGGACTGGAGGTACCCAGTGACTGGAAATTGAGCAGGATGAGATTATTATGTAAGGGCAAGGAAGACCAAGACAGTATCAAATCATACCAACCAATCACAGCAACTTCAGTAATATACAGACTAGCTATGCATATTGTAAAAAGAAGAATGGAAGAATGGGCAGAAAGAAACCAGATTTTGAAGGAGCCTCAAAACGGTTTCAGGAGGGATAGACGACTAGATGAGAACTTATTCGTAATCACTAGGGATGCCGCGAACCACCCTAGGTTCGGATTCGAAAGGTTTCGATATTTTCGAACCGAACTGAGGTTCGAATTCGAAAAATTTCGATATTTTCGACCGTACGGAGGTTCGAATGCGAAAAATTCGCAACTTTCAAAATCTGTGGGGTTTTGACTTCGAAAAGTTCGAAGCTTTCACGGTTTCTAAAAGTTCGGGTTCGATTATTTCGAATATTTTTTTACTTGAGGTTCGAGAAATGCGAAGATTTCGAACTTTCCTAACTTGAAATTTGAGAGATTCGAATGTTTCGAATTTCTTTGGATCTGAAATTGGAAAAATCGAACGTTTCGAATTCTCATAGAAATAAAGCTCGATGAATTCGAAGATTTCGAATTTCTTTCTACATAAAGTTCGAAAAGTTCGAAGGTTTCGATTTTCTTTTAGGCTAAATTTGAAAAAAAAAAAAAAAAATCGAAGGTTTCGAATTTTTTTCAAGTCCAAGTGCGCAAAGTTCGAAGTCCTGTTTTCATGTTCCGCCACAGTTTCAAATAACGTTTTCACGCCTCACGGTTTTCACGAAATCAGGTTTAGAAAAGTTCGGGTGTGATATTTATAGCGAGTTCGTTTCACGGCACTCGTGCCCACGCGTGCCCACTTGCAGCGTGGAGCTGGTTCGTTTCGGCCGGCACTCCACGAGTGGTTGCACTCCTGGAGTTCGTTACATCGCTGACACCCCACGCGTGCATGCACTCGCTGCACCGAGAAAATCGAGTGCGCGCCGAAATGCAATCCCGTCATGCCTCGCTCCGGCGAGGCCGGCGAGGAGCGGGAGCACACGACGAGGGTTCGTCTGCTACGATGTGTCGCGGAACCGAAAGAAAAAAAAAAGTAGATTTTCTGATAGAAATCGCGTCCCGCAAGCAACGGAATCAAACGCGAGCTTGAATTGTGAGCGTCTGCTATTTCATGAAGGAAGCAATTGACAAACCGTGTTTTATTTGGAGGTTTTAAGTCGCTCTGTTGCCGTACAAACGCTGAAATATACCAGTGTTTAAAGAAATGCTCAGAACAAACGCATCAGCGGCCCCCGAGGTGTTTATCACCATCCGTGTGCGGGTGAAAAATTGAACATTTGTCGACAAAACTCCCCCAGCTGAAACCTGTGACTGCCCAATAAGCGTCAGAGAAAGCTAAACATAGTGACTTTACCCGAGGCTTGGGCCACATCATCTTGTTTAACATTTCAGCTAACTTGCCCCGTCGTATTTTGTTCGAGAAAGCTCTCGTTCTCGACGCCCTCACTAAGGCTAATATCTGATCCACCTGTAATGAAGATCGACATCGAAAGTCCCACGAAAAGTTTTGATAGATATTCCAACAAACCAGTTTTAAGCCCTACCCTTTCAGTGGTTCACGCATAATACCACGCTAAAACGGATCTAGCTTCTTCTCGGACCGCATCATCAGTTTTCTTAAGTGCAAACGGTTATAAGAATTGAAAGATCGCAACCAGCTGCTTTGTAGACAGCTGGTTGCGAAAATTTACGCCGTCTGTCATCGGAACTTGAAGTCATCGGAACTATAAACTACAGGTTGCAGCGACCAACGTTTGAAGATAAACGTTGGTAGCAACTGCACTCTCGCATTCCCACCCATCACTCCGAACAGAAAGGTGCCAGTTTCGGTTTGAGGTCGGTATCTTTTCTACAACATAGATGGCGGCATCATCAGTCTTCTGCACTCGGTGCATTTGGCGAATTCGATTGAGTCCAGTTCTCCGTGCAACACTCTGCGAGTGCGATGCATTCCGGGGCAGAACTCAAACGGTGCCAATGTGTGTGAAACGAACTCGCTATTAGACTGCGCGAAGTTGGTCAAGCAATTAAATGAGACGAAGAGTGCCCCGGATGTGCTGGAATATTTGCCAGTGCAGAGTGACGTGTGATCGCCAGCCCGGGGGGGGGGGGGGGGGGGGGGTTGGGGTCATTAACGTGCATCACGAAGTAGTTATCACACGAACACACTGTTTAACGATACTCATCCAGTTCGAAACGGCCAGAGGCAGGCAGGTGGTTGAGGCCCAGAAAAACCTTGAAGCGATCTGGCAAACTGCCTCCCTACCCCCTTGCACGCTGGTAGTAATCCGATCGAACGCCGCCCGAGTGACGCTGGCATATAGTATGTTTAGTTTGTACATGATGAAAAATCCTGAGACTGGGAATGAAATTTGAAAGAAAAAGTGTAAGAAGACAGAGAAAAGGGGACATGACAACGCCTCAAACTCAGCTCTGGGAATGAAATTTGAAAGAAAAGTGTAAGAAGACAGAAAAAAGGGGACAGGACAACGTCTCAAACTCAGCTCACGACTACGTCTCAGAGTCAACTCAGCTGAAAACTCAACTCAGCTGAGTTTGAGACGTTTTCCTGTCCCCCTTTTTCGTTCTTCTTACACTATTTCTTTCGAATTTCATTCCCAGTCTTAGGATTCTGCATCATGATCAACATACACCAGCTCGCCTGCACCTTGACAATTTGTTAGTTTGTAATTGCTTTGAAGGTTTATTTTCCGGGACGGAAGAAACACCGAGCAAAAAGCACAGAAGCCGACTCAACCTGATGTCGAGGAGCGTTCTACCATACCAGTGGCGTCGGGAGAGGAAAAACGGGGGGAGGGGGCGGGGGGGGGGACTCCAGACTCTCTCTCCCCCCCCCCCCCCCCACAGATATTTTGGACTGTAAAAAAAAAAAATAACAATACGGGGAAAGAGGGCATGGTCGAGCTTATTTGAATCTGAAATTATTTATGCATATGTATAGCTACTGTCGCTCTTCACTTCATAAAAGATCGTGTAGATGGTCATTGTTAGAAACTCGTTGTCAGAAGGCACTACTTGTCACATGCTCGCTGGTTCGGAAGTTCAAAGCTATGTCTTTTTGACCTAAATAACTGTGCCATTGGTAAAAAATAATAAATAAATAAACATAACGATAAATGCAAAAATGAAAAGCTGGAGAAAAAAAAAAAACTACCAAGAACCCGCCGGAAGTGTAGTATTCTTACATATTCAGAGGCCCAGAACTACGAAACAAGTTTCTCCTACCAAAATGTGTACAGGCTAATAGAAACACGTACCAGGAATGTAAAAGTCGAAAAACAAATTTTTGTTTTAATGACGTGCTGAACTTGAACAATTTTAGAAATCTTCCCCCATGAGTTCATTTATTCCTCATCGTGAAAAAAACAATAAATACATTATTTTGTACTCTGCAGATGGTAAGGATATGTACTGTCTGTGGTGTTAATTTGAATGCGATACCTTAAACAATTTAGACAAAAAAATGACCAAGTTTAGGGCATAATTGCCCGTATGTACATGTTTGGATATTTCTTTGAAACTCGTCTTCAACAACAATAATCATATCTTCAGACGACACTTACCTTGGCTATACATAGAGCATTCTTAAAACGTTTAACATCTCTAACATAAATATCTTCAGCTATAGCGCGCTTCAAATATGGCACAAACGACAATTGTCAAAAACGCGTCGTCCTTCCTCGCTCCTTTGGGAATCTATTTCTTTAAAACCAAGCATGTCAGATGATTGAAATAAACGGCATTGGCTTTCGCAAGGAATGCAACACCGCATGTAAAAATGCGAAAAAACAATTACGAATGTACCTCACTGCTTGAATCCAAATGAAACCGCCCGCCGGTCTTTCGAAGTTCGTCGAACTTTTGACTTTTCAGGAATCGAAAGTTCGACAATTTTCGAAATATTTAGATTAAAAAGTTCGAAAGTTCGAAAATTATCGAATTTCTTAGCGTAGGAAGGTCAAAAGTTCGAAAAGCTTCAAACTTTTTAGTGCAAGAAATTCGAAAATCATCAAGTTGTTTAGTCTATCAAGTTCGAAAGTTCGACAAGCATCACATTTTGCAGCGTAATAAGGTCAAAATTTCAAAAAGCTTCGTACTTCTTAGTTTGACAAGTTCGAAAATTCGACTTCCGTCGAATTTCTCGATAGCGAAAGTCCGAGAATTCGAAATGTTTCGAACCTTTCTAACTGCTTGATTCGATCATTGAACCTTCGGTTTGAAAAAAGTTCGCGGCATCCCTAGTAATCACACAGTGCATAGACACATCAATGACAAGTCAAAGGCCATTATAGGTAGAGTTTTTGGACATCAAAGGTGCATATGACAATGTGAATCAGGAAAAACTCTGGGACCAACGACCAACTGTAGGGATATGGGCTAGGGGGAACCATGGCTAAGTTTCTGGAACGGGTTTATACGGAGAATAGGGTGGTTATAACATGAGAAGCCGAAACTACAAGACCGGCAGCAATAAATAGAGGACTTAGACAGGGTTGCCCATTGTATCCCATGCTCTTTATGATATACCTCAGGGAGATGGAAAAAAGATTAGAGCAGTGCAACCTAGGTTTTGACCTGACTTACATGGAGGAAGGACTTAGAGTAAATCAAGTATGACCAGGGTTAATGTATGAAGACGACATTGTACTCGTATCAGAAAGTCGTGAGACAATACAGGAACTGATTAGGATTTGCAGCAGGGAAGGGGACAGTTTAGGACGAAAATGTAGTAGGACAAGTCGGGTATAATAGTTTTCAACGACGAGAAGTGGGAACCCCTGGAGATACAGGACACATTGATAGAACACGTGGAAAAGTACAAATATCTGGGAGTATGGTTAAGTGAAGGGAGACGGTATCTAAACGATTATGAAGATATTGTAATAAAGAAGGGGAAACGAGATTCAGCTATCATGAAACACAGGGCACCATGGAACTATAATAGATATGAAGTCGTTAGGGGTGTATGGAAGGGAGTCATGGTGCCAGGACTGTCATTTGAGAATGCGGTATTGTGTATGAGGTCAGAAATCTAGGCAGGTTTAGAGAGATACAGCAAAGGAGTGTGGGTAGGTTGGCATTGGGGGCACATCGCAGTACACCAAATGAGTGAGTACAGGGGGATAGGGGTTGGGCATCTTTCGAGAGCAGAGAAGTGATCAGTGAAGTAAAATTTGAACAAAGACTAGTTGAAATTGAGGATACACGGTGGGCAGCGAAAGTGTACAAGTATCTATATATGAAAAGTCTAAACACTAATTGGACAAACCGAACCCGCAAGCTGAGATTTAAATACATTCAACGAGATGGGGCCGATCAGAACATATCAGTAGAAATAAATGAAACAGAGAGAGAATTGTGGGAAGAGAGAATGCAGGAGAAATCAACTTTAACAATAAACAGGACACAAAACAAGAAATGAAGAAGGAACAGTTGTATAATAATTCATTGGGGAGCTCATTGCTGTTTGAAGCTAGAACGGGGGTGCTAAGAACGAAAACATATAGGACTAAATACCAAGAAATAGACACTATATCCGACGTATGCAACCGCGAAAGGGTAACTATAGAACATGTATTTTTAAGGTGCACGGGGCTTCGTCCCACCCTCTTGGGGGGGGGGGGGGGGGGGATGACTACGGATTTGGAAGGGGCACTGGGGATTTACAGACATGGATGGACGAATGAATGGGGAAAGACTTGCGGTAACCAAGAGTAGATTGGAAGATTGGTGGAAAAGATCTAGGGAGGGGTAAAAATACAGATAAAAATAAGCAATGGAAACGCTTTAAAAGGGGGGAGGGAGGGTTGTGTTAGAACAAATTTTATACATATTTTAAAATTGAAGGGATGACGAAATGTTAGGCTAGGTGGCGCAAGCTGCCGCCCGTTACAAAGGGTATAACCATTACCATCCATCCATCCTTCCAACTTGGCTAGACTAGGCTACTGTGTTCAGCAATAACTTGGCTGGGACTTGACCGGTTGGATCAGCTGGCTAACAACAGGCCGGATGGACATCAAGGACGAAGACGGTGGGGTGTTTTGCTTGTGTTTCCACAACGAAGGTATCTATGAGAAGTTTAATGTAGTCTATTTATGTAAGCTCTCACCATTCGATAGCTTCATCTTGAGTGGTGGGACGTAGACGTTTTCTTACTCTTCACGTATCATGGAGCAATAGCTTACCTTGCACTAATAACCTCACCGGAGCACCTGCACCGGGTTGGAACCGGTCATCTTGCCGTAGACGAAGTAGTCGTTAGCATGAAACCGGGGTCACTCTGGTCATACATACAAAAGACGGTCCGCAAACAAGAGTCACCGCAATATCCGTGGTTTGAATGCCGCGTGCCAAGTTTCTCCTTGAACTCATTTCCATGCGTCATTCAAAGCACGGATCTCATGGTGACTTGCGTTCCAATTTGTACAATCCCAGAAAAAAAGGGTATATTCTTACACCCCTTGTCCATATACGACACCCCAAAACTTCAGTTCGACGTACAGCGCGCTGACGTACGTTTTCAACTTTCACAGGCGGCTTGGGAGAAACAACCGAAGCGGTCGGTTTGGAAGGGACCCCATACTTGGGCGCCATCTATCCCCGTGCGAGTGTAGCGCGCTCGGTGCGCCGAATATAATGTGGCCGCCGCGTCGGACAGAGAGTTATCACCTAAATGTGTTTCTTTCACCGTGGGTACAACAAGAAGCGATGAGCGAGAGAATGCAGGACCACCGCTGGGAGAACAACCGGAGCGGTCGGTTTGGGAGGGACCTTATACTTGGGCGCCATCTATCTCCGTGCCAGTGAAGCGCTCGGTGCGCCGAACATAATGTGGCCGCAGCGTCAGACAGAGAGTCATCACTTAAATGTATTTCTTCCACCGTGGCCATTTCCGGCAATGTAAGAATTTGTGAAAATTTCTGTTTTTCTTTCGAGAAGTCGCAATGTGACAAAGGTCTTTGCCACATATTCGATGCGGGAGGAGCTAAGCAACAGTTGCTTACAAGCATTTGCTAGTCAGCAACTGTCGAGCCACTCTTGGATAGGAACTTCAGTATCGGCAAGCTTAGCTAAAACAAGTGTGTGGCGCTTTGCAACACATTTGTGTGTGCGCGCGAAGCTAAGAAGACAGCACGTCATTTACTCTGGTGCATGCAAAACCTTTTTGTGCAGCAGCCTCAACAGATTCGAAAAAAAAAAACAAGAATCACAGAGGTTGTGAATAGCCCTGACGCACGCCGCGCAAGCTGTAATGTGAAGCTCTATGCTTGTTTCTGAACATTTTAAAGTTTTGTAATATAAATTCAACAAAGATCACTCACAAAAAATGTCCTACATATGTCTTTAATAAATAAACCGTTTTTAATCGGCATAGGTGAGAACTAACATAGCCACTCTGTGCTTTGACATTGCGCGGAGCATCGTACCAGCTCCGTCACAGGAGAGCACTCGCGAGGTATCGCCACCGATACATATCGTCTCCAATAGGAGGCTCTGCCCAACCACATGGTGATGTCCGTGGGGCTGGGGCTGCCGCTACGACGAGACTAACGATGTAATATAGATTAATCCAGGTGGTTCCAGTATTTCTACTAATAATATTACACCAGGTTTATTCATAAACGTTTTTTTTTTTGACAAATGTTTAATAAAAATCTCAAAATGTATTTTTTTTTTTCACAGCAGCGATGTTTAGCGGTCGACAGAGGCAACACTACAAGTAATAGAATAACTTGCTACGTAGTATATCACTTATGGAGCGCTTACCTCGGCCGCGAAGTGCCCCCAATGTCCACCCTTTACGTTTACTATATTACTCTATGGACACATCGGTTGACAACACGCCAATGTGGAGAGGCGGTATTGGAAAGGCCTGTCAGTCTAGGTGGTGTTGATAGTAGATAACAGCTCGGGGCAACGTTACTAAACCACTCAGTTGGGAAACTGCCATAGAGACTGCTCTGAAAAAGTGTCCCCGATTTGTCCTCGAGCACCGAGCTAATGACGAACACAACGCCACCATTTCTCCCGCAGCGGCCGTTCGAGGAACCGCACGTTACTTCTATTTTGGCTTTAATCGGCCATTTCCGCGCCGAAACAGATACAGTGGAAGAGGTTACAGGGGCGCCAACCCTATCTCCCCAGCGGACGCGCCGCGCCTTGCTATCGAAGTTAAAATGCACCTAGGTCGGGACGCGCTACCTGAAAGCACCGCTGAGGCATGGTTGTATAAAAACAATATTAATTGTGCCGCAAAACCTTGCAAACTAAAGATTTTAAAAACATCACGCGCCCTTCATGTTGTACTAAACTCCAATACATTTCATACAAAAAGAGTCTTTTCCGTTTGTTTTTACGCAAAAACAGGCTTTCTAAAAGCTCAAGATGACCACAGTACAGACAAATGATAAAAAGTGGCGCTGTTGTCGCATTTTGCACGGTCTCGGTGGACGCCAGCGGCCCAGGTTTCGACGGCGAGTTTCCCAACTGAGTGTTTTAGTAACGTTGGCTCGGGGCACTCTGTTCCCCGATCTGCTAGTGGGCGCCGCCATCTTGGTGCTTAATGCAGAGCAGACACAACCGTCGATCATCACAATTTAAAAATGCGACTTCCTCCGTTTTAGATATGGTGTTAGGAACCTCAGGTGATATTGTTCTGCACTGTCGCGAACTGTTTCAACATTCCTGGAGGACGAAAAAGCGTTTCCTGGGATTTCAGATAAAACTTCAGATAACTTGGAAACCATGATTTTAAGCCCCAATACGTCTGAGCGCGAGCCTGAAGAGTCGTTCTTCCGAAGCGTATCTTATTTAATGGCTCTACTCTATAGTATTTCTATGCTTGCGTAGATGTGACCCACACTCTAGCTGTACTAATCACCACAACTTCAGGAAATTGCTTTTCCCAATGATGGGGCTCGGGTTTCGTGCCCACAGGTTTACTTCACTGTAGTACTTTGTGTTTCAGAGTGGTGATTGCTACAGCTCCGTCTTTACGAGGAGGAAGCCGACGGCGAATTTTTGAGCGTGGTATTTTTTACGGTGAGGGACAGACGCGGAATTTGATTACATACGCACGTACATGTACACGATCTAACTTCTTTGACGTCGTTACGTAGAAACGATTCTCTTTTTCTGTATTTTTTTTTACTTCTGACGTTTAACCTGCAAGTTGCGGACACTCGCAGACACTTTTCCTTCGTTTTGTTTTCTGCACGCCCGCAGTCAATGACAATAAGCCCCCCCCCCCCCCCCCTTTTCCTCCTATCCACGGATCTGTCCTATCGTAATGGTACAGTGTTCTAAAGGATGTAGTGGCAAGAGCGACGCCCGCTTACAATGGGCCGCGTGAAGACGGTCAACGTAGATGGTCGCGAGTGGCGCTAGAGTTTCGAGCCCTAGTAGAATATGTGGCAGATGGCAGATGTGCGATGAGCGAAGAAGAAAACGAATCTGAGGCGGTACGTTTCTCCCGAACGTAGCACTTTATCACTTTTCTGTGTGGTGTAATGGTAAGGGGGTGGGGGAGTCTTCACCGTTCCGTTGCCGTCTCGGTCATAAATTCAAGGAAAAAGACGGACACACACACTAATTCGCGCCGGGATGCAAGTCGGGCTACCCGGACAACAAGGACAGCCGGAGCACCAGCGATCGTAAGCAGTCGCTGTTTCGTGCGCCAAAGGAGGAGTCGTGCAGACTACAGTGGAAAAAAAAAAATCTTAATCGAGAAGACAAACGCCTCGCCGAGACATCAGCGATGTGCGAGAGACATTTTGAACCGCGCCTTATCCTTCGGGACTATGTGCACATCGTCAATGGCGAAGAGGTTAGGATTCTATGCCGCAATATATTATGACTATTTTGTAGTCTTTTTACGTAGTATGTTGCTGGATATCTGTCATGTGCTTGCTGTGTATGTCGATGAAGTATTAGCACTTTTGAGAGGTCATAAAGCAGTGAGTTGAGAATAATTTTTTTTTTCATATTAGGGGTTTTTGAAGTTTGTGTTCATATTGTATTTTAATTCTTCATGTACTCCCAATCTAGGTATTTTTTCCTCATAGACTGCCTTCCACAGGGGCACCTTGGCTGTTCCCAAACGCGCACGGCCTTGTACCTAACATAACGCTGGTCCCCGCATCAGCAACACGATGACAAAAAACAATACACCAGTTTATTGTTCCTCTCACCTTTAAAAAAGTGAGGGGTTTATGGAGATTTATTAGTCTATTTTTCCTTATTATATCAGTATCGCGTGGTTTCTTTCGCAGCTATTAAGCGTGCAGCCCAAGTGATAGCGTTGCTGAACGACCTGTCAGTACTGGGAAGGGGGGGGGGGGGAGGGGGGAGTCGATAATAATCAAATGATCTCCATCAAAAACACGCGAATAATGAAACTAGAGAATAGCACACACTCTAGAGGCATTAGCCCAAAGGAAAACCTACAATTCTTCACATTAGCAATTTTTCTGTGTCGCGAACAGCTCCAGTCCAACCACAGTAGTACACGCCGAGCAGCGCCGACGACGAAGCTGACGGGGCACGGGGGCCCGTTCCTAGGGCTCAGAACAGCAGCGCTACGGTGTCGTCTACGCGCAAAATCTTCACGCGGCGGCCGCCCCTCTTGCCACTACAACTCTAGATTCTAGAACACTGTAGTAATGGTGTCCTCCCAATACATGGCTTGCACGTGACGTCATTGCACCATGCTGGGGGTCATTTCTACTTGCTCTTGCCGAGTAAAAGACAGTCTGCATTGCGAAATGTGCGCTGCAAAAAGTGTGCGCTCAACAGCAAAGCCACTATAATGGTCGCTGATCCATGGGACGTCAGGGCAAGCCATGTAATATGCGCCGAGATGTTTCGGTGGCACCCTCCTATGGTTTCTATTCGTGACGTCACGACCGTGATTTGCCTCACACTCTGGTGAAGAAAGAAGAGCAGCGGAGCTGTACTATGTGCCGCCTGCGCTCATAGATGGCGGTAGCTGTCCAGAGGTTTGTGTCGAGATTTATTTGTCCACGGACACGAAACTGGGGAAACTAGCCCTTATCGGTTCCGCCGTGATAAGCTCTGTTCTAAAGGCCCATACGCACATTCGCGTTTGAGCGCGGTGCGTTCCGTCGCGGCAAGCGGGCGCGTTGCGTTGCGAAGAGCGCTTGCGCCAAACTTGTACGCAGAGTTGCGTTGACACGCAGTCAACCGCAGTCAAGAGCCAATAAGAACGCGCTATCGTCACTAGCGGCTCACCAATAGTAAGCGAAATCCAAGGCAACATGGCGGCGCACAGCGGCAGCGTCGAAGTGTTCGATCTTGGGACAATCCCGCCGGCTTCCCCGGCGTTTTGTCAAGCTTGAACCATAACAGCCTTGGAAAATACACTTCCCACCGCTCCCCAAAACAAAAAAGCAAGTTCTGCGAACGGAGAACCGGATACGTCTCGCCGAGTCGGCCGAGTGGCGCGAGCGGGCACGTCACCCTCCTCTCCTCTCTCAGCTTCTGGTTGGTCGAACGCACCGCAACGCTTCGGAAAGTTGAGCGAGTCTACTCGCTTGCGTTGCGCTGCGGAGCGTTGCGGGTAGGCGCGCGTCGCCCCGCAAGCGACCGCTCCTGGGCGCAAGGATACCGCAACGCGCTGAAACGCGTGCAAACGCGAATGCGCGTATGGGCCTTAAAGGCCCATACGCACATTCGCGTTTGAGCGCGGTGCGTTCCGTCGCGGCAAGCGGACGCGTTGCGTTGCGAAGAGCGCTTGCCCCAAACTTGTACGCACAGTTGCGTTGACACGCAGTCAACCGCAGTCAAGAGCCAATAACAACGCGCTATCGTCGCTAGCGGCTCACCAATAGTAAGCGAAATCCAAGGCAACATGGCGGCGCAGAGCGACAGCGTCGAAGTGTTCGATCTTGGGACAATCCCGCCGGCTTCCCCCACGTTTTGTCGAGCTTGAACCATCGCAGCCTCGGAAAGTACACTTCCCACCGCTCCCCAAAACGAAAAAGCAAGTTCTGCGGGCGGCGAACCGGATACGTCTCGCCGAGTCGGCCGAGTGGCGCGAGCGGACACGTCACCCTCCTCTCCTCTCTCTGGGCCTCTGATTGGTCGAACTAGGTCGAACGCGCCGCAACGCTTCGGGAAGTTGAGCGAGTCTCTACTCGCTTGCGTTGCGCTGCGAAGCGTTGCGGGTAGGGGGCGGCGGAGAAAAGCTCACCGGAGATAAGCTCACCGGAGAAAAGCTCACCGCTAAACTGGCAGATGCGGAGAAAAGCTCACCGGCCTTTGAGCGGATGCGGAGAAAAGCTCACCGATTTTTTTTTTTTTAACTTTGCGGATTCTGCGTCAAACATTGTAATTTAACATAATTCGCATTCTTCATTTCATTAAAAATATGTCCACTTTTTTGCAATATTCTTGAAGTTCATTGGGCATATTTACTAATTCATCAGAAATTAGTAATCACCCATTCTGTATATTAATGAAGCCGCAAGTATAAAATCAGAACATCGTACACCGGTAAAAAAGACAACTTTCTATTGACAATTGGCAGGGTGCCGTCGGTAGCTCTGTCAAATAAAAATGTTTGTTCTTTGCGAGCTAATATGAATAGCGGTGTGTGAACCGTTTCAGTTTCAAATATTGTGTAGTGCCTAATAGATAAGCAGGTGTTCGTTGATGTAATCAGCGTCGGCTACGCTGTTTTTTTTTATGTTAGTTTCACTAACAAAACTTTAGTTGCGAGAACAGATTCGTCCTGTCGTGTTTGTTGTCTTCACTCCGTCGTCGTCGTTTGAGTGGTTTTTATCATGTATAACGTTTACCAACTCGCCCTATTTGCTACCTTACACACGAGTAACAACGGTGTCAGTGTGCAGCTCTGAAGGTCATGGGTGGCTCGCCGTAGAAAGGCACTATCACACAAAGGCAACGAGTGGAAACACCAGCACGAACGGCTAGAAAACGTGCTTCTCCGTGAAAGAAAAAAGGATATCCTACTGACTGTTTTGTCCTATTTTCAAAGATTAACAAAAGCTTCAAAGAGAATTTCAGGCACCGCGTTGTTGCGCATGCACTTTCGGATTTTCGGCATTTACAGTTTTGATTTTTAGGTTTTAGGCAGACATTATTAAGTTTTCGAACTTTTTCCTGTTCTTCAAGTTCATGAAAATTTGAGTTGGGCTTTCGTTGCCTACAGAGTAAGCCACAGAAAACACTCGCCCGCGATTATTAATTTGGGAGCAATATACCCAATAATCTTAACAAATAATACAAAAAAGGACATTTTCTTTTTTACAAAGCTGACGAATTTTAATGATAATAAACTGATATATGTTACACATGATCCAACAACCTCCATATAAAAAGAAGAAAAAAAATCGGTGAGCTTTTCTCCGCATATGCTCAATGGCCGGTGAGCTTTTCTCCGCATCCGCCGGTTTTGCAGTGAGCTTTTCTCCGGTGAGCTTATCTCCGGTGAGCTTTTCTCTGGTGAGCTTTTCTCCGGGATTCGCGGGTAGGCGCGCGTCGCACCGCAAGCGACCGCTCCTGGGCGCAAGGACGCCGCAACGCACTCAAACGCGGTATGGGCCTGTTCGTCTGAAATGTTGCCGCGCAAAGGAAGCGCCATATCCTCCCCTGGGGTGGCGTGACTGTTTTATGTAGAAGTCGCGAAGCAGACGGTCCTGGAGGCGTGCATGTTTTGTACGCTTCATGCATGGAGAATACCTCGCCGAAGAAAAGAAAGAGCAGCAGGTATTGTTGCGTGGTGCACTGCCACAACAGCGAGTTCAACACGATGGGAAAATGCCCTCTGGTGAGGTTTTATTCGTTTCCCGGAAAGTGGTACGAGAGAGATCGCTGAGAAGCTTGGGTTAGGGCTGTGCGGAGGACGGGTGAGTGACTGTTTTTCTGCCTCTACGCGTGATTCAGTAGCTTGACTACATCGAATTGCCTCTTTTTTTTATTTAATAGCTCTGATGGCTCCCCGTGGGTGCCAACAAAGGCTACGCGATTATGCAGCCAACAGTTTATCAATAAAACGAAAAGCGAGATTCAGGCCAACCCAGGCTGCCTGCCGACTTTGTTCCCCGATGCGAACAAAAAGAGGCGTGTAAGCGGCAGAAGGCACGAAAGGTAAGATGAAGCATAGAATTATAGTCCGTATTTTGCTCTGGCTTGCACGCATTCTTTTCTGAGTGTGTACTACAGGTGTGTAATTCTGAGTCACTCCACTGCCCGTAACCCGACCCCACCGCCTCTGTTTGAACCGTCCTCGCCCGAGGCGTCGGAAATGCCGGAAAGCGAGGGCCCACCGGACTCGAAGGTTGTGCAAGAAGCCTTGGAGCAAGACTTGCTGCTTTTGAGTTGCGTGGCATGGGATGTACAACAGCTTCCGTTGACTGACCAAATGGTACGCTGCTTTACAAAGTTAGGATCGCACGGGTCCTGAAATACCCAAACAGTTTATCCGGTTTTCTGTTTTGTACTTCGCAGGAAACACAGTCAGACACTGCAAACAGCAAGGGACCCTTGCAACTCATGCTGTCTGCCACTGATGGCGCTCATGGATCGACACAGGCGACTCACTTTCTCTAAGCAGACAAGGTAATTTCTGATGTATCCTTAAAACACACCACAGACGTTTGGTCATTAAATTCATTAAACAAAATTCTGAATGATGAAACTATTGACAGATCATGTTCATTGAGTTTCGAATGGCTAAGGACTAGTAAAATTTATGTAAGGAACAGGAAATGGTTGCCATGCCCCTCAACATCATTCGAGGAAGATAAAGAACTGATGTAAGCTAAGAGCAATTACAGAAACCACATATATTCGTTTTCACCTCAAGAACTGCACTAAAAGAAGTTTGGCTCCTTGTGGAGCATTCTAAGTTTCCCCTTTAATGGGTGAATTAGGATACCTGAATTTGCATTTAAGATCAGTTAGTTATTTCATTAGGACGCACACGTTTCGAACGTGAAAGGCACTGTGTTTTATCTGACAACAAATATTGTATGTACTACTTCGCTCAGCGAATGAATCATGCGTAGAACGAGCTTTGTTCTTGACATGGAAATGAGTATAGTAGGCAATTAGTCAAAGTATACTGCTTCTTGGGCTTATTAGAATAGTGATGTCTTCAATATGTGTAATGTGCTATTTCGATTCTAGGTCACCCATCCTGAAATATCTTGGGTGAGGAGATGTGGTTTTCTTGGATACGAGTCTATGAAGTCGTCCGAGCACCTATTTCAAATCTTTGCTGCATGACTGGGACAGTGTTCACCATCCTGCTCAACATGCTCCCTGAGCAACGGTACCGTTCGTCAGATGTTACCAAAGAGGACAGACTGGTCCTCTTTTTGATGAAGATGAAGTTGGGGATTAGCTTAACAGCACTGGGTGCCATCTTTGGTATCAGGAAGTCAACTGCATCGCGAGTGTTTAGGGTGACACTAGATTGCCTGAGTGTCAAGCTAGCCAACTGGGTGTTTGTGCCCCCTCGACAAACGACCAAAGACACTCTGCCGGTGTGCTTTAGGGAGCACAACTCGAAGTGTACTTTCATTATTGATTGTACCGAGTTCCGTACGGAAACGCTTACAGATCTAGAGGCACAGCACTATCTCTACTCGCATTCTAAAGGATTCTACTAGAGCACTGCACGGGCCCGGGCCAGCCCGAAAGCCCGGCCCGGCCCAGGGGCCGGGCTCGGGCCGGGTAGCACGTATTTTCTCGGGCCCGGGCCGGGCTCGGGCTTGAACAAAAAAGTTTTCGGGCCGCGCCGGCCCGGGTCGGCCCGGGCCGTGCCTCGGCACTCAGTCTTTTGTCGTAAATTCTAAATTGTTTATAGCAAAACGTTTGCTCATTAATCTTTTAGGTTCATTGAAAACAAGAAAAGCGAAGTGAAAAGTCACCACAGAGTCGTTAGAAATAATAACAAAAAGGAGTCTTGCAATTAGAAAGCCTCCAAGTGGATAAAAGAAAACATATGGACTCCACCAGCCTAGTAGGAGAGAGCGCGCAAGAAAACGAGGGCACTCCGGTCGGAGGGCACGAAATGATTGACGTTTTTCTTTGCTTTTCAAACTAAAAAAAGAAGAAAAAACGTGACCTCGACTTTTTACTTTCTGCGGGGGCCTTACTATGCCACCAAAGATAAGCTAACGTACCCTAGATAATTTTTTTGTTCATGCAGCCTTTTGAAGATGCATTAGCAAGATTGTGATTTTCTTCTTTTCTTCTAGAATCTTTCCGGGTTCGAAATGACCAATAGAATCGACCTATGTCCTGCCGTGTTACCTACCGTCTAATCAAAAATAGACGCCCGTACCCGATATAACTTTATCGGGCCCGGGCCGTGCCCGGGCCGCGTCTCCACTGGGCCGGGTCGGGCCGGGACTAGAAATTAAAAATTCGGTCGGGCTCGGGCCGGGCCCGGGCCGTGCTTCTACCGGGCCGGGTCTGGCCGGGCCTAGAAATTCCGGCCCGTGCAGTGCTCTAGGTGCTACACTTTGAAGTGGCTGGTAGCAAACCTTCCGAATGGAATGGTATCGTTTATTTCAGGGGTTTATGGAGGAAGACATTCTGATTCTTTGATCACTCGAAATTCTGGAGTTTTGACACTTGTGGAGCCAGGGGTTGTCGTGATGTGCGACAACGGCTTTCCTGCCATAAAAACAGCCGTGGTGGACGAGGGAGCTGTCCTCGTGATGCCGTCATTCAATGTTGGAGGAGGGCAACTGTCTAAGCAACACATGGAAGACACTTTCACTATTGCAAAAGTGAGAGTCCATGTCGAAATAGCTATCCAAAGGCTCAAACTTCACAACATTTCAACGAATCGTGTCCCACTCTCTTTGATCCCGCACATGGGGAAGGTGATGAGGGTGTGCGGCGGGCTAGTGAATATGCAGAGTCCAACCATCATGACGTGAACGAACATCGACCGTTCACCATTTTGCGCTAGAACAAGGAAGTGTTTCAAAACTTTGTTTAAAAAACATTAAATAAATGGAAGACTATTCTTGCATTCAACGTGTATTCAGTTCATTGGTTTCACAGTATACTTCTAGAGGCACCCCATAAAAAGCTTGCAGCTCTTTCAGCAGGACTACTCGGGCCACGCTGGCACCAGGCCACCATTTTGTCACAGTTTTTTCGTAGGCTACATGCTGTCATCATTATTTGTACAAAGAATGATCACCCTGGCAACAGTACAAGCACAATTCTACGATTGAGTGCTGAACAACAGCACGTTCCCGGGGACATCGATTGTAGCTGAAGTGGGTAGAAAGGACACATTTTAGTGGTCCAACAACGTTCCTGGAGCAAGAAAACAAAATAAAAGAATTCTAGTTTTGGAACAATTTCTGTAAGAAAGCTTGTGTCTCTGTTCACAAAATACTTCTTAACCTGCTTGGAGCTCAAAAAAAAAAAAAAAGCTTGAGTCAAGTTTAAAGTGTAAAGTTGGAGCTGCAGTTGTCTGTAGTAGCTGTGTGACTTTTTCACAACCAGCTTGCCAGCTTTACGATCCAAGAAGTCGACATAGATCTTCTTGGTGACCTTGTCAACGATGGGTGCAGACTCGCACCTTGATGGGCACTTTATCTCGACGACCATCGTGTGGTCCCGGTACTTCATCACTCCGTCGGAGCTACAAGCGAGCCATGGTTGCTCTGGCAGCGCAATGAGTCCAGAGTCCAGTCTGAAAAATATAACACTTTGGTTTTGACTACATTGCACTCTAATGAAATAGAAAGTATAGATGACTGATTAGTGCAAGTCCATTGTAAAACTGATTACTTAGAAACAAAAGAATAAAACTACGAATGAACACAGACAACCACTAACTATCAGCTAAGACGTTTAATTCTGTTTACAAATATTCCCACTGACTACGATCACCAATCAGATGCAGAAAATATGAAGGAGAGTAAAAGGGGAGGCAGACCGGAGAAGGAAAGGGGTGTAGTGATTGTGACGCCTTTATCTTGTAAGAAGAGTTTTGAGGTTTTTTTTTCAGTTCTGTCGGAGTAAATTTAATTTCATGTCTTAATAACGTTAAAGATGCTGTTTCACATCCTGCTTACCAAGAAAAACAAATTTATAAGGCGGAACTAAAAAAACAAGAAAAACATTTTACAACTGAAAATGAGGCCATCACAGTCAGTACACCCTTGCCTCTCCCTCTTTGGTCCTCGTTTGCCGCAACTGACTGGTGATTGCAGGCACAGCGGGAATATTTGTAACCAGAATTAAATGTCGTTGCTACCTGTAAGATAGTAGTTGTTTGTATTCGGCCGTAATGTTTTATTCTTTCGTTTCAAGTATTCAATAACAAAGCAATCCCGCAAGTAAACCCTCTAGAAATAGGAGGCTCTTTTTTAGGATTTTAAATGACCACTTCATAACATACATGACATTGTCGTTACAAAAGGTTCATTTCACACTGAAACTAAAGCAGGATTCCAGTGGCCTGAACAATTTTATTTTCTGTTATGTGAAAATGTATATTAGGGGTAAGCAGCTCCTAAATCAATGCTACTGTGCGTGTTCAGATCTATTGATTCTAGGCACCGGCTCTCTCATGATGTTTTCGTTGCAGATATTATTTTTAATATGACGTAGCTACGCAGATTACAACTAATTCTGCTTTTGCAGGTCAATATCCTGCGACGATTTGTCAAAAAACGACGGGCAGGCATTTTAGTGTCCTGACATTTCGGATAGAACACACTAAAGTAGTGGTCAGCTTTGGAATTTGTCATTTGACTGCACATCTGACTACTTAACACAATGCATCCGTCATGCGCTCTTTGGTGCACTTGGTATGGCAGAGCCCGGTCCGCTGGATCCCGATGTGTCGTGTCATTAGGAAAGGTGCCCGAAAGATAACTTGAGTTCATAAGTTTCGCCACACATACCCCAAGAATAGGAGTCCGGAGTTTCTTCTCCAGCACCTTCATAGCCCGGGCTTCATTTCGGAGACAGGCATGCAATTAAGAAAAATACAAAACACCCAAAAGTAGAACCTAATGTGCAAAAGAGAGCAGGAATGCGAAAAAAAAAAACATGTTTGCGGCAGCTTGTCTTTCTCATGTCATGCATGTATTTATGCGATTAATTCATTGTTTCGGTAGCAACTTTAAGCTTTGAATACTATGTAAATTAAAGACGTATTTTCTAATAAGTCACCGAGCTTTAGTACCATATCGAGTTGCCGCAGTTGAAAATGGCTTCTTGTTAACCATCTGCCTTGCCAAGTCCTGGGATGGCTTGTTCCTTATGCGAACTGTGTGAGCGTTCGAGCTTTTGATGCTAAACTTCCGTTCTTCGTGCCATCTGTAATGAAAAAGAGGAAAGAGATTGGTTTGACACAAACGGACAATATAACTTAATAACTCTGCTTCACAGGAAAGTTAGTAGGAGTGCGAACATGCCACAGTTTGCGTATTAAAGCATGACAAAATTGTAATCACCTACACTCATTTTCACCTCAAGAACTGTGGCAAAAAAAAGTTCTCATCCGCGTGGAGCGCTACTAATGTTCTCTAGTATGTGGTGGATTGAGATATTTTTATGTGCATACAAGGTGCGTTATTTGTTGTTTTCTTGAAACATGTTTTTCAAACCTAAAAACGCAATGTTTTGTTCTCTGACGACCATATCTTGTATGGTCTATTTCGTGCTACGTATAACCGATACGCAAAAGGCGCTTTTTTCTTGTGGTGAAAACGAGTATAGGTATTTCAAAAGTATACCTATCCTCCATGCATGTTGGTCAGCAATCGGGGAGTCGAATCGGGTTTTGCGCAGTTAAGGCAAGTTTAATAACACGGGAAATAACTACTGTGCACGACATCTTTCAAGCATGAGCGTATATTTTCAATTTCAAGTTGTTGCTTTTCTAGAACAAGGAATAAGTGGTTTTAACTACATTTGACAAGTATATTAGTAAGGACGCCGATTTTAAATTCAGACCCTTTTCTTCGGAATATACGAAATAAACGTGCACTCCAACTTTAATATTTTTTGACTGGCCACGGGTGGCCATTACGATGTTAACCACATCATCAGCCAGAACCACTTCGGTGTTGTAGACGTTCTTTGCCTCGCACGTGCAGACCACTGTAGGAGATTCGCTGGCTGTGAACCAATTCTAGATGCAGCAAAATTTAAAAAAAAAGCACAGGATACATCAGAGAGAGAGATTGTATAGGCGTTTTATATCTAAAAGACGGATGACAAATGCATTAGCGCCCCCGCCTTCTCTTGATCTGCTTGTAAGAGTGGTGATTGGTTGTGATGCAAGTCGGCAAATGAGTGTGTGTATATATAAGTTACGATAGTTTCTAATAAAAGCAATTGAGAGTTTGCGCCCGTCCTGTCGTCTTCGTGTCTCTATTGTCCTCGTTTTGTTTGCGCTTTTAACCTTTTAATTTATTATTGGGAGGAGATCGAATAGTCACGCCTCTAGCGGTGCGCTTCAGCTGTGGGGACAACAAACCGTATTTTCTTGTTTGTTTTTGATCCGAGAAATCGAAGATGACGATTCGAAGGCCCACTCCTCTGTGCGACCAAAGCACTGGTCAGAGCGAAGCGCTCGTGCCCAGACCATGCTCGGCCAGGTTCAATTTCTTTGTTATGCTGTGTTGGTAAACACCGGGCTGTGGGGACAACAAGCTCGATAAAGTGTCCCCTATAGTTCGATCTCCTGCCCAATAGACGAACTCGCCCAAGCTCAAGTTTTAATGCACAAAATATGCTCTGAGAACAGAAAGTGGTGCGCGAGATAAATCATAACTAAAAACATCGGATGTGAATATGAAACATCAGAGAAAGTATGATATATGACATTGTAAAAAAGAAAAAGAGAAAATCACACATGATAGCTCAAACAGCAATACTGACTAAAAAATGACAAACTGAAAAAAAAGAACAAAAACAAAATTCACTCAAAAACGTTTGAGCAGTAATCGCATACTAAAATTTGAATGCGTAAAAATATCTACATTACCACTTTCGACCCTTTAATATTATGTTTATGCAATCATCGAGTTTATACAGTGGCTCGAAGCTATGTACCTAGTTTGTTTTGTACGAGAATAATTGCGATTCATTTATTTAAAATTATTTGGGTAGTTTCGAAATACAACAGTTCTTTGAAGAAATCATATTTTGTTTTGTTGTGCCGCTAAAACACGTTTCAATCGTCAACGAACGTAATTGTTCCTGAAGACTGGGTATCATTCTTACATAATTTAGGTAGATCAGAAATAACAACATCGCGCTTAAACTGACATCTGAGGAGCATCGTACTGCATATATCTAACTTCGAATAGATTTTTTTACTGATACTGACATACTGATATCGTTCAAAATTTCGCGAATAGCGTATTTTTGAAGTTTCTGCAATTATATTTGGGCTGCACAGTCAAACGCCTTTTAATGTAGAATACATTCTTCAGCACTTCTCCCTCCCACCGAAATGTAACCAAGAACGTGTGTTACGCTTGAACTTTGACCTTAATTTAACGCTGAAAACGTTCCTGCTAAGTTTAACAGAAACGTTTACCAAGGTATGTACCTACCATGGGAATTCTGTCGAGGATTAAGCTGCATTAGAAACACACACACGCACACGCACACCAGGTGTTTCAGCGAAGACTGACAAAAATTCCTAACGTTGGTGTATTTCAGGTAAAAATCTAATTTTCTCGGAACGAATTACTTATAATTTAGTTCGCTAGATAATTCAAATGACTAATTAACTGTTAAATTAGTGACAATAGGCATATGGTTCCAATTAGAAACTTGCTCAGCGTCATCGAAAATCACTAAATTAGTACTTGTTATAAAGACCTTCAGCGGGCGAGAAGCGTAGTAGTGCGCTAAAGTTACCACTCGTGGAGCAGGTACAAGGCCAGAGGGTTGGGATGAGGCGCCCGCGCGATTTTTCCGTCTCTTATGAGAGCCCCAGCCACCAGCTCCTCGAGGGGTAACCATAGCCCACTATTACGCTTCTCACGCGCTCAAAGTCTTTCTGAAGATTACTGATTTAATGGTTTTTGATGATGCTCAGCAAGTCTTTAATTTGAACCCTTTGCCTATTCTCACTAATTACAAAATTATTGAATCATTTGTAATTAATTAGAAAACTAATTAGTAAGTATCGCACATTTTCTGACGTCTGCCACCACGAACAATGCGGTCCAGAGAAAATTATCTTTTTACCTGGAATATACTAACTTTAGGAATTTTTTGTCATTCTTCGCTAAAACACCCGGCATATATTAGCTAGAAAATGCCCAAGTATATCGTATATAATCAATGTTCGCGATGATTTTGTCTTTGATGTCCAAATAAACTGCCTCCGCAGGTGTTACTACACAAGCGCGCGCGCCTTTTGTGACGTCGAATTGTGTATTTTGTTCCTTCCTGCTATGAATCACCGCCGCCTTCCAACAGTTGTGGCCCGTCATTTTCTTGGCATGGTTTCCGAGCTACCTGACCCAGGGCAACCAGCTCCAGCAGCTGATCATCAAAATATGCGGTGAGTATATACAGCCCGTCGAATCCACACCGATTCGGGCGAATGTGGAGGCGGGAAAGCTGCGTGCCAAATCCCCTATATGGCTCAGATGAATCCCGCCGTGAATGCGATCCCTTTTGGCTGTCATGCCGTCGGCCCAGTCGCAATAGATCGGACTCACCACAAAATCCCAAGAGAACGCCTAACCCTGAATTAACACAAACTTCATAATTTTCTCTCCTTAATCTTTTCACCGTGTGGTCGTGCATTCGCGATTTTGCGGTACCTATACTGGCGTTGTCACTAGCATACTAATGACAGTTGATATTAATCGAGTTCGTGTATAGACGTTTGCAAGGAGCCACGCTCCAAAAGCTAGTTTGGCCACCTTGGATAAATATACATTGATTAAGAGGGCTGAAGCGGATGTGGAGGAGATGACCAGGGAACGGGAGAGCAAGGTAGAGAGCGTGGCGGGAAAGCTGAAGCAAGAAGGGGAGCAGCGAGCCGAGCTTGAGCAACAGGTGGAGGAGCTTAGACAGGGAGAAGAGTGGAAGGCGGAGTTGGAGGAGCACAAGAAGTGTGAGGATATGGTGCAGCAACTGACAGCAGTAGTTAATAAGGAAAAGGAGGAGGTGGCAGAGAAGACGGCGGTGGGGGCGGCAGACCCAGGGAGACAGTTAACTAGTGTCGAGGTGGTTGGAAATGTAAGAAAGGAGTTTGCACAGCTGTCTAGTGCTGCAGTACAGCAGGTTTCGAGGAAGGCAGCAGAGGTTGAGGCAGAGAAAGCAAAGGTAGCTGGAGGGGGTGAAGACAGGCAGTCGGAGGTTAAGAGGGTGCTGGTGGTGGGAGACTCAAAAATAACAGGGGTGAAGGAGGGGCTGCTGGACAGTGTAAAAGGAGATGAGAGAGTAAACATAGTGGCCCAGTCAGGAAAGTGCATTGTAGACGCTATGGCCAAAGCGAAGGAGGATGTGTGGGGAAACAGGGAGGAAGAGAACCTAGTAGTAGTGCATGCAGGACTAAATGTTGTGCTAATGGGACGGAGCCAGAACCTCGGCAGGCAGATATAATTGAGGTTACGTAAGCTGAGGGAGGTCTCTGAGACGGTGCATGTGCAAATATACACCATCACAGAGGTTTGGGGGCAGTATTTGGAGATAGGGAAACGGGTGGTGTAAGCTAACCAGGTGATAGGGGGAATGAACCGACGATTTGAGTACGGAGTAATGGTAGTTAACAGAGGGGTATGGGAGGCTCGCTCCGACCCTTTTACATGGGGCATCCCCTACAGTGGAACCACTGGTAGCACGGTAGGCGATAGAATTGGACGTCACATCATACATTTTTTGGGGGGTTCCGGAGCCCTGAGGGCGCCGTTGTATATGAGGGCCGAAACATAAATCCAGGGGAGAGGGTTTGGGAGGGTGGGAGGAAGCCTCGCAGGAATAGGAAAAAGAAATAGCTTACCATAGGGGGGCAGGAACAGAACAAAGTGGGAGGAGATCGAGGAGCAATTAGACAGTGAAAACTTTGCAGTGTATGGATTAGCAGGTACACATCTGAGGAATATGGAAGAACCACCATACGTACCGGGATATCATTGGATGGGATGCAACCGGGCCAATGGGGAGAGCAAGGAAGGGGGATTAAGGGCGTTAGTGAAGGGTCAGGAATGGGAAAGAAAACGAGAGGGTTGCAGGGAACATATGGATCAAAGGCGTTATTGGGAATTTGGACACAATCCAGGGTCTTGTGTATCGAAAAACAGGGAGTGATAGAGGGGAGGAAAACCAGAACACTTAACATGTATATCAGGAGACGTTAGGGAAATCGGCACTAACAGGGAAATAATTATCTTGGGGGACATCAATGCGCATTTGGAAGACTTTGATGGACATACGGATACAACAGGAAGGATGTTAGAGGAGTTCTGCGAAGCTCTTGATCTGGTATTGGTTAACGCCCAGGTAAAATTTAATGGAAAAATAAAGTGGGAAACAAAGAACTCGCACTCGACTATTTACTACTGTTTAATGTCGCGGAAGCTATACAACAGATAAGGAGGTATGGAAATAGACGAGGAAGGCACAAAACGTCTGGGGAGCGACCATAAGAGAAGCAAGATCAGATTTGGCACAGTAAAACCAGAAATGGAAAATTAAAATCAAGAAGGTAGAAATAGCTTAAATGATAAACAATTACAGGAGGTATCTAAGCGAATCAAGAACATAGTATCCAAGCGACCGGAATGAGAATGAACATATGAAAACTTAGTGTTTTCAAAAGAAAGTTGGAGAAATATCGAATCAAACAAGGCGGAAGGAAACTAACACGCAAGCTCAAAAGCTGGTGGGATAAAGAGGTTAAGGCAGCAATATCGAGACGCCAAGCGGCATCAAGAGAACACAGATAGGCAAAGAAAAAGGGCGCCACACCAGCTTAAGTAGCATCAAAATGGGAGGACGTTCAGGAAAGAAAGCGGGAGGCATCAGCATTAAAGGGGCGCTCCGGCCGTTTTTTGAGCTACCTAAACAAATTGCATTTTCTGACTACCCGGACTTCAGTCGTCACGGTATGCTATTTATTTTCTCCAAATTCAAAATAGCAATTGAGAAAACCGTAAATGAAGTTGATGCCGAAACCAGCATTCAAATTTTCGCGCGCTCTTCAGGGGTGTGACGTCACATATGGTACAGACTTTCAGGTCGTGCATGTAGTCTTAAACAGAGTATGTTAAGTGCTTTTTGCGTGCTTCTCAGTGAATCAGTTACCAAACATTCTTTTCCCACCATCAAACGTCTTGTAATCAGTTGGGAACATGGCTTACTGCCCCCTTTGTACCATATCTGTCGTCACACATCAATGTTACCAGTAGGGGCTCCCACTTTGAGAAACACGATGAAAACGAAATTTGAAAATTCAATAACTTTGCGAATTTTTTTTCTTTTCACACAATACTTGGGGAACTCGTAGAGCCATGTCTATCGGTGTGTTGAGCCAATTTTAAAGCAAATCAGCGACCATGAAAAAATCGCCGGAGTACCCTTTAATACTCGCCAAACTTGGGAGGGCAGGGGTCCAGTGAATGACAGAGATAAACCAGAAGGATAGGAATGCGGCAAGAATGATCTGGGAACAGATTAGTGCACAGGGAAAAAGACTGAGGGGTACCAGCAGACACTAACTACACAGGAAGGGACAAAGGTAGAGAGGGAAGAGGCAAGAGAATACATTAGACATACAATCGAAGCAGCATTTTTTAAGTTAGAACCAGATTAAGCCATTGGGAATGGTAGCATCTACACAACAAAAGAGGGGAATAATACTGAAGAAGAGGAAATGACCAAAGGGGAAGGGGGGGAGGAAGCAGAAGGAAAGGTTCCGGCTGGAACTGCGACAGGTGAGATGGAAAAAAAAAATATTAGAGCAGTGCAACCTAGGTTTTGACCTGACTTACATGGAGGAAGGACTTAGTAAATCAAGTATTGCCAGGGTTAATCTATGCAGACGACATTGTACTCATATCAAAAAGTCGTGAGACAGTACAGGAACTGATTAGGATTTGAAGCAGGGAAGGGGACAGCTTAGGCCTAAAATTCAGTAGGGACAAGTTGGGTATAATAGTTTTTATAGGCGAGAAGGGGAACCCCTGGGTACAGGACACAGTGATAGAACACGTAGGAACGTACAAATATCTGGGAGTATGGTTAAGTGAGGGAAGGAAGTATCTAAAAGAACATGAATATATTGTAATAAAGAAGGGGAAACGAGATTCAGCTATTATGAAACACAGGGCACTCTAAACTATAATGGATATGAAGTCTTTAGGGGTGTATGGAAGGGAGTCATGGTGCCAGGACTGTCATTTGGGAATGCGGTATTGTGTATGAGGTCAGAAATCCAGGCAGGTTTAGAGATACAGCAAAGGAGTGTGGGTAGGCTGGCATTGGGGACACAAGGGAATGCACTAAATGAGGGAGTACAGGGGGATATGGGTTGGGCATCTTTCGAGAGTAGAGAAGCGATTAGTAAAGTAAATTTTGAACAAAGACTAGCTGAAATTGAGGGTACAAGGAGGGCAGCGAAATTTTAATAGTATCTATATATGAAAAGTCTAAACACTAAGTGGATAAACCGAACCCGCAAGCTGAGATTTAAATACATTCAACGAGATGGGGCTGATCTGAGCATATCGGTAGAAACAAATGAAACAGAGAGGGAATTGTGGGAAGAGAGAATGCAGGGGAAATCAACTTTAACAATAAACAGGACACAAAACAAGAAATGAAGAATGAACAGTTGTATGATAATTCATTGGGGAGCTCATTACTGTTTGAAGCTTGAACGGGGGTGCTAAAAACGAAAACATGAATTCCAGGAAATAGACACTCTATGCGGCATATGCAACCGCGAAAGGAAAACTATAGAACACGTAATTTTCAGGTGCACGGGGCTTCGTCCCACCCTCTTGTGGGGGATGACCAGAGTGTCGAACCGGAACCGAACCGAACCGTTATTTTTAGCGAACAGGAACCGAACCGAACCGAACCGAACCTAAATCTTCGCCGCCATCTTGAAACTTAACCGGAACTGAACCGGAAAAAAATATAACGGTAACCGGTTCAAAACAGTTCACGGTAATTTTTTTTTTTTTTGTATTACAAAATGAGTGTTTGAGAAGTAAAAAAAAAATTAGCAGCTGTATTTCTATGTAGTGATCAAATGTCATATACTGAATTGCGATGTATGAGAAATTGTTGGTTTTCGTGGCGCTTTTTTACTGGCACTAGGATTAATCTTGTGTCACGTGGTGACGTGACGTCATGGTGTCAAGACATGCTGTCAAATAACGTCGCGTGGCCCCGTGGCATAGTCGCGTGACTCACCGCGTCAAGTTGACTTAAATTCAGGACGTCAATATAGTCCGTTGCAATTCAAGAAGGTAGGGCGAGGGAAAGGACGGCCAGGGAGGAAGAAGCAGGCAGAACGCTGGAGGGAGGAGGAATATCCCCCCCTTTCCCCGCGTTTCGTCTGCTTCTTCCCCCCGGCCTTCTTTTTCCTCGCCCTACATTCTTGAGTTGCAACGGACTAGAAATGTATTAGCATTGTTGACACCGTGACTTCATGTGGCATCCCGACTTCTCACCGCGAGTCATGTGACACCGTGACGTACTTGATTGTCATGAGCCCGAGTCGAATGCTCGGGTTCTTGACTATCAGCATCGTCAAACATTCGTGTTGTCTCGTATTCAATCAAAGGTGAGAATAGCCGAGCTCTAACAATGTCTAAAGTTCAACCCGTGCTTTATTCTTTGCCAACCCCAGCGCATGACTATGATGAACTCTGGCGGTATACAATTAGCGTCAGATTACATCGCCGCTTGTTCTAATAGCGAGTTGAGGAGGGGAAATCTATTTCGTTCCTTTCTTTTTTTCTGCGTCTGCCATTGAGCGGAGAGGAAAACTAATGGGTGTTTTTGCAAGCTATCAACGGTCAGGGATTACCTCTTAGGGGTATTGACTGAAAATACAAAAGTTCTTGCATAAACCATTTTACATGTACATATCATTGAGGCACCCAAACATGTTATCGTTGTTGCTGAACTGTCTGAGAAAGTTGTCCCCGAGAATAGAAGCACTGAAAGGACTAAATATGGCTTATTAATCTGACGATAAATAGAACTACAAGTGTATACGGCAGGGATACCTGAAAAGAAAGATCCTAGTGGCCTTTGAGGAACAGCCGAACGTCGGCAGCCACTCAAATTATCGCAGTTTTGTTTAAACTTCACAGTTTTGGGGTGCAAAATAAAAGAAATGGATACTGTTAACAAATGACACAAATATAATTGTCAAATCGGCACCTCCAAACCTCAGAAATAAAAAGTATTCTCTGGAAAAGTATCGTGAAATGAGGGAGTCCCTCAGAAATAAAAAGTATTCTCTGAAAAAGCATCGTCAAATGAAAAGGGGTGGGTGGGTGGTTGGGGGGCGGGAAGGGGTGGGGGGGGGGGGTAAAACATACTGTGTTGTAAAGGTTCCTCTTCTCCGCATCTGCGGCACAGAGCAGACAGCGCGATCCTGCAACACTCCTTCCTTTGCAAAATCACTCCTGCCAGTTTTCGGGGTGCCAGACGCTCGCGCCGTTTCTCAAGACGCTGCACCAAGAAAGAATTATTTTTGTTTCTGAATACATTAGTTGCACTGAGCGCACACCTTCTGCAGCGAGCATTTGGCACCACGGGATTTGCTTTTCTTAGCGAAAAGAAATCTCTGACCACTATACTTCGTTTCAGCTTAAAGGGGCCATGAAACGATTTTCCTACTTCTTCCTCCTTAGCTTTAATCCTCAACTCAAATGCGAATTGTGAAATCACGTGGTCGTGACATTCCTTCGGCACCGGTGCTATGACTCCTAGGTTCCACCGTGCTTTTTATGCACACCATAGAACTTGTCATTCCCCAGTGACAATAAGTTCCGTCAGGGCACTCATTGGCCACGAACGCGAATCCAAATATTCGTCGACGGATTGATTGTTGACGAGCGCATACGTCCGAGTGATGCAGTTCTCGTGTCCAATGCGTGAGCTGGGCTCAGCTGACGTCAGTTTGGCGCCGGTGACGCGCTTTTGGAACCGCGGATGTATCAAAGTGAAAAGGCGGAGAGCTTCCGAAGGCAAGAAGGTACAAAATAGTCCGCTATATTTTCAAATGTTCGTACCGAAAAGCTGGCTTTTGACTTTCTAGCCTCTTTCTTTTGGCCAACTAAACGATATGCGATTAGTAAAGTCCCAATTTAAAATCATTCATCCCAACCCAAAATTCGTTTCATGGCCCCTTTAAAGGGGCGGTGCAACGATATTCAATTTGAACGTTTTTCACTTTACACGAGCTTACTGGCACTAGTGGGACTCAAGGATACTCGCACGCAACGCCACTGACCAAGAAACTTCTTTGTTGCGGTGTAATTTCAAGGACAAAAGCGATCATTTTCACTCAATCTCTCCTTTGCAAAATATGACGACGTAGCGTGGGGATTGCAGTACACCCAATGACGATATTTTAATGCTGTTCAAAGATTGGACCCGAGCATTGCGGGGGCACTCGATTTGGGCTCATGATAATTACTAGCTCGAGAAGCATTCGGGTAGTGGCCCGTGTCCAATCGCTGCAACGACGACAATTGCCGAGCCATAACAATGTCTGGTGACTCAGCGCGTGTCATATGCCTTGCCAACCCCAGCGCGTGGCTATGATCAACATTAGCAGCATATAATCGGCTCCAGATCACGTGGTCGCTTGTTCTGGCTGCGAGTTGAGGGGGTGAACGCTGCTCGTTTTTCTTTAATTTGTTTCGGAGACTTCTATTGCGTGGGGTGAAAAACGAACGCGTGTTTTATAGGTCATTAACGTCAGGGATCCGTTCTTAACGGTATTTGCGCAAAGTCCAATTGTTGCGTCGCCCCTTTAAGTCCAGGCGTAGCCGATGAGACAAGCACGAGCATGGGGCCCTGAACATTGCTTGCAGTGCACGAACGCGCGTGCTTGGCAGGGACGCTGAAAGCCCGGAGCTCGCGCTTGTAGCATCGGCGGCGTCTGTAGTTAAGCTGAAACGAAGTATAGACCCTTTTGCTGTTTACAAACATGAGCTGCCTCCTGCGTCCCAAGCGACTTCCGGTCGTTCCGTGCTTTCTTAGCCTGTCGCCAGTGCTAGAAAGCATAAATGCTTTCTAGCACTTATGTCACCAGTGCTTATGTCACCAGTGCTAGAAAGCATAAATGCTACACGTACATTAAAGTTGGAGATTTAACGAGGGCCCTCGGCTGGACAATTTAACGTCTTAAAAGAAAGAATTTGGTTTACCAGAATATTCGAAAATGTTTAACAGATCTCGCGCTTCTTCGTTCTCTTGGCGTTCACCTGGAGAATAGACCCTCTCCAAAATTCAGTGCCATCTGGTGGTTTGTAAAGCAGTTTAGGTTTTGCCATATCAATGGCGGAAATTAACTTGTATCGGCACCGTCACTTTCGCAAGTCAACGGCACGCGAGGAATTGTTCAGTGTGAGTTCTTTCTCAATCACTTTCAGTTCGATGGTGACCAAGAACCCGCATTCTGAACAAAGCTAAAACCCACTCAGATGCCTCGAGAAACTTCTATAGGAGGTATTCACTGGCCGCCATATTTGAGGTCACTGTTTAGAGCGCATGCTCAGAACGAGCTCGCATTAATAGGCTGCCAAGACCTGCAATCTTGGTGGTGCGGAATGCACGTGGCGAAAGAACTGTGGAAGCTCGCTTTCAGCACGCGCTCCGCAGCCGAGCACACAGCTATGGCCGCCAGTGAATACTCCCTATACACCAAAGTGCTTCAAAGCCGATTGTGTACCGCCCACAGATTGACTGAATCTGAGTTATTAGAAATAAACGCTTACGTAGCTCTTGTGTTCATCCCGTCGTCGCGTCGTACTGACCCGTCAGTATTGACCCGTCAGTATTGACCCGTCGTACTGACCCGTACGACGCGACCTACATCGCGTCGTACTGACCCCCCAAATGTACAAGCCTCGCAACATTCGCTTAGGAGCATCTTCAACGTCTTCCTTTATCAGTCACTAGAAAGCCGCCATTGGTATGGCACAGATGCCGTTCCACAGATGATGATATTGATCAAAGTAGCCAGACTGAATTTCGGAAAGGGTCTATTGGTGGTTAAACGTTTCATCGACATTTCAAGCAGCGGTATTAAAGGGACACTGACAGGGTATTTATGCTCGCCAAGGTTTTTAGTTGTACGTGACATATGAGAGCCCAACTACCCAGAACAAAATTTGCGGCTCGAAATTCGGTTTCTTTCCGCCCGAAAACCGCCGATCAAGAACTGGCCGGTTCGAGTCTCGCTCACTCTCTTTTCGCGTATCGTGGGACTAGCACTAGCGGATGGCAGCGGATGACGGGCGTTGAACCTCTACTTCAGAACTGTCGTTCACGGTACTGGCGAAGTCTGTCTTTCTTCGAAAGAGAAATTTCGGACCAATCAAAAGAACTGATACTCATCCCGTACGACGCATCCACAATTGGCCCTGTCTCCCTTCCCCATCTTATTCACAACGCTCAAGAGAAGACCAGCAAGCCGATTGCACGAAGACGTCGCCGAGCCGTCGTCCCTTCTCCTGGCTGAAGACATCGCTCGCTCAAACGTCAAGCACGAAGTGCGTACTTCGAGTTGAATACGCACGCGTAGGGTTACTTTACGAGGTGCGAATGTGCCCTATGCGTGGTGCTGCCCGACTTCAAGCCGGGACAAACTTCCGACATACAGTCTACCAGCTGCATAATTACACATGAGAGTGTTCCTTCAATAGCTCAGTGGAAAGACGTCCGGTTCGCACAGAGAGGGCACGTGTTCGATTCCTGGTGTGGGGTGTGCCTTTCATTTTTTATTTTATTTTTTGTCAAGCATTCTGCGATGTTTACATTTCATTTTTTACAATTATCACAGGAAAACAAAAATTGTTGTGGACGATACGTCGCTGAACTAAATGGTATGGATTCCATTTTTGACACCTGCAAACTCAGTGTATATCACTTTCCACAAAATGCAAGGAGCATATGAATCGGGTAGCGTCCGCTTTCCGAGCTTCGCGTAATGGTTCTACAGGAATTGCAGCCAGCCATTGATCCCGACCCGTTGATCTTTCGGAAACTTGTGCACTCTGGCCACTTTCAGACGCAGGACATGTGAGGCAACTCTTCACGCAGCACCTTGGAGTTGGGAGTATTCTTTTCGGAGCTGATCACGGGAATTCACCACGGCACTCGGGCACTCACTACTAATTGCCAACACTTAATTGTACAAAACAACTCATCTTGAAGTACAAAACAGCGAGCGGAACAAACATAACTGCAAAGGAATACCACGGCGAACGGACGCATTTCGTCTGCTACGTGCGGAAAGAGGAAAAAAAAACAAAAAAACGCACGGTCGGGTGTAGCCACGTGACTTCCGCCACTCCCGCTATCCTCTCCACTTCTCCGTTTTGGTTTCGGTTTCGCGCAGTTGCGTTTTTTGGCTTTATTAAAAAAATACGTGACTCTGTAGCAAAATATTAATTGGGTAGTCTTCCGACACCATAATGAATCGCCTGACGAAAAAGGAAAAAAAAATTTGGGGGGTGTCAGTGTCCCTTTAAGGTGGGCTTAGTTCATTATTTTTATGAACCGGAAGTTCTCTGGGACGTCAAAGACTGGAGCACCGCCTGGTGGCGTTTGCCATGAAAAGGGTCTATACATGGGTTGCACGTGACGTCATATCCTTCCTCCTTTCTGGTGGCCAAAACCTGCTGTTATACTTCGTTTCGCCTTATGTGCTAGCTAAGGCAAAGCTGGAAGCGCGAGCACGAAAGCTCTGTGTCTTCAGGCTTTGCTCGAGCGCGCGAGCGGGGCAGAAACGCAAAAAGCGCTGGTCTCGCGCTTCTAGCTTTGGCTTCGCTTGCAGATAAAGTGAAACGAAGTATAGGGGGTATTCACTGGCCGCCATATTTGAGGTCACTGTTTAGAGCGCATGCTCAGAACGAGCTCGCATTAATAGGCTCCCAAGACCGGCAATCTAGATGGTGCGGGGTGCACGTTTCAAATTAACTGTGGAAGCTCGCCATCAGCACGTGCTCAGCATTAGCGCACACAGATATGGCCGCCAGTGAATACACCCTATAATGAAGCTGTGCTCACTCGTTTCCGCTCGCTCGCGACGCTCGTTTACTGCTGGTAGAATATGCACAGTAAAGGCTACGCTCGAGGAAGTTCGGCCACCAGAAAGGAGGACCAAATTACGTCAGTGCAACCTATGTATAGGCCTCCTGCGCTGAAGCTTTGAACAAACTGCAGCGCCCTCATTTTGGGTAGTGCAAGCTCACTTGATTGAGCCTCGCACTACTTATGGCACGTTGGTTGAGCTTTTTTAATTCTGTCTGGTCCTGAAGAACGAAAAAAACACTTTTGGACGCCAGAAATCGGCCAGACTCAACGCCGCAAGACAACCAAAAGTGCCAAATTCATGACACCACCGCTAGGGAACGCGTCTTTTATCTCTGGGTGGTGACGTCAAAACACCTGTGAAGCGACGCTTTAATTTTTTCTTTTTCTTTGTCATGTCTACTTTGGAACGCGCGGAACGGCTGTTCTTGACTCACGCGCTTAGCGTCTTAGCTTTGACGGCGTTCGAATTTTTGTTGTTTCTTTGCATTTTCATCGTGATCTCGCGCTCGGCACCAGAGCTGGCACGCTTCTGCATGCGTGACAGTTTGAGACGCTAAAGTTTGTACTACCCAAAACAAGACCTAACAAGTCCCTTTCGCAGCACCCCCTGGAGAACGCAGGAGGCCCATAGCATATAGTGCGATGATGTCTCGTGCGAACCATGTTAAACAGTTCAGTTTCTGGTGAAATGTAATGTTCTCAACACAATACTCCGTTTCACTTTAAAGGGGCGATGCAACGATATTCAATTGGAATGTTTTTCACTTTACACGAGCTCACTGGCACTTGGGACTCAAGGATACTCGCACGCAACGCCACTGGCCAAGAAACTCCTTTGTTGCGGTGTAATTTCAAGGAGAAAAGCGAGCGTTTTCATTCACTCTCCCCTTCGCGAAACTTGATGACGTAGCTGGGGGATCGCAGTACCCCCCAGTGACGATATTTGAATGCGGCTCATAGATTGGACCCGAGCACTCCGTGCTCACTCGATAGCTCGACAAGCATTCGGGTAGTGCCCCGTGTCCAATCGCTGCAATGACGGCAATAGCCGAACCAGAAGAATATCTGGAACTCAGCAAGTGTCCTGTACTTCGCCAACTCCAGCGCGTGGCTATGATAAACATTGGCGGCATATAATCGGCTCCAGATCCCGTGGCCGCTTGTTCCGGCTACGAGTTGAAAGGGTGAACGCTGCTTGTTTCTCTTTAATTTTTTCTGCGACTTCGGTGAAAAACGAACGAGTGTTTCATAGCTTACTAACGTCAGGGATCAGTTCTATCTGGCATTTGCGCAAAGTGCAAAAACCGTTGCATCACCCCTTTGTAGCAGAAGCTAAAAAAGCGAGCTCTGGGCATTCAGCGTCCAAGCGCACGCGCGCTCCTGCAGTGCAATTGCTGAGGACCACATGCTCGCGCTTGCAGCATCGGCTGCATCTGGACGTGAAGGGGACCCGCAAAGCGTTTCTGGCCATTATTTTTAATATGCATTGCTTTAGCTCGAACTTGTGATTGGGACTCTAGCAACACATTAGACATAAAATAAACAAAAACAATCTGGCGTATTTTGAACAAAATAGGTAAAAGAGGTTCAAAATTTTGAGCGCATTTTCTTTTGTTGATGACGTCCTTGCTCTGAACCAGAGAGTTATTACATTTATTGTAATAACTCTATGATGTGAATTAATAGAGAACCGAAATGACAAGAGCGTGAAACAACAGCGCGATCTTCCCAAGTGTTGGAAATTAATACCCAAATCACACGGCAGCGTAAAGGTACCTTTAGCCCAGGTATCTGTTGTAAAGGGAGCTGGAAATCGTAATCACACGGCGCATAAAGGTCCCTTTCGCTAAGGGAGGTCCTGTGTTAAACGGAGCTCGCCAAGCTCCCTTTACAGCTACAGGGAGTAGCCTCGGACCCACGAACTCAAAATAATAGCACAGATATATAAATATATCTTGTTTAATGCATTATAACAAATTGAATATATATAAGTTGCAAATTATGAAATGATTGTGAACACAAATGTGATGGAATAATAGATTAACGAGAAACGCATACTCCAGCTTGCAGGTAGCAGCGGCGGCACGTGGAAAACAATGTCTGCTACGAACCCGAACGCGATGGACCACTGCCAGCTCTTTTTCGAGGTTGTAGACGAGTCGCCCGACTGTCCCGCCGAGGACCTTTTATCCTCGTCGTCGTCCATTCCTTTCGATGGCGTGACTGGGGTAACCGTGAGACTCCGACGTGGTTCGTTTCTTTCGGGCACTATTAAAGGGGCGGTGCAACGATATTCGTTTTGAGCGTTTTTCACTTTGTATGAGCTTACTGGAACTAGTGGGACCCAAGTACACTCGCACGCAACGCCACTGAACAAGAAACCTCTTTGTTGCGGTGTAATTTCATGGAGAAAAGCGAGCGTTTTCTTTCAATCTCTTCTTCGCAAATTTTGATGACGTGCCCTGGTGGTAGCAGCATCCTCCAGGGACGATATTTGAATACGGCTCATAGATTGGACCCGAGCATTGCGTGAGCACTCGATTTGGGCTCGTGATAATTGATAGCTCGAGAAGCATTCGGGTAGTGGCCCGTGTCCACTCGCTGCAACGACGACAATAGCCGAGCCATAACAATGTCTGGAACTCAGCGCGTGTCCTCTGCTTTGCCAACCCCAGCGCGTGGCTATGATCAACATTGGCGGCATATAATCGGCTCCAGATCACGTGGCCGCTTGTTCTGGCTGCGAGTTGAGGGGGTGAACGCTGCTCGGTTTTCTTCAATTTTTTACTGGGACTTCTATTGCGTGGGGTGAAAAACGAACGCGTGTTTCATAGGTCATTAACGTCAGAGATCCGTTCTAAGCGGTATTTGCGCGAAGTACAAAAATTGTTGCATCGCCCCTTTAAGCTACTTCAAGGAGAACTTTACAGAAAACTGGAGCTGCTAAACAGAAAATGTCGCCCACCTCGCAATGGAAACTGGTAAACGCAGATGATTTAAGGACAGTCTGGCCTGACGGGTTGGACGTTTTAAAGCAAGACTCATTTTGATGCGGCCTTAGACTTAGAGGAAAAAATAAAGTACCGCAAAAACGAACCCAAATAATATTTATGTTTTGAATGTTATATTTCACACACAGTATTCAAAAACTGCGCGTCAAACCGATTTCCAGGAATAATTGTTTGTCACGTGCACCTCTCGCGGTTTAGCAGGAATGCAATCGACATCAACTTAAAGTGCCCGTTTATTTATCGTGTGATAAGAACGCCGTTTACAACAGGTACCTTCAGCTAAGGTATACCTACGCTAAAGGTACCTTCACGCTGCCGTGTGAATTAAGTATAAATGAGCTAAGCTTGAGGCCGGTTCAGACACTTGCGTTCGAGTGCGTTTGACTGCGTTGCGTCGAGAACCGAAAGCGAGTCACCGGCACATCTGTGCTTCGTATGAAACGTGGAATCCAACTTAAGGAATCATCTTTGCACGCGATATAAGCCGCAGGGATTTCCTGGTTCTTGCAGCCGCAACGCATTCAAACGCAATCACACGCAACTGTCTGAACCAGGCTTTAGAGTATCGGCACTCCGATCTTCGACATTGTTGTGGGCGCCGCCATTTGATGCTTGTGCAGAGCAGACGCAACTGCCGATCATCATAATTCAAAAGTGAGACTTCCTCAGCATTAGATTCGGTGTTAGGAAGCTCATGTAATATTGCTTTGCTTTGTCGCGAACTGTTTAAATATTAGTGGAGGACGGAAAAGCGTTTCCTGTGATTTCAGATAAAGCTTCAGATAACTGGCAACCATGATTTAAGCCACAATATGGACAAGCGTCCTTACTCTGAAGCGTAGCTTATTTAGCGGCACTACTTGCGCCTATACCAGCCCGCCCTGCCTCTAGAATTCTATGTCGTCCTTATCCGACGCTCTAGACTAATGTCGTCACTGCCCAGACAACACCCGACATCCTCAGGACGTCCTCAAAAGGTACAAACGTCCTCACGGTTTTCAAGACGTCCTCAAGACATCCTGAGAACGTCAGTCGCTGGATCATCCTAGAAACGTCCTTCGGAGGACTTATTGAGGACGAAGGATTCAAAGTTAGAGGTAAATATACGTCCTCAATTTGATTGCGTTATTAAAAAAATAAATTAATGAAATGGCGGTAGTATACACAGATCATGTTTACTGCTAACCTAAAGTTTACATACAAATTATTACACGTAGTTGTGTAAGTTTAGGACATATTTTAACAATAGTTTTGATCAAATAATTCTTTATTAAACCAGGACGCACTACAATTATTATTAGTTTTGTATTTGCGCAGTATTTCGGAATTCAGTTCCATTGGCAACATTCATTCTAGGTGGCGCAAGCTACCGCCTACTACAAGGCGTACCGTTATTGCAATTATCCACCCATCCGAAAGACCCAAGCAAGCTAAGCCAAGCCAGGACAGAAACAGAAATAGCCTCGAGTAGCGAGCCTTCATGTGCGCACGGGGAAACAATGAGAGGAACAAAATGGCGGGAGAAGAGGGTGTGGGAAAGGGAAACAGGCAGTTGGCATCACTCTATGCGAAGCGCACATGAAGGCACCCTAGCCTCGAGGTTGATGATGGCTTGATAATATGTATGCTTGGGCTAGTTGTTAATTCATGCTTGGATGGAACAGCGCAGGTACAGTCACAATCACAGGCACACAAGAAGGAAAGACTCGCAGCGCTGACTAAAAACTCAGTGATATATTTCTTCTTCCTCAAATCGTCATCTTCTTCTCCTTCACCGTTAATGAGAACATTTGAAATTTTTAAACGCCAGAAACCAAATAGCCAATAAACATTAATAAATAAATAATTAATAATTAAACAAATAACAATTAAAAAAACTATTTTTTTTTAAATTTAAAAATAAAATGTTTAAAGTTTATTTTTAATTTTAATTTATTAAAAAAAAGTCATTTCTTAAATTTATTTTTTAATTTTTTTTTTTGTTTTTTGTTTTGTTCATTTTTAGTTGTCATTTATTTATTTATTTATTATTTACTTTTAATGTTTATTGGCTATTTGGTTTCTGGTGTTTAAAAATTTAAAATGTTCTCATTAACGGCGAAGGAGAAGAAGATGACGATTTGAGGAAGAAGAAATATATCACTGAGTTAGTGCTGCGAATCTGTATTCGCAACTTTCACGACCTATAGGGGGCGCACTGGTGCCTATCAAAATGGCTGTCATCTGGATGATCGTCGTAGAACAGCAGTACGAGGCTGGATCTGCGACGCGTGAGTAATTCTAGTTTCGCTATGTACGAGCAGTATTAGAGCCTTAGATTATTTTTTCACAACAGGAAGGAAAAGGCAAGCACCTTTATTCTGAAGCCTATCATCCAGGAGCTAGGGAGCACGATTCTCACACCGCGGTACCACCATCGCTGAAAGTTGCGAATATCCGCGCTGTTCCATCCAAATTGATGATGGCAGCAATGCAAGGCAGTGACAAAGGTTAGTGTTTTTTTACATGTAGTACTTCTTCGAAATGGCGGAAAGCAGTGAACGGCAATTTCGGAGGGAAAGATGCCGGCGCTTAAACGAATGCTTCGAGCTTATCAACTGTGCGAAAATAGACTCGGTAGCAAGGGCATCTTCCTCGCACGAACAGCAACCGCCACAACCATATCCTCGGCGGTGCGTTTTTTTCCTTAGTTCGATAAAGATGTGTGTGTGCCGTACCAACGTTTTCTGCTGTGTCTGTAATCACAAATCAATGTTTCAGGGGCAGTGAAAGCAAATGTTGTTGTGCAAACAAAGCTGACGTGGAGACCATCATCAAAGTGTGGCTGCGCCACGCTGGAGAGAAACTGAAAAAGTTGCAGTCAAAAGCCGGAGATGTTCGACATGATGGTAATTTTCTCACATTACCTGTTTTATTATAAATGCTTTTGGAATTGATTTTTTTCTAGATCCTGCTGACTATTCGGACTAGTGCTGGCCAAGATGCGAAGTCAGACTGCATGACTGGTGCAGACATTGAAAAAAGTCATGTATAACATTTGCTCTCCAATAAAGTATTTCTTGAACAGTTACCTTTGTTTGCAATATTGAAAGGCATGATCATGCTCATAGTTACTGGCTAAGAACATGGGGCAAGGAAAGACGCAGAGGAGAAAGCAGACGGGATGCTGGAGGGGAGAGGTTTTCTTCTCTCCTCTTCAGCATTCCGTCAGCTTTTTTCCCTCTTTTCCTTGCCCTATGTTCTTCTTCTCACTGACTAGTATCTAGAATTAGTGTATGAATTTCACTTTAAAATTGTACACAACAATGAATTTCTTTCTGCAGGCATGTTCAGGTTCAAAATTCAGTTGGAGAAAACTTAGAAACAATAAAAAATGAAAGCATCCTAAAGGCAGACTTGGACGTAGTTCAACTACTCTACTCAAACTACTGTAGTTTAACTACTTTTCCGAGTAACTTGGTAACTTTCAATTACAACTTTATTTGGGTAATTAGTAGTTTAATTTAACTACATTTTTCAGGTAACTTCTACTCAAATTACTAACTACTTTCGAAATCGTCGGCAGATGAAATGGCCTTCCCGAACAAGGGGCCCCCTCGCAGCCGTAGAAAATGCATCACAGGCGTCCTTGGGCCAAGGTGGCGATGAGCAGCCAAAACATAACACCGACGCGCACGAACGCAGGAAGAGATGCTTAACAAGCCTTGGTCGGGTATTGACCTAATCCGGTAATGCACACAGGCGCCGCGCCTTCAGCTGCAACCGTGCAAGCAAAGACGGGGGCACTCCGAAGGTTGTTGTTGTTTTCATGTTGCCTGCCCTTTGTGAGTTCTGACTCAAGCGGTTTGGGGGTTCTACGGGAGGCGCCACTGGCATGACCTCGCAGCTGGGCGCCTGTTCCCATCGTCGCCTCGTCGTCAGCGAATACTCGCTCGCACAGCCGGACTCCACCGCACAGAAACGCAGACACGGATAATCCGTTCATGGGAGCACATTCGCGCTTCCAGCTGCAACTGTACGAGCGCCGATGCTTGTTCACGTAATCCTTCGAGCCCTTCCGACCTTCCACGCCAGGGAGACCTCCTGTTTGTTGAAAACGATTTACTTGTCAGGCGTAGTCAGGCGCGTCTGGATACCGTAGTCGCCGGCCAGGGTTGCGGGTCACCCTTGGGAGTTCCTTTTATTGGACCCGGCGTCAGCGGCGAAGTAAACTTCGTTCATCTTCTGTTAAATAAAAAATAAAACTTCTTTTTTCGGTAGTGTAGCGCTAGCACTGCAACGAGACGCGCAGTCGTCCGGATGATCTCATCGTCGTGGCGTGAGACTTGACCCCTTGACGGTCAGGTGCACTCGCTCAGCGTACTCTCCGAACGTCGTGGGAATAAGAGGGGCCAGTCATAACATCTCAACTTGCCGAAGAAAAAGACCAAAGAGGAGAGAGTTTGTTATAACAACCCCCCAAACGAGCAAAACCTCACATGTTTCGTCATGGACACCTAAGATGCCACACTCGCTTACCCGAACACGATGGACCACTGCCAGCTCTTTTTCGAGGTTGTAGACGAGTCGCCCGACTGTCCGCCGAGGACCTTTTATCCTCGTCGTCGTCCATTCCTTTCGATGGCGTGACTGGGGTAACCGTGAGACTCCGACGTGGTTCGTTTCTTTCGGGCACTATTAAAGGGGCGGTGCAACGATATTCGTTTTGAGCGTTTTTCACTTTGTATGAGCTTACTGGAACTAGTGGGACCCAAGTACACTCGCACGCAACGCCACTGAACAAGAAACCTCTTTGTTGCGGTGTAATTTCATGGAGAAAAGCGAGCGTTTTCTTTCAATCTCTTCTTCGCAAATTTTGATGACGTGCCCTGGTGGTAGCAGCATCCTCCAGGGACGATATTTGAATACGGCTCATAGATTGGACCCGAGCATTGCGTGAGCACTCGATTTGGGCTCGTGATAATTGATAGCTCGAGAAGCATTCGGGTAGTGGCCCGTGTCCACTCGCTGCAACGACGACAATAGCCGAGCCATAACAATGTCTGGAACTCAGCGCGTGTCCTCTGCTTTGCCAACCCCAGCGCGTGGCTATGATCAACATTGGCGGCATATAATCGGCTCCAGATCACGTGGCCGCTTGTTCTGGCTGCGAGTTGAGGGGGTGAACGCTGCTCGGTTTTCTTCAATTTTTTACTGGGACTTCTATTGCGTGGGGTGAAAAACGAACGCGTGTTTCATAGGTCATTAACGTCAGAGATCCGTTCTAAGCGGTATTTGCGCGAAGTACAAAAATTGTTGCATCGCCCCTTTAAGCTACTTCAAGGAGAACTTTACAGAAAACTGGAGCTGCTAAACAGAAAATGTCGCCCACCTCGCAATGGAAACTGGTAAACGCAGATGATTTAAGGACAGTCTGGCCTGACGGGTTGGACGTTTTAAAGCAAGACTCATTTTGATGCGGCCTTAGACTTAGAGGAAAAAATAAAGTACCGCAAAAACGAACCCAAATAATATTTATGTTTTGAATGTTATATTTCACACACAGTATTCAAAAACTGCGCGTCAAACCGATTTCCAGGAATAATTGTTTGTCACGTGCACCTCTCGCGGTTTAGCAGGAATGCAATCGACATCAACTTAAAGTGCCCGTTTATTTATCGTGTGATAAAGAACGCCGTTTACAACAGGTACCTTCAGCTAAGGTATACCTACGCTAAAGGTACCTTCACGCTGCCGTGTGAATTAAGTATAAATGAGCTACGCTTAAGGCCGGTTCAGACACTTGCGTTCTAGTGCGTTTGACTGCGTTGCGTCGAGAACCGAAAGCGAGTCACCGGCACATCTGTGCTTCGTATGAAGCGTGGAATCCAACTTAAGGAATCATCTTTGCACGCGATATAAGCAGCAGGGATTTCCTGGTCTCTTGCAGCCGCAACGCAGTCAAACGCAATCACACGCAACTGTCTGAACCAGGCTTTAGAGTATCGGCACTCCGATCTTCGACATTGTTGTGGGCGCCGGCACTTTGGTGCTTGTGCAGAGCAGACGCAACTGCCGATCATCATGATTCAAAAGTGCGACTTCCTCAGCATTAGATTCGGCGTTAGGAAGCTCATTTAATATTGCTTTGCTTTGTCGCGAACTGTTTAAATATTTGTGGAGGACGGAAAAGCGTTTCCTATGATTTCAGATAAAGCTTCAGATAACTGGCAATCATGATCTTAAGCCACAATATGAACAAGCATCTTACTCTGAAGCGTAGCTTATTTAGTGGCACTACTTGCGCCTATACCAGCCCGCCCTGCCTCTAGAATTATATGTCGTTCTTATCTGATGCTTTAGACCATGCAATGTCGTCACTGAACGCTCGTGTTTGATACTGATAGGCACGCCGTTCAAAACAGCATCTTTTTTTCAACACTTTGCAATGCCCCTTTAAAGGGGTCATGAAATGATTTTTCTACTTCTTCCTCCTTAGCTTTAATCCTCAACTCAAATGCGAATTGTGAAATCACGTCGTCATGACATTCTTCGGCACCGGTGCGATGACTCCTATCTTCCACCGTGCTTTTTATGCACACCATAGAACTTGTCATTCGCCAGTGACGATAAGTTCCGTCAGGGCACTCATTGGCCACGAACGCGAATCCAAATATTCGTCGACGGATTGATTGTTGACGAGCGCATACGTTCGACTGACGCAGTTCTCGTGTCCAATGCGTAAGCTGGGCTCGGCTGACGTCAGTTTGGCACCTCTGACGCGCTTTGGGAACCGCGGATGTATCATAGTGAAAAGGCGGAGAGCTTTCAAAGGAAAGAAAGCACAAAATAGTCCGCTATATTTTCAAATGTTCGTACCGAAAAGCTGGCTGTTGACTTTCCACCCTCTTTCTCTTGGCCAACTAAACGATATGCGATTAGTAAAGTCCCAATTTAAAATCATTTATCCCAGCCCAAAATTCGTTTCATGGCCCCTTTAAGCTGAAATAAAGTATAGCAAAATGCGATGTCCAAATTGTAAAGTTGTGCAGTATATATAGCAGTCTCGCGATGATATGCGGCAGCCTAATAAAATATTACAGCGCGCATGACTGATAAATTACAGAATTGTAAAATTAGGCGCCAAAGCAAGTGCACGTAAAACCAAATATAACTTTAGCCTCCCGAGACAGTATTCTGCGAAGTTTCGAGCTCGTGCAATCCGATGTCCAAATGTGATTTAAATAAAACATATTTTTTCTGTTCTTCGCGATATTTATGTGTAATTCGGAACATCACTGCTCGCATCTCTAATGGAGAAATACGGATCATAACCAACCAAGTCCTGAACATTAAGGAGCCCGACGTTTCAAAACCGATTTGGTTTTTTCATCAGGGGCGACTATTTGCACGTGGACAGCAGCAGCTTCTTTTCTATCTACGGTGTGTCGTTTGCCTCACTCACTTTTTTTTCAAGTGCCCTAGTCCGTTGACACACGCCCATGATTAAGTGTCTGTCGGCCTATTGAGCCTGACCTATTGAAACTTAGGGTCACTAAATGTTTAGGACTTGGTTTTTGAAGGTCTGTATTTCTTAAAATTTTGACCCAACCAGGCGGAGTTCTGTCAAACGTGTTTACGTTTAAAATATGCATCTCCACATATTTTTTTTTTTTTTTTCAGTAAGGCGTCGTGTATGGTATTATATAAAAGAATATCATTTCTTATCTCTCTTTCTGCACATTTCATGTATTTGCCTTCAGATCTATAACATGAGCACACAGTCCTTTTTGGCATACCCCGTGACCCGGTGTTTCACACTGCTAAACAGAGAACAAAAAAGCACGTTCTGCAGACTCGACAGATGGCGTATTTTCGAGTATCGTCCTCCCATGTCGGTCTCAAGCGGTTAAGTGAACTTCATACAGTCAAATCTATTGATGACAATAAACAAAAAAATATTTTATTATTGCCTGAAGATTTTACAACATAAATAAAGTGCCGAGCACCCTGAAGGTATGCATCATAAGTAAATACACTCCCAAATTATCCGAAAAATGCTCTGCAAATCTTTTCCGGCGTTTGTATCCTCGAGAGGCACGGGAATAAGCGATTTGGGAGAAGCTTAAACCATTTTTTAAGCTGATTTAATTAACATGTGTCCTTGACGCATATACAACTTCTCAAACATAAAGAAGTCTGTTTCATCTTTTATTTGATGAACAACAGTTTTATGTGTCTGTGGAATGAAAACAAAGTACACAGTGGCGCTTGGCGGAACTATGACGATTGAGCACGCAGACCGTCGGAAAGTTACCAATTAAGTAGCTGTAATGTCGAGTAGACTACGAAATACTACTTTGTTCTATTTAACACAAAAAATAGATGCTTATTTGCAAATTGAATTGACCGGCATCTTGTCAAGAACAAACCTCAAACGCAAAGCTATGTCGAAAATTCTCACTTCGGTGCGCTCTATTTTAGGCCAGATCCGATCTGAATACGAAGTTCACTCTTTTCTGCATTATTATTCGCCTGCATCATGGTGCTGAGGGTGAACAATATTGGTCAGAAAAGCAAGCGTTGTGCTTGCCCCTCAGTGTTTCTATAAAGGGTAGATTGAAAGGATTTGTCCTAAAAAGTTTCTGACATTTTGAATATATTATTGCTTTTAGCTCAGTTACATCATCATTATATATATATTGTGAAACGTATTTTATAAAGTAGATTTCCGGATATATATGGCGAGGACGTGCCCATTTCATGATCGTATGCACTGTCATTAATTTCTAAGTTCAAGAGCACAGCAGGATTTGACTTTTAATACTGCGACGCAATGTTAACTGTACCACTCACGAGTATTTTATGCGACCCACCAGACTGATAACCTTTAGATTCAGGTAAAATATATGCGACTGAGGTAAAAAATATAGATGTTGAGCCATATATATTAATCTAGCTTTTCATATACTGTTTCATCGAAATGAATAACGCAATTCATTTTCGGCACCTGAAAATAAAAGTGGATTCTACGAATGATAAAAAGCTATATAGTTACTCGTTTCACTCTTGAAATAGTGCCTATTGCCAAAAGAACGCGGAAAATATATTCTCAGTTTAGCGGTTCAAACTCGAACCGTTATTTTTTGCTTTCCGGAACTGAACCGGAGCAGAACCGAAAGCCATGAACCCGAACCGGAACCGAACCGATAAAAATTTCGGTTCGACACTCTGGTTGAAACATTTGTAAGTCAGCGCTTACAGTTGAGAAAAAAGATTGGTGGTGTTTTGTGTTTTGGTGGTTCGAGGGTTTCATGTTTCTTGATAATAAAAATTCAGTTGTAAGTCAGCGCTTGTGATGTACAATCTTCTCACTCGTCCTTCGTCTAATTTTTGCGCTTTTTTCTTTGTTGGTTGTAATGCATCACCAACTTGGCCAAGTTACCACTCTTATACAGGTCCTTCATACCTTTTTGGCGTACGTTCCAGTCTTTTATAGAGAGCTGTGGTCCTCTCTTGGAATGCAATGCGAAGATGGGGTTGCATACTTCAGATTCATTGTACAAATCGAGAAATATTAGAGCTCGTGGAGACCGCAGGCGCATAAAAAGGCCGGATCGCGTGTTTCGGCTCATATTCTCCATGGCACTACATTTGGTCAAGGGGCCGGAGCTGCGGTTAGAACGCCTCATGCAATTCGCGAAACGGGGAGAAAACCCTCACTTCATGGGCACAGCCGGAAAAAGATACGCTTTGAGTATCGACACTCCATTCTAATCAATCAATCAATCAATCAATCATGCTGTTGTTGTTTTTTCAATAAGAAAGATGGTGGTTGGGGCATAAAGCTGCATCGAGTGCAGCTTGAAGAGGCCCCAGCACCAAGATGACAGTTGGTTTTAGTGGCTGCATACTACGGTGTAACTATATTGGGTTCCTTTCCGTACCGGCGTGCGTTCGTGTATCATTACTGCGTGGCGCACGTTAAAGACTCAAGCCAAGAAGTGGTACTTCACTAACTGAATTTCTGGGCCTCAGCATGTAAGAATATCGCCAAAAATCTCTGACAGACTGGCATCACGTTGTGTAAACTTCTAACGAGAAACTTCGGGGACACTCGTTTGTATGCTCGAATAAAAGAGCGAGACGTGCATTATCTCCTAACAGACCGCGCGTCAACAATCAGATCCCCTACAACTTGCTCCCCTCACCCCCGCTTAAAAAATAAACATAGATTACAGTGTTTTTTTCATCACAAAAATAAACTACGGATTGCCGAACGCTCATTCTCCGCTTAAAAGTAGCGCTAGCGATCCGAACCAGATGCCAAAGTTTCAAGACTGACCGTTATCTCACTCAAAAGTTATAAACGGTTTTCTGAAAATTCAAATGAGAAAATGGGGCCGGGTTTGCCCGTTTTTGATAACTGGCGTCATTCAGCTCCAATTTCAAAACATTATTTATAACTCTTGAATGAGATAACGGCTAGTTTTGAAACTCTGGCATTTGGTTCGGACCGCTAGCGCCACATTTCTGGCGGAAAGAGCGTTAGAGAATGTGTAATCTATTGTTCCGTTAAAAAATAGAACAAGTCTTGTCATTTCGGGGGGGGAAGGGGGGGGGGGAGGCGGGGGGACAGCCACGGGTGCAGGGCGTCCCCGAAAATAACCTGAATAATTTGTTTTCACCGCACAAATAAAACTACGCATCGCAGAACGCTCATTGTCCACCGGAATGAAGTGCCAACGGTTCGAACCAGATGTCAAAGTTTCCGAACTAACCGTCTTCTGAATCAAAAGTTAGAGCCGATTTTCGAAATTTTTCAAAGGGGAAATTGCAGCCTCCAAAGTTCGTGACGAATTCATGGAGATGAATAGCGTCAGCTACTAGGAATTGTTCCCATTTTAATATTAAAAGTTTTCGAAAGCCAGTTATAACCTTTGAACCAGATATTGGCTTGTTCTGAATCTTTGGCATCTGGTCCGCACCGCTGGTGCTCCGTTTGGGCGGAAACTGAGCGTTCGGCAATGTGTAATTTATCGTTGCAAAAAAACGAAATCTAGAATTTCTGGGGGTACACATTGTATTCACTGCAATATTTGGTTAGATCAACTGACAACAGGCTTGATTTCGACTTGCTTTCGTCTATGAACAAACGAGCTGCGTTGCACCACTCCACTTCAGTTGGGTAAACGTAGGGGAGTTAAAAAAAAAAAGTTTATGCGAATACGAAACAATCACACTTCGCAGTAGCTGACTATTTCGACGTTGGATGCACCGTCACATAAATTGTGACGACTTCACCAAGATGTTTCTCACGAGGGAAAGAAGCGTCATGTCGTTTACACCAGCGCAATATTTTGTTTTATTAGAACATGGTCCATATATAACTCCGATAATGATACCCGATACTGCGTCAAAGTTTTTGTTGGTGTTTCGTATCGGTATCGTGCAACGTTATCGGGTGAGGTGTAGGGACGATCTACTAAAACTCTTTACTGTCTCTTTAAAGGTCGATTCACACATTTGCGTCCACTCGAGTGCGAAGGCTGCTATGGCAACAGCTGCGTTGGAGCCGACGCAGCTGTTGCCCTAGCAACCCTCCCACTCGATCCGACTCGACGAAAGCGTGTGAATCGCCCTTAAGGACTCCGCCGAGCGAGGTTGATGCGAACACACGACGAATTTCGCCCACGGCAGTGTTCGCTCAGAGCGCCGTTGCGCCGCGCGCAAGACGAACTCTGTCGCCGGGTGAAGATCGACGGGTTTTCGTCCCCGATGTTAGCTAACGTAGCCTTCGCCCGTGGTGCAGGGGAGAAGCATTTGCAAGTGTCGGAGATCCTCATCGACTGCGCTGCCCGCGTATACGGAGAAGGGGTAAGTGACTCCTTACCGTCGTTAACGGCAAGATTTCGGCGCTCTTTTCATTGCGAACGTCGCTAACCTACGTCTCTAAAGGTAAGCGTGGGTTCATGACAATGAACGCGTCGCCTTCCCATCCGCTACAGAGTCGAACACTGGTTGATCTCTTCAGAACAACCATGAGGTTACGAGAGGCTGTAAGTACAGCGGCCATTAGACGGTTCAGTGAAGAGTGAATATCTTTCAGAGTTACTGCCGAAAATGGCTGCAAAACAGTAAAGGACGATAGCACTCTCCGGATGCTTTTTTGCTCTATATGGTAGCACGAAATGATGAATCGATTCATACGTGTAGGCCAAAGAGCGTCTCCAACTTTCAGGCCGCGGTCGTGGCGCTCCGCACGCGAATCTGGTTTCTGCGCACGCGCAGTACGCATACCTGGTATGGGAAAACGTGGGCTTGTTTGTAGACAGCGCGTTGGTCTGGTGTAAGATATGTTGGCTCTGTTCAGATAAGATCATGCACGTAAGTTCGGACGCGAACGTTGCCACCGAAAAAGGTAATTGAAGCGTTAAAAGGTTACAATAAAATGTGATTGATTACAAGTAATGAACCTTGTAACTCGTTACGTATACAAGCCTGCTTGAACACCACGCCAGAGATCTCTCCGCGCTATCCTAATACTGTTATTGCTGCCGTTGAAACACAAAACTATAGGGTCAATGACGAAGCAGTGTCTACGCAACATGCGTATCGCAAGTGCCAAGTTGTACATGACGTGACGCACCCAGAAAACAACTTTAAAAACAAGCATGTCTCACGGAGAAGCATGGGAAACCTTGCCTGCGACAGGATAGCTGCCATTAGCCGCGTATCGAGGAGCCATCTTGTGGTGCGGCTTGCAACCAAGCTGAAGAGAGGACTTTACCTGGCAGCTGCGACGCGCGCGGTGTCCCCATCTATATATATCTTACACAGTGGTCTCTAGTGAGTAAGATTAACACATTTTCATGTACCCACTCTAAACACTTACTACCTTCGAGCGATAGCAACAGCGCTAAAAAAAAAGGTATAAAAGCCAATCTTATGAAGTGGGTATTGCATATGATTATCTTTAGACCCGCGATTAATACAAACGTCGCACATTTTAGTTAAGGGACCTCGCCCGTTTTTTTTTCTTCTGACCATTCCGTTTATGGGTATAGAGCGCAAAGAATCATGGCATTGAGGATATTCTTAAACGAAATAAGAGAACATTTAGAAATTGCAACGGCGTCGCTGTGTTTTGCAGTTCGTTTTTTGAGTTATATTACGAGTGCCACATTTTTATCGAAAATGAGATTACGTGATGGCGCAATGCTTTATATATCCACTTACATCTTTTTTTTTTTTTCGAGTATGCTTTATAATTAAAATAATTTTAGAGGAAAACTTTATCAAATATATAAGTTTGCAGAATGTTTAATTTTTAGAGCTGCAACTTGATCTCAATGTTTCTAGAGCTTGTAAAAAAAAAAAGGCACATTCTAGTGTGTGTATGAACAATAAATAGCGCGAAGGACAGGACAAGGACATGAACCTATAGGCTGCGTTTGCATGGATGCGACCGTAGTGCATCGAATCGAAATTTGACTATTTTGATTGATAGTAGATGGGTAGAACAAGAAGAAGTAGGATACGGGGCGCGTGTGATTGGTCCCTGTTCGATTTGATGCACTATGATCGCATTCATGCAAACCCAGTCATAGACGGCACTGACGCTAAATCGCAACTGTCGAACGCACTTACTAAAAAAATACTGATATCCAACTAGCCCAACTTAACATTTTAGTCCTAGTTTGTGCTCCCAGGTTCCGTATAAAATGCAATCGAAGTTCATTGTGGCAACAGCGACCAATTTTGATTGTGCCTCTACTCTGCACACGAGCGGAACCACGGTGTAAGATAATACTCTTCAGGTGAGGACACGGCGGGGCTGAACGCGTGGCGCGAAGAATCAGATAGTGTTCGTTCGACGGCATCCGAGAGGCTGCATTATTCCTCGGCCACCGTGCCCGCGGCTGACAGTGTCGCCGGCGGTCAAACGGCGAAACTGTGTGAGAGCGAAAAAAATTATCTCGTTGCCATGACACCCCGGTACACCGTGGTCTTTCTGCACGAGCGACAACCTCGCTGGAGCTCTGCGCGTGTCGAGCATGAGGCGGCACGAGCCGTCTTTGCCGTACCGTACCCACCGGTCGACGAGTCATCTGCGGGCGCCGCTTGAAACCATAGTGAGAGAGAGAAAGAGAGTGAAAAGCGAACTTTATCTGCACTGCGCGAGGAACGCGCTGTCCTCACCTTACACCGTGAGCGGAACGCAGAGAATTCTCCCAGAAAAGGCTACCTTTACAGCCGCCATTTTCTTGCAATCGGGCCAATCGTCATTTGTATTTTGGCTGAGAGTCAGGTCCGCGAAAAGAAAGGACCAATGGCAACTGTGATATGAATCCTTTTTTTTCTCGAACCTACTCCAGTCCTCCTTTCATATCAGCAATAGATATTTGATGGCGATCTTTCTAAGTGTGTATGTAGACGAACGCTCGCCTTATTTATGCTTTATTAAATTTATTAAATATTTTTAAACCGTAACACAAATTTAGCTGCTCGTTCCAGTTAGGAACGAGCTAGTTCCAGTTAGACACGAAATCTGTTTTATTCAAATTGTGTCGTTACATCGGCAAATTTTATAAAACTTTTTAACGGCCATCAGAAATATCCGCGTAAGGAGAAACCTTGCGCGGATGTTTTAGTTTATAATCTCATTTAGTGACATATTTATGACTAACGAGACTTCGGTAAAACACGAATAAATTATAAGAGAGAGGCCGAATCGTTATTATTTATATGCTTAAAGATACGGACAAACATTTTCGTGTAATGATGGTGGCCGCCATGGTATCGGTATGTGAGCAAAGTGAAACTCCATTGCACAATTTATGTTTTCGGGGTGCGTGTAATGTTGCATTTTTCGTTGAAAAAAACAAAATGTGGAAATAAGATTCAGAGTTACGAAATTTATCACTTTAAGAAAGGTAAATGGGATGGTGATTGATGGACACATTTTATTATTATCCAGTTTCTACACAATTGTGACGAAATTATCGGCTCGATCTTTTGACGGTCTTCATACGACCGCAGACACTTGTCGACGTTCGTGCTGTCTTTCAGACTTCTGATTTTCTTGTACGACGAATTTGAATATGATGTGTTCTTCAATATTTGATTACTTCCTGAATAGCGACGTCTTTAACCGAAACTAAAGCCACCAAATAAGCTTAGGCGCAAATATAAAACACCTCTATCTTCCAATAAACAAAAACAATTTGTAAAAAAAAAAAATACACGCTTGTTTGCGTTTTTTGTTTTGCTAATTTATATAAAACTGGATTCTCTCTCAACAATATTCACGCACATATTTTTTTTTTTACTTCGCTTGTCAGCGCGAACGTATGCAATGACGTTTAAAATAAAGGAACTAAAATCCATGTTTATATTCTGCCCGCGGTTGCGCGTGCCTGCGGCAGTGAAAATAAATTATGAGGTCCCCCTGATCGAACACAGCACACGCTGTGGTCGCTTGTTCCTACCGTCCACTGGTCTGTCCTTAGTGATAAAGCGCCTCGGAGACACAAAAGTGGCGACAACTCGTAATCGTCGCGCCCTAGGAGCTTTCAAAACGGTCCACCGAGTCAAAGTTCTGAACAAAAGAATATCTTCAACTGTTACTTGACAGCAGTGAATCAAGAGATCCTATATAGGTCACTGGTCATGTGGGGTAGCTTGCACATTGCTTGCGCAGAAAACTGCGTATGTGAAAGGCTCCGTTCAGAGAATGATTTACTATGAAGTGCCACGTGGCACGATTAATAAATTTTCTCCTTCTGTGGACATCACTCATTCAGGTTCTTTCAATATGCTACTCGAAGAATAAAAACACATATAAAAAATAATCGCTACCTCGATGTTAACTGTCATGCAAACTGAATTAAACTATCATAAGAAATATAAAGATGCTAAACCCGTTTTCCTTGAAGTGTCTTGCGATGTGCGAGAAACTAGAACAGTGTTATAGCCATTTATTTAACGGAAGGAGCAACATTCATTGGATGTAAAAACACCGTTTCCTCCGCGTAGCATAAATGTTGACCAAACCGGTCGACAGAACCCCCAGTCATGTGACTACCGAGTCGAGGGTTCCAATACGAGTGAAAAGGTTAAACGAGTCGAGAGATCCCACGAATCAAGATATCCAATATTGGGCGACCCGAATCGTTGGGTCTGTTGATCCGGGAACGTCGTCGCCCGTTTTTCAATTTACCTTTCCCTGACTGTTGCTTTCGACGTACGCGTTTTCTGCAAAGTCCCGACTATACTCCGCCTAACAGAAGACTCTAAGAAGCGCTAGGAGCCACGAAAGCCAATCCAAAGCTCGGATGGTGTCAGGTACACATTCGGCATGCGACAAAGCGACCCGGGAAACGCGAAGTGTCGTGACGTACGCTCCGAGCTATGGGTCGGCTCCGCTGGCTTGTAGCGACCGTTGCTGCCCATCGCAAGGACAAACGAAGTACAGCTGGCGGCCACATCGACGGTTGTTGCTCCTTCTGTACATTCTTCGGGCACTATTCGTGAGATGCGTGGCCGGGCTCAGTCGATGCCCGTGTGGTCCCTCTCGGGGCTAGAGCAGCCGCTCCTCTGCACGGCCTCCTGCCACTCCTCGAGCTGCTTGATGCTGGCTGCGCTCCCGCCGCACACGATCACGACGATGGGCTTGTCCGCGGGCAGCCGGCCGTGCTTGCGCATCTCGGTGGTCCGGGCGCCGTACACGGCCGCCAGGGAAGCGCCGCACGCGGGCTCCACCAGGGCGCGCTGGTCCTCTGAAGGAAAAATGCGTGGCCAACCAGAACGTGTACGTTAAGCTTCGAGGAGTCGTGCAAAGATTGCCGTAATTTTAGTAAATACGGCTTAGAATTAATCCTTCCCGTTCATAATCTATAAAACACGCATTATATATATATATATATATATATATATATATATATATATATATATATATATATATATATATATATATATATATATATATATATATATATATATATATATTAGTTTCTATATGTTTGGGCAATGCTAGTCGCAGAAAAATATCGAGAAAACCCAACGGCGCTCCACACCTCAACTCAAAGTAAGGACAAGCTGTCACATAATTTGGAGGCCGATGATATCCATGTTTCCTCATAGCGGCGCTCAGGGGTCGGAGAAGTCAAGGCCGTGAGGCAACGCAAGATGGTGTTTTAGAATAGGGGGCCCAACGCTATAGGTCCCCCGAGCAGCTGGCGGCGTCGCACAGGGCGTGCGCAGAACGTCTGCCCATGCGCATTGGGGTGCCCCAAGTTGCTCGGGGGACCCAAAGTCATGAAAATCGAAAAGCGCATAGGACAAGTACAAGGCGTAGAACAAGACAGGACAAGCGCTTACCATCAACTGACGTTTTAATGCATCAGTAGTGAAAGACAAGGAGGAAGTGCGGGATGTGTTAATTATATAGACAGAAAGAGGTAATAATCATGTAAAAAGTGTGGAAGAGGAAGTCTTTGGAAATCATTATAAATTAAATAGTACACGAATGCTTCGTGAAACTCTTAAAAATATTCAAGAAAAATTATTCGTGAAAAGAAGCTGAGGTAGGTCATTTCCTCGTCAGAGAGCCCGGGCGGTGCACTAATGCATGTATCCCTTTTAGCTTTGATGGTATGGGCCTCATAAATCTCTACGCTGTTCAGGTTATGATATCGCTTGAGGACTTTAGTTTTTCTAAACACGGGGAGCATTCGCAATCTCTAACGTGTATAGCTAGGTGTCCAGCCGGTGTCGACTTTAGTGAAAGGGTATGCTCTCGACCTGCCAGTTTGGCCCACAAAGACTCACACAGTTAAATAGTATCTCATACATCTTGACACCTGCGCGGCAATTGACATATATGTTTGCATGTTGTACAGTGCATTGGTCAGCTGATTCCTTCTGGGAGGTAATTTTGGGGCAAAGCCTTCTAAGCTTGTTTAGTGCAGGGGTAATACTTGGCTGTCAAACTTGTTTGCTCTTCTTTTCAAGTTGTGAGATATCTTGTGAATATATGATATAACAGTCGGTCGGCAATTCTTGTCAGCTCTTTCTTTCTCGTCTTCCGTTAGTTATCGTCAAGGTTTCTACGGCTTCATGTCGGATAGAAATTGGTTATCCAGACTCCTTAAGCCGTTCCACTTGTGCTTCTAAGCTTCTCCCTGCTGTGTGCTCACAATATTTCAAGAGGGCTGTAGTTTTTCACTATTCCCCTTTTGATCAGCTTAAAATGGGCCGAGTCGTATTGTAAAAGTTTTCTTTTTGTTTTTGGCTTATCATATCCATAGGGTTCCGCATTTTCGGTTCCTAGTTTTTTTTTTAAATTCGGCGTACTTTTTTTGGTGTTTATTTTAAAAATCAATTTTCGGTTTTTTTCAGCGTATATTTATGCCCACAAAATTTTATCGGCTTTTTTTGGTGGGAATATAAAATAAACACCATCGGACACCGGATCAGATGATCCTTGTAGCTCCGATATTTGTGATCACTCAAAGCACAACGGCACAGATACATTGAAAAAGAAATGGAAACTTTATTTGGCAAATGTGTGCAACTGTAAAAGAAACAAGAAAAAAAACACAAGTACAGACAAGTCAGAAAAGAAGCCTATGCCCAAAAAACATGGAACTTCACCTTCTGTACATCAGGATTACGTGATCTTATTATAGTACACACACATGTACTTTCCCAGGTTCTCCTCGTTGATCCGCACTCTTTCTTTCCTGTTAATATGACCCTGAGCTTCGAGAATGCCCTTTTAACGCTAGCACTGCACACTGGCAGGCTGAGGAGATGAAGCGCTGCCTGAGCCAAAATCGGCCAATCAACCAATTGTGACCGCTGAAAGAGACACGGTGCGATGTTTTGAAGCACAACACAACATGCAGAGCTTGCATCAAGTCAGTCTTCCTTACAACGAGTTTGAAAACACGCTCGTACATGGCGAAGTCATGGGGCATTTCAGACTTCACGTTCCGATCGATGATGCGCACATTAAACCAAAACGTCGTGATGGCATCCGTGTATCCCATTCATTCGGACACGTTTCGATAGACACTGTCGTTCCACTTTTTCGCCACTGCTCTGTGGTACGACTGGAAGGTCAAAGTGACCTTTTCCGGTTAAAACGGAATTTTAGAAAATGGATTCGACGTACTTTTATCGCTTTTTATCGGTTTAAATCGAAAATTCTGAACCTAAAATCTGACCTTTTTCGGTTAAAACCGAATTTCCGAAAATGGATTCGGCGTACTTTTATCGGTTTTTATCGGTTTAAACCGAAAACTCCGAACCCTACATGTATAGTTGTTGAAGTAATGTTTCAGGTCCAAAAATTGTAGAGTGCTATCAGGGGGCGTCTCGTGCGGGAATTTTATAGCTTGGGCTTGTTCAATGAATGCAGTACAAATGTTGATGATAAGTTGCGTGTCTCCTTTGTCAGGTGAATCATAAAAATGTATGAGGTAGACATCAACATATCTAAAAATACGTGAGACCTGGCTGGTGAATAGGCTCTGGGCAATGTATCAGTCGCATTTAGAAATGAACATATAACATAATATAGGTGAAAGCGAACAAGTTTCACATCCAAGTAGTGCTCTCTGAACCATACAAGCGTAAAAAGCTTTGCCCTAAAATTAACTCCCAGAAGACATCAACTGACCAAAACACGATACAACTTGCAAAAAATACGTAAATTGCAGTGCAGGCGTCATACATGAGATAAACTTTACCTGCGGGAAAGTCTACGTGGCCAAACTGGCAGGTGTGTTAACATCAGACTACGAGAGAATGCCCTTTCACTAAAGTCGACACCGGCTGGACACCTAGCTACACAGGTGAGAGACTGCGAATGCTCCCCAGTGTTTGGCCAAACTAAAGTCCTCAAACGATTTCATAACCGGAATAGTAGAAAGGTTTATGAGGCAGACCATTGAAGCTAAAAAGGATACATGCATTACACTGTCCATAGGGCTCTCTGACAAGGAAATGAACTACCTCAACTTACTTTCATGAACAATTATAGAGCGTAGCTCCTAGGCGCCCGTTTTCGGCTTGAGCGGCGTCGCCGTCCCCGTCGGCGTAACCACGCGTTGCATTATGGGAAACGTACCATAATGTAACGCGCGGGTCTCACTCGTGACCCGCGCGTTGCATTACGGGACGTTTCTCATAATGACGTCACACGTGACGTCACGAGTGACGTCACGAGGGTCCCGAACGTTGCATTATGAGAACCATCCTTAGATGGCGTCACACGTGACATCACGGTCACTCGTGAAGGTCACGACAAAGGTCACGACCTTCGCGGTGAAGGCCACAACCTTCACGTGACCTTCCATTCACTCGGCCTTCACGAGTGACGTCACGAGGGGGGAGGCAGGGAGGGGAAGAACGAGGGGAGGAGAATACCAGGAGGATGATGGAGGAGGGGGAGAGGGAGGAGGAGGGGAGGAGGAGAAGGAGACGAGGAGGGAGGAAGAGGAGCGGAGGTGGATGAGGAGACCAGAAAGAGGGCAGGAGGAGGGGGTACGGAGGAGGAGGAGGGGCATGCCCTCTCTCTGTACCCTCCCCTCCTGTTTCTCAGGAGTTGCGTTTAATGCGCCATTACAGGGAGTTGTAAACGTCTTTCATTTTTTCCTTGAAGATTTTCAAGTTCCATGAAGCATTCATGTACTATTCAATTTATAATGATTTCCAAAGACTTGCTTTTTCACACTTTTACAAGATTATTACCTCTTTATGTCTATATAAATAACACATCCCTCACTCCCTACTTGTCGTTCACTACTGATGCATTAAAACGTCAGTTGATAGTAAGCGCTTGTCCTTTCTTGTTCTACGTCTTGTCCTTGTCCTTTGCGCTTTTCGACTTTTATGATGTGTTGCCAACTAGCCCAACACTTGATTTCATTACGGGCCCAAATTGTTGGGGTCCGTAATGACTGACAGTCATATGGAATGCTAAAGAGATGTACGGTGGAAGACAACAGTGCTGCTTCCTAAAATTAAATATGAGCGCAAACTAAAACAAACAAATATCTTATTCTTTTTTTTTTCACGAATTTTTGCAACACCTACCCAACCGATTACCCGATTAAAAAAAGTATCGTGATTACAGCATTAATCGATTAATCGGAAGGTTAATCGATGGATTGCCCAGCCCTTGTATTGCGGCAATGAATAGCTACCTTGTATCGCGGCAATGTGTTCAACTCACAAATCCGATACGGCGAGACTTTAACCTGACCCACTCGAAACCGGGAAACGTGTTATACTATAGGCTTGCGAGAAAACTAAGAGATGCTAAGATGGCACTGACCTGAAAATCTGACGCATGCGTCCACGGCAAGTTTGTCCGACAGGACGACGGAGAAAATGGGGCGCGACTTGTACAACTCCAAGATTTTCGTGCAGACCTTGCGAACTGCCAGCGCTGCTGCGATGCTGCCCCAACAAGAAATGAAACGCGTGTTGGAAAATTTAATGCGACGACGGTTACGTAGAAAAGTGTTTGCTAATACATTTGAAGGACTTTAATTTTTACTCTGGCACATGAATGGCGGAAGCGAGGGAAGAAAGCTGTTTAACAGCTGACGGAGCACTTAGCTCCCTCTTTCATATAGCACATATATAACATCAAATTATACGCAGCAACAGCTCAGAAACTCAACAGAGCACATAAAACAAAATAAACTGGTTTTTGCTAAAGCATACCTTCATTTATATTAAGTTCAGTGGTTTTTTTTTTTTTTGTGATAGAATTGGGTCGATGTTAATGTTTAGAAGAGCATTCAGCTTACGCTTCTTATTGTCAGAAGTTGGATTTACGCAAATGTTACGGTATTGGCTCGCGTTGATTTTCTATATGTTCAGTCAGGCTTTGTCGGTATTAATTTTAACGCTTCTCAATCGCCCGACGCGAAACAAAAGAAAACAAAAGAGCATAAACTAACCACCTTGCGTGTTATTTAGCACCATAGGAATGTGAGGTTGAAGTGAATATCATGATTTACTGTTTTTGTCGAAAGTTTCGAAACCCGTGTGTAGTGGTGGTTGACACTGGGACACACTGATCATACCTAAACATAAACGCTGTGTAAGGAATAAGGACTAGTAAAGTAGAAGTGTCAAAGCACTTGCGTGAACGTAGCAATTGTATTTCGTTGTGGTGACTGATATCTGTGGTCACGAACGCTTAGTCAATGAATCCACCGCGATGCTTAAACATGAAATGCTGTAAACGAGTCTTCATAGGAATTCACCCTGGAATTAAAAAAAAAAAAAAAAAAAGCTTCCTGCGAGTTTGACTTCAAGTTGTATCTTGGATTTTTTTTCTTAAATGGTAACTCAGGTCAAAATTCGAACCAATATAAATGACTCATATCGATTTACGGAGACTAAATACGAGCACAGCCAAAATAATACACCAATGGAAAACCGCAATTCACTCTAAAACCGACATTACAAATTTAGAGGGTGCTTAAGCTTCGCTTCTTTAGAGTGGAAAGCGATAACGTTATCGGACCCGAGCTCGCATCGCCTTCTCATTTGCCGTGCAAGCGTGCATGGCGTGTCCTAGTCAGTAGCTTGCCTGTCCTTCAACCGAGGGGTCGTGGGTTCGAATCTCGCCTAAAATTCTCCAAATTTTTCTTTAAGGCGAATGAATTACTTTATAAAGTGAAATCGTTTGGGACATGGGCGACCTTTAATTCGCATGTCACGTTTTAATCACTTTCATTCCACGCGTGACGTCACGTTTCACGTGAGCGTTGTGGGTTGCTTTAAATTCCGGCGCGAGGTCGTGTGGCTACAACGTCATGCATGACCCTATCGACCAATCAGGATTTTCCCGTCACGCCACCGCCGCCGGATTTTCTGAAAAAAAGAGTTTTTTATAGTCTGGTTGAGATTAATATTTTATACAGTCTGTCAAAAAATTATTTTTACGCGAAAAAAAATATTTTAGGGCTATATTGACGGCGCGAGACACGATTTAGTCGGTAGTCACCTCCTTTCCCCTTGTTTTCTCTCTCGGCATTTCGGGCGCGTGGAGCAGAGGTGGATCGGCTTGGCATCACGTTGAGGCGGAGAGAGTGTATGACCATCTCGTAGAGGAGGAAAGAGCGTATGACCATTCCGTGACGTCATAGACTTTCCGCGCAGACTTTAAAATAAATCTCGCGCCGTCAATATTTCTCTAAAAAATCTTTTTTTCGCGTAAAATTAATTTTTTGACACGCGTGTCCCACCCAGACTGTTTAAAGAAAATATTTTTCTTTTCAGGGGCCCTTAAACGTTATTGCGTTAAAATGTTAGCGCATCAGGGCTTGTTCCCTGATGTCATATTCGTACTCGAGGAGGTTACTTAATTGTTCGTTCTGTCCCTTCTTTCGCCGTGTTTGTTTGTTGCGTTTTTAGCCATCTTAGCGGACGATTTCTGCTTGTTACGTTATGTTTTAGCGGCCGTAGAATGTAAGGGCTTCTCAGCGATCGCGCACGAGGATTATTGACTCCCTGCTCGCTCAAGCGCTTCGTGGTGTCGAAGGCGGCGTTCACTGGCTGCCATAGTTTAGTCCGCTCCTGCTCAGCGCGAGCTTACAATTAGAGCTTCGACAACGGTTCTGCAACGTGCATTGCGCGCCACCAAGATTGTGGTTCTTCCAAAGAAGAGATGTGGGGGCTCAAAAATCGGCCTGCATTCGTCGTGGTGAACTAGCTTTTCGGCCGGCAACTTTATGAATGTGTATTATTATTTGTTACAGTTGTTTGATATCTACGAAGAAAACGGTAAAACACCCCTAGCATCTTACATGAAGGATCGGAATTGCCCCCCCCCCCCCCTCCTTCTTGCTACTCCATGTTTTCCCACTCAATTTTAATCGAAATGGTGGTCAATTCATTTCCAAGCGCCATTCAATTTAATTCGAGCGCCATTCAATTTAATCCAAAATATGTACATGCACGTTTTTGTCTTCCGTGGTCGTGTTTCGCTTACACATTTGGTAAATTAGAATAATTTTTATGCACTTAAATTTTGTTCGGAACTACTGATATTTTGATCACTAGTTCGATCACGTGGAGTTACTACTTACCTGATTGACATGTTGATTACTCTTTTGGTAACCTCGAGTTATTAGGGGCGCACTCGACTTTACGTTAGGTGAATTGACGTTTAGTGTACTTTCTCATTACTTCGACTTATTTTTTATACAGTTCATGATGTAAGTACGATTGCAGTTTGTGGTTACTCTTTTTTATTATTTATCGCTTTTATTTACACCGCTGACTTAAAATGGCTTCCACGTCAAGTTACTTCGACCTCTTAATAACAAAAGTTGCATAATAAATGTGTAACAAATATTATATTACTCTCTCGATTGTTTCGAAGATTTCTTGACAAAAATATAATTTCGTAGAAGCTCATTTTACGTGAAGAAAGGTAGGAAACGCAGCCGAGATGGTGAATCACATCCATAGTAACCCTGAGATGTAGGAACAATAAAACAAAACGGACAGAAAAACGAAGTCTCTAACACAGCTTCGTTGTTCTGTCCGTTTTTTTTTTTTTTATTGTTTCTCCGTCTCAGTGCTACTATGGATCTCATTTGACATTCTGATTACTTTTTGGTGATATAGACGTCATTTTTCGAATTTTGTATGACCGCTATGACCGCACTGTTTATTATGATTATGCGAGACTTTTACAACGATGTGGTTGCCCTATGCTAAGCTCGAGAAGACTTAAACGTGATCTAATTTTTTGACACAAGTGCTTGCATAGTTTAATTAATTGTTCGAACCTCGCGTCATCTGTACATCTGTAAGTATTTATGTGCTGCGAGCAATATTGAGAGTGACTCCCACTTTCTCACTTGCATAAATTAACCTAACCAGTCCTGTGAACCGCATACAACATTTCTATAACACATTCAGCACCACCAGTATGGACATCTTCAACTCAGACATTAAGCTTTTTAGGTCTTCTCTGACTCATATTTAACTATTTATTGTGTGTGTAAAAAGATACTTGGAGTGAGCTCTGTGCTAGTTATTTTTAATTTACATTCCTTATTCGTGCTCTAGTTTTATGCCTACTACCTTTGTTAGTTTACACCATCGTAGCTAGTTTTCTTGAGCCCCATAGAATACTGTATAACGACATTATTGAGCGGATATCGACATCTCAAATATGTAATATTTTCTCTGCATCATAATTAAGGCAATCTCGCTGTTATGACCACATAAAATAAACGGATGATGATGATGATGTGATGATGATAGCTATTATTGACACAAACAACTTTATAGAAGCAAAATGTTCGTTACTCAGTCGATTACATACAATTATTATTGACAGAAGGCGACTTCATATAAATTCAGCTAAGATTTGGATTACTCCTTTGATGAATCCGTGTTACTATTCTACCGTCTGACTTTAAATGAAGACAATTAACTTATTGCTTACTTTTTTATCTTTCCCCCATATAATAGTCACACAATGTAGTTTATATCAGCATTACTGAATTTTTTTTTACTTTGAGAAACTACTAGTCACCTATTTGACTTTATATTGGTCTAATTGATATAATCCTCACTGTCATTATTACTTCGAGGTTTTATACAACCAAGTGATTTATTCTCAGCTCAGTTACCATCATGGTCACTCTTTTGATCACTTCGACTTACTATTAACCCAGTGGAGTTTGATTCGGCATAATTGACATCTTGATGACTTGATTACTTTGACCTGTTCCACCAATTGATTTGTTATGAGCTTTATTGACGTTATGGTTAGTATTTTGACTCCTTCCAGTTGCTAATAACTCAATATGCCTTATGTCAGCTAATTGACAGTGGTGTCTCTCCTGATTACTTGGAGGTATGCAACCCGTTGATATGTTATTAGCTCAATTCACAATATTATTACTTTTTTAATTACTTCAAGTTACTTTTGACCAAAAAGACTTTAATAAGGCTTAATTGACATTATGATCACTCTTGATTGCTTCGAGCTATTATTCAACCAAATTATTTATTATGAGCTATTATGATTACTGTTCTGATTTCTTGGAGGTACTATTGACAAATTGAACTTTAGTTCGGCCTAATTGACATTTTGGGGACTCTCGATTACTTCGAGTGACGTACTATATGACCAGTTCCTCTATAAGGAACTCAATTCACGTTATTATTACTCTCTTGATTACATCGAGTTACTTTTGAAGCAGTTGACTTTAATTCGGCCTAACTGACATTGTGATGACCGCTTTTATTACTTTGAGATAATATTCAAGTTTCAACCAATTGATTAAGTATGAGCCCAATATACATAATGATTACTCTTTCGATTACTTTGAGTTACTATCGACCTAATGACCTTTAATTCGGCAAAATTAACATTTTGGGAACTCTCCTTATTACTTCGAGTTATTATACTACAAATTGATCTATTGTGAGCTCAAATCACTTTAATATTGCGATTTTGATTACTTCGAGTTACTTTGGCCCAATGGACTTTACTTCGGACTACATGACATTTTATTACTCTTTTGATTACTTTAAGTTGATATACAACCAACTGATTTATTATAAGCCTAGTTGACATTAAGATTAATCTTTTTATTACTTTGGGGTACCATTGACCCAATTAATGGACTTTAATTCGGCCTAATATACATCTTAAAGGAGAGCTGAAACGCTGCTTGAAAAAAAAAAACTAGTTAGGGGTGAATTCTGGCGTATTTTTATTCAGTGAATGTGAATATCACGTTCGTTTTCCACGAAGATGTAACCTGACGCGAGAAAACACGAGGAACCTCAGTCCGGTCGTGACGTAATACTAGGATCTTTGGGCCGCCAAGCACGTGTCACTTGCGTGGGCAGCGCGTGCAATTGCAAGCTTGCCAGGTATATTTTTCCGCAAAGACGCCAGTCGTGACGTCTATTTCTGACCTTTCTGAAAATAGCGAGAGTGCGCGTGCATAGCTTTGACAGGCGCTGAAGATGCGCGAGAGCAGGGAGTCCAAAAACTCATAGTATGATTTACGATAAGGAAAGAGGGACATTGAAGACAAACGGACAAGACAAGAAAAAGCCTGTCTCGTCTGTTTGTCTTCAATGTCCCTCTTTCCTTATCGTAAATTAGAAACCAACACGCTCAACCACCTACAGTATGACGACAAGCCCCGGGAAAGAGGGGCTTCAGCCGTACTTTAAAAATTAATTTCTGCAGCGCTCTGTGCACCAAATTGAAAAGCGATCTCGATATTCGTGATCCTGGAGGCAAATGAAGACGACTTACGCGCTTTTCCTCAAATACAGAACCGCTTCAGTTTTCCTTTAATGACTATTTTGATTACTTCGAGGTATACCACCAATTGATCTATTGTAAGCAAAATTCACCGTAATATTACTCTTTTGATTACTTCGAGTTACTTTTAACCCGATGGACTTCAATGCTGCCTACGTAACATCGTGATGACTCTTTTGATTACTTTGTTCTGATATTCAACCAAATGATTTATTATGAGGCTAGTTGACATTATGATTACTCTTTTTATTACTTCGAGTTGCTACTGACCCAGTAGACTTTAATTCGGCATAATTGACATTTTGGGGATTTTCTTGATTACTTCGAGTTCTTATACCACGAAATGAATATGTTATGAGCTCAAATCACACTACTATTACTCTCGATTATTTCGAGTTACTGTTGATCCAATAAACTTTAATTCGGCCTAATTGACATTATGGAAAATCCTTTTTATTCCTTTGACCTAATAGTCATCCAGTTGATGTACTATGATTGACTATTAGCTCAATGTAATCAAAAGAGTCATGGCAGTGTGAATTAGGTCCAGTGCGTGAAAAATAACTCGAACTAATCGAAAGAGTAATAATAATGTGAACTGAGCTCATAATTACGACAATTGGCGCTGACTTACAATAATCGGCGGTGACTTCAATTACCCAGCTATGAACTGGACCTACTGCTCTATTAGCACTTCTTGCTGCGATGTCACTGAATTCCGAAAATTTATAGTTGTAATAGAATCGTAAAACCTTTCTCAGTGTCTCTCAAGCAACATGAACCAACGCTATTCTTGTTGTTTTTTTGTAAGCGATCCTACTTGTATCGTTTCATGCAATACACTGGAATTACTTCGTGATTATAAAATTACTTTTATTGAGACAGAAGATGAAGGTTCTCAAAAAAAACACAAAAAAAACATAATACAACTATCACAAGGCAGATTCCCAGAACATTGGTCACATTTTCAAACGTTTGCAACTGATTTGTTTTTTGTTGCTAATTTTGACAACTCCGTTGAATCCGATTGGGCAGTCCTAAAAAGAAATATCTACGTTCTCATAAATAAATATGCACCGAAGTTAATCTACAAAAAAAGTAGTAAAAATCCTGGGTTTACGAACTACCTTACAAATTTGTTAAATAGGAAACAACGTCTCGTCAGAAAGGCAAAGCTCAAGCATTTACCTGATTCATGGGATCATTATCTTGAGTCTGCCAAGGTATATAAAGGCGAAATAAAGAAATGTAAGGCAAGTCATTTTGAGCGCGATCTTTTGAATGCGTTAAAAGATAATCCCGAAAACATTTGGCGGACTATAGCACCCAAAAACGCATCGAAGTTACCAAAACTAACAGATGAGAGCGGGAACGAACAAGCGTGTGATAAAACAACATTTATTTTGAATGAGTATTTCGGCTCTGTCTTTACACACGAATCACTCCATTTTTATTCACTCTTTAGCTCCGCGAATACAACAATGAAACATATTGACCATAACTCAGCCCCAGGTAGTGACGGTATTTCACCCGGCGTTTTACTCATCACCAAAGATATGATTTCGGTAATACTAGCATGCTTGTTCCAGGTTCCGATTATAACATCAGACATTCCACATGATTCAAAAATTGGTAACATTATTCCACTCCTTAAGTTTGGTAGCCCAAATCTTGCGTGAAACTACAGACCTATATCACTCACCAGCATACCTTGTAAACTTATCAAGCACGTTAACTGCTTTCAAATAATTGACTAAACTCGTTTATAGTAACACCTATATTCAAGTCACCATGGTTTCCGCCAACACCTTCTCTGCCAATCTCACCTTCTTGGCTTCGTTTCTGACCTCCATAAAGATTTCAACGCGTCAATTTCTCTTCATGCCATTTTCATAGACTTCGCCAAAGCGTTCCACACGGTACCTCACCAGCGTTTACTTCAAAACCTCTCGCAGCTTAATATTGAAGAAGTAATCATATGGATTGCCTCATTTCTCCTGAATCGCGTGCAATATGTACATATTGAAGACTTTAACTCTCCGCCTCGGCCAGTTCAATCAGGGGTCCCCCAGGGTAGTGTTCTAGGCCACTTACGTTTCCTAATATACATAAACGACCCACCATGTTCGGTTACTTCATCTATACACCTTTTTGAGGTTGACTGCGTCACTTATCGCCCTAATATAGATTGTGACGATTTGTCTCTGCTACAATTCCGACCTTGATAACGTTTCTCGCTGGTGCATAACATGGCAAATGAGTAGTTAACGCTTCAAAAACAAAAGTAATTACGTTTAGTCATAAAACTAGTCGCCACAAGGCAAACGTGGAATCAGCACAACGAAACCGTACTAAAATAGGCAGCACGAACTGTGGGCTTTTTAAGAAAAAATTTGCACCAAGCCTAAACAAGTGTTTTATAGGTAGGGTTCCGCGTTTTCGGTTTTTATTTTTTCAAAATTCGGCGTACTTCTTTCGGTGTGTATTTCAAAATTTATTTTTCGGTTTCTTTTCGGTGTATATTTATTCCGAAAAAAGTTTACCGTTTATTTTTTATTTAATTTTTTTTTTTGATGAATATGAAAGAAACACCATCGGACACCGGGTCAGATGATCCTTGTAGCTGTGATATTGGGGATCACTCAAAGAATAACGACACATATAAATACGTGGTTTTCGCTACAACTTCCGTCAGGACACACCTCGAAATCGCGGAACTCGCGGGCATAATCTTCAGCGCACTTCTTTTTCCTTCCCATTCTGACAACGTGACCGCACAGGAACCAGCGGAACGGCAAAAAAAAAAAAAAATCCATTGTATTTATGTTCTTAACCACAGGGAAGTTTGAGAGAGGGAGTTAAGAAAGGTATTTACGGCTTTCCTCGATGCCCTCTGAAGTGCATGTTGGAACTTAACCCGAGACTGGGGTAGAAATAGGAAACTTAAAAGTAGAAGGGACAGAGACAAGTGAAGAAGAGAACGTCTCAAACGCAGCTAAAAGATTTATTTAGTCCCACATCCTTATATACTCACAACCACAAGGTCACCCAAACACTCAACAAGCTCTTTTCAAAAACACAACACACCAAGACAAAAAAAAAAAGATAACAAGGCAATGGGACGCCCCCTCAAGCACTGCTACGAACAGAAGTAAACCCTCCACTTCTCCGGAAAGAATTTTTTTTTCTCTTTTTCTCTTTGTGTGTCACTGACAACTGAAGTGCATTAGGACCGGGAACATGACACACTAAGACTAAGCCCGATCACAGAAAGGACACAGACGTCCCGCGAAGGCCAATCCGAAATCTCTTTTGTTGCATGTTGAACCTTGCGAGAGGGCAATCAAGAAGACGTCACACAATGTCGAACCTTGCAAAATCCTCTCTTTCTCTCCCCTCTCTCCCACCCACCTCGACGCGGCCCTAAAAAACTGACCTTTTTCGGTTAAAACCGAATTTTAGAAAATGGATTAGACGCACTTTGATCGGTTTAAACCAAAAACGCCAAACCTACAAACTGACCTTTTTCGGTTAAAACCGAATTTCCGAAAATGGATTTGGCGTACTTTTATCGGTTTTTATCGGTTTAAACCGAAAACTCCGAACCCTACTTATAGGTAACTCACAGCTTATAAAACACTAGTACGCTCACGATTAGAATATGGAAGTATCGCATGGAACCCTCATCAAAGCTACTTAGTCAACGGTCTAGAGTCCTTACAAAATAAAGCGGCGCGATTCATTCATCACAAATACTCACCGATGAACGAGTGTTCCCCAACTCAAGTCGGAATCTAATCTTTCACAACACGTGGGAAACTATACTGGTTGTGCTTCTTTGATATGTACTGCAACCTGCCACACCCGAAGCCCATATGCTGTCATTCTCCCTCCTACATATCTCAACGGTGTGATCATGTACTCAAAATTGAACTATTCCAATCACGGACTAATCAACATAAATTTGCTCCGCTTTCCCTGCGCATCAAAGACTGGAACTCACTCCCTGACTCCATCGTAACTGTCAATGACCCACTTTTATTTTATTCAAAGTGCGAAATATTTCTGGGAACCTAACCCCTTGTGCTCCCGTGCCTCTCGTTTCTTACATGTTTACTGTGAACTGCCTACATAGTGCTGCTATACAAACATTTATTGTATACTAAGGTAATTGATCAATGATGTTTAACTTCTCATGTAATACATAATTCAGATGTTCTTAAAAGCAATTAAGCTTGGGACTTGAACTTGAATAGGTTAATTTGTTATATAATAGCTCAAAGTAATTAAGAGAGTCACACAAATGTCAATTAGGTTGAATTAAAGTTGAACGGGTCAATATATTAACTCAGAGTAATCAAGTCATCAAAATGTAAATTAGGGCGAATTAAAGTCCATTGGGTAAACAGTAACTGGAAGTAATCAAAAGAGTAATCATAATGTGACTCATGCTCATAATAAATCAGCTAGTCTGATATTGGCTCAAAGTAATGTCAAAAGCAATCATGATGTGAACTAGGCCGATTCAAACCCCATTGGGTCAATATTAAGTCAGAGTAATCAAACGAGTGATCATTATGGTAACTGAGCTTAGAATAAATCACTTGATTCTATAAAAGCTCAAAGTAATAATAAAAGTGGGGATTATGTCAATTAGACCAATATAAAGTCAAATAGGTTCGTCAAATTAATCCAGATGTCACTAATGCCAACACAAAGTCAGTCGTCTGACTAATATACAGGGGAAAATGAAAAAGTAAGCACTAAGTTAATTGAGTTCATTTCAAGTCAGTTGGGTGAATACTGGATAGTAACACGGAGTAATGAGAGGAGTAAACCAAATTTAACAGAACTTTTTTGTGGTCGCATTTGTCAATAATATTTCAAAGTAATCGACTGAGTAGTGAAAAGTTTGCTTCTATAAACATATTTGTGACAATAATACCTATATAACTAAAAATTAATCAGAAGGTCAAATGAGCTTCTACCAAGTAATATTTTGTCAATAATTCCTCGAAGTAATCGAGAGAGTAATCAAAAATATTTGCGGAACTTTTATCACGTAAATTGTGTTATGCATAGGTCGAAGTAATTAGAAGCGCAAGCTATACGTCCACTATGCTTTAAAGGACATCATATCTGTCAATAATAGCGTGAAGTAATCAAAAGGGTAATCACAAACTGCAATTGCACTTATATCATCTGAATTGTATCAAAAACAAGTCTAATAAGAAAGAGTCAACGGTCGAGTGCGCCACTAATAACTCGAGGTTACCAAAGAGTAATCAATATGTCAATGAAGCTACGTCAATCATGCGACTAGTAACTCCAAGTAATCGAAATAGTGGTTAAAATATCAGTTCTCCCCAACAAAATCTAATTATATAAACAATTACTCTAAGTTATTAAAAGTTTAAGCGAAACGCGACCACTAAAGACAAGCGCATATGTGTATATTGTGGATTCAATTGACTGACGACGAGACTGAATTGGGTAGCACCAAGGTTAAATTGGATGGCACTCGGATTAAATTGATCATTGTTTGGATTAAAATAAGTGGGAAAACCTGTAGTTCAGTCATACGGTTTGCGGTACCGCGGTACGTAACTTTGCATCACACGATGGTCATGCAGCTGATCACAAGAGTTGTCATCTTGCTCGAGCCGGTAGTTTAGGTATCGCTTTAGACCCCAAGAACAAAACTTTGAAGTAATATATCTGCAAAACTACACGAGGCATCGAAAAAAAAAAAGACACCTCGTGATTTAGGGACACTAAAAGTCAAATTCCTAAAATCGAGAAAATGTACCGGAGTTAATTTTTAAACGATATTAGGTAGGAATGTTTCCCACGTCGTACGCAACCTAACTGGCAATATAGTGGGACCCAAGAGCACCCCAACGCAACGCCACTGATCAAGAAGCATCTTCGTCGCGGTGGTATTCGAAGGATAGAAGCGGACGTGTTCTTTCAGTATCTCCTTCGCAAAACTTGAATGAAGAAGTGGCGGGGTACGACGCCAACAATGCGATCCCCGGGATTTTCGTCATCCGATACCCGCAGTGACGATATTTAAATGCGGCTCATAGGGTGTACATGAGCACTGCGTAGACATTCGATTTGGGGCTCGAGACAATTTATCAATGCCTCCACATACATTCGGGCAGTGGCTCGTGCCCAATCGCTGCGACGACGGGAAGAGCCGATCGTTAACAATGCGTGGAACTCAGCGCGCGCACTGTGCTTTGCCAACCCCAGCGCGTCACTTTGTTAAACATTGGCGACATTTAATCGGCTCCAGATCACGCGGCGGCTTGTCCTGGCTGAGAGTTGAAGAAATAAACGCAGATCGTTTTTCTCGAATTTTTTTCCGCGACTGCCGTTGCGTCGAGAATAAAACCAACGCGTGTTTTATATGTTATGAATGTCAAGGAATATTTTAAGCGGTATTTACTGAAATTACATAAATTGTTGCATCGCCAGTTTAAAAGGACACTGACCCTCCCCCCCCCCCCCCCACACACACACACACACACACAATTTCTTTTTATATTTTGCTAGGCGATTTATAATAAAGTCAGGACACTATCCATTCAATATTTTGCTGCGTAGTCACGTATCCGTTTAATAAAGCAAATAATCTCAACTGCTCCGAAACCGAAACCGAAACATGAGCACGGAGATTCATGGTCGATTAAGCGTACCGAGAAGGAGGAGCAATGTGGAGCCGGAGGGAGTTGGGGGCCGGAAATCACGTCTGTCGCTCCCTACAATTTTTTTTTCCGCTACTCCGCTTTTCTGGCGTGTGAAGCAGACGACGACGAAGAAGACCTTACATGCGCCGTTTATCGTGCGATTGTTTCGCTTTTCTGCGCTTGAAGATCGATGGCCGCCACAGCGAACGACAGTTTTGAAGTAGCGGTCGATCCTACGCAGTGTTGTTGGCGTTACCGAAAAAAAGTAACTAAATACGTTACTCGTTACTTGCAAATAAAAGTAACGCGTTACTGACCTACGTTACCTCAAAATAAAAGGAACGCGTTACCGTTACCGTTACTGATAAAAAGTAACGCACGTTACTGTTGCGTTACTTTTTATTCACGAACTAAAACATTTGCTGTTTCGACGTTTGATATGTGCGTAAGCGCCATAGCTAAAATATGTCCATGCGGAAACTTAATTACCTTCTCTTTTTTAGGGTTTCACCCGAATAGTTACAAGAAAAAACGCGGAAGTATATATGAAGCTGATTTATAACATGTTGGCACGGAACTTAACAGAAGAACCGGCCTCCCTCATTAGCACAGAAATTAAGACCAGCCGATATTGAAACTTTGAATATATTTTATTCACAACATGTCGAAGTACAGATAGTCGCTGTAAACAAGTTCCTCCGTTACCCGAAGCACACTCCGCTGTTGTACTTTAGCAACAGCTGAATTTCGAAATTTAATTTTTTTTTAAGTTCTAGGAAGTAAAGTAACGTAACGTAATTTCGTTACACGTTACTCAAAATAAGTAACGTAAGTACGTTACCCGTTACTTCTTTGGAAAAGTAACGAGTACGTTACTACGTTACCAAAAAAAGTAACGCGTTACCGGTAACGCCGTTACTTGTAACGCGTTACCGCCAACACTGATCCTACGTCCGTCGCAACGTTGTTTCGTTGTGCGCCACCATCGCGTCGTCCAGCAGGCGGTACGCCGCCGTGTGAGACTGACGTAGTACGTATACTTCTCGTGATCTGTGAAACACTTTTTTTTTTTCAATCGTGTATTTGCAGTTTCTTGGAAGCCACAAAAATGGGGTTCATATTCCTTTCTATTTTTAATATTGAATGTTTGCATTAGATGACCCACGACTTTGAATGTGTTAGGTACACTAGTTTTTACATATGACCAGTGTAATAAGTGAGCGCGCGAAATCAAGGATATTTTGGCATTGCAGGCACTCGGACAAACAAAAGACCGGCTGAATAGAGAGTTTTAGAAAATCGTTTTTGGAGCACGCGGTTCCGAAATCATGAACGGTGCAGCTGCTCCGTTCGGTGAAACCGTATCTAACGCGTTTTACCGAATCGTAAAACTCGCGTAACCGTTTCAACGATGATGATGATTGCATTTAACAGGCTCGTAAACATCTGAAACGTACTGCAGCGTGCAAATTTGTGGCTAGCGTTCCACGGCACGCCGTTGTAAACAAGACGGCCGAGCTAACACTTACCGGTCGGAATCTCAAGAGCTCCGAAGCTAGATAGAGTGGAATGTGTCCGAACGAGCACAACGGTAAATGATGTGCCTATGTCCTCCTGAACTTCAACGATCGTTCACATCGTGTGCCGTAGAACTAAATCATTTCGTCTGCTCGCAGTCGCCACTACGGCTCGTTAGCGCCAGACCATAAAAATGTAATCACACGCGTATAGTTTACACCATTCACGATAGCTTGCCATTGTGAGTAGTCTTCGAAACGATTTGGCCCGACTTCTCAGACGAAGTAAAAGGTAGCAGGATGGCAACCCGCCTCCCGCTGTGGTAAGCGTAACGCTTCGCTGGGCCGGCGGAATCGATCGCCATCTTGCATTTTCACCGGGTCGTCAACGGTGTTGGCTGTGTCTCAAGCGTCCGGAGTGAGAGAAACAAACGAACGAGGAAAGCCTCCCAAAGCCCCCAACGACTAGCGCGCGCATGCGCAGTGGCGTCGGCGATGCGTTCGAGGACGAACCGTTTGTGTCGAAACGACTCGCTAAACCTCTCTAATGGCGGCTGTGTAATCCCACTTTACGGAGTGTATAAGGCCGGTTCACATAGTGCCGTTTTCTTACGTTGAGTTATGTTGTGGGAGCTCACTTCTGCTTACGTCGGGAATTACCGGTGCACCCATGCTTCGTATGGAGCGTGCTAACCAGTTCAAGGAGTAGCTTTGCACGCGACGTTCGAAGCACAAATGTCCTGGTGACTCGTAACTAGGGTTTCGTGTTTTCAGATGAATTCGAAAAACAAAAAATCTCGCCGGTAAATGTTTTGTCCGAATTTATTTGAAAAACTCCGAATTTCGAGGTCACAACAAGATAAAAAAAGGAAAAAAGACGGTTTTATGCAAATAAACCTAATAAAATCCGGACTTCAAAGAATTTGGAATCTAACAAAAATAATCTCCGATAAACAGCCAATTTTCAGCGGAAATAAAGTCCCAAAACCATCCCCCAAATTTCACGAGAAATAAACTCCGAAAACACGGAATCCTACTCGTGACGAAACAGAAGACATAGTAAGCAGACACTCATATGTGAATGGGCTTTTTATCTAAAACGGTTATTTCTGTGACGCAATTTGAGTGTTTCTATGCAAAATAATAATTTTTTTTTTTTTTATTTTTGTTACCGAATATATATTGTGAGAGGCTCAATGAGAATTAGTGGGAACGTGCGCCGGACAGAAAACTGTGAGGGGATCGATGGTGGCCCTCGTGAATTGTTTTTCTCAGATTTTAGTTAGCTGATGTTGGAGACTCGTAGGGTTGTGGTACGTGAGTTCATTTAAGATCCTATCAGCTTCACGTTTGCAGCATCCTTTCCGAATAACCCCGCAATCAATCACAAGGCCGGTGATAGCATCCGCGCTGCGCCGACATGCGTGGAAACTGACTATTCGCGCTAGCGAGACCGGCTCGGCTGCTTCCATAGTTATATGTCTGGATGTGCTTCGGCAGACAGCAATCGTTTACAAGGAAATTCTTGCGACACAAATATAAAGGTTGCACGCAAAAACAAAAAAAGGCAGACTTCTTTTTTTTTTTTTTCTTTTTTCGTACGTTAATACCTCCTCAAAACGGTTTATTGCGTATAAAACCTGTAATGAAAAGATTATATATTCGCGTACGGCGTGAACGACAATGAGAAGTAGGCAATTCCACGAAGCATGTGGGGCGTCCGATATTCCGGAGAGAACTACTGCGCATCCGTAAAACGCCTTCCACAACCGAGCACTGCGCAGGATACATTAGGGGCTTTTAGAATAACGTGCGCAGTTGTAGAGCACGCTAGCGCTAAATTTAGCGCTTACGTTAGCGCACGCTACGCAAGAGTGTTTTAGAATAGCGTTTCTCCGCCGCGACTCAAAAGCCCAAGCGTCTCGCGCTTGCAACGCCAGCAAGATGCAGCAGCAATTTTCATTTCACTCACGAAATGCTGTGACATGAGAAAAAAAAGAGACGTTTACAGTTCTTTGTAATTCCGAATTAGAGCGCAGCTCTTGAGGTGGAGGAGGGAAGGGTGCGGAAGGGAGGATGTGCCCCTCGTCCTCCTCCGTACCCTCCTCCTCCTCCTCACCTTCTCCCCTCCAAACTAGGGAGAACTTTTCGCTAAATTTCCCGCTACATTTAGCGGGAAATTTACCAAGATTTTCCCGCTAAATTTAGCAGGAAATTTAGCGAAAGTTTCTACGTTAGATTTAGCGGGGAAACTGAACTGGTGTTGAGGTCACGTGACGTCAATTTCCCCACTAAATTTAGCGGGAAAATCTTCCCGCTAAATTTAACGGAAAAGATTTTCCGCTAAATTTCACGTTACATCACATTCATTTACGTGGAGTCACACGTGACGTCACGTGTAACGTCACGAGGGTAAAATTTTCCCGCTAAATTTAGCGGAAAAATTTTCACGGGTTGAGTGGCGTCACGTGGGATGTCACACGTGACGTCACGTGTGACGTCATTATGGGAAAGGCCCCATAATGCAACGCGCGGTTACGCCGACGCCCCTCAACCTCGAAACGGGCGCCTAAAGCACAATCCAAACCAACACATTTTTGTGCGCTTCCCAGAAATTGCGTATTTCATGACGTCGCCCGGATTCCTCGCGCTTTCCGGGCGCGCATAAGAAAGGTGGATGATTTCAACGTTTTCTGGACGCGCACAAAAACGCGCTGTGATGTAGTAGGGCGCTCCTCTCCCGGCCAATCGGTGGAGGGCACTGGCTCCAGCTCCGTGTTTCTTCGCCATGCTTGTGACTCAGAAAGCGCACCGGAAACAGCAACACGAAATACGCAATTTCCGGGAAGCGCACGACCTACGCGCGCACAAAAACGCGTTGGTTTCGATCGTGTTTTAGAGCTGCGCTCTAAGACAAGTTTTTTGGTCCAGAGTAACATTTTAGATTTGTTTAAATACGATAATGCAACGGTCGACCGGTCGTGTCCGCTTGCATCGCCTCAGCAAGAGAGGTGTCGTGTACTCACCTTCGCACACCGTACCTTCGCCGAGAAACGTTAGCGCGTTGCAAGCAGTAAGTTGCCGGCGATCGTTGCCCACCTTGTCGGGCCTTCCAAAACGTTTCTGACGCGCACCTCTCTGAAGCCCGGTTCAGACAGTTGCGTTTGACTGCGGTTGACTGCGTTGCAGCTGCGAGAAACCAGGGCATCCCTGCTGCTTCTATCGCGTGCCAAGATGATTCCTTGAATTGGATTCCACGCTTCATACGAAGCACAGATGTGTCGGTGACTCGCTTTCGGTTCTCGACGCAACGCAGTCAAACATACTCAAACACAAGTCTCTGAACCGGCCTTTAGGAGTGCAATGTCGTCCTGTGTTGAAAATCGCAGTCACGAGGATGCGCCGACCTCGCGCTCACGACCTTGCGAAAGCGGTCGCAGCCGCCATTTTTAACTGCGCTCGTCTTGGCTTTAGCCAATTTCTCATCACGAATCCTCCTTGGAGCTAGGAGCGCAAAGACTCTTTGCGTACGCACGCAATTTCTGAAAAATAGCGTACGTTAAAATAGCGCGCGCAAAGCGCGGACTACAGTTAGCGTTCGGCGCACGCCAAAAAGGCGACGACGCAATAAAGAATACCGGTCGTCGCGATAAGTCGTTTGAAAACTAAAATTTGTTAATTAAATTTTTAATAGGTGAAGAAAAACAAATGATTCGGGAAGGCTTGGAGCGCGTGGGAAGGGCGCTGATGCCTATGAGCTTGAGTAAACTTAGAGCGGTAAACCAGCGGCCAAAAATGGCACCCCCTGGTTGCCGCCATCTTGCCTGTTTTCCACATTAGGGATCACGTGACATTAAGATGGCTGCGCCCAGACGTGGGCCAGATCAGATTGGCCAGATCACGGTCAGCAGGAGTGATGGGACGAGTCTTTATCCGAATCGAGATTCGGAACCGAATCTGGAGATTCAAAAAAATTCGGAAGAGTAGCCGTATCTCAAGCGATTCGGAAAAGTTCGGAAAGATTCGGAGCGTTGCCATGGTTTCCAAATCACGTTGATGAGTGCTTCAATTTTTCGTGATATTAAATTCACTAAATTCTGCAAAGTGCACAAAATAATATTGTAATACAATATCATAGTAAAAAATAAAATGTTCCGTTTTTGTTTATATTATTTTGGACGTTTGTCGAGAACGGTAGCCAGACATCGCGGGAAAATTGGTTTTGGTTCCGGATTACGACCAAAATAGGCCTGCTTGGTGCACGTGGAAATACACGCGCATGTTTTCATCGCCGCAAGAGATCGATGCCGTACGTGCTGTTCGGTACAGACACATTTCGTGCCCATAATTACGGTCATAGTGGCACAGACCACACAAGTGTGTATGTTCGATTCGATTATCTTCAACGTGTGTCCACTGAGGTATTGTTATCAGAACCCGGGAAACAATCTGAAACTTCTTGCGCCATACTGTTACAGACCCCTGTAGTGCATTTGTACCTTTCTGGTTAATGATATGCGATTTAATTAGTGTTTGTTTCCGCACAATAAAGTTGCGTTAGACACCCCTGTGTTGTGTTTCTTTTTCATCAAATAAAGTTCACGTATACAGAACTTGCTGCCGAGAACGGAGAAACGACAGTGCGACGTTTTTCTTCGCCACCGGTGCCGGTACGCGGTCGAAGTTGTGACGAGCAACATTCATCTCGCGCTCGCGCCTTACAGCTACAGGCATACGCGGCTCTAGAGAAGGAGACGAATCATTTCCTTGCCTGAATATATTTATTGTGCGTTGCGCCACATTATGTATAATCAGACTTGTACGTAACGCGTTACAAGTAATGAATTATTTGTAATCGATTACATTTTACTGTAATTTTGTAACGCTTCATTACTTCCTTTAAGTAGTAACATCCTTGTAATTGAATTACTTTTTTGTTGTAATCGATTACAAAATTACCCATTACAATTATTCCCAATTTTTTTTTTTTTTCTTTTTGGGAGGGGGGAGGGGGGGGGGGACGGGGGGAGGGGTTAGATGTGCTGGAGTCACTCAGTTCCGGACAACGGTAATTTTTGTTTTCTTTTTCGAAATCACTAATCACGGGACCTTGAGGATTAGTAGGCCACTTCACTATGCTTCGTTTCCTGGGTACATTTTTTTTTTCTTTTGGTACACCAGAGACTACGTCCGGCTAGGAAAATGACCTTATGCAGCGTCTTGTGAGTAATATGTATTTAAACAGCGCTTTTTTTATTTTTTTTTTTCACGATAGGGATTGGGTGTGTTGGCGTCGCTCACTCCGCTCTAAGCAAAAACGGTCAAGGCTTTCTTTTTTTCTTCTTTTCGCAACAACTGAGCGCGAGAAGGATTATGCTACCGTATAAAAAAAAGTTGAATGAAAAGTAACGTAGAAAGTAATCGATTTCTTTAGAGTAATGTTTGGATTACTTTTTTGAGGTTGTAATTGTAATTTTAATTGGTTACTTTTTACAGTGAAGTAATTTTAATTGTAATCGATTACTTTTTTTCAGTAACGTGTACAAGTCTGTGTATAATATATAGCATTTCGCTACATTTTACCGATCACCGCGAAACCGCACAGAAACCGCACAGACCGTGCATTGGTTAGGCCTACGTCATCCACACCCATAAGCTCAGCTGGACCTGGGCGCGTGCCACGATTTGGAATGACAGTACAGTACCTACCCTACGTTGAAATAAACAAGACGAAATCTGGTTATATTAGTAACAATGCCTAAAAGACACAACTGATCGCATTCACGAGGTTTGCGACAAGGTTCACGCTGCCGTCTGCAACCAGCGACGAATCTGGCGAATCTCCGAATCTACCGAATATTCGTCGCGGGAAGTTTGGAAATTTCCGAATCTGCCCGAATCCGAATCTCCGGTGATTCGTCTCATCACTAGTCAGCAGATGGGCACTCTGGGGCTGCGTTCAAATCTTACTCGAATGGATCCGAGTTATTCCGGCGGATCAAGTCACGTGACAAAACAGATACAGAAATGCTGGACGCGGGTAGGTTTTCGAACGCAACGAGTACAAACCCTTTACCCGAGAGTGAGATAGAGTAAGTTTTGGAACACGGCCGCCTGGATGGGGACCGATTCACCGAACCAGCTCTGACCGAACCGAGCGAGCAGGTGCGAGCTGGCCGAGCGCGGCTGGCGCGGCGACGGCGGTGCGAGTAGCATTGAACCGCGATGATCGTGCTGCGGGGGAATGGTAAATTTCCATGCATGCCATGTTTGGCTAGGAGAACGATGGACGAATAGGACCGGGCATGCACGTATCGCACAAGATCTGACCAGGTATGGGCACCAACGCGTGGATCCGATCCGAGAAGGAATGCGTGAGAGCTCTTACGCATTCCTTCTAAGTTCTCGGCTTCCACTTGCGGATACTCTATATTCCCTGCGTACCTTTCCTTAAGAGCCATGGACATTCCGCTGGTCGAGTGCAGCGAGAAAGCAAAACTTTCATGCGAGATATCCACACGATGTTTGACATATACGATCGATTCTATCGGATCGGTGCCCATACCTGGTCAGATCTTGTGCGATGCGTGCATACCCGGTCCTATTTGCTCATCGTCTGCCCAGCCAAACATGGCACACATGGAGATTTACTATTCTCCCACAGCACGAACGTCGCGGATATTGTGGCTCGCACCGCCATCGCCGCGCCAGCCGCGCCCGGCCAGCTCGCACTTGCCCGCTCGGCTCGGTCGCTCGGTCCCCATCCAGGCGGCCGTATTCCAAAATTTACTCTATTTCACTCTCGGGTAATGGTCTTGTACCCGTTGCGTTCGAAAACCTACCCAACATTTCTGTATCTGTCTTGTCACATGACTTGATCCGCCGGAATTACTCGGATCCATTCAAGTAAGATTTGAACGCAGCCCCAGAGTGTCCATCTGCTGAACGTGAACTGGCCAATCTGATCTGGCCCACCTCTGGGCGCAGCCATCTTAACGTCGCGTGATCACTAATGTGGCAAACAGGCAAGATGGCGGCAACCGGGGGGGGGGGGGGGGATTTCCGCTGCAGGCCGTGGGTTCCGGTTTACCGCTCTAAGGTAGGACTCAAGCTCGTTGGCTGGTGCGCTCAAGTTAGCGCTCGTGCAACAGGTGCAAGGCTGCCAATAAAAAACGTGCTCGCCCGTTTTTTTTTTTTTTTGTAATTTATTATTTGCGTTTTTGACCCGCCAACCTTGCGGCTGTTGCACGAGTAGTAAGTATGTAGCGCACTACCGTGCTTCCTACACACTCCAAGCCTTTCTCAAATGTACTGATTTAATAGCGTTCGATGACACTCAGCGAGTTTCTAATAGGAAACATGTTTACTTGCACTAATTAAAAGGTTAAATTAGCAAGTATTATTTAATTAGCCTTAATTATCCCACTTATCGTGACGATTGGTCCCATATATTATGTCCACCCGACAGTATAACTCACACTGCATTAATGCACCCTCACGGCTTTAAAAAACGACTTCAAAATTTAAAAAGAGGACTTCTCGGATATTGTCCTTATTGGGTCTGTTCCATTTGGTAGTGAGGCTGTGAAGGCGGTCTTGAACGCATAATTTCATCAGCGGCAACGAGCGGGTTTTATCATCCAAGGAGTATCCATTGTCATGTTACAAACTTAGGATTCCCTTAGTGTCCCTTTGAGGTACGACCACTGCGCGACCCTTGAAACGACGTACTAGCGCTATAGAGGAGTGCAGCGAAAGAGCCGTCACCTTGTGATGGTGGGCAGGGTGACCTGCTTGTTTGCGTTAATAGAAGCCCTGAAGCTGTCGGCGCCCTTTGTCTCGACGGCCACGATGGGTACCTGGGACCAGCCCACCTTGTCCAGTCCCTCCGCGATTCCGCACACAAGACCACCGCCACCCACTGAGGCCACAATGGCGCCCGGAGCGACGCCACACAAGTCCTCGAAGATCTCGGGTATCATGGTGGAGTTGCCCGTCCTGCGCCATATAGACGAGTCAGAGTCACACTGCGAGAGTCAGCGTTATGATACCAACCGTGAACGTTCTGGGCAGTGTTCGGAATAAATGGTTGCAACAATTATTTTTCTCGATAGAAAAAAAGCGCAAAGTAAGTAGATTTTCTGAAAAGAACTCGGAGTAAGCAAGAACAAAAAAAAAAAAAACGTAAAATGAAGAGGTTAAAATGCGAAAGTTACACTGCAAGTACACCATACTTCCAAAATATATGACAAGTTATTTTTCAGCAGAGCCTTTCTAAGATTCTTGTTAATTTTATTGAAACAAGAGTCAGTGGGAAAACAATTCACTACATTACGGCACAAGGAAGAACGACTCAACATTTAGTTTGGGATACAACGGTCTGCGAAAATCGGCCAAGTAGGTCCGTATATAGGTCAAATGTTCATCACGGCCAGGATCTAGAGACAGCTGACTTGTTACTGAGAGCTCACCTGATTCCACGATTGTTTTTTAAACCTTACGTCATGCGGATTTTATGACCCATGTCGGTCATGAGATCTAGTGGTAGGGCGAAAAGACGAAAAGAAGAACAATTCGAGAGCACAGATAAAGTTGACTACCAGTTCCAGGAGGTACGGTGCACACTGATGTGCCCGGTCTGAGATGGCAGGGACAAAAAAGTGACATCGTGGCCCAGCAACTTGCTACCGGAGTTATAGACCGTAACAGTCATTGCACGCGTTTTTAAAGCGATAGCTCTACGTAGGAACCCTGCACGCACCTTGATTGCTCGTGTTGCTCGCACAGTACACAGCGCCATGGGAGAGATTAGTTGATTGATTGCAAACATGTATTTATTAAAAGGCTCGCCCGCCTATGGCTTGGATGTCCTGAGACAGGAGGGATTGGGGTTGAGGGCTGAAGGAAAGTAGGGGTTGTGATTATTATGGAAGAGAGTGTCAGCAAACGAAGTGCAGCTCTTGATTTGACGTATAGTGCACGCGACCAATGGCGTTGCACCACGCGGAGGGTGTGCGTGTTTGTGTGTGAGGGGGAGGGGGAGGAAAGGAATGCAGCGAACACTTTGCTTTCTCACCTCCCCTCCCCCTCCGCTGCGTAGGAACTGCGCATCTGTGCTATTTGATTGCACGTGACGATTTCTCTAAGCCGGGCGAAATTTATACGGACGGTTTATTGGACACGCTCAAAGGTTCTTCGACCGGGCATTCTTCTCACCTACCATCGAACAGAAACGAATCGAACGCCTCTCGATTGGATCAGCTGCCAGTGTTGGTGGTAACGCGTTACAACAAAAGGCGTTACCGGTAACGCGTTCCTCTTTGTGATGTAGTAACGTGCTCGTTACATTTCAAAGCTGTAACGAATAATGTACTTATGTTACTATTCCGAGTAACGGGTAATACCCCTGTCAGACGGCGTTTTAAAGATCCTTTTCACTAAGCTCCTTTGTAAAATCGGCGAACCAGCGCACGCCGTAGAGCACGTGCGCGCGCCACAGAGCACGTGCGCACTCCACATCGCGAGCTGATTGGCCGATTTTTTTAAAGGAGCTTAGTGAAAAGGATCTTTAGAACGCCGTCTGACAGGGGTATCACGTAGTTACGTTACTCGTGGCTTCTTTTTCTCAAACATTAAAAAAAAAAACGCTTTAATTTTTTTGCGGGTTTTTAGGCAAATTATTGCACTGATCCCCCATAATTCAGTGGTTCTCAAATGGGGGTCCGCGAAGCCACTTCTGGGGTCCGCGAGACCCTCAACAAATTTTTTTTTTTTATTTGGCACGTTTTTTGTAGTTCAGTCCGGCCGTGACTAATTTGCAACCTGCTTCCGGAACTACGACAGCAATAAAAGGCACCTGTTTCATGCTCCAGACGTGATAACTTACTTACGTACCCCCCCCCCCCCCCCCCCCCCCGCTGGAAGGGGTCCCCCATCACTGCCAGCGGTCCGCAAGGGGTCCCCGACACATCCATGGCTGAGAACCACTGCCCCATATCTTCACGACTGTGCCACTCTTTTCCCCACGCGAAAACTCCCAATTTAAACTACACTTGTCTCGACCATTCTGACCAACACGGGGAACACCGAATGTATCGTGCGTGCATTATGCCTATCTTATGATTTGGTTACGGAGAGATTCGGGCGGTTTCAGATGTGCCGCACGCACGACACGCTCTTGTACTTTTAGGGTTTATCAGATGATCGAGACAAGTTTAAATCTATTCAGGAGTGGAGTCCTTCAGGACTCAAGAGCATGCATTAATCGGAAGTTTTTCATGGGTCGTGTTCCTTACGTGAGTGCGTTTAGGGCCGTGAATTCTTTGGGCTCTTAGATTACGAACCCTTGTGGCAACTGAACTAATCGCGAATGAAGTGTTATCGCGTCCTTTACGCTATCTATTCACTTCTGCCTGAAGTTGCGACGTCATACGCACACTGTGCTATTCATTGGTACGTTATGATCCACCCCGCGACGTCGTGAGTCCACGTGGAAAGCTTGGTCATTCGGGAGCCAACTGCCCGCGCCGACGGTAGCGTTCACTCAAGTATACTGGACTAAGCGCCGACGGCCGCTTGCGGACTAAGCACTAAAGTTGAAGCTTGGACGAGTTGGTCCGACATACTTAAAAAGATGAAAACAGCTCAAAAAACGACGGACCATTCCTGCAACGTCTCTTCCACGATTTCTGGTCACCTTGGCATACATTACCGTGACTGTAGATGCCAGCCTCAGTTTCAACTTTGCGAGATTGTAAAACGTCACCGGGACCAGCTGACGCGCAAAATTTTTGAGACAGTAGAAATAGACTGATTAGGCGCGCCGTGTGTGTCAGCAGTTCTTCGGTTGCCTTGTCAAGAAAGGAGATTGATTTTCTGGCCTCTTGATTCGCTTATCTTTAGCGCGTGCTCTTTGTGCGGCTTCTTAGAGGCGGTACTTTTGTTTTTGTGCTTTTTGTTTTGTGTTTTGAGGCTGATCCTCTTCCTTGTTTGTTCTCGACTTTGCTTGTATATATTGCATCGTTGCGTTCAATCAAATTTAGTTCCGAGTCAGCGCTCTGTCAGTGTCTTCCTTCATCCAGTCCGTAATTTGTTTTTTGTTTTTTGAGCTGTTTTTATTTTTTTTTAAGGATTAAGTATGACATGCCGCCGACGTTCTCCTACGGACTAAGTACGCTGGACTAAATATGACTTACCGCCGACGGTCTTCTGCAGTCTAAGTACGCTGGAGTAGCCATCAGTGTGCGAAGGGGCCTCTTTGCACACTGAGGACTGACTACGACCGACTGGGACAAGACCGGTTTTTAAGCGTCTTGGGACGACTTACGACCGGCTCCGCAGCAGCGCATCCGGTCGTAGGCCATCGCAAGAGGCTTAAAAAACGGTCTTGTCCCAGTCCGTCGTTGTCGGTCGCCAGTGTGCGAACAGGCCTTAAAGGCCGACGATCAGACTCGAGATTAAGATCCTCCTCACCATGGGGAGGGGGGGGGGGGGGGGAGTGAGGAAACAGCCAGGCAACGGTGGACAGGGAGAAGGGGGAGAGGAGGAAAAGTGCAAAGCGCGAACTGGTCGTCGGCCTTTAGGTTGCTGGAAGAAGTATGTTGGGCTAAGTATGCTGAATCCAGCATCACTCACCGTGGACAGTCGCGAGCTGCCATTGGGGACCGTCGGTGGCAAGTGAAACATTATTCCACTTGTCGTTTTGACGCGCTCCGGGATCGACTTTTTTGGAGAGTGCGTCCGCCACTGGTCGTTTGAGATCAACCCGGATGTCTTTCGCTCGTCGTTTTGGAGCAGAGCCGACTCCGGATCTAGGTTCGGAGCGCCCAGATATCAATTTGCCGATTTTTCCGGAGCCGAGCGGAAGCCGATCTATGGGGGCACCTGACTTCCTGCCTCGCGGAGCATGACGGGGTCAGGCGGGCGACCGACGGCGGCTCTGAGCATCCAGGCGCTTTCCGGAAATGACGAGAGCCCAGCGCGATGGGGAATTCCGGGAAGACAGCCGGCCACTGCCGGACACTGATCTCTATTCTAGAAGGCTGAAACGCGGATCGAGGCTTGCCTTGCTGGGGTTGAGCGGCACCACCGGCAACTAATGCATGGGACTCTATGGGAGGAACGGGAAAACTGCAATTTCCTACCTTAGTAGGTTGTTCTCGGCGATGAAACTTTTATCGAATTTTCCGGAAATGACAGTTAATATTTTGGGCGCAAATGTTAAACGCGTTAGAATACCAATCATTTTTCAATCTTTTTTTTTTTTTTTTTGTGGTCGAGGGTCGAGGGTTGCGACTTTGTTGGGCGTAAACTGTGATCCGGTTCAATGAGACAAGGGTTGCCGAGAGTCACTGTGGAGTCATCCGTGATCTCGAAGTTATAAGAGCTTAGCAGGCGATAAGTTAGAAGACCATTGCTGGAGACATTCGTATCGTTTCAAGCGCTTGTACAGAGTACTTTTGGTGCAAGCCTTTGCTGTGAACTGCAGTGAGGGCTTCTCTGACGCACTAAATAAAACTCGGAGCGTGTCGTTCATTTGTTGAACGTGTCCTGTATTTAGCAACTAGAGCAAGCGACGCCGGCACATTTGATTTCTTGATCGGCGTTCGAACTCTTGACAAACACCGATTTGATCTCCAAACACCCGATATAATAATCGCAACACATCATAAAATGCTCGCCTTCAAGCACCGCGTACAAGCTTCAATGTTCCTACTTTTGTGTGTTTCTCCCATTGACTTGCGTGTATTGCCTGCGGTGTTAAGCAATGGCCGCCGGTGGTGCCACCGACGGGCTCCCGATCCGCGATCCAGCCTTGAACAATAAAGATCAGTGTTCCCGGACGTTTGTCGTCTTCCGCTGTTTGAGTCGGAGGCGCGGTGGCTCCGCACGGATCGCATGCTTCCTAGCGGATTAGGGCTAGTGGTCCAAAACGACGAGTGGAATGCGCAATTAGTCCTGCTGCTTGTGCTGTCTTTGACCTCCTCTTTGTGGCGCCGCGTAAAGACGTCAAAGTGCGGATCACATGGTCCGAGGTTCGAATGCCGCTGAGCTCTTTTGCTAATCTCGCTGTTTGCGATTAATTGTCCATACTTATAATAATTATGTTTGTATTATTACAAGTAAGTATGCCTTCTCTACGCTTCGGATCCTTGTGCATTGCCTTCTATATATGGTTTGTGCATTGTTATGTTGCCCTGACCTGCGTGTAACACTCCTTCGCCACATTTGAGCGTTACACTTTTAGCATGAACTCCGGCTCATAAACACGTCCTGTGTTAAACCCACTATGTCCCTTTTATTTTAACGTAATGTAGGTCGGTAACTGCGTTTTTTTTTTTAATTCACAATTAACGGGTAACGTATTTCGTTACGTTTTGTGCTAACTCCTACAGCGCTGTCTTCTACTCACTTTATTTTAGATGCCTTAGAAAAAAAAAGGCGCAGCTAAAGGCCGGTGGAGCAGTCAGTGTTAGCGACTCCATAGCCAACCTTCAGCGCCTTAAAAAGACACCGAAGTGGTTCTGTATTTTAAGGAAAAAACACTTAAATCATCTTCATCGAGCCTCCAGGATCACGAATGTCGAGATTATGTTTCAATTGAGTGCACGGAGGCTGCAGAAAATTATTTTCGAAGTACCGCTGGAGCCTTTCTTCCCGGAGCGTGACGTCATATCCAGAGTTTTCGGAATCTCCTTTGATAGACGCATCTTCAGCGCCTATCAAAGCTATGCACGCGCACTCTCGCTGTTTTGAATAAGGTAAAAAAAAAAAGGCGTCAGGACTGGTGTCAGTGCGGGGCAATGTGGTGCCGGGGAATATACATGGCAATCTTGAAATTGCACGCGCTGCCCACGCGAGCGACGCGCGCTTGGCGGCCGAAAGATATGGGTATGAAGTAACGACCGGTCGGAGGTCGTTCGTGTTTTCTCGCATCTCGTTACAACTTCGGAGAAAACGAACGTGATGTCCAAAATCAAGGGACAAAAATACTCTAAAATTTACCTCTAACTATTTTTTTTTGTGTGTGTTTCAAGAACCTTTTTAGCTTTCCTTTAAAATGTGCCCGCCTGACTTACCAGATAAGTGGATTGTCGAAGGGGTGGCAGTAGTAGCCTCCTGCGAAGAGTAAAACGCACCGGTTTTGAAAGGTAAATGCTATAAACAGTACCCTATCCCAAAACCCAATACAACTTTTCGCTATCTGGTTTATGAAATTGGAAATGTTATTGAATTGTCTCTGAAAACCTGAAATCCAGATTGCAGATAAAGGAGTAATTTTGGAAAACACCTGAAATCCAGGTAGACTGCAAAAAGATTCCCAGTTCCATAATTTAAATAACGAGAATTATATTGAGTTTTGGGATAGGGTAATGCAGTACAATTACCCGGCTCGCCCGAGAAAATGAATCCCGTGGTGTTGGGCCCGCACAAATAAACTACAAATTGCAAAAAGCTCGAACTCCGCCGTAATATGGCTCTAGCGGTGGGGATAGGATAGGAAAGTTCGAAAGCAAGTTACCTGGATCAAAAAAGAAAAAAAAAAAGGCAGTATTTCTCTACGCGCCGACGTCGTAATACCAAGTTCGTCGTAGTATTGCCAAGTTCGCTGTATCGCAAAGTTCGCCGCATTTCCAAGTTCGCCGTATTGCCAAGTTACGTGACCACGACTTCCTGGCCTACCCGGCAATTCTTCCATCAGCCACTAGGTCAAGCGGCGCCACAAAAGCGAGAGCTTACGATTGCACGATGCAGCCACGCCTTCCTGGTCACCCCTATTTCTTGCTCCGGTCGCTAGATCGAGCAACACCAAACGAAATCGCAGGTTGCCAATACTTTTAAGCAATCGGCCAAAGGACGATGCACGGAACGCGACTCCGGCAGACTTCTTCGGCGTCCTATTTCGCCCGTACATCGAAACTGGTCCCGAAGCGCCAACAAATGACGTCGCAAAAGCCAGGGTGTCGTGCTGTCGGATGCTGCGCTCCCGGCGGATGGGCGTGGAAGTTATAGCAAAGAGTATGAGACAACGCGAGCGTCGCTGTCGTCGTGGCGTCCCGACTCCTGGCCGCCGAAACTTCCGTGAACTGTCAAGCTGAAGAACAACATGCTGCAGAACAGGCGCCTGCCACATCCACCACCGCGGCTGCCACACCGCCAGGATCGCGGCAGGCGACAACGTGACACTTGTACGACGTCATCAAGCGGAAATCCAGGTACCACTTTTTTTGGACGCGGTAAATGCACCAGGCAGAGGCACCTTTCAGGCACCGCAGTGATAGCCAGTCAACTGCGCAGCTCCAATCGTACTCGTGCCTTCGGGGACATTAGTCTGCGGCGTTATTGTATGCCGTCATTGTACCAAATATATCGCAATTTCGCAGAGTGAGACACGATGCCCTAGCAAAGTGTTTGGTAAAAGCACCGGGCACCTTCCTGGGCGACGATTTGGCGAGCGCGGTCGTCGGCCTCTTCCCACGTGGAGCCCTTGACTTCGACGCGGGCGCCCTCGAGCCGCAGCCTGTCGACGAGGCGGTGGGGCACGAGCTTCGAGAGTACCACCACGGACTCCATGTGCAGCTGGCGCGCCGAGTACGCCACGGCCATGCCAGCGTTGCCTCCGGACGCGATCACCACCCTCTTGGCTCCCTGTCGTTGGGCCTGCACGGCGCGGGACCGGTGAACAAAAAACCTGGCGTATAGTGACGCCAAAATAAACGCGGAATCCCCGTGTTCTCAATGTTTGTGGAGACTCCTGCGAATGCTGCTACGTTTTATGCAGTATGCCACTCAAGATGGACGTTACACGGAAACCACGCCCCCATTCCCCATGAGGCGACCAATCAGAAGCACCCTGCGGATTCATAAAGCAAGATTCGTAACTTTTGTAGTTAGCATCGACTATACTCACTGTTGTAGGCATTACTAAAAAGTAACGAAGTACGTTACCCGCTACTTTCAAATAGAAACAAAAAACACGCTACCAACCTCCGCTTTCTTTTTTTCAAAATACAAGGAACACATTACAGTTCTCGTTACCGATAAAAATAACGCACGTTACTTTGATATATTAATTAAAACATTTCAATGTTTTGACGTTACACAGGTATGCATAAATGCTATATTTCGCGAAACATTACGTCCATGCAAAACCTTAGCATAATCACTTGACTTTTTTTACGGTTCCACCTGACTACTCATTAAAGAAAACGCAAAGAAATGCACGAAAAACGCTAGAAATCAGGTAACTTAGCGCCTTGAAACACTAAAGAAAATGAAGTATAATGTTTAAGAAGTCTTGAGAAGAAGATGTACCGAATAGCGTTACTACGTTACTCGAAATAAGTAACGTATAAATACAGTCTCCAACGATATGAGACCCACTCGAAGATGAAATTTCAAGCGGCTTTGCAGAATTCGGTTTTGCCAGTCCCATTTGTCTTGGGTTCAGGCGAAAAACGAGCCCTTGTTAGTTTCTCTTTTTAACATAAGGTGTGTACGGCTAACCTGTGCTTAGTACCGCCAAATAAGCTGTACAAGCGCGTAGGTAAGTGACGAGGACGTTACAACGCGTTACCAGTAAACCCGTTACAGTAAAGCGTACCACTAAAGCGTTACCCTCGCTTAGTATCAGGCTGTGCCTCTAATAGACCTTTTGCAAAAATTCTAGAAGTTCGCCCCCGTACAGTTCTTCCTGCCCCCCTCCCCCCCCCCCCCCCCCCCTCGGCATTTACTTCAACAAGATTGATGAGAGAGGTGGAGTTAGTGCAGTTGCTCGCCAGCCCTCGCCCGCTCGCCTGCGTTTCCTCTCCATCGGTCTGTCCGTACTGTTCCCGGCATTCCTTTGCTGCTCTTACGTACGCAATACGCAATAGTATAGCGTACGCTAAAAATGACCTGCTCGGACCGAATTTAGTTGTGCGTTACGTTTTCGAGTGAACACCGCGCATGTTCTTGGTTAAATTTGCTAGAGCCGTAGACGTAGAATTCCGCGTGCTTATAGCGCAACCATGCTCCTGGAAAGAAATATTGAAAATGAAAACGTGTCCAATCATTTTATTTCAAATTAAACCAAGCCGCAGCTGCCTCGTCAAGCGCGCTTTTCTGCGGGGTACAGAGGCTACGAGTACGAGTGCGTAGCCAAATTCAATCACGGAGCCTCCGTCACTCGTCCCGTGGAAACGGCACTTTTCATCAATGCTATCGCGGAATGAAATTCATGACCTACTGATGTCCAGTGCATAGCGAGAACTTCGGGGATTTCCTTTAGAGTCGTTCGTCCGTCGGCGACGAACTGTGCGAATAGGCTTAGCGTTGAGCAGATCGCAGCGTTGACGCACATTCTGAGCGGCGAACGTTTTCACTGTGCACTCCGTCAGCTGCACGGCGATCTGATTCGACCGCGGTAGGTCCCAGAGAGAATTGCCGAGCTGAACACCACGCAATTTCGCGTAACACAGAACTTCGAAGACACCACGTCGCCCTTGCTGCGCCAGTCGAGGTAACCGCCATCTTGAAACTGGCGCTCTCGTTGGGTCCGAGATCTCTCGAGAGCGTCCCGCAAAGCCCGCTAGCCCGCCACGCAAAATCCCCGGCGTTGCGTGCGTACGCAATACGCACCCGCAATTTTATTGCGTACGCAAGGCTTTAGCGTACGATCCACTAAAACTGTCTAATACTAAGTGACCCAAGGAGCGGCCAGGCTCTTTAAATCGACCGCAAAATTCGGTTTCTTAACCTATCGCGCTACGATTTTGTGCAGCGTTGCCCACAGATGGTGCTTTTTTTTTTTTTGTAAAATTTGCAAAGAGCAATTTTACCGGAGGAAACAGTAAAGAAAGAAAAAGGCTTAGCTCCTATGGAAACGCAGCGAACCCATCGGTCTCCAAACATTACGGCGCCGCTTTGCACGGGAGACAAGAGATGGCGCAAGCGGTCGCGACAACCACTGCCGCCAACGAACGAGCCTACGGCGCCGAGAGCCGGCGTCTTTAGCAGACTCAAAAGCGGCCCGCGTTCCGCAGGTGACGACAGTCGCAGAAACAAAAACAGGCGCGGTAACAACAAGGAACTGCAAAGCAGACGACATCAGTACCCCGAAAAAAAAAACAGTCAAAATATCCCGACAAACCATTTTTTTAATCGATTATGTGTCCATTCAATATGTTTTATTAGTAAGAATGATAAAATAATGGAATGGCAACTGATATCAGAAAAGCTCGCGCCGCTTTTGAGTCGAAACGATCGTCTGCTAAAGACGCCGGCTCTCGGCGACGAATGCTCGTTCGTTGGCGGCAGTTTGCATCGCGACCGCTTGCGCAATCTCTTGTCTCCCGTGTGAAGCGGCGCCGTATTGTTTGAAGACCGGTGGCTTCGCTGCGTTTCCATAGGAGCTAAGCCTTTTTCTTTCTTCACTTTTTCCTCAGGTAAATTTGCTCTTCGCAAATTTGACTTAAAAAATGCACCATCTGTGGGCAACGCTGCACAAAATCGTAGCGCGACAGGTTAAGAAACCGAATTTTGTGGTCGATTTAAAGGGATACAACGCAATTTCGGCGCTCATTTTTGGTCTATATGTGTTCAAAGCTGCAGTATCACATCGAACACACCAATATCTTGTTAAAAAAGTCCCGAAAGAGAATTTTAAAGCGAATTAAACGATTAGCAAAGAGCACCTGGTGTATGTCGCTAACCTCTCGTTTGTAATGCCCGTCTAGGAACCTTGACAGCTAGTGACGGTAACTGTCTCGCCTCCGGCCACAACAAGAGAAGAGGGGAAGAAGAACTCCCCTCTTCCCGAGAATCCCTTTTGTGTGTCCCAGAAAGCCGCTATTGTCCCCCTACAAGATTATAGAAGATTAACCCGTCACTCAAAATTCGTACAAAAGCAGCCGCTTCAATGGCTGGGACGACTATAGCCATCCTCTCGACGTCAGCCTCGCAGTAGCTTTGCTCGTCCCGAGACGAACTACGTCACGATTGCGTTGGATGTCACATGCTCTCCCCTGGCTGTTCTCCGAGCGTTTGCCAGAGTGGGCCGTTTATAACGAAAAATAGAGCCACCAGGCTAAAAATACAAACGTACGATTGTCATTTACGGATATTGTGAATCATATTCAACCTATTTTTGAACACAACGGGTATATTTCAAATATCGTTGAAGTATTCCTTTAAAGAGCCTGGCCGTAGATCACTACTTTCTGCGTCATTAGATGGCATAAGACCAAGCGGTATACTTAAGAATAATTTCTATTGCAACAACATAATATAATATATGTTTTAATAAGACAGACGTACCTCTTGGCAGAGCCTTCCCATGCCTCTAATTTTGAAGGATCCCGAGGCCTGGACGTTGTCCATTTTGAGGTAGACTTTCTGGCCGTAGATTTGGGAGAGTGTGATGTTCTCGAGTAGCGGAGTACGAACGTGCAGAGGCCTGGTCGTCAGGGACGCTTCTGGCGTGGCATTTCTTGTGCCTTGCATGGTCGCCGAAGTCCAGCCCGGGCTCACACACTCGGGACTGCGGCTAGTGCCCGCCATTTTTCATACGAGGAAATTTTGAATCGGCCAGATTTCGCCTGCTGGTTGTGGTTATGTGAGGGTGGACAATCTCCTGCTCGTCTCCTTCGTCTTCTTCTGATTTGTGGACAAAGTACAAGCGGTACAAGTGGCACCAATTTAAATCCTTCAAAAAAAGGGTGAAGTGTAGGACTTTAGCTTCCGCGGAATCTGAAGTATTTTTCTCCCTCAGTCCCTTTCATCAGTCACTAAAACGTAAGCCTAAAATTGAAGTGAGTTGAGAAGTTCACCCCAATCTCTAGCGCTCATTTATTGGATTCCACTAAAAGTGGCGGAGACTAAAATCGAAGGTACGAGTGAGGTGGTGAATATGACAAGGTGCAAAAGCTTTGAATCCAGATGCCATGGTAGTGGAACTTTCGATGTATCCCGTCTAGCCATAATACCCGTGCCACACGGGCAATTCGAATGCCATTTACAACGAATGACATTTGAGCGGACGGCCAATCAGCGCACGACACTCCGGGCGTAGCGCATTCCACGCGCGACAGAATGCGAGCTGATTCGCCGATCACACAAATGTCGTTTGTTGTAAATGGCATTCGATTTGCCTGTGTATAATACCCGTGCCACACAGACAACACGGGTATAATACCCGTGAAGCCGAAGCTACAAGCACGAGCATGTTGCGTTGAACGATGCTTGAAAGAAACGGGCGCGAGTGCTTGGTAGCCCCATTTAAATCGCTGAGCTTACCCTTCTAGCTTCTGCACGCTGGCTTAGTCCTATATTTAGCATGTCGCCATGAAGCACCGGTCGTTACGTTGCACCGCGCGTAAGTCAGCTGTAAAACGGGAACGCGAGGTTGAAGTGGGGGGGATCGGTGGCCGAATGGGCTAGCGCACACCAGCTCGTAGCACGTGGAGCGAAAGCTCGCGCTGCAGAACCCAGGGATCCTGGGTTCAATCTCCACCCCTGCCCGTTTCAATCTAGATGAGCATTGTACCGGCGTGCGGTCGTGTATCACTACGGCGTGGTGCACGTTAAAAACCCCAGGCTATAGACCTTTCCAAAAACGAGCTTGTGGCCGGTGCCATTTTGAGCGTTCGTGCGTATGGCGCGTGCTTTGCTCGCTTTCCGAAGCGACGAACACGCACGTGCTGGGCTGTGAAGATCGCACGCTGAACTGTGATTTTGTAAACATTGGAAAGGTCTATAGACCTTTCCAATGTTCCCTCGACCATATAATCTGGGAATGCTCAAACTCTCCTGGGAGGGCGCTAAATATCGCTTCTAAAGAATCCTGGGAGACCCTGCTGCGCAGTTCGGACCCTGAGCTCCAGCTCCGCCTCGTCCGACTGGCTGAAGAGGCCGCCGGGACACAAGACCTCCTGGCCAGCATCTAAAGCGGTGCCTCCTGCCTCCCCGGCTAGGTGCCGAGGGGGGAGGGAGAATGCCAATTCTGTCGGACAATAAATGTTCTTTCCTCCTCCTCCTAGAGCTCAGGATGCGCAGTCTTCTTTACTCATTTTCTTATCTCCTCACCTTTACAGAGCTTCCTTTCATTATATCCGAAACTAACGGGCCCTGCATTGTTTCTTCTGCGAACTGTGTTCTGTTGATAGGTTTCTGGGATTCTATGACAATATGATTAGATTGTTTTACCAGGTCCACACATACAGCCATTTATCCTTGTGTTGCAGATTCTTCAAATATGACCTAAAACAGCAACAAAAAAATTATTTACCTTGAAAAAAAAGGAAAATAAGTTTTATGCTTTCTCATGTTGGCCGAAGAAGAAGTGGGAACGGGAGCTGACGGGGAAAAGAGGAGGAAGAAGAATAGAATAGAATAAAGATGGACGTCACGCACAGACTAGCTACAGTACATGCCTGTCTGTTTTTATACAATACGACAAATTGGCACAGTCGACGATGAAGCTGGAAACGCCACCGCCTTTTCTACCGGCTCCAGGTAAACCGACAATTCTATGGGTAGAATGGTACCCACTGTTCGAGACCTTCATGGTGGCAAGCGGAGCGACTACTTATCCAGAAGACGGGAAAAGGGCAATACTATACTCAACTGCCTCGAAGTGGAGGGTCAGCGAGTATTTTGTTCTCTACCTGCTACCACACAGGACCCTCAACCATCGACTTCTGCGGAAAGTGCTTCCACTACTCAGGTATTCGACGACACAGTACGCACGCTGAGCAAATTCTTCACACAAGCCGCCAACAAGACCGTCGTACCGTATCGTTTCCGTCAACGGGCACAACTACCGGGAGAAACGGTCGAAGAATATGTCGCGACATTACGGAGCCTGGCCAAGACGTGCAAGTTTGGAGGGCTCGCGGAAGATTTAATATGTGACCAGCTAGTAGAGAAAACCAGCAGCAAGGAAGTGCGAGAGAGGCTTTTGCTCGAGCCAGAATTAACACTGGACACAGCACTCGTCATTGCTAGACAAGCGGAACAAGCTCTGCGCGAGTCTAAGCTACTCAACGAAGACAAGAAAGTCGCAAGCACTTCTGAGGTTGCAGCTCTTACAAGAACTACTGCGAATTCTCCAAAACAAGGTCAGAAGTGCTACAGATGCGGATCTTCGGCTCACCTAGCTGACAATACTTCATGTCCAGCGAGAACGAAGATATGCAAGAAATGTGGCACACGCGGTCATTTCGCGTCAGTATGCAGGAAATCAGCTACAGCGATGACCACGTCTTCCATCAAGGCCAAAGGGCTAATGAACATCAAGGGACTTCCCGACACCTTGTACTGCAAGAAGGTCATCGCTGGAGTACCGGTCAAATTGCAAGTGGACACAGGATGGCCAGTTTCCATCATATCTTCGGCGATATACAATACACATTTTCGTCATATCAAGCTCAAGCATTCTAACCTGGAACTTAGGAATTACTCCAATGGGTTGATCAAGGTAGAGGGGATGTTCGAGGCTGATGTATCGTTTGGTGGAAGACGAACTACCTGCACATTGCATGTCACGTCAGGCAAACCACTGGCTGGATTAGACATTTTTCGAGGCTTGCAGATGACGGTAGACATCGAAAAACATTCGTGTCACCAACTATCCACGAGAAACCAACAAAATCCTCAGCGGTTTAAAGAGAAGTTTCCACAACTCTTTTCAGACGATTTGGGACTCGTGAAGGACTTTGTCCACAGAGTCAAAACACGAACCACCGTTACGCCGGTGCAACAAAAACTTCGTCGTCTTCCACTAACAGCACGAGACAAGGTAGCTCATGAATTACGGAAGTTAGAGGTAACAGGCGTGATCGAGAAGATCGACGCATCAGAATGGGTTTCTCCAATCGTCGTGGCTTGGAAGAAAACGGGGGAAATTCGACTCTGCGTGGACTTGCGGAAACCAAACCAGGCAGTAGTCATTGACAGTCATCCACTTACGCATCGAGAGGAAATCATCAACTGACTGGGATGACAGTATTCTCCAAGCTTGACCTCTCATCGGCCTATCATCAAATAAAGTTGGCCGAGGTGAGCAGAGATATAACTGCGTTTATAACGCACGATGGACTCTTTCGATTCAAGAGAGTTTGCTTCGGCCTAGCTTCGGCAGCAGCAGCTTTTCAGAAGATGCTGTCGACAGTGCTGAAGGGATGCCGTGGCGCCGTCCACTACCTAGATGATATTCTCGTTGCAGAAATATCACAAAAAGAACACGACGAGAATCTACAGCAAGTCCTGGCACGCTTACAAAAGAGTGGCATGAAACTCAACAGTGAGAAATGTACCTTTTCGGTCACAAAATTACAATGTTTGGGACATCATCTATCCAGAAAAGGCATCAAACCAGCTGATGGAACGCTGGATGCCATCAGTAAGGCGCCGTAACCTACAGACGTTAAGTCCTTACAATCCTTTCTTGGACTTGCGTCGTACTACTTGAAGTTTGTACCACACTACGCAACGATTGTTGATCCTCTTCGTAATCTACTACGGAAAGGAGTCGAGTTTACGTGGGCTGCTGAACAATCACAAGCATTTGAGAAGGTCAAGAACCTAATCAAGAACTGTGCCACACTAGCCATCTTCGACCCTACCCTACAAACAATCGTGACAACTGATGCCTCCAGTTACGGACTAGGAGCGGTTTTACAGCAACTGCCTCCAGAGGGCATCAGGACTGTTGCGTTTGCCTCACGGACGTTATCTGAGACAGAACGAAGATACTCAGTCGGTGAGCGAGAAGCCTTGGTTTGCCTGTGAGCTCGCGAGAGATGGAGCACATTCCTATTAGGAGGGCATTTTATATTGCGTATGGACCATCAGACCCTTGTTTTATTACTTTCCACGCAAGGATCAGGAAGACAGCCCATGCGCATCGCCCGCTGGTCTGCAAGGTTACTTCAATTCAACTACGAAGTGCAATACCGGCGGGGCGACCAGAATGTGGTTGCAGACGCTCTTTCAAGGCTTCCAGTCACAACCATACATGAGGAGTCAAGTGATCACGAAAACGTTGAAATTATATGTGCATTTCGAGCACACCCCAGAAGCATCACCCTGGATGAGCTCCAGAGAGAGACTAGAGAAGATCCAACACTGACCAAGGTGGTAGAGAGCATAAATTCAGCAAAGACCCACGTTTTGCACGCGGAAGCTACCTTGATCCCTTACCACAAGATTCAAGAAGAACTTTGTGTCGTACATGAATTACTTCTTCGTAACCAGAAGATCGTACCACCGACAACACTGCGACGTCGGATCATGGACATATCACATGAAACCATCCTGGGATTGTCAGAACAAAACAGAGACTGCGAGAGCACTACTGGTGGCCTCGAATGAATGTAGAGGTCAATGATTACATCACCAACTGCAGTGTCTGTTAGCAACATCACAAAACAGCAAAATCCGCACCGGCTCCCATGCAACCAGTTCGCTACCCCGAGGGTGCGTGGAAGCAGATCGGAATCCATTTCGTCGGACCGTTCACGAGTTTTTCTGGAAACGGCAGATACACCATCTCAGCAAGAGATTACTACAGCAAGTGGCCAGAGGTTAGGTTCTGCTCACACCCAATAACTGATGCAGTAATAAGCTTCCTGCAAGGAATCTTCAGCAGGGAAGGTTACCCGGAAGTTCTGGTATCGGACCACGGTTCACAATTCATGTCTTTAGAAGTTAAGACATTCCTTCAAGACAGAGGCATCACTCACGCAACATCGTCCATATATTATCCACAGGCAAATGGACAAGTGGGACGTTTTAACAGAGTGCTCAAGGATTACATCCAAAGCATTTTGTTGGAGAAGGGCGACATACAGCTTGACCTGGTGGACTTCCTGGGGATTTACCGCTGTACACCTCAAGCAGCAACTAATCTGTCCCCGTCAGTGCTGTTACACGGACGACCAATGCGCACGAGACTCCACATCATGGGACTACCCCATCCAGACATTACACAAAATGCTAGAGAGGCGATAAAGGACCTTCGTAGGAGGGTGGAAAGATACCAAAGCAACTTCAAAAAAATATGCTGACAAACGCAGGGCGGAATTAAGACTCCGAATTTCAGGGGAGGGGACTACGTGCGCGTCCGACTGCCAGGACATACAACAAAGGGCACTCTATCGTTTAGTGCCCCAGTCAGAACAGAAAAAGCACTCGGACCCGCAACGTTTCGAACAGAAAACGTACACAGTTGGAATGCCTCAAAGTTAACAAGAACGGTTGCTCCAACAGATCTCGGCACAGCAGTAGAGGTGCCAACTACTGAATCTTCCGTCAGGTCCAGACCCAAGAGGAACGCACGGCCTCCTGATCGTTACTCTCCATAACAGTCTTTTTACTAGTGGGGGAGTATGCCATGTTGGCCGAAGAAGAAGTGGGAACAGGAGCTGACGGGGAAAAGAGGAGGAAGAAGAATAGAATAGAACAAAGATGCACGTCACGCACAGTGACTAGCTACAGTACATGCCTGTCTGTTTTTCTACAATACGACATGCTTTTACTTGATATTTCGTAATTTTAAATGAATCGACATTAATAATAAAACTCAAATACACCTTGAAACGCATATGTTCCAGTATAAGAGGTATACGTTTTCATGAAAGTTCAGCAACTCGACATTTTCATAATTCGCGGAGGCTACCCAACTGAGAGACACGATTGGCGATTGTTCGTAGTCCCTCCAGAGGTTCCTACACTCTTTGTCCCAGCATAGGCTTAAATATTTATTTTTAGCTCTTCACGCAACAAACCATGAGGCACCTCTACTCCGCAGACCAACGGAAGAAATATCATGTTAGAATTAAATGGTTTATATGTGCCATGATTTATGAAAGAGGCACGGTAAGGACAATAAGACAGAAATAAACCAGCGAACACTCGACATTTATTCGTCTTCGACCTTTTGATCGACGATTTCCCGCCAACGCTGGAAAGCGCCTAGGCTGGCGGCACTTCCTCCGCATACGATGAGCAGCAGAGGTCCCCCCGCGCGGGATAGCTTCCCTTCGGCGTACAACCTCGCCGCCAGTCCGCTGTAGAGCGCTGCCAGGGTGGCTCCGCAAGAGGGCTCCACCAGCATCCTGTGGTCGTCTAAAAACGGGAATCGGAAAGAAACAAGATAATTAGGCGTCTTCGTGCAGCTATACGGTGAGAAACTGAGTGAGAGGAGATCTCTAATTGGAATGATTGCTGCATAGGATTACTGGGTACACGCAAAGGAACTGCCTTTTTTTTCATCCATTGTCTCCCTCCAATCGGAGCAAACAAGAGTGTCGTCTGCTCCTCGTGCAGTGTCTCGCGTTCGGACGCCGGCGTTCATACCTGTTCGACAAGTGCAGTGGACACAAGGACAGCTTTTGTCTCCTCTGCATTGTTCGAATACGTTTGAATGCAAACGCCGGACGTCGAAGTTTCGCATTCTTACGCGTTCGACAAATGAAGTGGATACAAGGACAGCTTTTGTCTCCACTGCACTGTTGGAGTGTGTTCGAACGTGAACCCCAAACTCCAAAGTTCCGCGTTCCTTACGTCGTTGACAAGTGCAGTGGATACAAGGACAGCTTTTGTCTCCATTGCACTGTTCGAACGCGTGCGAACGCCAAATGCCGGAGTTCTGCGCTCTTAGTCGTTCAGAAAGTGCGATGGAGACAAAAGCACCTTTTGTCTCCACAGCACTGATCGAACGCGTTCGAAAGCGAACGCCAAACGCCGGACGCCAAAGTTCCGCATTTTTACGTGTTCGACAAGGGAAGCTTTTGTCCTCTGCACTGTTCGAACCCGTCGCAACGCGAACGCCAAACGCCAGACGCTGAAGTTCCTCATTCTTATGTGTTCGACAAATGCAGTGAAGACAAAGGCAGCTAGCATTTCGTCTACCCCCTAATCATTCCTACCAGAGCTCCGGTTCTGACATCGCCGCCGCGCTCTCCTCTTCTCCTCTCTCTCCCAATGTCTGCCCGCATACCATAGATTGTCTTACTGATTGGGAGATTCGACTGTAGGGCGTTGCGGTGAAAAGGGGAACTACGCTCCACTTTATACTGTCTAGAAGCACATGTACACGAGCGCGAGATCAAAGCCGTGGAAGGGGCTGACTCAGCGCTACAGCTAGAAGTCACGTTTGAGAACTTTCATTCCAAGAAGGCGCAGTGAAAACGTCGTCAGAGGCAATATCATAGGGATGGGTAGATGAGCGAGCCAAGAGCTTCTTCACCTACCCAACAGTCTCTCTGATATTGTTAAACTTGGAGACAACGCTTTGAGGCAACGCAATCAAAAGAACGGGAGCGCGTGCTTGCAGCACCCATTAACGTTGGGCAGACGCGCCACTACTCTTTTCGGAAATGGCACAGAAAGCTTGCGTCGATATGTAAGAACTACCTCATAGCTCATAGTAAGACATTCATAATAATAAAAAGACGTTCGTTTAAATGCAGGTTTTAATTAATTATTGCAATATTGCGCGTTCGTAAACATTCTTTATTTTTTATGGTGATGTCACTAATTACGAAATTAATTGTTGTCAGGGCATTACGGGAAGTATACAAGGGGCGCTGAAACCAAGACGCTGACACAGTTATATTCGGAACTAAGGCGCTAGGTCAGTGAGACGACCGGAATCTCTTCGAAGGTCTATACCTGCGAATTTGAAGCAGGCATCTACAGCCTGGCGGTCCGTGACGAGCTCCGAGATGATCGGGTGAGAGTGCAGCAAGTCCACAGCTCTCTGGCACACTGTCAGTGCGCCCAGTGTGACCGCCACGCTGCGAGGTGCAGAAAGAAAGTGCTTTGCATGTAGACAGCGGAGGTATGCAAAAGCAATCCCAAGACATACGTTGTCGCGCACTCGTCGTATTGTGCGGCTGCGAGCTAAATTTAGTGGGCTAACGCTCTGCCAACTAAACAAATCCCGGTGCCCGTCAAAAATATTTCGGCGTCTACATTTATCACATTTGGTCAGTATACGATTCGGTCATATGCATATTTTAATATTTTCCTCTTTAGAGGACACGTAAAATGTTTATAATGACCCGTCATATAACAAGTATATCAGTGTGCACTTAAATTTATATCTGCGCACTACAATGTTTACACCACCGCACATATTCGAAACGAGCGTTACGCTAGAACACGTGTTCAATAATCGGTGAACACTTGAGGCCCGATCGCGGAGTCGGCATCTTTGCAAGCTGATGACGTGTCACAAAGCAAGAGTCCGAGAACAGGCTTTGATTATATAGGCTGTCTACAGGAAATCTCAGCCAGTGTTGCGGAGTTGGAATGATTCCGGAATCATTCCGCACTTCTGCTACCCCGGAATGGAATGAGAATGAAATTGTACCAGCGCTGGCAGCAATGGAATGGGAATGGAATTTGACGCATATTGCCCGTAATGAAGAGGGAATAGGGTCCATGGCTCGGTTCTTATGCGAGCTGTGTCTTCAGCTGGTCTATGGGCTGCTGGTGCCAACGCTAACGCACGTTCAAAGTGGCTCTTGAAACATCATCAGCTGCACTCAAAATGTTGGCGGCTTCATTGTCTGAATGGCTATCGTGCTCTTTTGAGGATTGAAAGTGGCATCCTCAGTAAAGCCACCAAATCGGAAACGTGGACGGAGCGGGGATCGGCGACCGACTTGGTTAGCGCGCACTAAATTAACTGGATCCTGGTAAAGTAGAGCAAAGCGCCCCGAATGATCGCCATTTTGGTTAATGAAATGAGCAATTTCTTCTTGACCTCTTCATTCTTGGTGAGCCGATGGATTAAATTCCACTAGCAGATTCGGATATGCTTCCAAAGTCTGCGAGGGAGGAGAAAAACCGCTCCGTGGCACCCGCTCCAAATCGACGGGCGGAAGATGGAGTCGCATTTTTGGAGCGACCTGCCGGTGGCGGTCTGTCGCTCAAACTGACCGCTATTTGAACAGCAGAAGAAATACAGGAAACAGGTCGAGCGCTGAACGACGGGGTCCATGTCACAAACAGAGAGGAATATATCTATCCGAGTTTGCCGTCCCGAAACGGCGGGGCACGCAGGTCAGCGGCGGAGCTCAGATTGCTGGTAAGACATTCATAAGCACACATAGGAAGCGAACCATCACTTGGACGGTCGTTGCCTAGTCTGTTCTCGCTTTATTGCGCAAGAAGCACCGGCGGCATGCAGTGTGCAAAGGTACACAATCAGTTGCGGAAAAACGAGCAAGCCTAACCTCGCGTCTGCTTCCTTCGGATTTTCTGTAGTACGTTTTCTCATTCTTCCTCTCAGAATCGCAGATGTCAGCGCTTATGATTTGCCACGCTGCAGTCCCGCCTCTGCACCCCCTGAACCATGCGAGGTAGCAGCGTAAACAGCGTACGAGGCGCAGTGCATACACCGAACGTACTGCCCATAATGACCAATCCCCCTCGACGGACCGAATCGCGATTTTCGTCCGCGGACCGTGGACCACGTGACCGTCACGTCACCGATTCCTGCGGTCCGCGCCTCGTCTGTGGACACACGGACTGATCAAGTCGAGAGCCTTTTTCACTCGCGGATGTTTGGCGGGAAATTGACTTGAAAATCGTTTAGTATGGCAACGGTACAATGTTTTTTTGTTCTTTTTCCGGAAGATTAAAACAAGAATGGCGCATCGTTGTGTTTTGTGCGCTCGCTGGTTCATTTTGTAGCCCGATTCTCGGTTCCAAGCGTGAAAGAAACTGCAGAAACTTTGTCCGGCTGACGCGACGCAGGTTCCGATAATCCTCCGGGTCCGTTTCAAGAAGCTCCCGTCAAAACTCGTCTAACACGCCGCGGTAATTCTTGCACGTCCAATCAGCCTTTCACTGAGCAAGACCTTTCTTATGGCTGTGGTGTACTACTTGAGTGTTGTGCACGAGCGCGGAGTGCGTGAAGGCAGTGGCGTAGCCAGGATTTTATTTTCGGGGGGGGGGGGGGGGGGGGGGGGGGTCAATGGCATGAATTCTCTCTCTCCCCCCCCCCCCCCTCCCAATGACGAAGCAGGGTGAGCTCGGCAGTACGGACGCTCACGTAGAGATTAGCGAGGCGCTGTTAAGATAAAACGGGTAAAGCTGCTTGTTATTTTTGAAAACGGAGCAGGCTTCATTTGTAGGAATACGGGCGTGGTGGCTCACTGTTCTATACTGTCGGCGTAGTTGCGGCCCACCAACTTTAAAAGCTCCCCCGCTTTTTGAGGTAGCACTGCATTACCAACGCGTGAAGGCCAGACAAAACACAAGGATAGCTATAAACCAGCGTCTGCTCTGTTCCCTGTGCGCCGTCATGTTTGTCTGACGCAATGACACAGTAAAAAGGGGAGGGCGGGGGCTGCGCTTTTTGCGAGACTCCGTTTTTTTTCTTGTTTTTTTTAGAAAACTTCACACATATCGTAGAGCAAAGAACGTCGGAAAGGCGTAGACACGAAGCTCTAAAGAACAACACCAATGCCAAGAGTTCTGTAAAGAGCAAAAACCTTGTTCTATGCGCAGCCCCTCTCTTCACAAGAGCCACGCTTGCGATTATTATTTCACATTTTTTATCGCTGGAGGCTAGGATTTCGGACACTGGTCTATAGGCAACCTGCAATGCTGTTTGGTTTGGCGCTATCTAGCGACTGAAGCAAGAGACATTGGGTATGCCTGGGAGTGGCAGCTGCATTGTTTAAATGCTAGCTATTACTCTCGTGGCGCCGCTATAGCCTAGTGTCTGAAGTAAGAAATACTGAGTAGGCCAGGAAGCTGTGATCGCATAACATGCAAAGACGGCGGAAGCTGCGGCCTGGCGGGCCAATCGGAACGTGACTATATGTATCACCGGAGTGCGCTTTTACTGCCAAGACGTATTACGCTTTTCGCTTCGTCATGCTCCACAATGTGTGCGTTGTGGTCGTATACATAGCGGATATCGAAGCCGTCTGCACGCAATGGGGGGCTTATTGTTCACCCTTGGCCAAGTTACACCGAGGCGGTATTCGCCGTCTCTGTGCGCGCTCCTCCGCCGGCTAGTCCTATCAAGCGCAGAGAGCACGCCATGACGATGCACTTTTTGCGCTGTTTGATTGGCCCTTCGGCTCATAACATCGACCGCGCTCGGACCGAAGCTGAAACGAAGTATAGCCTTCGGCTCTCACTGTACTGGCGCAGCCTGGCTGTTACCGGCAGGCTATGTTATCACAAGAAATTAAGCAGCCAAAGAAAAAAAATCTCGACGCTGAGAAATCGGAGCAACCGTCCTCGCACAAACACCAGAAGGTGTTTGTGCGAGGACGTACCAGCTTATTAACCCAAAAGTAACCACAAAAACGTCTTTCAGTCGAAGGATAACCAGCATACCATACATTCATAATGCTTCCCATCGTATCCGATCCATTGCTTCACGCCATGACACGAAAGTTGTCTTTTCCTGTAGATTAAAATTGGCAAGCATGTGCAACATGATCAACCGACAAGAAGCCGAGCCGGCTTGCGAAAAAAAGCACGCCACGCTTTTCCGGGCCTGCTGAACAGAAAAAGTTTACTCCATCCCCCTCAAATGCGGAGCTGAGTACATAGGACAAACCGGCCGATGCATAAATGACCGCTTACGTGAGCACCAGAACGAAGCCACTTCAAGAACTGATAATCCTATTCATCGATCGCGGTTCACGCGAATGAATGCATTGGACGCGCGCCTGACTTCGCAGGAACCCAGACAAAAGGGGGACACCGCAATCGCTACGGACGTGAGATCATCGAATCTTTTCTCATCCAAAACGCAGAAAACAACGTTTCATCGGCCTCAGTAAACTTATCAAGACGGGAATTAGAATCCATCAGGCCTCAACTTGAAAAATATCGCAACTCTCCGTAAAAACCACACCATCACGGTAGTTCTGCCTGTGCCTCGTGGTTCTTCCTCCCCCCTTTCCATCTCGCGGTTTTCCTTTTCCTTCCCCCATATCACCCTTTACATTTCCCACTTTACCTTCCCCCTTTTCACCCTTTCCATCTCCCAATCTCCCAGTTTGCCTTCCCCATTATCACCCTATCTTAGTTGGGTTCTCGTTCAGGGTGCAATTTTCCTGCCCAGAATAAACGTCGTTGCTAAACGAAAGAACGTGGTTGTCCTGTGCTTTTCTAGTCGAAAGCACGTAATTCAGATCAGTACACAAGGTGTGCGTGAGCGCAGCGTCACCCGTTGCTTACAGTGCAATTGCTTTTACAATTCATTTAATATTCCTGTCATTACTGACATTGTTTTATATTATCACCATGTGTGCATTTTATTATGTTTACTTTAGTTTGATTTAACTATGTATTTCAGTGAGGATAGTTTGTTATACTTTGCATTGAAATTGCCATCCTTCACCCCACAAGTGTTTTGAAATATTCTTTCTCTATATCTAAGATCAAGTTCCACATCCCATCAAATAAGCACGAATGAAAAAATATTTACTATTTTATTTACTTGAGCATTTTCTACCCCACAAGCATTCCCCCCGAAAGCATTTAAGTTGGAGATAGTCCGCGCTCCCCCTTTGCTCCGTGCCCCGTGCAAGACCGACTGCCTGAGCAGGGTAGCGAGCTGGCCCAATGCACCGGGGGGGGGGGGGGGGGGGGGGCGTTGTAGTTTAGGCATTTCGGTAGAGGGTTTGGACCCCGAACCCCCCCCCCCCTCCCCCTCTGCCTACGCCATTGGGTGAAGGCATCTCAAAACGTCCCTCCGCGAGTCCAGTACTTCGTCGCTTCTACGCCGAATCCTTCTCGAGCAAGACCAGGCCTGTGTCACTGTCATGCTACAGTGTAGTAAGAGTGTTGGGACTGCAGCGGCTCGCATGAGGCGTGTGGTGTAGATCACGATAAGTGTCGACACCGGCGATTCGGAAGCAGGGTCACTATGGTGGTGATTGTGCGTTTGCACCGCTTGCACTCGCACGTGATGCGGCATGTGCGAACTGCCTCGACTTTCTGCTGCCCTGTCGACTGCAGCGTCGCGATTTTTGTCTACACACGCAGCCTGAGAAGTTCCCATCGTCGATTCGCGCCGGTCCAAACACTACTCCGTATTCTAGTACGGTGTAGTCATGCCTTGGGTTAGTAAAGCTAGTGGCGCTTCAAGTGAATCCTACCACGGTGTTTTGTCTCGATTTGTACGTAACGGCGGCGTACGAGTCTTTATCGCGGTAGCAAACGTCGATTTCTCTCTTGGTCAACGGTGCCACGGTGTGATGTTGGAGTTTCGCGTCACTGTGGGGTGGCGACCAGGTTCGGTCCGTCCTCGCTGGCGTCTGCTCGTGGTCTCCCGCGTGTGGATGCGCTTGGGAGATGGACAAACAGCGGACATGTCGTCACGTGATCATTCCGTCCGCGGATTAGTCTGTCGTGTGAATCGGCCTTGATGGGTAGCTTTATAAGACATTTTTTGTATACTGAAATTTTGCTATCACAAACCGGCGAAACAAACGTACGTCTTCGCCGGCCAGATGCGGCGTCGGTGCTTGGATGCATCGAAACATTATTTTCCTGTCCTGAAATACGCAAGAAGAGCAATATCGTTGTAAGAGATGTGGGGAGGCAGACATGATTGATAAGTTGATTGCATTCACAGTGCCAAATACGCTGATATTGGTGAGGAACGCTTTTAGTACGATGAAGCTTCATAGCGATCTTTGTGCGACTGGTTCAATCGAACTTTCCGAAGCTTCGAAAATTTGAATGGACCAAAATGGTGATCGGCATGGCAACTGAGACAGATCAGCCAATCACCTTGCGAGGTTTGGTCATCTGTATGTTGGTATTTATTTGTGTCCGGATAGCAGGCAGGCGAGCAAGGCAATTGCGCTACTTTCCCAGGATCCAGTGACTTTAGCGCGCACCAGCTCGGAGCACGTGGAGCGAAAGCTCGCGCCCCAGAGCCCGGGGATCCTGGGTTCAATCCTCACCCCTGCCCGTTCCGATCTGGATGAGCATCGAACCGGCGTGCAGTCGTGTATCACTACTCCGTGGTCCCGACTCCAGGGTAGCCGTTGTACTGCGCTGGCATCTACAGTTGAGACACCAGACATGAGCACCCATTGGGGCTGACTAACTTCCAGCTAACTGGACATAGCAGCTCATGTGACCATGGCGCGATTACAGCACCGGCCACCAGGCAGGGACAAAGCCACGCCGTCAGTATTTTTCGGGTGCGGGCCTCTTCACTTCAAAGCAGTGTTGTAGGCATTACCGAAAAAAAAAAAGTAACGAAATACGTTACTCGTCACTTGCAAATAAAAGTAACGCGTCAAAAGCGCAAGTAACTGGGTCTTTCTTTGTGTTCTAGAGAACACGTAAAGAAACATGAGGAACACCAGGATGGTGCCCTTTTGACGCTGTCTGATTGGTTCCATCAGCTCGTAGTGTCGGCTGCGTCTGGGCTGAGGGTAAAATGAAATAAAGAAACACGAAAAAAACAAAAATAAAGTGTACTTTTTCGGGTCTTTGGAAGAATACGTAACGAGTAACGTAACTTCGTTACCCGTTACTCAAAATAAGTAACGTAAGTGCGTTACCCGTTACTGTTTTGAAGAAGTAACGGGTACGAAAAGGTATCCCGTTGCCGGTAACGCAGTTACCTGTAACGCGTTACCGCCAACACTGTTACTGAGGCGCGCGCTTAGCTCAAAGTGCCATACAGGTTTCGTTGACGCACGCGTGCCGCTAGCTGGTTCTTGGACGAGCGTCTTGTGACTAAGCGCCCATACTCCGTTCCACCTGATGACGAATTGAAGTGAACGCTGCGAGCCACCCCATGATCAACAGTGTACGGATAATGAACCGATAGCGTCCGGGGAATTAACAAACCATAATGAGCACATGTAGCTGTTAGCCCAGTATAGACCGACACGCGGCCCTGACGTCACGCAGCTGCGGTGGCGCTGTTGACGGCACTGCGCAGGCGCAGACGCTTCACTTCGCGCGCATTCGGTTTCCGCGCACGCGCAGTGCCCACACCATGGTGTGGGCAAAGAGGGCTTGTTTGTAAACAGCGTGTCGGTCTATAGACCTTCCAAACTGCGTTCGCCTTTAAACTGACGGTGTGGTGGAAGCTAAGTGCTCGTTGGACCAGCCATACGTCTATCTTTTACCACGATCACGTTCCCACCCAACCCACGGGCAGGGAGCAGGGTCAGATGGTGAACTGGGAGGCGGCTGATTGGTTCGGTACGAGCGTAGCTTCCACCGGACTGCCAGCTTGGAGGTGAGCGGGGTAAAGTGCTTGCCTGGAAAACAAATAAAGAATTAAACTTAATACGGTAAGATTGTCATACCGTCCAGCATGCCGGCACCTTAGCGATTGCACTCTGTAACCGGTTTTGTGTTCTTGTCGCGGTGCATGCATTTGGGGCAGGTATACGCGGCATCGCTATTGAAAGCTGCTGTGCAAGTATACTATATTCTAAGCAGACAGGAAGATAGCCACTTGCGCTACGCACGAACTGGACATTTTTAGGCGTCAACAAACAAATACGCTGGTCATGCATCTCTTAAAGGTGGAGGACATACATCCTTTGCAAAGAAAATAGGTGGTTTTATGTTTTTCCGTATTCAGCGAGCCCATTACGCTTCATCGCGCGATCGTTATCTGGAGTGTTACGAAGTGCCACCAAGTGGTTTCAGCGACCACCGCTTGGCGTTCCGTTATATTGCCGCGCGCGCAGCTGGCCAAGTAAGCTGCGTGCGCGTGGCCTAACGATTATAGTGCCTGCCTCCCACGCGATAAGCAAGGGTTCGATTCCTGAAAGCGACGCATCTTTTGTTATTCCTGCAATTTAGTGTTCTGGTAAATTCGAGAATCTTGTTGCTTGTTCGAGGCCCGAATGTTCTATGCGTCGAAACTTCTACGCCGATTATTCCAGAAGCCCACGCATCTACATAAGGGGCTCCACGTGGCGAGCCGCAGTCAGTCTCGCCCCAGCGCTCGATCCTGCGGTTTCGCCGACATCGACGCCCGCGACGCTCTGCTGTTTCCTTCTGTTCCCATTTTTTGTTTTAGGCACAAGTTCGCCCCATTAAACGTCTATAGTTTCTTCGGTTATCATCGCCTCATCAATTTTCATCCGTGACATTTTTGGTGGAGGTGCGGGGTACCGCATGTCCGTGCAGCGCTCCCCTCCTAAATCGCGCAATGCAAGTCCGAACCCAAGTTCCCGAGGAACCAACGAACACCAGACCGAGATCCGATCAAGTCGCCGCAACCTTGGACTACCCCCGGAATTAGGAACCTTGCCACCCAAGACCAAGCAAATGAAGAAGACGACGATGGCCGACCAGGCCCAGACCCCGGCCGCTCCTGCCGTCGTATACCTGCCCGTCGCACCCAGAACTCCCATGCCTTTCCATGGAGACGCCCACGAGGACATCGAGGACTGGTTGCAACACTGAACGTGTGGCCCGCCATAACGGGTGGTCAGCTGAGCACTGCTTGCAGAACATCTACTTCGCACTGGAAGGGACTGCGAGGTACTGGCTGGAAAACCACGAGGCTTCTTTAACTTCGTGGGAGTTGTGTAAGCAAGAACTGAAGAAGACGTTCACCAGGCAACACCGACGCGAGAGGGCCGAAGACATCCTTCGAACAAGAAACCAAGGCCCAAATGAGAGCATCACCAGCTTCGTCGAGAATGTTCTTCGCCTGAGCGCACGCGGCGACCCTCAGGCTACAGAGGAGAAGAAGCTGCGCCACCTGATGGGGGGGGGGGGGGGGGTATGAAGAGCGAAGTTTTCGGCGGTCTTATTCGCAAGCCGCCGACGACAGTCGAGAAGTTCGTCACGGAGGCAAAAAATATGGAACGGGCCCTTCAAGAGCGCGCCAGACACTACCAGCGACACCCTGGCGTAAATAGCCTGGCGACATCTGTATCCGACTTTGGTTCCAACCTCCCCGGCATCCGAGACATCATCCGTAAGGTCATCCAGGAGGAGCTAAAGAAGCTGTTGCCCACTGCCACACGCCCGGCCTCGCTCTCCATCGCCGAGGTCGTGCGGGAAGAAGTCCAGAGAGCCATATCCAACCAGAGGCTCCCATGAGCGTGGCAGCCCCCGAGGAAGCGACGCTAACCTACGCCGCAATGGTTCGACGAGAACCACCAGCCCCACGTCCGTACATGGCGCCTCCCCGACGTTAACCGCCAGCGCCGCAGTATCCCCGACGCCGAGAAGATCGGGCGCACGTCCGCCCAGAACATGTTGCGCCAAGAAAAACCAACATGTGGAGGACGGCCGATCGACGCCCGTTGTGCTACCACTGCGGGGAAGCCGACCATATCTACCGCCGTTGCCCCTACCGACAACTGGGGCTGCGTGGGTACCACCCGAACGACCCACGCCCCAGGTACGGCGAACGCCCTCGCTACATCGAGGAGTACCTCCGACGCTCGCCCACCTCAGCACCGTCTCTCCGCCGTGAATTCCGCTCCCCATCGCCACGACGTTCAGCGTCTCCAGCGCCACGACCCCGCCGAGAGAGTCTGTCTCCGCTGCGTCGCCGGGAAAACTAAGTGCGGCAAAGCCTGGAGGTGGCGTTGCCGAAGACGACCGAAGTAAAGAGCCCCCAAGAACGCCGGAGCGCTCCCACTCTCTCGACGCCACGCATCGCAATGACGCGCCTGCAACGGTGTCCAACAACCTAAACGTCGTCATTGACGGCCACGACGCAGCAGCACTCGTGGACACCGGGGCAGACTACTCAGTCCTGAGTGGGAGGCTCTCCCGCCGCCTTCGAAAAGTCATGACGCCGTGGGATGGACCTCAAATACGAACCGCCGGAGGACACCTCATTACACCAGTCGGAAGATGCATTGCTCGCGTCGAGATCCACGGTGAGACGTGCTCTGTGAAGTTCGTCGTTCTGCAAGACTGCGGGGGGGGATGTTATCCTCGGAATGGACTTTCTCTGCGAGTATGGCGCCGTCATCGACCTCGGGGCAAACCAGTTGACGCTGCGAAAGCCTGCTCTGCCGCCGGTGGAGACCAACACGACGTCAACCGCGATCCGTGTTATTGCCGCCCATGTGAACCTGCCGCCGCGATCGAGTGTTTTCGTCACCGTCATAACCGACGCAGCCATGCACGGTGAAGCTCTTCTGGAAGGCAGCGTCCAACTGCTCCTTGAAAAAAGGAATTGGCGTAGCACGAGGCGTAATGGATCTCCAAGAAGGACGTACAACTGTTCTCGTGACAAACTTTCGAGAGCAGCCGCAGCACCTAATGAAGGGTACCACCGTGGGCCACGTCGAGGAGCTTCAGGTGCCAGCCGTGGTCACCGCAATCTCCGAGGAAACCTCGTCGTCACAGCAGAAGAGCACGTCGCCGCCGCCGCTCGACATCGACCCCGAGCTCCCAGCTCCTAAGCGCCGGCAACTGGTTGATTTTCTCGCCGAATACAGTGACTGTTTTGCTACGTCGTCGAAAGTTCGCCAAACACCATGGCGAAACATCGCATTATTACCGACGACGACGCGCTCCCTGTCCACCAGTCGCTGTATCGAGTGTCCTTAACGGTAAGGAAGGTGATTCAAGGTCTAGTACAGGAAATGCTCGACGACGACATCATTCAACCCTCAAGAAGTCCGTGGGCGTCCCCAGTCGTCCTTGTAAAGAAGAAGGACAGAACCCTGTGGTTCTGGCGTGGACTACCGTCGACTGAACGCTGTGACGAAGAAGGATGTCTATCCGTTCCCCCGCATCGACGATATGTTAGACCGACTGCGTCACTCCCGATATTTTTCGTCGATGGATCTGAAGAGTGGCTACTGGCAGATTGAAGTCGACGAACGTGACCGGGAGAAAACTGCCTTCGTCACTCCCGACGGACTGTACGAATTCAAAGTGATGCCGTTCAGGCTTTGTACAGCACCAGCCACCTTCCAGCGTGTCATGGACACCGTGCTGGCAGGTCTGAAATGGCAGAGCTGCCTCATCTACCTGGACGATGTCGTGGTATTTTCACGAGATTTCGACGAACACCTGAGACGACTTCGAGCCGTGCTTCAAGTCATCAAGATTGCCGGCCTGTCACTCAAGCCAACAAAGTGTCGATTCGCCTATGGTGAACTTAAATTTCTTGGCCAAGTCGTGAACAACGAAGGTGTTCTCCCTGACCCCGAGATGACCCGCGCCGTAGCTGTCTTTACGCCGCCGTCAGACAAGAGGGCCGTGAGAAGATTCCTCGGACTCTGTGCCTGCTACAGACGATTTGTTCGGGACTCCGCCAAGCTGTCTGCACCCCTGACGAACCTCACGAAGGACGCCGTGAAGTTTGAATGGACAGAAGAACACCAGCGGTCATTCGATGGGCTCGAACGAAGACTCCAGATGCCCCCGATTCTTGGCCATTTCGACCAGTTCGCTGAAACAGAGATCCACACGGACGCAGTAACACCGGACTTGGCGCGGTACTGGTCCAAATGCAAGACGGGACAAAGCGAGTCATCGCATACGCGAGTCGGAAGCTGTCTAAGGCGGAGAGGAACTACACTACAACTGAAAAGGAGAGCCTTGCTGTCGTCTGGGCAATAACAAAGTTTCGCCATGTATGGGAGTGCTTTTCGCGTCGTCACGGATCACCACTCGCTCTGCTGGCTCGCGAATCTGAATGACCCCTCTGGACGGCTCGCCCGGTGGAGCCTACGACTGCAGGAGTTCGACATGACCGTGGTGTACAAGGCCGGCCGGAAGCACAATGACGCCGACTGCCTGTCAAGGGCCCCAGTCGAGGCCGGTCCTGCCTGCATCGAAGACGACGACGATGAGTGTTTCCTCGGCGCTCTAGATGTCAGCGACATGGCAGAACTCCAACGAAACGACCCTGAACTACGAGCGCTCATCAAGCACCTAGAGGGACAAGCGAGTACGGTTCCCCGTGCTTTCTTACGAATCCTGCCTACCTTCTCTATACGGCAAGGGGTGCTGTACAAAGAGAACTTCGTCAACAACAGCAGAGCATGGCTGTTGGTTATTCCTTCTAGCCTTCGAGAAGAAATCTTCCAAGGATGCCATGACGACCCAACAGCTGGACACCTTGGCTACAGCAGGACGCTCGCCAGGATCCGAGAAAAGTACTACTGGCCGAGGCTGCCGAAGACCGTTCACCTCTACACTCGATCATGCCACAAGTGTCAGCGACGCAAGAAACCGCCGACGAAGCCGTCAGGACTACTGCATCCGATTTCTCCCCCGTCTGCGCCGTTCCAGCAGATCGGAATGGATTTACTTGGCCCTTTCTCGCCGTGAACGTTGGGAAACCGCTGGATAATCGTCGCCACCAATTATCTCACACTGTACGAAGAGACGAAAGCCCTTCCATCAGGTACAGCTACTGAAGTCGCCAAGTTTTTCATCGAGTCCATTGTCCTCCGGCACGGCGCCCCCGAAGTCCTCATTACCGACCGTGGATCATCTTTCATGGCCCAGCTGACGCAAGAGATCCTTCGTCTCAGCGGCGCCGGCCACCGTCGAACCACTGCGTACCATCCGCAGACAAATGGACTAACAGAACGGCTAAACAAAACAATCGCCGACATAATCTCCATGTATGTTGACGTAGAGCACAAGACTTGGGACGAGGTGTTACCCTACGTCACGTTTGCTTACAACACGGCGGTGCAAGAGACCACAGGAGCAACCCCGTTTCAGCTGGTGCATGGCAGGAAAGTAACGACCATGCTCGACGCGACGCTACCCCACGAACCAGCTGACGATGGAAGCCCCGAGGCTCAGGTGGTTGCTCAACGAGCCGAAGAAGTTCGCCAGCTCGCCTGACTCCGAATTTAAGATCAACAACGTGTCGACGCTACCCGGTACAACCTTCGTCGTTGGGACGTCCACTTCCAACCCGCGGAGACAGGGTATGGGTCTGGACACCGAATCGCCGCCGTAATCTGAGCGAGAAACTCCTGAAATGGTATTTCGGCCCCTACAAAGTACTTCGCCGACTTGGATACCTGAACTACGAGGTGATGCCCGACGGAACAAGAACATCATCACGCCACCCACCACGACCTGAAGTCGTCCACGTCGTGCGCCTGAAGCCGTACTACGCTCGATAGGACTGTGGACCTTATGTGTTTTAAATGACTCTTTAGTTTACCGTTCTTTTTATTTGCTTTGTTTTGTCTTGTGTTGCATCGGGGCGATGCACTTTTTCGCGTCCTCCCACGCGAAAAGCCAGGGTTCGATTCCTGAAAGCGACGCATCTTTTGTTATTCCTGCAATTTAGTGTTGTGGTAAATCCGAGAATCTTGTTGCTTGTTCCAGGTCTGAATGTTCTATGCGTCGAACCTTCTACGCCGATTATTCCAGAGCCCACGCATCTACATAAGGGGCTCCGCGTGGCGAGCCGCAGTCAGTCTCGCCCCAGCGCTCGATCCTGCGGTTTCGCCGACATCGACGCCCGCAACGCTCTGCTGTTTTCTTCTGTTCCTTTTTTTGTTTTGGACACAAGTTCGCCGCATTAAACGTCTATAGTTTCTTCAGTTATCACCGCCTCATCAATTTTCATCTGTGACAATATCCGTTATATCCATCAGTGCTTTGGGGACGTGTTTTGCATATTTTAGATGCGGAGCATCTCTTGCTCGGGTCCATGTCCCGCGGCGTCGGCGTCGTAGTCCGCACTCACACTACGCATGCGCAACTCTCCTCCTCTAGTCTCCTTTCCTTCAAGTGTGAGCGGTAGCGCGCTGCGCCAACGCGTTCCCCATCACGTGACCGGGGCGGGGTCTGAGGCGAAACCGTGTTTCCCCGGAGGAGGGAAAGGAGGAAAGTTTTCGGCGCTCGGGTCGCAGCGCCAGGCCAGGCCTTTCTAGTGGGGTGAGCTTTCCCCGCAACTCCGCGGCTGTCGTCTGCTAGCATTTCGCGACCGCTCGCGTCCGTTGCAGCCTAGATCTCGCCGGCCAGCCCGGTCTCGACGAGGAAACCTGCAAGCGCTGTTAGGGCATTTTGCGCCGCCTTACCGTGCGGTCTGATTAGACTTTCAAAGTTACTCGTGCTACATCAGTTCACCGCTGTTGACTCCACTTCACTCCGTTCTTCCGATGAAGTGTGATGGAAGCAACAGTCCCGTCAGTTAGTGGGTTGGCGCAAGCAAGCGTCAGCACCACCCCGATGCTCCGCATCACCCCATGGTTCCCCTCGGGAAGATGGTGTAATTTTTTTCAGGTGTGTTTGCGTTCGATAAAGTCAGCTTTTAGTTACTTTTGCCTGTAACAAAATGCAGTTGTAAAGAGCCGATTACCACGTTCATAAATTAGAGGAATAAAATAAAACGGTTCAGCTATTCTAGGGTTGGAAATGGGCCCACTGCCTTCATTCTTATAGGAGTTGACGCAAATTGAATTATCAAAAACTCTCTTTCCCCGGAGCCGCGAGAACGCTTAAAGTGGCTTCGAACGGCGGGAAACCTCCTCAGAGGGTGGGTGCGTAGATAACAAAACGGTGCAAACTTTACACAATTTCGCGGCCGACCCTCGTTCAAGAATCCACCGGAGCATTGCACATTCAAGCGAACACACTCTGTTCCCATTCACTCGGCGCCTTCTCCCACTTCACCGCATCCACAAGGCCTCCCCAGTACAACCGGTCAATTTTTCGTTTCTCCACCAAGAAACAAATAAGAGGCGGTTCATTAAACTGCCGCTTGGCTATATTTCGGCGCTGGCTTCTTAATTTCTTCGCCTTCGCCTGTCGCTCTTCTGCGTCGTTTATCGCTACCTTGCGGGTTATCGTTCTGGCTCGGAAGGCGCATGCTTTAACTGGATTGGACCGGAAGTTTATGCACCTGGTCATAGCGCTGATGGCGACGGGCCGACCGGCGTCCCTGGCAGCCCTGAAGCTGGCCGCTCCCCGCGTCTCCATGACGAGCACGGGCACGTCGGTCCAGCCGACGCGGTGCATGCCCTCCACGATGCCGCAGAGGAGGCCGCCGCCGCCGGCGCAGGTCACCACGGCGCTGGGCTTGGTCACGCCGCGGCGGGACAGGTCTTCGTCCACCTCGACCATCATGGACGCGTGGCCGGACCTAAGCGCCGTAATGTGGAGCACAAGGCTCGTTCAAGGCCCATTCACACAGCAGCGTTTGCTTACCTTTTCTTGCGTTACGTTATGAGTCACCGTTATATCCGGGCTTCAAATATCACGCGCACAGCTACCTTTTGGACTGACTGGCACTCCTCATACGAAGCACGGATGCCCTGGTGATTCTCGACATAAGAAAACGTAAGCAGTACTGTTTGTTTCTTGTTTACGTGTCCTTACGTTACGGGACCTTACGTATGCTTACGTCAAGAGTCACGAGGACAACCATGCTTCATATAAACCGTAGTAGCCAACTCAAGCAGTAGCTTCGCACGCGACATACAAGGCATGGATGTCTCGGGGACTTACTTTATAACACAACGTGAGTATACGTGAGCAACCGCTGCTGCAAAGATGTACTTTTAAGGCTGGATCCCACCGGACCATTTTTTTACTTTACGTACAACGCATTCAAGACCCATTCGCGCAGAGGCGTCTCTTTACGTTATGTTACGAGCGCTTACAGCGAGATACGACAGTGAGTTACCGTGGCAACCAAGGACAGAATGCTCGTCGAAACGTAACGTAAGGGGTTGAGCTCGGACATAGCCTCCTATGTACTGACAAAGCATGGCAGATCGCCACGAGAAGCGGCCTCTGAAATGGAAAAAGGTGGAGCGGTAGACAACGGATGAGCAGAGAGCAACGTGACTAGCACCCTGCTGCGGCGCGACGCCGAAACACACTTCTCTCGAGCGAACAAGTGTGTTTCGGGTCCTCGGCGCTGCAAAAGCTGTGCGCTGACGTCCAGATTCCCCGAGAAATGGCTCTTTAATGCTCTGTGCTACCAGATCCTCGCGCTCCAAATCTGCGACCGGGCACTCTATGGCTCCGTCATCGAACTTCCAGGCTTTGTGAGTATAGAAGAGGCTATGGCTCGGATCAATATTTAAAGACTGGTTCACACAGCACCGTTTTATTACGTTACGTATAAGTAAACGAAAAAATTCGTGTCTGGAATGTCGCGCGCCAGACTTCCTTATCGATTGGTAGCCACGCTTGATACGAAGCACATAAGTTCCGGTGGCTTGTACGTAAGCTTACGTAACGTAACGTACGTAATCGGTGCTGTGTGAACCAGCCTTTAAAGGAGCGATGCAACGATATTTGTGATTTGCGCAAATACCGCTGAAAACAGATCCCTGATGTTCATGACCTGTGAAACACCTGTTCGTTTTTCACCACATGCAGACTAGGAAAGTAATCCGTTACAAGTAACGGTAATTTGTTACCTTTTCAGGTAATTTTGTAATTGCCACGTTACTTTCTTTTCGAAAGTAATTTGTAATGTAATTTCGTTACAAAATATTGGTAACGGATTATGCTTTAATTACTCGTTACTTTTTTTAAAAATATGATCATAATACAGTAACTGGAGCAATACGAGCAGAACATTCAGCAGCATAAAGAGAGAAGTTCAGCAAAATAGAAAACATCATGAAGGAGAATAGTCGAAAATAAAACACGATATTTTGTATGGCCGGTCACTGGAGCCATTTAGAAAAACGGGCAAGGGATGTACAAATATACGAAAGACAAAGTTTAAGGAAGACAACACCGAGTAGGCTCTCCGTCGCCTTCCAGCGTGTTTTTCTTCTTCTCCCGGGCAGGGGAAAGCTCTTCGTGTTTATTTGTTTTTGTCGTTTACACCGTTACACCCTTTCCAACTTCTTCAACGTATCCCGCCACCTGCACAGACATCAAACCCAGGTCCGTACACTCTCGATTCCCGGGTTCACAACTCGCGTAACAGACGATGTAGCCTCGTGCCAGGGTGTCGAATTCTCTTCGTCTTTGATGTGCGCTACTGTATTCTAGCACGCTCTTTTCTTTTCTTGTGAATAACAGGCGAAACACCCGAGTCAAAAGGGAGCTTTTGTAGATCGCTTCTTAAGCTCCGAATCTCATAGCGTAGGTAGACGCATGTGCACCGCTCGCCTTGTCCGCACAATTCCGTGGATCCTTCCCGGAGGCCGTAAGCTATCGAGATGGCGGGTGTGGTTGCAGCTTTCGGTGCCTTGACAGCTTACAGGTGAACGGAGTGCACCTACACTCTTTCTCTTAAATACAATATTTCATTTTACAACGACTACCATAATACGGGCGTATGAGAAGTGAAAAGTAGTCTTGCAGAACATTTCTGAAAAATATCAAAATAGTTTCTATTGATTTCTAGATAAGTGTACGAAAAAATTAACGTGAAAGTGATTTGTAACGTAACGAGTAAAGTAGTCCGTTATTTTTCAGCGAAAGTAATTTGGAACGGTAATCCATTACCTTTGAGGCTCGGTAATTTGTAATTGTAATCCATTACGTTTTTCAAGTAACGAGCACAAGTCTGACCACATGCAATCGAAGTCAGAGAAAAATTAAAAAAAGAAAGAGCGGCGTTCACCCCCTCAACTCGCAGCCAGAACAAGCGGCCACGAGATGTAGTGCCGATTATATGCCGTCAGTGTCGGTCATAGGTACGCGGTGGGGTTGGCAAGGCCATAGGCAAGGCACCGAACACGCGCTGAGTTCCATGGCATTGTCATGGTTCGGTTATTGTCGTCGTTGCAGCGATTGAACACGGGCCACTACCCGAATGCTTCTCGAGCTGTCGATTATCACGAGCCCAAATCGAGCGCCCACGCAATGCTCGGGTCCAATCTATGAGCCGCAATCAAATATCGTCGCTGGAGGATATTGCGACCCCCCAGTATCGTCATCAAGCTATGCGAAGGACGGATTGAATGAAAACGCTCGCTTTTGTCCTTGCAATTACACCGCAAGAATGGAGTTTATTGGCCAGTGGCGTTGCGTGCGAGTGTCCTTGAGTCCCACTAGTGCCAGTAAGCTTGTGTAAAGTGAAAAATCATTCCAAGGAATATCGTTGCACCGCCCCTTTAAAGCTGAACCGAGCAACTCCTTAACGTTACGTTACGGCGAGGCTTGCGTCGCTTGGTTCTCTTGGAAACTCGCTGTCGATCTTACCGCAAGCAGACTATATAAGTAGTCAGCTCCCTTAAAGAAATTGTAAAACGATATCGGTTTGGAATGTTAATGATTTTGCAGAGGTGTATTGGGCGTAATCTGGGCCAAGGGGGGTGGCACAAACCGCCACTGATTCAGAAGCTTCTTTGTCGCGATGAAATTGCGAGGATAAACGGGGACTACGTGAAACCCGTTTAGAACGAACCCACGTACAGCGAATTATTGTCGATATCGAACTCACTAAAATTTAAATAGAAATGCATGTAAAAAGTATGTTTTATAACGAAGAACATATTGGCTATATCGAACTTTTTACCCCCGGGAAGGCTTCCAAAAAACGCGCAAACAATCGTCTTCTAGCCTGTCCCTTTCCCCAAAAAAGAATTAGGAAAGAAAATTCCAGAAGCTCAAGGTTGCGAACAAAATTGAGTGAAGAGAAGCGATTCAGAAGGGGAGAAAGCTACACTGTGCACGCACGCGCAGAAAAAAGAAAGGTTCATTCCAAAGCGCTTGCCCACAAAGAGCTGTGTTCACAAAGAGAAGCGATTGCGTGCAGAGTGTGCTTGCGGCACACTCTGCACGCAAGCAAAAAAAAAAAAACTAACTTTTTAGCGCGGTGTTACAAGGCGGAAGTGAAGAGATGAGAAAGAAAGAGAAGCTCTCGCCTTACAACGAACTTATCATGAAAGTTCGTTGTATATGTTTTTGCTACATCGAACTACTTGCTATATCGAACTGATCGTAGCGTTTCCTGCTGTTCGTTATAAACGGGTTTGACTGTATTTATTTCAGTATTGCCTTGGCAAAGCTTAATGACGTAATTGTGGGATCGAAACCACCCGCCTGACGACACTCGAGCGCGACTCATGGATTGGGCACAAGAACTGCGTGAGCACTCGACTTCGGCTCGTACCAATCAACGCCTCGGCGGACACTCGGGTAGTGGCTCCTGTCCAACCGCTGCGGTGATGAGAATAGCCGCACTCTTAAAGGGCCTCTGACACGCCAAAAAAAAAAAAAAATTTTCATGCTAAACGTTGCAATGGCATATCAGGACATTACAAAAAAAATTGTTTCACTATAGAGTTGCGTAGTTTTTTTTTATAAAAAATAGAAATACGAGGCCCAATTCAAAGTTCCCGCCGTGCACTGTGACGTAACAGTGTACCGCAAGGTGTCGGGGCGGTCAGAAGGGAGGGGCATCGCCGGAAGTCACGTGAGTTGTATCCCTCCTCGTGCTTACCGCGAGCGCGTGTAATATTTTTTTAATATTTTTGTTATTCTCCGCACCTCCACGAGCGATTCAAGCAGACAAGGTTTCTTTTATTTGCTTTTCATCGCTTAATGTTGCTGTAAAGGTAGAAGAAGCGGAGTCAGTGAATTGACGTGATCAACTACAATGCCTAGAAGGTGCTGTGTGAGGGACTGTCCCGGTATTTCAGCAACTGAAGAAGAGATCACACTACATGCATTTCTGAGAGACATACATCGGCCGCATGAGCACCCAGTAAACAAGTTCTACTCATGCTCTAGACAAAATACGTACTTTGTGCTCGACGTTTACTTGTACTTGGTACACTCACCAGTTCGTATTCTTTAGACGGCAGGCATCTACAGCCTGGAGAGTATCCGATGATTCAACGACCTCGGTGTCTCAACCTTCAGCAATGCGATCGGGCGTGTCGTATGCTAGCAATCCTAATTTCTGCGAGCGTTCTATTTTTTTTTTTTCAAAACTTGATAGCTTGTTTTGCGCCCAGGTATAGCCCTGTATTATCGGACTGACGGCATGCACTCGTACACTGGCTTGTACTCGCAACGCTTTCATCATTGACCTCCATCACGTCGATCCACTGACTCTTCGTCCTCAAATTTTACAGCACGCAAACTAACCAACGGTGCAGGGATAAAGAGCTAGTGGAACTGAAACCTCGTTTTCTACGATCGCTCGTACGAAGAGCAGAATAATAAAAAGAAAAAAAAGTCTTAGGCACGGTCGCGGAGAGCACGAGGAGTGAAACTCACGCGACTTCCGGTTAACCCACTTTTAGTGACGTAGCTCGATGCCTCCTTTCTGACCGCCCCGACACCTTGCGGTACACTGTTACGTCACAGTGCACGGCGGGAACTTCGAATTGGGCCTCGTATTTCTATTTTTTATAAAAAAACTACGCAACTCTATAGTGAAACAATTTTTTGTAATGTCCTGATATGCCATTGCAACGTTTAGCGTGAAAAAAAAAAATATTTTTTTTTTGGCGTGCCAGAGGCCCTTTAAAGGAGCTGTGCAACGATATTCAATTGGAATGTTTTTCACTTTACACGAGCTTACTGGCACTAGTGGGACTCAAGGATACTCGCATGCAATGCCACTGGCCAAGAAACTCCTTTGTTGCGGTGTAATTTCAAGGACAAAAGCGATCATTTTCATTCAATCTCTCCCTTGCAAAATTCGATGACGTAACGCGGGGATCGCAGTACACCCGTATGACGATATTTGAATGCGGTTCATAGATTGGACCCGAGCATTGCGTGGGCACTCGATTTAGGCTCGTGATAATTGATAGCTCGAGAAGCATTCGAGTAGTGGCCCGTGTCCAATCGCTGCAACGACGACAATAGCCGAGCCATAACAATGTCTGGAACTCAGCGCGTGTCCTGTGCTTTGCCAACCCCAGAGCGTGGCTATGATCAACATTGGCGGCATATAATCGGCTCCAGATCACGTGGCCGCTTGTTCTGGCTGCGAGTTGAGGGCGTGAACGCTGCTCGTTGTTTTTTAATTTTTTTCTGGGACTTCTAATGCGTCGGGTGAAAAACGAAGGCGTGTTTCATAGGTCATTAACGTCAGGGATCCGTTCTAAGCGGTATTTGCGCAAAGTAAAAAAATTGTTGCATAGCCCCTTTAAGGCCTGTTCACACATACAGCGGAGCGCTAAGTTAGCGCTACGTGAGCGCTCGAAGGAGCGCTCATGTGGCACTTCCTAGCGCGTGACTTCGTTCTAATATAGCGCGTGGTTAGAGCTTTACCGCCGAATTCAGAAACCTCACTCAAACTACACTCAAACTCAAGGGCCCCTCCACTTCCTCGAGGAAGGCGCGAGGGCCGGCGCTGGCCAATCGCGACGGCGGATCCGTCCTCGCGATTGGCCAGCGCCAGCCCTCGCGCCTTACTCGAGGAAGTGGAGGGGCCCTTGAGTTTGAGTGTAGTTTGAGTAAGGTTTCTGAATTCGGCGGTTAGTATAGCGCCTTGTTAGCGCTCAAGTATCTTGTTAGCGCTCCAGTAGCGCCTTGTTAGCGCTCCAGTAGCGCCTTGTTAGCGCTTCTGTAGCGCCGTGTTAGCGCTTCAGTAGAGCTTCTTGTTCCGCGGTGCTGCGGATTAGCGCGTGCACTGCAGTTCCGGTTCCTGTGGTTGGGTGTGCATCAGCAGCACCATGGCGGACATGTGGGACGCTGAAATAGAAACGCGACAAATGCTCTTACATACGCAATTAGTGCATATGTGTGTGGACGACTTAACGCCCAGAAGAGCCTTCTGGGTACGCAAAATCTTTCGGCACCGAGTATCCGGCGAACCTTGTTTCCAGGATAGCGATAACAGAGCGCTTCTGAAGCGCTAACAGAGCTCTGCTGAAGCGCTAACCGAGCGCTACGTCACGCGCTAGGAAGCGCCACATGAGCGCTCCTTCGAGCGCTCACGTAGCGATAACTTAGCGCTCCGCTGTATGTGTGAACCGGCCTTAACAATGCCTGGAGCTCAGCACGCGTTTTTTACTTTGATAATGGGGTCATGAAACGATATCGGATTGGAACGTTCATGATTTTGCAGAGGTGTACTTCTGGCCCAAGTATACGGCGCAGATCGCCACACATTCAGAAGCTTTTTTGTCGCGCTGACATTGCGAGGATAAAAGGGTACTATTTCTTTCAGCCTTGCCTTCGCAAAGCTTGATAACGTAGTTGTGGGACCGAAACAGCGTTACTAGATTACCTCAGTTCCTGTATAAACCGTTTTACTGAAAGAGGGCGAGGGAGAAGAGGGCAAAGGGCTACCGGCGCTTTCCCCCTTGCTGGTGCGCTAGAAAGAGTGAAAGTCGCGGATGAGCGGCTTCGCCGGTGTTGGGAGAATGCATTGCCCGAACTTCGTTCGCGCTTTCTTCTGTGTTTTAAACTCCCAAACTTAATTAGAGTCACGGGATTCGATGGCGACAGTCCCCCGGTCATCGGGACACCATTGCTCTGTTATAGGGTGCATGAAAAACGACAGAAAGCGTCGGATACTGCCCGAGGGCCTATGTAGCTTGAACGGAATCACTGAAGGCAAGTGCGGCTGCAATGCCTTTAAGCTCAATCGCTTTCCACATGACCCCGATCGCTGGCTGCGGTGGGTTGCGTCCGTAAACCGAAAACACTTTTCCCCAACGCCATCCTCTCGACTGTGCTCGGGACATTTTGTCAATTGAGCGCGCACTGAACGCTGTACCGCCGATGAACATATACGCTCGCAAGGTGCGTGCAAGGTTTCTCGTGATAATTTCTGTTTCAGCTTGCAACTTTTTGTACCTGAATTTATCTTAATAGTGTAATATTTGAAGTGGTGACACTGACTTGAGTTTATCATCTACAACACTTAGTTGAAGGCTTCGTTCCGCCGCCGGGTGTGGCTGGAAATTGTCAAAAAGGTAGTTCTATCGGTTTTTCCAGGATCGTGATCTCCTGCGCGATACCAGAGAGCCATGGACATATGTTGACCGTCACTACGCGACTGATTCTTCTTATTTTCAAAATTAGTACACATTTTAGCTGGAAAGAACCTTCAATTTCTGTTTCTGAAAGTTGAAACATGCTCATTCATCGATTTCGAATCACTCCATCACTGATCGACTCGCTCCGGCAATGGGCCCATCTCGACTTCGCTGTTTTCAGTTCACACTCGTCGACACCGGATCCTTAAATAAGACGTTTATAGACACCTTCACGCGTTCATGCCTTTCTTCATCAAGCTAGAGTCGGGTTCCGGGACCATGCTGAATGGTTAGAAACGTTGGCGAAAGTGCTCTTCTGGGCATTGATCCCGCGTTGAGTGTGCTAGTTCGGTGCTTCAAAGTGCTGTGTATCTGAATTAGGGCGCGTCTTGTGTTCTTGTGTGCCGCGGATGGCGTTTTTCAACTCATTGATAATGTTTGTTGCCCCGCAGTATGGCATGCGCCAGTGCAGCGACGCTAGAAGTGCGGCACTGAACACGCCACCGATAGAAATTGGAAGCGAGTACTCTAAATATTGTATCATTTGACAGCGATTGAATTTCCCTTCAGATTTTCTTGTCGTTTTAGATGCAGTACACGGTGAATGTTTCTGGCATTTGGTGTCGTCTACAGCAATGAAATATAATGTGAACAAGGACGCGCGAAATACAAATATTGCAGAGAACGATCGAAGGCAGCTCACTCCGGTTTAAAGGTGTTTGTAAACGTTTTATTTGAGGAGCTCGTGTCTACGAGTCTGCCTTTTGTGGAGAACCGAAAACAGCCAAGTCAAGATGGGCCTATTGCCGGAGCGAGTCGATCAATGATTCAACGATTCAAAATCGATGCATGCGCATGTTGCAACTTTCAGCAAAAGAAATTTAAGGTTTCTTTCCAGCTACATTATGTACTACTTTTGAAAATAAAAATAATTTAGTCGCGTTGTGACGGTCAACATAGGTTCACGGCTCTCTGGTATCGCGAAAATGATAGCGATTCCGGAAAACCGATAGAACTAACTTTTCGAGAATTTCCAACCACGCCCGGCGGCGGTAATGAGCCTTAAGCCCGGTTCACACAGTTGCGTTTGACTGCGTTTGACTGCGTTGCGGCAGCGAGACACCAGGACATCCCTGCTGCTTATATCGCGTGCCAAGAAGATTCCTTGAATTGGATTCCACGCTTCATACGAAGCACAGATGTGCCGGTGACTCGCTTTCGGTTCTCGCCGCAACGCAGTCAAACGCACTCAAACGCAAGTGTCTGAACCGGCCTTTACACTAAGTGTTACAGATGAAAAAATCGAGTCAGTGTCACCACTTCGAAATATCACTATTAAGATAAATTCAGGTACAAAACGTTACAAGCTGAGACAGCAATTATCACGAGAAAGCTTGCACACCCCTTGCGAGCGTACCCCATGTTCATCGGCGGTATACAGCGTTCGGTGCGCGCTCCATCCACAAAATGTTCCGAGTACAGTCAAGAGGATGGCGCTGGGGAAAAGTCTTTTCGGTTTACGGACGCAACCCAGTGCGGCCCGACATGGGCGTCATGTGGAAAGCGATGGAGCTTAAACACATTGAGCCCCACTTGCCGGAGTCCGTGCCAGCTACATAGGCCCTAGGAGTGTATTCGACGCTTTCTGTCGTTATTCGTGCACCCTATCACCGAGCAATGGTGTCCCGATGACCGGGGGACTGTCGCCATCGAAGCCCGTGGCTCTAATTAAGCTTGGGAGTTTAAAACAGAGAAGAAAGCGCGAACGAAGTTCGGGCAATGCATTCACCCAACACCGGCGAAGCCTCTCATCCGAGACTTTCGCTGTTTCTAACGCACCAGCAAGGGGGAAAGCGCCGGTAGCCCTTTTCCCTCTTCTTTCTCGCTCTCAAAAAGGCGCTACCCACAATAAAACGGTCCAGAGTTGCGCCTTCATCCCCGTAGCGCCGGCTTTTCTGCACGGCATTGGGAGTCTGCTCCTATCTGCTCCTCGCGTGACTGAATTCGGCGAATAGCGGCCCCGCGCGTTAGGCGCGCGGCGCACTCAAAAGCAGGGGGGCGAGGCGCGTGCAACGTCTACTTTCCTGCACGGCATTTGAGTGTGCTACTCACGTGATCGGATCTCGGCGAATAGCGGAGCGGCGGCACGTGGAAAACAGGCGCAACCCTGGCTCCCGTAGGGATCCTATACACAGGAAAACTATATAGAGCCAGTATAGAGCACAACTTGAGCGCCATCTAGACGCTGTGCTTTGGAACGTATGTATTCTATGGCATCCCCTGCAGTTACCATATCAGCCGTCCGGCGCGTCGAGCGACGGGAGGCGAGTCGTGGTGAGTGAGGGGGGTACTGTTCGTGCAAGCAGCATCTATGAGCAGTTCTATAAATGAGCTAATCTAATAACGTTGGACCGAAACCCACCGCCTGACGACAGTTGAGCGAGGCTCGTGAATTGGACACGAGGACTGCGTGAGCACTCGGCTTCGGCTCGTAACAATCAATGCCTCGGCGGGCACTCGGGTAGTGGCTCGTGTACAAATACTGCGGTGATGAGAATGACGCTAACAATGCCTGGAACTCAGCACTCTGCCAACCCCAGAACGTGGGTATGATTAACGTCGTCGGCATAGGATAGGCACCAGGCGACGTGCCCACTTGTTCTGGCTCGAGTTACGGGGAGGAACGATGCTGATATTTCTCACCCCTTTTTGGCGACTGCCATTGCATGTAAAGAAAACCTAAGGCAAGTTTATTCAGTTATTCACGTTAGGGAGAGATTGTAAGTAGTATTTAGCGAAAGTAGAAAAATCGATTCATGGCTCCTCTAACGAACGTAATAAAACGGGGATGTGTGAACGGGCCTATGTGAACGGGTCTTTGTGTACGGGCCTTTGTGTACGGGCCTGTGTGAACAGGCCTGTGTGAACGGGCCTGTGTGAACGGGCCTGTGTGAACGGGACTGATTGTTGACCGGGACTTGTATTCGTACAGCCAAAGTGAAAAATCTGATTCGTCCGTTCTTCAAAATATTTCCCGTTCCCGGTGCGCGTCCAGGCAGCCATTCGGTTCTAAAGCAAAAGCCTAAAACAAATGGCGTCTTGCACGCGCGTTCGTCAAAGCCTTATTTTGGGTATTCACTTTGAATCTTTTAAAGGGTGAAGGCGAGCGTGTGCGGCGCGTAACCTTCACTCCCAGCATTCTCCTTGATGCTTGAGTAATTTAGCAATGCGCCGGAAAACTGAAGGAGAGGGTGAGATGGGAGCGTACGGGGCCGTCAGAACGCCGAGCTTTGGTTCGAATGATTAGTGGATAGACCTAAATTTATGTGGAGCGCAAGTTCGTCTGCTTCTTTTGCAGGGGTTGTGTTGACGTCAGAACGCCGAGCTATGATTGGCTCTGATTGAAGGATGGTGGGTAGACCTCAAGGCATCTTGCTTTGAGGTCTATCCCCCTATCCTTCAATCAGAGCCAACAAGAGCTCGGCGTTCTGACATCCTCACAACCCCTGCAAAAGAAGCAGACGAACTTGCTCTCCGTATGGATCAACGTTATAAGATTAGCTGTTACGGAACTCCTCCTAGACACTGCATTCACGAGCAGTACACCCCATCACTCACCACGACTCGCCTCCCGTCGTTCGACGCGCCGGACGGCTGCTATGGTAACTGCAGTGTATTCTATGGAATAAGTATGTTTCGAAGCACAGCGTCTAGATGCTGCTCCAGCTCTGCTGTATGGAACATACGGTTATGAAAAGAAAATCTAGATGGCGCTTCGAGCGACGGGAGGCGGACTGAAGTGAGTGAAGGGGGGTACCACCTTCCGCGGGCGTTTCACAACTGAGATAATCTACTGGGTGATTCAAGGGGCGGCCAGGCTCTTTAAATTGACCGCAAAATTCAGTTTCTTAACCTATCGCGCTACGACTTTGTGCAGCGTTGCCCACAGATGGTGCATTTTTTTTTGTAAAATTTACAAAGAGCGAACTCACCTGAGGAAAAAGTAAAGAAAGAAAAAGGCTTAGCTCCTATGGAAACGCAGCGACGCCACCGGTCTTCAAACAACACGGCGCCGTTTCGCACGGGAGAAGAGAGATGGCGCAAGCGGTCGCGACGCCAACTGCCGCCAACAAACGAGCATACGACGCCGAGAGCCGGCGTCTTTTCTTTAGCAGACGATCTTTTTGACTCAAAAGCGGCGCGAGCTTTTCTGATATCAGTTGGCAATGCATTATTTTATCATCCTTACTAATAAAACACATTGAATGGACATCATAATCGATTAAAAAATGGTTTGTCGGGTTATTTTGACTTTTTTTTTCGGGGTACTGATGTCGTCTGCTTTGCAGTTCCTCTTTACTATCGCGTCTGTCTTTGGTTCTGCGACTGCCGCCGCCTGCGGAACGCGCGCCGCTTTTCAGTCGAGAAGATAGTCTGCTAAAAACGCCGGCTCTCGGCGCCGTATGCTCGTTCGTTGCCGGCGTTCGTTGCGCCATCTCTTGTCTCCCGTGCGAAACGGCGCCGTGTTGTTTGAAGACCGGTGGCGTCACTGCGTTTCCATAGGAGCTAAGCCTTTTTCTTTCTTTACTTTTTCCTCAGGTAAGTTCGCTCTTTGCAAATTCTACAAAAAAAAAAAAATGCACCATCTGTGGGCAACGCTGCACGAAGTCGAAGCGCGATAGGTTAAGAAACCGAATTTTGCGGTCGATTTAAAGAGTCTGGCCGCCCCTTGAATCACCCTGAAGTAACCTTGGCATATATACCTTTGTCTCCACTACACTCCTTGAACGCGTTCGAATGCGAGAGCCAAATGCCGGACGCCGGCGTTCCACGTTCTAACGCATTCGACGAGTGCAGTGGTGACAAAGGCTACCATTGGCGGCGTGCAAGAACTACAGGGAGCGCCTCTCTAGCTATCATCATCATCTTTTTTTACGTCACGAGTAAGACACACTGGAAACACCGCGCAGATCTTGAAACCCTCGGCTCGTCAGCTCGCTTCATGAGCTGTTTGGATAACGCGCGGCAAAGCCGTTTTACGCATCGTGTTTATTTGGTGAAGTAATATTTGTACTACTCTAGAACACTTTACCAAAGCTTGAAACCGTGGCACGCGTAGTCGTGCTAACAAACACTTTTGGCGCTGAGGTGTCGAAGAGCTGGGATGGTGGTATGCTGTTCTCTACCCCAGTAGAAAACGCTGGATGATGAAAATAGAATATCCAGCGCTTTACCCCACTACAACATCTGCCACGACGAATAGGTTGTATTTTTTATTATGAATCGGACAAAATAAATCTGATTAAGGGGTGTTTCATCAAATTGGAGATAGGAAATTGAAATTCGAAAGCCTCTCGCCTGTGTCATAAACATTTCAGTGAAGACGACCTCGTGTATCCTGTTGGTTCTAATGTGCTTTCTTAGTGCTGGTACCTTATTAATTCCAAGTTTTTTTTTAATTTTGTAAACCAGTAAACAAACATTTCTTCAAAATAACTGGCAGGAAAAAGCGGTGGCTGGCTTACTGAATTGGTTCAATTAGATCTCTGCTTATTCACCCGGTCGACGCGAAGCGTGCGAGACTCCGTCGCGACCGAAGTCTTAAGTCTAGCAAGTCAGTGAAACTTCAGCGCCCAAAAAATGAGATACACACCCGTTATGAATTAGGACCGTTTGTATGTTTAATTTTACTGACTCAAATGCGCAGATTCCGTGATCCGCTTCTCAGCGAGCGATTTTTAATGTGTAAACAATTAGTAAAAAATGAATAGACCAAATTAATAAATCGCCTCAATTTGTCGGGCCATGTCCGACAATTTAAGAATTTATTAACATTTCTGCTTTTCTTTCGAGCAGAAGTCGCGATGTGTCCTTCTTTGCAACGTATTCGATGCTGGAGGAGCGAAGCGTCAGTTGCTGACGAGCATTTGCCCGTCAGCAACTGTCGAGTCACGCCTGGATAGAAACGTCGGCATCGGCAAGCCCAATGGAGCTAGAACTATAGTTCCTTGATAAGAGCTTCCTAGCAGTATCGATATACTTTGAAGCGCTGACTGCGTGACGGTGCAGGCTTTATAGGGAGCGAATGGCGGCGCACAGCAGAAGACTGATCTGAATGACCCCTTTTTGTTCTACCGGAATGTGCTTTGCAATTTGTATCGGCTGTCGTTACTTGTAAAAAGAAGTATCAAGGGACTTTAGCTAAAACAAGCGAGGGCGGCGCTTTACGTCTTTACTCTTGTGAAAGCAAAACCTTTCTCTACGGCAGCCTCCACAGATTCGAAAAAACAAGAATCAGGGAGACTGTAAATAGCCCTGACACACGCAGGGCAAGCTGTAATGTAAAGCTGCAGCTTGTTTTTGAACGTTTTAAAGGTTTTGTTTTTTTTAAATATAAACAGCAACTTTGAGACGTTGTTATTCGTTAGATAGATCAGTCACGGAAACGCATACGCGTTTATTTAATAAATAATTTGATTTTAATCGGCATAGATGCGAACTAACGCAGCCACTCCGTGCTTTGACATGGCACGTCGTCTGCCCGCATCCTACCAGCTACGTCACAGGAGGGCGCCCGCGAGGTGGCGCCACCAAAACATCTCGTCGACAGGTTTTACTGCGTTCTAACGTTCCTGCGCGCCCCCCCCCCCCCCCCCCTCATTTTCCCGCAATGGTCTCTATTGTAGTAGGCTGGATCGCAGATCGAGACTTGTATTGCTAAGATCGAGTGGCACCACCGGAAGCCATTACTTGACACCAGCGAATGCATGGAGCTTTTGGGAAAAACGAGAAAAAGTGCCGTTTCCCCCGTTTCTAAGCTGCTGTCGACATTGAAACTGTTTGGTTGTTTTTCGGGAAGCATGTCAAATAGCTTGTGCATAAACATGAAAACTGACAGCCCTCACAGTTCTTATGAATAAATGTTTTGTGATCAGGAGTGACCCTGCTGGGCGAAAAATGTAGTGCAGCTCAACGAGACAAGAGTTACCTATAGTTACCGCGGAGCAGGGTTGTGAAAGTTACTTCAAAAATGTACCTAAGATACAGTTACAGTTACTCATGTGAAAACGTACCTAGGTACAGGTACAGTTACTTTAAAGATACGTTATTTATTTTCCCCAAATTTGTCAGAATATATTGGAACTAAAGCTTTTTATACTAAGGATACACAAAAAAACGAGTTCGATAAACGTGCTTTATTGGTGTCAATGCGATGTCCACATCGGAGTTAAGGCATCACGTGCCTTATCCCCACGCTCCAATTGGTTCACCGAGGCCAAAGCTTCCACTGTTTACCATGCTATGCCGAAACCGCCGAAATTCGCTTGTTGACGTTGTTGCCCTTAGAGCCGGTGCTGACGTCGACGGGCCCTGAAGGGTGTTCGAGGCTCGATCTAAAATGGGCCACAAAAATTTGGCGCCTGCACGTAGCAATCGAAAATTTTCGTCAAAGGCGTATTTCATAGGTCGATTTTATCTTGTAAAATTACAAAGCGTAGCTCCCTTTCTGTAAAAAGATGAGGCCAAAAAACTTTTCAGGGTCAACGCCGGACGGTAACGCAGCGATCGAATCAAGTGGCGGGGCGCGTTTGGCGACCGACGGGAGCAGCGTCGATAGGTGTAGCCGATCAGCAAAAGAAAGCAGACGACACGCAGATGAAATCCGTCAGCTGCAAGAGCGCCGTCGTTGTATTCACACGAGGGAGAAATCCCCGGGATTTCTTCCTCGTGTGAATGCCCCTTATGCAACAGGTTTTACAGCGAAGCTGTTTATGGCTAGGGTTCTGTGGATTTTTCATGTGCGTCAACAAAAACTCTACGCTCGCACGCGCCGCACGCGCCGCAAGCGAACGCGCTCCCCGTATAAAAAGATTCGAAATAAATAACCAAAATAAAACGGCGTGCAAAATGTCATTTGTGTTAGGCTTTGCTTTAGAACAGTTGCTGCTGCAGACGCCGGCGCCGCACGCGCACGCCTTCCCCTTATAAAAGATTCAATGTAAATAACAAAACAAAAAAGTGTTGACGAACGCGCGTGCAAGATGCCATTTGTTTTAGGCGTTTGCATTAGAAGAAGTTACCGCTGCAGACGCCGGCACGTCCGGCGCGTAGAACGCCATTCCCTGCATTCTCCTTGATGCTTGGGTAATTTAGCTATAAGTCTATAGACATATTGCTAAATTACCAAAGCATCAAGGAAAATGAAGGAATTGGTGTTCCACGCGCCACACGCGCACGCCTTTCCCGTATAAAAAATTTGAAGTAAATAACCAAAATAAAGCGTTGACGAACGCGCGTGCAAGATGCCATTTGTTGTAGGCATTTGCTTTAGAAAAGTTACTACTGCTGAGGCCAGCACGTGCGGGGCGTGAAACACTAATCCCTGCATTATCCCTGGTGCTTGAATAATTTAGCAATAGGTCTATTCAGTAGATTTGTTATAAATAGGCCCCATTTTTAAGATCAGTAAACTCAGGTCGATAATAAAAGTTTTCAAAGATGTGCCGCTGTGCGACCAGCGTCGGCCATGTCTACGCTCGCACCGCCTTCCTTTTGCCGTCGTTCCAAGCGCAGCGCTTGCGTGCCTAGTTTCCTTTCCTTCCGCTCTCCCGGGGTGGCGGCCCCGTCGCGCGTGTCTACTTTCCGCCGGGTAGGAGAAATCGGTGGCCGAGTGGGCTCGCACACACCAGCTCGGAGCACGTGGAGCGAAAGCTCGCGCTGCAGAACTCAGGGATCCTGGGTTCAATCCCCACCCCTGCCCGTTTCGATCTGGATGAGCATCGTACCGGCGTGCGGTCGTGTATCACTACTGCGTGATGCACGTTAAAGACCCCAGGCTAGCGGTTGTACTGCACTGGCTAAATTGCTCATCTACAGCTGGGAGACTCGTCGCCCGTCGAGGCAGACCAAGTTCTAGGCTGTATAAACATAAACAGAACCCAATTTTTTATTTTTTTTTACCACCACTGCGTGGTGCACGTTAAAGACCCCAGGCTAGCGGTTGTACTGCACTGGCTAAATTGCTCATCTACAGCGAGTGACTCGTCGCAACTTTGAAATGGCTGACCAACTACACGCTGTCTAAATATCCACACAGCCTCAGTTATTTATTCCGCCGGGTGGATGTCCCGTCGCCTGTGTCTAGTTTCCTCCGGCTTCTCGGGGCGGCGATAGTCCTCCACGCGAAATATTGACCACCGATCAAGACAACAATAAATGTGTGTGCGTACCTTTCGTCACGATGCCCACCGATCAAGACAATAAATGTGTTCGAAACCTTTGTTCTGTGTCTCGTCTGTGTCGTGTGCTAAACAGCTTCGCTGGTCATCCACCTTCACAGAGTGGAATGGCTTATGACTTTTTAGAGCGCAGCTCTTTAAACGGCGTCGCCGTAGCCGTCGCCGTCGGCGTAACCGCCTCGCTAAATTTAGCGGGAAATTGAATTGGTGATGAGGTCACGTGACGTTAATTTTCCCGCTAAATCTAGCAGATAAACTGAATTTGTTCATGGGTGATGTGAAACGAAGTCATGTGACGTCCTTTTCCCCGCTAAATCTAGCGGGGAAACTGAATTGAGTTGAGGTCACCTAACGTTAATTTCCCGGCTAAATTTAGAGGGGAAATTTTCGCTAAATTGAGAGGAAAATTTAGCGGGGAAATTTAACGGGAGGAGGAGAGGAGAAGGAGGAGAAAAGGAGGAGGGTACGGAGGAGGAGGAGGGGCATACCCTACCCTCCGTACCCTCCCTTCTCCCCCTCAAGAGCTGCGCTTTAGTTTCGCATTAGATTTGTAAAACGTCCTTCATTTTTTTAAAGTTGTCTTTACTTGAAGTTTTGCATTTATTGTCCGCATTTATTTTTAAACCAAAGGTACATTACAAAAAGATTAGGTTCATTTTAATAGACCACGGTCGTTGCGAGCAGTCTCGATCAGAGCCCCTATATATGGCTCTGGTCTTGATAAGGAGTTAGCGCTATCTATCAATACGTGCTATACTAAAAGAAGGGCCACTCTAGTCGAGGTAAACAAACACGAAGGCACGAGGGTTCCTCCTGCCTTGAGGGCGTCTCCACGATATCACCGCAGGAGTAGATGGATGTTTCCTTCTAGAACGTGTTGCTTGATTATGGCGACACACGACAAGAATTCGCAGTCAAGGGTAGCGCTCTATACGCGGAACGATGAGCTTCCACCGCACAGATCACGCCAATGATCCCAACCGACGCCATGTTTTTCAGCAGACAGCAGTAACAACGACCGGCATACAACGCGCGCGGCCGAGCTCTCCTCGACCTATGATTGGTCTGTTGGTGTGGTCGCTCCGTTCGTTTCCAAAGGTAGCGAAAACGTTCAGCCCGGCTCAACTCCTTGCGTTGCGTAGGAACACGAACGAGACGGCCGTTCGGCGCCTCGTCGCCACGGCAACTCTTCGTTCCAATCGGTTGCATTTGTCGGTAAATGTACCGGTCGCTCTGAACGCCAGTGTGTGAACGGGCCTTAACCCTGGAGCGAGGGGACAAAAAAGGGACGAAACAAGTCATAGAAAAGGCCATTTTAGGTGAAAAGTCGCACAAAAAGAGGGGGAAAGAAAAAAGGGGGGGGGGGACTTTATAAACAAATAGTATTCTCACCGTGTGGCCACGACGGAGCTTCGTGTCCGTCCGTCCCTTTTTTTTTCCTCGCTCCAAGCCCTAGAGTTATCACGTCTATCATTAAAAGAGCCATGAAACGATTTTTATACTTTCGCTAAATGTTACTTAGAATCACTCTCTAACGTTATAACTGAATCAACTTGCCTTAGTTATTCTTTCTAGGCAATGGCAGTCGCCAAAACAATTCGATAAATATGTGCTTCGTTCATCCCCTCAACTCGGAGCCAGAACAAGCGGTCACCCTATGCAGCCAACATAATCATAGCCACGCGCTGGGGTTGGCAAAGTAGATAAGTGCGTGCTGAGCTCCACACATTGTTAGAGTTCGGCTATTCTCATCATCGCAGTGGTTGGACACGAATCACTACCCGATTGTCCTCCGCGGCATTGGCTGTTACGAGCGGAAGTCGAGTGCTCACGAAGTTCTCGTGTTAAATTCATGAGCCGCGCTCGACTGTCGTCAGGCGCGTGCATGGTTTCGATCCCACAATTACGTCATCAAGCTTTGCGAAGGCAGGGCTGAAAGAAATAGTTTGCTTTTATCCTCGCACTTTCACCGCGACCGATAAGCTTGAATCAGTGGCGGACTCCAGCAAAACGGACGGAAACTAGCGGGAAAACCGGGAACCATCTGGATCAGGTCACTTTGCGCCTATCAGCGTCTCTAGCAGCTTTCGCGGACACATGTTGTCGGCACGGCGGCGAACGATGTAAATCGACAAAAGTCAGAATATTCCTTGATAGTGCCCGAGTCTTCAATAGTGCGGTAAAACCTCAGTAGATTGTTTCCTTCCATCACGTATATGAAAGCCGGCTTAATTAACACAACACACGGTCGCATGCTTCCGACTTCTTGGATAGGGAGGAATCACGAAAAGCGGTTTTGAGTGCTTGCCTGTCTCGAGTCGCAATTAAAGTGACGACTACTTTCTAGCTGATAAGTCAGTGTGTTTATAAGGATGTAGAACCTGCCTGCTCAGGGCGACAGACTCCGTGTTTCACTGTACGGAACACAAGTTTTGCAGTCAAGTGAAAGCGAAGGTTCGATAGTTGCTTTTCCTGAGTTTGCTTGTCAGTGATTAGTCGGCAGACTTGAGCGGTCCGTGCGTGGCTATTCCTCTTGGCTGCTTCTCGCCAAAAAAGCCCCTCGAGCACACTGAAGGAGGTGGGCCGATTTTGCGATTACCTGATTTCGGAAAACCTGCCCGTTGCATACAATTAATGAGGAGAAGTGTTCTGCTTTAAAAATGTGGGGAACGCGTCTCGTAAGGTTAGAAGCTGTCGCGACATTACGATTTATCGCACCTCCAAAATTTATACGATGCCCCCGTCACAACCAGCAGTAATATACGTCTATATTTTTTTTAAATCATTTTTAGTTTGTCCGGTTACGAAATATTATTTGCCCATCATTTACTCAATATCCCCATTGAGAGCTCGAAGTCAAGTTTGATGCAGATAGGGTCTTGCGTGAATCTCAGATGGAGACTGTCTCTCCAGTTTGTCCGCGTTTCTCTCCGTACTGCTGGCTAAAATCATTTGGTCGAGTTGAAGTGGTATCTCACTTTCGGTAAAATACCTTTCATTCTTTAGTACACCTAATAGCTAGACCACTAAGCTCAAATGTCAACCCAAAGAATACTCTAATATCGCTTTAGTGCGACATGATACGTAGGATCATACAGAACCAGCGTATTCGTCAAAATGGCTCCGCGATTGCTACTAAAACCTGAATTGAAATACAATTATCAGCTGCTTAGTGGGGACCGAACGAAGCGATTTACGGCGCGAGTCCCTGGTTTTGAGAGTGTACGTCTGTGTTGCCCAACTCCGCTGGGCTGTGTGTTTTCTTGTCAGTGGGCTGTAGCAGCCTGCTTAGGCGCGATTCCGGGCGCTGGTGGTGGCTACATTGCCGTGTTTTATTTTTTTCCTTTGTGTTCTATGGCGAATAGAATTTCTCCAGGATTTCAAGAAAGCATTGTCCTATTTTTGGGAACAAAAAGAAACAAATGAAAGCCATTTTAGGTGGGTCCCTGCGCGACAGAACAAATGCAATAGCATTGTCTGTTTTATTTTATGTTGGATTTTTTACGGCACCATAAACTCAGCCGTGTCAATCTACAAAGTTCTTATTAACTGTCGAAAATATTTGACCTACAGGATAGCCGAACTGCATGGGTATTCCTCACTTACAACGTGAAATTTAACGAGTCTCATCAATCGAACAACATATTGTACGTACCCCACGGTGACGCGTTATCCGAACAGGATTTGAGAAAGGCCTCAAATAACACAGCGTATCTAATATACAAGGTCGACGATAGTCACTTCACGATGATCGGACGGAATCCGGCTTGTTTTGGGGCACGTTTTGAAGAGAGCTGCTTTTTTGCACAGCACAAAAGCAAATAAACGAACGTGGCTATTCCGTCCCCATACTCCGAACCCGACCCTATCAGCTGTTTTTCGCGAAAACCGGGAACACAGCCGGGAAGGCTTTTCGTAAATTATCTCAATGGAAATAACCCTCGATGAACGTCGAATGGCCCGCGTCGCAAGCTGCTTGACGTTCGCTCTCTTCGTTCGTTTCCCGCAAAGGCCGAGCAGGCTACGAGCCCTGGTATTCCCTGGTTCTCATGGTGGAAGATAACACAAAAAGGGTAAGCATCCTGAACAGACAAATAAAGTAAAAGCTTTCAAGAAAAGCCGGCGAACTCCGAATGCACGGCTGTCGTGCTGAGCCGAGTTTCCACAGCTCAGGCGGATGGCAGAAATTTCTGGCTGATAGGGGTCGCTCGAGTCGCAAAATGGCGCCGGCCAGCAAGCTATTTTTGCAAAGGTCTGTAGGCCACCAGTACGCTTCTGCGAAAGTCATGAATATTCCAACCCGATATCGTTTCATGACCCCTTTAAGCTTTAGCACCCGCAAAACCACCCACTCTTTCCACTTCAGCTGAACGAATGCTGGAGAGGATGTGGATGGAGAGGTGAAAACCACGATGCACGGCGAGCAGGAAGTTTGCGGGAGAGCCTTCCCTTCTACTGCTTATGCTGCAACAAACTCTGGAAGTTAATTAGGTGTAGAGCAGCTGTGTTCATGGTCTTTAAAAACTCATTTCAGTAGCTGTCTTGATGTGTTTTTGTTGTATAATTCTTTTTTTTTTGTAAATTCCACGGAAGCTTTTTTTTTTTTATTTATAAAAAGAGAAATGGTCTTCGGTACTTTTATTTTAGCCATCCAGCATTACGAGACACCCCAATTCAGGTTTGAATTTCTTTGCCAGCCCTCTCTGTGGCGCGCCAGGGTGCTTCCCAACACTTTGGCAAAGAGGTGGGAAAGGGGGAGCGACAGGCCGAAAAGTGCCGATCTGTGCCAAGCGTATTGAATGTGCACCAGACATTGCCCGCATTCGAGTGGGCCGAGGCCACGTGTCACTTTAGAAATATGCTCGGCAGTGGGAGGAAAAGCTTGCAGTTCAGTTCGCAGTCTCAGCAAAGAAAATGGTATCTATAAGCCAGAGCGAGCGTTCGTGCGCTCACAGACGGTGTACAATGCACGAAACTGTTAGTGCGAACACAACATTGACTTCTTTTTTTTTTTTTTCCAGACAGAGTACTGACGGGTGAGCGAGGTCTTTCCACCCCGCATGCCGTTTTTACAACTGCCTTCCAATTCGAAGAACACAAATAGGAAAAAAAAAAAAAAACAGGAAATCGCTTCTTTTTACTAACAGTGTCGCGTCATGTATACACATATGAAAGCGAGCGCGCATTTCCCTTGTTGAACTAATGGAACTTGACTTACCAGACAATGGGGTTGTCGAATGGATGGCAGTAATATCCTCCTGCGTGAGAAATAAGAGATCTTATGCACGAGAAAGGTAATTAAAGCCGACACACAACAAAGATTTTAACTACAATTTCAAAGGTTCCATAAAGAACCTATTGAAGTTTAATGCAAAAAATACATGGGGAAAATTACAGTTTTTTTCGGTGAGCAGAAATATTCCAATTACACGTAAAAAAAAACTCAAAAAGACTAAATTTTTTTTTTCTTAAGAATTATGCATGATAAAAGTGCAAGTTCACTCACCAGAATACGAAAGTAACCTCGTCTGTCCTGATTTTCAAATAGTATTTTGTTATAGCTACCGATGTTACATGCTGTTTCACGGAACGCCGGCCAAGTTGCTCCTGCGGACAGTGTACATCGCATCGAAAAGTTGACGCCATACTGGTCTCTGCCAAAAGGTTTATTTAGCAAAATGAACAGCGTTCGGTATGATTAGGCTCTTGGTTATTTTCGAATAATGAACGTTTAGCTGACCCAATTTAAAGTCATGGTTTCAATTACAAACTTTCTGTACATAATCGAAAACCGCTAAATTGGCCCAATTTACAAAATTACGAGTCTTGAGAAGCATATTAAAACTTTCCGAAATGACACTCAAATAAGAGTTCCCGGTTTGTAGACTTTCCAGTTTTAACTGATAAGCACCAATAAACATCCGTCGGTGTCAAAAATACCAAATCGGTTAAAACCGTATACCGATTTGTGAAAATGTTTTCTCTACGCAAAGACTGTTCTTGCCGAAATTCTCCCTGAGGCGTTTGTCGGGCGCATGCTTTTACCTGAAATTAAGCACCTCGCCAGTGCCGAATCAGTAGACTCACTAACCTTGGGGAACAGGCATGAGAGAGAGAGAGAGAGAGAGAGCTAATCAGTTAGTCGGTCACCAGAGATTTCCCCAGGAATTGCAATTAGGGGGGGGGGGGGGAGGAGGGCTGTCTAATTTTTTTTTTTTTTTTTTTTTGGGGGGGGGGGGGGCATTGAGAATAGAGGAGTCGTTGCGAATTAAGGGAATGCCATCAGAAAAACAAGGGGGGGGGGGTATACATCCCCCCCCCCCCACACTAGGGAGTGTGTAGGGAAATCACTGTCGGTCACCACAGATTGTCTTTGTTCTATTCCAGTCAGAGCATGCCGACAGCGTTCGAAATTACACTGGCAGCCGTTATCAGTTTGCGAAGGAAGCAAGAGCAACTTGCCTTCCTCGTGGCAGAAGCATTTTGCTTGAGAGTGATTCAATGATTGTCATGACGCGCAGCGCCCGTGTTTGTCGTCTATCTTGTGTACGTTTTTTTAGCGCTTTTAACCATGGTTCAATACGGAGCAGAAGTGTATCAAGCTACGAAGACAAGGAAAAGCTGCGGATAATTACACTAGAGAGTACTCGAACTGTTGGCCCGCGTTCGGACTCGTTGTCCATGCACGTCTTGCAAGTAGTGTGCACCACGGCATTATGATAAGCGGGAAGCGTAATCAGTGCGTATCCATATTTGAATATAAATCTTAACTCTCAACTTGTTCTGATTTTTTTTCACCGATAATCACCAATTTAGCGTACGTATGTTACATACGTGCGCTAAAAATGGTGATTATCGGTGAAAAAAAAAATCAGAAAAATTTGAGAGTTAAGATTTATATTCAGATTGCCGAAATACACCCAGTTTTGAAAAATATTATAAACACCTAAAAAACATCCGCCGATGTTTCTCATAGATAAACGCTGACAAATCTATGGCCTACTTATGTTATATATTTCTAAAGTGATTAAAGTGAGTTTCTAACTGAAACCATAAATTTAGATTTACTAACTAAAAGTTACCTACTCAAAAGCTGAATAGGCTTTTTGGTAGACAGTTTTCGCAAGAACAATTTCAGGAGCTACCGGTATATAACTAAAAAGTTGAAGCGAGTTTAAAAAAGTTTATATTCAGAAAATAGCGGCAAATAGGGTGATCGGTAGCGTCTGTCAAAAATAACTGGCCTCGATTTTTCACTGAACATAAAAAAAAAAATAGAAACAGTTTCAAATATTTGAATTGGATAATTCTAAATTATCAAAACTTTGGCACCTGATCCCAACCAGGGAAGACTGATATGGCGCGTAGTTTATTTTTGCGGCGAGAAAACCCCGATTCGGATTTATCTCAAACGCGGTGTACTACAGGGTGGAACAAGGAGACGGCAGGCTCTTTAAATCGACCGGAAAATTCGGTTTCTTAACCTATCGCGCTACGACTTTGTGCAGCGTTGCCCACAGATGGTGCATTTTTTTTGTAAAATTTTCAAAGAGCGAACTTACCTGAGGAAAAAGTAAAGAAAGAAAAAGGCTTAGCTCCTATGGAAACGCAGCGACGCCACCGGTCTTCAAAGAGCACGGCGCCGTTTCCCACGGGACACAAGAGGTGGCGCAACGAACGCCGCCAACGAACGAGCATACGGCGCGCCAGCGTCTTTAGCAGACAATCTTTTCGACTCAAAAGCGGCGCGCGTTCCGCAGGCGGCGACAGTCGCAGAAACAAAAACAGGCGCGGTAACAACAAGCAACTGCAGTTCCTTGTCTGCTAAATACGCCGGCTCTTGGAGTCGTCTGCTCGTTCGTTGGCGGCAGTTGGCGTCGCGACCGCTTGCGCCATCTCTTGTCTCCCGTGCGAAACGGCGCCGTGTTGTTTGAAGACCGGTGGCGTCGCTGCGTTTCCATAGGAGCTAAGCCTTTTTCTTTCTTTACTTTTTCCTCAGGTAAGTTCGTTCTTTGCAAATTTTACAAAAAAAATGCACCATCTGTGGACAACGCTGCACAAAGTCGTAGCGCGATAGGTTAAGAAACCGAATTTTCCGGTCGATTTAAAGAGCCTGCCGTCTCCTTGTTCCACCCTGTACATCCGTGACCAGCGGACTACAGCGGCCTGGTGACACTGACCGCGCATAGCTGAGTGAGCAGCGTGCTGGACTCACACGCCGCTAGCTGGGGTTTGATCCCCGCCAGCGCTTGTCCTTTTTAGTTCTATTTGGATTGCATGATTGAAATGTTCCAGATGACTCGAAAATCTTGTTGTTTGTTCGAGCTCGGAAACTTCTAGATACCCACGCGCTTACAAAAGTAGCTTTGCACGGCCAGCACGGCTGCTTGGGGTCAGTCGTCCTTTCGTCGCCGTCAAAGTATATCTTTGTTACTTTATGTTTCTCGGCAGAAGTTCACAGCATTAAACATTCATTTTAAGTTTATTAATCAAGTTTATGTTTCTATTCAGGACAATGTACCATCAAAGTTGCCTTCTAGGAGCTGCTTTACGAGTCATGACTCACGTTTAAATGGTGAATTAAACTCGTCAGTTCTAGAAGCAAAGGTGCGTGAGGAAGTAATAACCTTCAATTTTGACGTAGTCCCTTGCCGCGAGGTCAGCGTCGTCCCAAACAACGCCTGTGGCGATGACGTTGGCGCCTTCTTGCTCGAGGGCTTCGACCACGGCTCGGCTTGTCTTCTCGGGCACGTAGACGCGTGCCTTGACTCCCAGTCGGCGTGCGCTGTGGGCCACAGCGAGGCCCGCATTGCCGCCAGAAGACGTCACCAGCGTGTCGTGTCCGCTCTGCACCCCCTGCGTGAATTCCATCGACAGCGAAATATTGAAAGTTTGTAACAGACCGTGCCCATGAGGTGGCATGATCAGGTTTATGCAACAATTGGCACTTCCCATTGAATTGGTTTCTATTAACTATTGCTACAGGCTGGTCAAGAAGATCGATATATGTTGGATGTACGGTGCTCAACGGAACGAAATGGACAGCTTGCACGCTCGTCGGAGCACACGCCCCGCTTTAGAGGCATTTTTAGTTTCTCTGACGCAGGGGTGGCCAGACAGACATACTGAAAGAGCCGTAAGAAGGAGCCAGTTTAAGTCAAGAGTCGCAATAAAAAAAGAGGCGTGGCACTTTAAAGCCCGACCTTCGAAAAGGTTTTCCGCAAGGTAGGAAAATCCTCCTCGCCTCCCTACTCGTTTTTCCCTCACCTAGACGGCGGGGGGAGTCCTTTTGTTGCTGGCTTATCCGACCCTGAGATGCAGCAACAAAAGGAGTCCCCCCCTTAAGACGCATTCACACCGGCGATGCGATCTAGATGCGCGATGCACGACTAAACTCTGTTTCACCTTATGATGTACCGCAGGAAAGGCTACAAGCGCGAGCTCCTTGCTCTAGGGCACATCTCGGCGGCACAAGCTCTCGTGCATTAAAGGCAGCTGCCTACGCTATGAGCTCGCACTTCTAGACTTGTCTGCGGTACAACATAAGGTGAAACGGAGTATACACCTTTTCTACGAGGGCGCCGCCATCTTAAATATCTTAAATTCTGGAACTTCCGGTATGCGTCAAAACATTGCTTTCTTCTCGCCTCGACAGTAGAACGTGTTAAAATTTTAATTGCAACCGTCAGTCGTTCTTGTTATGACCCTTCTATACTTTTTTACTTGTTGGGGGTTGTAATCTCTTGATTTTTGTTCGGAAAGCATACCGGATGGGGAGACAACGTGGCTGGGTGCGAGGCTAAACGAAAAAGGTGTATAGATCGCATCACAAAAAAAGCAGATGTTCACACTGGCGCGCGCGACGAGCGAGTTTCTTCGTTGTATGTAGAATTTGGCCTTAATGGGAGCGAGAGCGACGGAGGCATATTTTCACGCTGCAAGCTTCAGGAGCGCCTGCTACAAGGCCAGGTGGGCGTGCCACCAGAACAAAATGTTGGGATAAAGGGGCCTATCCCTTTTTTTTTTTTTTGTGACGAGGCGTTTCCGCTGAAAATCTACATGATGCGGCCCTTTTCAAGAAAAGGTGGGGGGATCGGTGGCTGACAATAAAGAAAAAAAAAATCGGTGGCCGAGTGGTCTAGCGCACACCAGCTCGGAGCACGTGGAGCGAAAGCTCGCGCTGCAGAACCCGGGATCCTGGGTTCAATCCCCACCCCTGCCCGTTTCGATCTGGATGAACATCGTACCGGCGCGCGGTCGTGTATCACTACTGCCCTACGTTGCAATGGCTAAATTGCTCATCTACAGCTGGGAGACTCGTCGCCCGTTGAGGCAGACCAAGTTCTAGGCTGTATACACATACACACAACCCAATTTTTTTTCAAGAAAAGGTGAGTGCACTGCATTTTGTAATTATAGTTTCGCTTGAAAGAAGGACCATATTAGCGACTAAAAGCAACCAAATTGATATTGCACAGTTTATATTACGAGTGATGACCGATCCAAAGTGCATTTTCATTTTATGTAGACAATCTCGCTTCAGTCAAAACAGAAGTGGGACCAGATCCTCGCATTCATAGAGGTCATGTAATAAATCTAGAAAAAATGAAAGCCGTTTACAACTCCCTGTAACGCCGAATTAGAGCGCAGCTCTTGAAAATGAGGATGGAAGGGTACTGAGGGGAGTGTATACCCCTCCTCCCTCCTCCTCACCTCGTCATCCTGCCTCCTACTCCGCCACGGGGGCCACGTGGCCCCCGTGAGGTCACGTGACCTCAGGGGGGGGGGGGGGGCACGTGACCTTACGGTTACGCCGACGCCGCTCAAGCAGGAAACGGGCGCCTAAGAGCTGCACTCTAAAAAAAGTCCGCCACCTCCCGATGCATTTCATTTGCCACCGTTGTCTGCATGTATGCCCCGCATTTGCGTGGCATACTGGGAGATAATCGATGGTTCTGGGGCACATAATATCTTACGTATTACGCCTTAGATACAAGCATACGAGCGCTTACATTATTGCAGATGTTAACGGTGAATTGGGGGACATAAAGGCTTCCAGCTAGGTTGGTACTCCACATTAGCCCTTCTCAACACATAGTACATAGCTTTGACGATAGCCTTTCTTTTTTCGAAGTCAAACCAGATATCCGCATAGGCTTAGTTGTGCTAACTGTGGCTTGCCGTTTACAATATGGGGAACCTATCATAGTCATAAATTATTTTGCAAACACAAATTATTGCACAGCAGTAACATTGCACTACTCATGTTACTTTATACAGTCTTGCAGAAAAACCGAGCTCCACCTCAAGGCGCATGACTCGGACGCATTTGCAGCCGCACGGAAGACTGAAGCGCGCAAACAAAGGATCTTCAACTACAGGCTAAGTAGAGCCCGCAGGGTGGTAGGAAATGCCTTTGGCATTTTGGCACAGAAGTGGAGGATCCTGCGACGACCGTTCAGGGCAAACGACAAAAACATTAACAGGATTATTGCGGTCTGCGTCGTACTCCATAATTTTATGCTGAAGCAGTCCGAAGTCTCCGCTGCATCTATACTGCCCAGTAGGTCTGGTGGTGTGGCATTGGCGGCCACACCACCAGTTGGCGGCAACTCGAAACAGTATGTGGGTGATTGTTGCTTGACCATAGATAATGAGAGAATGGGAATGGAATGATCTACACTCCGATTCGCAATAACTTGGCGAACTGTGGAGGCCATGGCCACTGCGATCCAATAAGAGTGTCGGAGCGAGGCACGTGACACTACATCACGGGGCCTGTGTCACTGCGCCAAATGCGAGGCCCGGAGAAACCGGCTGTCGTCTGCTGGCCAAGAGTCGTCTGTTGCGAAACCAACCAACTTCAAATGAATGTCCACCGCCGCAACATATTGCCATCCGCTAGAATAGCGAGCTCATTAGGAACAGTTCATGAGACAACCATACGATCAATCTACCCGTGAATTTGGGACGGGTGCTAATTCCAGGGCCCAGTGCAATGTTTTGAGCTGAAACGGTTGATTACACGGCTGCGATCGCCAACGGCCAAGGCACTACAAGGAGAAAAAAGAAATCGAGAACGGATCTTACGAAGGAGCCGTCACTTTTTTGGTTTAAATATAATCAAAACGAAGAAATTTATGATTATTTATTCCTTAATTTTCATATCTTCTCGACAGAAATGGAACCATGTAAGTTCAATTGCTTTTAGAAGAAAAAGAAGCCTAGATCTACTTTTTGTCGCAAACAGCGCTGCTGCTGTGGCGGGAACAAGGCCCCCGTGGCCTCGACCATGCAGTGTTATCATGTTCCTTGCTCCGGCACGCTTATTGGGTCGCGAGGACCGCAGCCTCCACATCTCACCAAGTTATTGTGAAAACAAGTTTAAAACTCGTTTATTTTCGCAGTACTATGGTATCAGAGACGAGACATTCCTCCTTGTCTCACCGTTACACACAATGTTTCACATGCTTTCCTTTCTCTCATCACCATCATGCTAATGCACCCTTATTTCTGTTAACTTCTCAGAAATACAAATGGTTTGACTACTGGTGTTTATAGTGTACTGCACGCTGTTAACAATAGTATAATTAAGGGTTTTCATAACTTACAACATCATTAGCAGAATGAACTAGAAGAAACAATATGAGGTAATGATGTTTTCTTTGCGTTGACGAAGTGGTGCGCAGCAAGCTCTCACACCACTTCGTCAACGCCGGTGCAGTCACTTGGCAGGACGACAGAATATCCTTTACCCCAAAGTAAAGAAAAGGTACACTGAATTCTACAATAATCTTTTCACAAAGGTAACTTTTGTCTCATGTTCCCTTTCCTGCGAAGTGCAAGGTAAACACCATCATATTCTTGAGTAACAAGGGGTTTCAAAACGAGCTTAGATAAAAAACATGTCCTATATACGCAACCAAAATCTTTTAACAAGTAAAATAGAAAACACTGCATCTGTTATCTTTGGGAGTAGATATTCACATCTTTGGCAGAAGACATTTCCCCTATTCCCCCACCAAGGCGTGGAATTGGTTCTGGGTTTCCGCTGCACCAATTGGTCTTCTTGCTATTGGATTACGCAGATCGACAAAAAATAAATTGCCCTCGAGGTTTGTGTCACCGAGAGTGTGCTGCCATGCCTCATAATATTGCACTGAGATAGTGCAGACAGCCACATGGCTGTAAAGGTACCCTGAAACAATGTTGCAACATCAGGATTAAACTTCTCCTTGTCACCTCAAGAAAAAGCACGCTTCGCAAATAATTCATAAGCGGCACATAATAGTTCTTACATTATATCTTTGTTGCTATAAAAATTGTGCTTTATGTGTTTGCAACAGATATTTTAATAAAATAACAACTACCCTCGTTAAATGGACATTTTTCCCCACATAAAGATGGAAATTAATAATGCCTGATGAGCCTTCAGTTAGGGTATACTACACATTATGCCTGAACTCTGCTGAGCAGAGCTCACGTGTCAGAAAAGGAATACAAATTGCTCGAAACTGTGAAACTGGTCTTCCATGAGATATAAACACTTTGTAGAGTTTATTTTGGCGAGAACGTTTTTGTACGAGATAATCTTATATTTTTCTTGCTATCGAGCTTTCTCGCCCAAATAAACCCCATAGAGTCCCCCGAATTTTTTAATTTCTTTTTCGTTTTGCGAATATTAGATTTAGTGGACCCTTTTTTCATAGCGAACTGTTGTTTTCTTTTCTGATCTTTTGATTCAAGTAACGTAACTTTCTCAAACTTTCTAATAATATCTGGAACGGCTATTGTTACATTGTTGTGCAATTTTAGTTTTCTGCAATGTATAGACTTTTTATGCGGGCAGAAAAGCCGGGTTTACTTTTCTCGATCGGGTTCTAGACTTCAAAAAATGTGATTACAATCCTCGAAGAAAGTTGAAAGCTTCTAATTTTTCTAACTTGAACCGCAAACTGAATCGGCCTATCCCTAATCACTACACTCCTTCGCGACATCATACATTATGTTTTCAAGCTTGTGCAAGGTGGCCTGCGCCTGCACTTTGGCCCTAAGCAGGGAGTCCATTCGCATACAAAAATGAAAAAAAAATGTCGTTTTAGCTTTCGTTCGGAGCGCTCTTAGTGCACTGAGGTGTCCGAGACAGGTCAAGTCTTGCTGCCTCTTGTCTCCCACATCCCTGCAAAAGGAATATTTACTTTTGCAACCTGTAACTGAAGGTGCAAAATCTTTGATTTAATGCATTTCCATAATGACACTGGCATTTCGCTTTCTTACATAAGAACGCTATGTATCAATTGTATTAAAGACGGAAAACACGTATAACGTGACAAGGCATACCTTTTGCGCCGCTTTTGCCACATCTGCAGCCTGTAGAAAGAACCAGTCATTTTCTGTTACACAAGGAGATGCTTCTCTCAAACATGTTTGTTTCAGCCTTGTTAACTTGAAAAAGACAAACAAATAATACCTACCCATCAGCTGCTAGGTCTTCAAGTGGTGATGGAGGCGTCATATCTGTGGGGGAGCTGTCAGGTGCCAGAGCAATATTATTAGAGCACGACTAATACAAAATTGTTTTCACATTTTTAGGTCAATTCACGGCGGCCAAGATTAGTTTGGTGATTTTAAGTAAATTCTTCCAATTTAATATTAGTTCATATTTAAATTAATATGAATATTTAAGAACTCAAAACATGTTACTGAAGGCGTAAAGTGTGTATGCACACCAGCATGGTAAATGCAGCAGTTCTAACCAATACTATTTAGAGAGTGCATACCGTGTTGGTTATTAAGGCAATTTGGATTTTCTCTTTCTCATGAGCAGGTGACTCGTCGAAACCGTGGCCTGCAGTTGAAGTTGAGGCAACTGTCAGTGGTGCTTGTGGCAGCTGCCTGCTTGTTGAACTGCAATTCATCGATTAATGTTTAATGTCTAGTGTTCATTCTTTTTGCCCTTCTTGCTTGCATCATCCTTGTTTTCTATTATTCATCTAAGGTAACAATTGTACTTGCTTCTTTGCACGAGCTTTCTCTCGCAATATTTCATTATAAAAGAAATTGCCAGCCATGGTGGCACTGGTGTTGATGTTTATTGCTTCCGTGTGTGTTCCTTGAGTTCTAGATTATGTGGTAATGTCCTCTGGTTGTGTGTTTTGCATGTTTGAGTTTTGTGTGCCTAGCCACTCGTAGTTGTGCAAAGTTTATATTCATTTCTTTTTACGCCTTTTTAGCACTTGTGATGTCATTTGATGTTTTTTTCTTCATCTCATTTGCATGTTACATATTCTTGAAATTAATACTTAACTTATGAAAGCATTATTGTGGAGAGGTTGGTAATAAATGTTACCAGAATTCCATTTCACGACAGTCATTAACTGTTTTTCTTGTGTGCACCACAAGAATTACAAGAGACAGGCCCCAGTCACATAAATATTGGCTCCACATCACCTGTTTCTGCTCTAGGAAAGCAATCGTGCGATAACGGAAGTCTGACAATGGCTGAACGCCAACAGAATAATGCTGCTGGAAGAAGCACTTGCATTTTTAATGCAGGAATGTAAGAATGCCAAGTTAGCCGCCTCGGTGGCTCCGAGGCAAAGTACGTGCCAGCCTACGGATCTCTAGTTTGAGGGTTCGATTCCCGGTCATGTTTATTGCTGCTTACCCTGAACTTGTATCTTCATATTGCAAGCTGAAGTACACACTGGGGAAAAATGTATATACTTACGTAGTGGCGATTGCACATAGAAAACCCAAACGAACACACGGATCTCTACTATCGCGGATATCTTCACATCATGCATCAAAGAGCACGGATTGCTAATACTTACAGTGCTGACTCTGGCCGTGGCTCCACTATTGCCATCATTGCTTCCCAGTGTGGACACTTTATTAATGAAATGTCTGAGAGACCGGCACCGCTTAGACGTCTTCTAAGTTTTAAACTTTTGTTGAATGTTGAATAATGAAAACAAAAACATGACGTTGCTACTTACAAGGAGGCATATTATTTTCGCAATGATGTGAAACCTGTCTGTAACCTGATCATGGTAAATTTATTAGTGGTCTGTGCAGTAGTTTTACGTTTTCTAAACATGTATTACTAACAGAAATGGTTTTATGCACTCCTGCGTGCTGAGAAATACTGACGACAATGTATTTCCAACGCAGGGCAATCTCAAAGGCGGGTCGGCCTTTTAATAGACCGCATAAAATGGTTTCTGAACAAATCCCGATGTAATTTAGCATGGAGATGTAATAATATGGTGCCTTTTGTAAATAAAGCTTTGAAAAGACTACTTCACCTCAGTAAAGAATAAAAACAAAGAGAATATAGTAAGGGTGTAGGCGAGCTGGTGAATTTTAACCATGTTGAATAAACCTGAGACTGGGGCAGAAAAGAGCATATAAGTCGAAGGAACAGAGAAGGACAGGAAGACGTATGAACGTCCTCCTGTCCTTTTCTGTTCCTTCGACGTTTACGTTCTTTTCTGCCCCAGTCTCAGGTTTTTTCAACATGGTTAATAAAAACAAAAATGTGTTTTTCCTATACTTCACATGTAAACATGAAATAATGTTTTGGGCCTCTGTGGCGTTTATTTTGGCAAAATGAAGTGAATAATAAATAGGCCAGTTTTATATGCTTTCCATTCCACCCATTTTTGAGTCGTAATAAACGTCACTATGGCCCAGAATAATATTGTATGGCTTCTGGGAAAGAAGAGGGCGTTATTTTGCATTGAAAAAAACACTGTTCTTGGGCTTCTTTGTACTAAATCCTAGAATGATAAGTTACGAGACCGATTTGTGCGCTCCCGCTGGCGGGCGGTTCCGCCTTCGGGAACACCCGGTAGATCGCGGGAAAACAGGCCTTCTGAATAACTGCGTCCTAAAAACTTTACATTTCAAAAAAAAAATACCATCAATTAAGCTTTCCACTCCTGCAATGACCTCAACTGAGGTCGCAGTATACATAAATAAATAAATAAATAAATAAATAAAGAACATGGCACTCTCCTGTAGCGGCTGGACTATTTGGTGACGAGAGGCGCCAGTACTGCAACAATCGTTGCAATATTGGCCTGGGTCCCACGGAATCGTAAAATGAAAACAGTGGCAATCGCTACGTCGACCACTCACGTGAGCGCTGCGAAGTACGTACCTGTCATGCCGAAATTTGCAGCGATGGCCTTCCACGCCTGCTCCTTTCTGTCCCCATCTTTGTGATCGGATTCTGCTTATCGTACAGGTAAGGATACTCTTTGATAGTGTTGATTAGAGCCTCTGGGCAGAACTCTGCGGGGGTCGCTGACATGTTTGTACTTCTCGCCCGAATGCACTGACGCAACTTTCCCGGGTTTCCCGCTTTTCCCGCGAAACAAAACGCCAGATGTAAACAAACTGGCGGGTCACTTCCGAGGCACCGCTGATTGGCTCAGCCGCTCCGCGACTAGATCGCATCGCAAAAAAGCGGGGTCGACTAGCGACTGCTCAAATCGCGTCGCTTTTTTTCCGTGATGGTCGCTTTTGCGATGAAAGTTATCGCGCGACTATAGATCGCATCGCCGGTGTGAACGCGCCTTCAGTCCAGGTCCCGGGGGAGATGAGAAAAAGGGAAGAGTGGCGAGGAGGATGTGGTAAATTATTTTGTAGGTCGGTCTTTAACAAAAAAAAAAAAGTTCTCAGTGTGTGGCCACGGCGAAATCGACTCATAAAACGATCGCTCAGTATGTTTCTTTATTGCTAGACCCCATTCGTAAAACAATAACCTGCTCCAATGTGCCTATGAGGGCGCAAAGATGACAAAACGCAAGCTTTCTTTTTTCCTACGTCTTTCCTTTTGATCTTACCGGGGGATAGGATCACTAGGGACTCGGCGAGCCGCACTTGGACCCCGAAGAGCCGTAGGTACGCAAGTCGCTGTTTGACCACCCATGCTCTAGCGTCAATTCACTTACTCCTCAATTCAGTTGCTCTAGGCATTGCTAGATTAACTGTATTTGCACGAGGCCACGCGCACCGCTGGTCCATTTAGTTTCGTTGAGCACACTGTGTGCCAGGGGTCTCAAACACGCGGCCCGCTGGCCGCACCTGGCAAGCGAATCTCTGGGACGCGGCCCACAAGCATCCCGCTGCTGCGAGCAACCGTTCCCACGAACCGAGCGCCACATGCGAGATAAATAATTTTAGAGCTCAGCTCTTAGGCGCCCGTTTCCGGCTTGAGCGGCGTCGACGTCGCCGTCGCCGTCGGCGTAACCGCGGGATGCATTATGGGACGCGTGACGTCACTGATGACGTCATCGGCATCCGAATCGTCATCATCACTGATGACGTCATCGTCACCGTCACGTGACCCCCCCTCCCCCCGGTCACGTGACCCCACCCCCCGAGGTCACTTAACCCCCCCCCCCCCCCACCCCAGTACCCTTCCCTCCTCCTCGTCAAGAGCTGCGCTCTAATTTGGCGTTACAGGGAGTTGTAAACGGCTTTCACTTTTTTATATTGTCGATATGTTTCCGCTCGAAAAGGAGCTCTGCTTTGTTCACGCATTTTTTACTAATTTTCTTTTATCAAGTATTGCTTTGTCAATATATTTGCTTCTCAACCCTTTCTTATGTATATGACCCGGAATGGCAATACCACTAATACTCTCAAAAACAAGAGGTGTATTCCTACTCCCTTTGTGCCAGATAAGACACCCCAAAACTTCAGTTCGACGTACAGCGCACTGACATCTAGCCGACGGTACCAACTTTCACGATCGAGGCTTGATAGCTGTTTGATACAACTTCTTAAAATAGCTAACGTACGTGTTACTAACAAAAAAAAAAAGTTATCGTTTTTTTGTTTTGTTTTTTGTTTCATTGTGAAACCTCAGCGTTTTCTTTCTGTGATCTTCGATACATACTTTAGCTGTTTAATAAGTTATATCGCACCGTTATCAAGCCCCTCGTAAAATTTGGGGCCTTCTGTTTGACTATAGTGCGCTGTACGTCGAAGTGAAGTTTTGGGGTGCATTATATCGGACAGAAGGGTGTAAGACGACACCCTTTTTTCTTAGAGTGTAAGTGCGAGCTCTTGCTCTAGGAGGCACCTCGGCTGCCTGGACTCTTCCACTGGAGGAGTAACGGCCAAAGATAAAACTGTAAGCTCGGGCTTCTAGCCCGCTGTCAGACCATACCTTTAAAATTAAAGTATTTTCTTATAATGCTCCTATAAAAATTGTCACAAAATCAAAAACTGCCGCATGAAGAGATATTATTTTCATGCATGTTCAGCGTAGTGAATTGTGCGACAGGACAAGGATGGTGTGCTTGCTCTCGTTTCATTGAAAACTGCCAGTACTGTGGTATGGTTGTGTTTTAAATCTTTTTATAATATCAGGCGTGTGCCCAAAGTAGTAGTACATGCAAATGAAAGCTAAAAAGGGCAAATCGATGAGCTCACAGAAAGCATATAAGGTCCCTTCGATGAGCTCACAGAAAGCATAAACACCGATGCTGTATGTTTGTTTATCTTTTGTCCCATAATAGCAAGATATTGCCCCCCGCCTCCGTTGGCTCTCGTCCTTTCGGTGGTGGGCTACCTGGCCCCCATATTTTAATGTGTTTGAGACCCCGCTGTATGCAATACAAAAAAACCGTGTTTTCTTTTGTGGGGGGGGGGGGGGGGGGGGAACTTGAGACGTGGACAAACGTAGTTTTCCCGATAGGATTCGTGGAGAGAAGATGGCCAAGCTAAGCCCACCCCAAGGCGACTGCACATGGGCCTGTATAATGCTTGTTCTCAGAGGGGCTGACGTTCGAATCGGTTTCGTTCTTCGACCCAGTCTGAAATGCTACAGGGCAAATTCTCTGTGTTTGGTCACTGAACGGCTTAATACGTTGCAATCAAAGGAATAAGTTGCCATTCACACCGCGCATCAGTTCAACTTCCATGCACACATAAACCACAGTACCTAAAATTCGATAATTTACCATAAGACATTCTGTTAAATGTCGTTTGCGTTTGAAATTTACCTTCCTTCTATACTCTGTTTCACCTTATGATGTACCGCAGGAAAGGCTACAAGCGCGAGCTCCTTGTTCTGGGGCACATCTCGGCGGCACAAGCTCTCGTGACTTAAGAGCAGTGTTGGACAAAATACTCGATAAAAGTATTTAAGTTAAGTTACTAAATACCTGCTTCATAAAGTATTTAAAATACTACTCAAGTTACTTTCACTGTAAAGTATCTTGAGTAGAGTACAAATACTTAGAAATGTATTTCAGTTACTTTTGAAGATACTTCCGCATTGCTTAATTTGTATCGACGTCATTGACAGCGACAATTACGCAGCTACGCAAATCTGGGTTACCAGATTGGTTTATTAGCACGCAACAACACAAAACGGAAAAAAAAAGTATCATAGGGATATTTTATGCAGTTCGACTATAAAGAGCGAAATATTGTCACGAATGATAAACGATGAGGGGGTGAATAACTGAAGAAACTAAACGTTTAACGGGGCGAACTTGTTCCCAAAACAAAATAAAGAAAGGCTAGCGTCGCAGGCGTGGGAGTCGGCGAAACAGCAGGATCGACCGCTGGGGCGAGACTGACTCCGGACCGCCACTCGGACCACCTTTTGTACCCGCGTGGTTTTCTGGAACATTCGGCGTAGAAAGTTCGGCACGTAGAACATTCGTAACTCGATCAGACGACAAAATTCTCGAACTTACCAGAGTGTCAAGTTGAAGGAATAAATAAAAGAGAAGTCCGCTTTCTGGTATCGAAACCGGAGCCTCCGCGCGAGAGCTTGGGACACGGATATGAGTGACACGAACTTGGGACACGGATATGAGTGAATAGATAACAAAGAGAACTCACATAATAGCCACGGCAGTGGTCGCACCTTCTTCAAGTAGGTTGCGTTCAGAAAAGAACTCAAGGTTGGGGGACACTTTGTTGGCAGTTTGAGAAGTCATCCAGCTCCTAGTTCGTTTCCTGTACTGTATTCTGCTTATCAATGTTAGCTTACAGACAGTGTTCGCGAGAGCAATAAGTGCCGGACTGACAACGCAAAGAAAAGAAAAAAAAAAACCTCGACGTTTTGTCCTAGCGGGGTCAAATATACACAAAGCAAAACAAAAATGTCTACTTTATTGCGTGTGTCCACTTCTCATTTTCGTCTATTTGTTATTTTCTTGACACTCAAGTCTGCATTGTTCTCGTAGGTCGTTTCCCGCTCTGCTTGCGCCTCAGGGTGGCATCTTTACTTCCGTAAAACCACACCGTTTGTTTGAAGACTTTTTAGGGGGAAACTCTATAGAAACAAAAGGCGCCTTTGGGAAGGCGAGGGGAGAACCTTCACTGTACGAACTTTGGGCTGAAATATGAGTCACAGTCGGCAAAAAAAGCGATATTTTCACGAGCTCAGTTAAAGTCACCGTAACTGATCGGAGCTAGCAGCAGGATTCGGTTGCTCGAAAGAATGTTCACGTTTGGTATGAAGTGGCGTGGGCGTGCCATGCCCACGCCACTTCATACCGAAAAACTCGGAAAATGGCGGAGTGTCAAAAATGTATTTAAGATAATGAGTACAAGATACTCGGAATTGTAATTAAAATAGAGTATTAAATACTCTCCATCAAAGGTATTTGCAAGATACCAAGATACTCCAAAACGTATTTAAGATACAGTATCTTGAGTAGAGTATTTGAGATAGGCACAAGTCTGCTTAAGAGCAGCTGCCAACGCTATGAGCTCGCGCTTCTAGCCTTCGCTGCGGTACAACATAGGGTGAAACGAAGTATAGCGCCGTTATAAGTTATCATGCGTTTAACACTGTAACCAAATTCAGAGAAGACCAGGTCTCAGTGGCTTACTTTTCTGCTAGCAAAATTGTAACTAGTATATGTCCTCGATCACGGAAGTGTACGTAAAGTGCGCGACACAATTAGCAAGAACAAACAATCTAAAATCTCTTTCTAAAAAAAAAAAAAAAGGATTGTCTGCAGAACGATTAGTGTTGTGTATTGTACTGATCAAGGGCATCAACTTAAAACGATAAGATAGGAGTCGTCGGACCGTAGAATTCAGCCCTGGAGAATGTGACTGTAAACTCTTCAAAGCAGCTCTTGACAGCTCTCTTCTGTATTTCTTGAAGGCAAACGTTCGGCAGCCTTCTGCTTGCTAGGAATAGACATGAAGCGAAAGACAGGGACTCTAACCAAAAATGTAATAAACATTTTCCCGAGGTTTCGGGACCAGTTCGGTCCCTTGTTCACGGGTGAGACTCACACTGAGACTCACCGCGCTCCTTATGCGATATGCACCGTCGCATGTGCGCTCTGCGCGCCTGACTTGGTGCTTCCATCTGTCCGTGAGTGGAACAAGTAATCGTTGCGGGAAATTTGTAAAAGAATCCGCGAACGCAAGCCCGCGTCGCCTGCTTTCGTTTTCGTATACGTATATATCGTGAACATGGGTGTACCAACCGGGGAGGGGGGCCAGGGGGGCGCTTGCCCCCCACCCCCGAAACAGCCACCACTGGGCAGGGCAAACACTGGCCGGCGGCGCCCAAGGGATACCAATCAATGGCACCGGCCCTGGGCGGGGGAGTCTGGTTTGCTCCTTTACTCAAAAACAAGTTGGTACGCCACTGATCGTGAACGTGATTTAGGGAAAATCCCCAAGGCGTTGTGGTTTTGTAAAAGGATGAATGGATACTTTGAAGTTTCCCATTTAATTCGAGGACGGAAAGAGGGGTGGCAAAAAGGGGGACGTAATCTGACATCTGCGGAAAATGACGCTGAACATAGAGACATCATGAACCACACAAAAAACGTGAACGCACATGCAAAAACTCTACTACAGAAAAGAAAAAGTGTACATGTATTATTAGCGTGTGTGTTCTGTTTCTTTCGGACCAGTTTCCAACCGAGTACAAATCATCCGCACTTCCGCGCTGATTCGGCGTCAGGAGAATCTTACGTGTTGGCAGAGCCGGCTGAGCCCGCGCATTTTGAAGGACCCCGTGGGCTGCGTGTTCTCCAGCTTCAGGTAGACGGGTACCCCGGGCAGGTGCCTCCGCTGCAGCGTCAGGCTCTCGAGGAGGGGCGTCCGGCAGTACAGGGCGATCGGTTCCCTTTGACCACGTGATTGATTACGCTGATCGTCGCTGGCGGCCATCGTGCCTGCACACGCGGGTGGTGGCTCTTCGACATCGCGGCCGACGGATCTGCCACTAAATACATGCGAGCGAAAACCACGCCAGACCGCGCCGCTCGCGCCGCCAGCGACGTAACCATAGCAACCGTCACTGACGCTGTGACGTGGCAGCGTGACAAGCGGTGACGTGACAGTGTCAGCGGCGGTTGCTACGTTTAAGCCGCTCGGCGGCGCGAGCGCGACGCGGTTTTTTCTCACACGCGTAACAACAATTAAACAATGCGCGTGAACGCGTTTGCGTTCACGCGCATGCGTGAATGCATTATATTTACGCTTCAGCGTCGCCAGTTGTTATCAAAAGGACATGCTTTGAGAACGAGCGGTAAGAAACATCTCGGGTCGCCAAAACGGCCTGAATTTGTTTGCGTATAGAAGGACGAAAATGTTTAAGGTTGGACTCCATTGCGCGAAAAAAAGCTACGAATTTCGCCCTGCCGCGTTCGCTGTGCGCGTGTCGTCACGAGATTTACAGTTGTGCAGCGTGCAAAGCGAACGCGCCACCGGGCGAAGTTCGTCGTTTCTTCGCCGCATATTCGCTTTATGAAGTTCAGCCTTCATTGGAACTAGACCATCAAACAATGCGAGAAGACGCGTTCAGTCGACGAGAAGGAACTATTTGAGAGAGACACTCTCAAGGACACCCTTTGCTGAATCCGACATGAAGTAACGTACTACAACGCGCCTAGTGTTCGTGTGTAGGAATTTAGCAAAACAAGGCACTTTGCAGAGATTTCGACCTTGTCCGTTGTCATCACCGCTACGGAAAAGCCCTTTTCATCGCTCTTTGCGCGAGGCCAGGGAAGCTGGGTTTTCCCAGTTTTGCCTTCGGCCGCGCAGTGCGGAGACGGGGAGCCCCGGCATCCCTCCAGTAACGAAGTGACCGTAAAGGAGAGTCTTCCGTGTCGTCTGCTTGAAAGACTTGTTTTCAAACATTACTCGCGTTATGCGAAATCCCACTTTCGCAGTATCCAGTTAATACGCGTAATGTAGGTTGATTTTAAAAACTTCCACCGCGCTTACCCACTTCACGAATCACCGAGCACTGGTGGCGGCCGTTAGTGGCATCCACGACACCAACCACGACGGCTAAGATAGTTCACAACGTCGCACCTCCGTCCTCAGGTACGTGACGGCACCATTCCACCCGCATTGTGCAACCGTGCTACAGCTATCGCTTTCGTTTCTTCGCACGTTGTGGGCGAAAAACACAACTTTTTTCGAATCTAGTTTTAAGAAATACTCAATCTAGAGCCTCTTAAAATCCCCCGTTCCCAGACACACACACACACACACACACCCAAGGGGTACTATATCAAGGGACTTTAGACACAGCGGCTATGGCAGTAAACAGGAAGCCACGGCAACAACTAGCCTCAGTTGTTCCTCCTGCTGCTCGATCGAGGAGCGTCCTGAAGCAAAGAGCTCGAACGGAGTTTAAGCAACTTGAATCACGTCCCACCTATTCCAGTGTTTGTTTGTACATGTGTGCGCGTGAATGTATTAGATACAAAATCTATAGAAAAAAATATCTTGAAACTCAGACAAGACCGATATCTGGCTTGCGGATGAAAGAACAACGTATTCACGAATTTTTCGGTTCGCAAAGAATGCCTTTGGCTGGACTGACGAGGAGCGGTCCTCATTTCAGCGATAGATGAAGATCAAAGCTTGAAACTCTGCGCAGAGTTTGGTATAGGCTTCGATTTGGCTGGAAATTGGCAGACCGAATAATTCACTCTTTCTCAACTGCTAGCCAAACTATTCTATAAAAATGAAAACTTTCTTTAGTGGTATTGAATTTTCAAATTACGCCAGTCGCGTAAGTTCCACGAGGCGACTATCTAGAGGCATTATCGAAAAATTCCTACTTTACTTCATCCGCGTACGTGAGGGGTGAGAAGGCGGACTGGCGACCCAGGTAGCGTATTTTTCCGCCGCTTCGAGGTTAAAGGTACCTCTGCAATGGATAGCTAGCAATCTATGCTCCGCAGTAGATTGCACGAACAGTGCCAGAAAAAAGCTATTTTGCTTTTTGTATACTTGTTTTCGTAGCAAAAAAAAATGATTGAAGGCGCTCAGCAGCAATGGGGGCGAACGACGTCTAGGTGCTTTTGCACGGGCCGTGTGCCGGGGAGCTAGTGTCAAATAAAACATTATCGCCTTTGCTCGGAATAGTTTACAACCGCGAGCTGCAGTTGGAACAGCTTCGAGAGTGGCAGTCTGCACCAAAACGACCTCCGTCCAAAGGGGAGCGCTAATGCAATCGGGGAAAATAGTGCATATTAGAGGGACACTGAACCGAAATTTTGATTTCCCAAAATTAGGCCGCAGAAGCGTTGAACGGGACGCTACGAACTCGAAAACATCACTCATACATCGATATCTCAAACGAATGGCCGTACTTTCGGAAAAGAAGGGCGCGATCAAGCGAGGGCTTTGACGTCATTGTCCACCAAGAAAATTTGAGAATGAGGGAAGCGGCCTCGCTTCTCTCCTCCTCGCTTCGGTTCACCAGCTCGACGGGACGTAGCGAGGAGGAGAGGGAATGAGAATCGTGACGTGACTTCTCTCGTCGGCCTCGTCGGCCGCGTTCAATCGCGTTCTTCTTTTCCTACTTCTTTTCCAAAAATACGGCGATCCGTTAGAGATATCGTAGTATGAGTGATGTTTTTGGGTTTTGCAGTGCCCCGCCTATCCGCCCAGCCTTGTTTTGTGAGCTCGAAATTTCGGTTTATTACCCCTTTAAGCACTATACTTGATATTAAGCAGCCGAAGTGGTATTCGGACCAACCACGGTGGCGCCAATGAAGCAGCGTCAAAAGAGCAAGTCATTGGGTCCTGCCTGTTTATGATTGGTTCAGCGATAATAGAACGCGTACAGACACATGACGAACACCTTTATGGTACGCTTTTCACGCTGTCTAATTTGTCTCATCAGCTCGTAGCGTCTGAAGCGTCTGGACATAAGGTGAAACGAAGCATAGTCTACATTTGGCTCGGCCACATCTGTTGTTCACAATGGCCGCTCAGTGAACAATTTTGTTTCTCCGACGCCAGTCAGTTTTGGACGGCGGATGCCGTCGCAGCCAGCTCGGGCTACTTTTTGGGTTCCAATTACGCGGCAATGCCGGTGTGTCGAAAGCTGAATTGTCTAAACCAAGTTGGATTTTAGAGATTTCGTTGTACACACTGCACCTGCGGCATTCAAGAGTTCTTGGAAACATGTTTTGGGCTTCAGCATACAGGATGGTAGGCTTGTCAAATGGTTTGCGTGCGGTTTTTTCTCGCAGAGGGGTGGTGAAACGTCTTCATTTTCTCCCAGAGAAAGGTTAAAAAATTTTGAAATATTAGTGAAAAGCCATGTTTTGAGAAGCCGCGCGTACATTTATCGCTGTAAAAGTTATCGCGAAATAAAAAAAAAAGAATATAAGAACAGTTTATACAGGTTTCCTAATTACACCTTTTCCCATCTACGCTCGTGAATAAGTTGTTGGAAGCGTTGCATTTTACTCCTACATGGAAAAAACGATATTGGTTCGGATTTTGTTCCGGTTAATATTTTGCTCATTTATTTAAATTCCGACAATTTTATGGTTCAGTCCTGTAATGAGTGCGCTATGGAATCTTCAAGCAACTATCTGAACTGTCTGAGGATCCGATAGTGTGTTTATGTAATTTGTACGCCTGAAATTGCAGCAGTTTGGCTTGCATGGTTGTAGCGGCGTCCTTTAAGTTTTAATTTTAGCACGCCCTTCATCAACAGTAACTTTGCCCACCGCCTCGCGCGTAAACGAATGCGGTTAATTTAATTTTATACACCATATGAACGTTTCTGAAAATCACAGCCCAAACGTGCCGCCCAGTCCGCGCAATTTTGTTGCTTCGGAAAGCGAGCAAAGTACGCGCCATACGCACGAATGCTGAATGACACCAACCAGAAGCACATTTAAGGACTGGTCTGTCGATGTTTCAATAAATTACCCAAGCACCAAAAAGCATGCTCTAAGTGTAATTACAACTGCTGTTGCCTGCAACAGTTACTTTTTTTATAGCAAATACTAAAAACAAGTGGCATATGCACTCAGGTAAGGTGAGCCGATTTGAAAATCGGCGGAGTGTTCCCAACATTTCCCTCAGTGCTGGCGTAATTGACAAAACATATATTGCAAGAGGCTTGGACCCTTTCTTTTACCAGAGTACTTACTTGCTTATAATAGAAGGAAAATGAATTTAAACCAGCGCTTAGACGAAACTATCGAGTCGCGAAACGAACGTACTGAATTGCAAAAACGATTTCATATAAAACTTCCAATCGCTTCAATTTCTGCTCATAGTTCAGGACATAAGCCAAGGTCCCACTCTCAGCAAACAGAGGCTGATAGCAATTTCAGACGCATAAACGCCCCAATTAGCTTGCTGTTCGACGCGAGCGTACCGGATCAACAGCCGTGTACCATATGCTTCCCGCTGGTGACGTCACGTTTGGATGGCGGGGAAAAATAGGGAACAAACTATGTAGAACGGAAACTACCAAAATTGCAATGTCGTTTTTTTTTTGTTTTTTTTGAGAGAATACTGTTAGCTTTTTCTTGAGTGTTATTACAGGGCGGGTACAGGTGACTAAAGTATGTGCGAGAATGCAAAAAAGAAAAAGTCTACCAAAGACAGGTTTCAAAAACTTTGAAATCAGAAACAACGCTAAATATAAGTTTTCTAAAAAAAAAAGAAGAAAACAGCGGAACAAATTGGAAACAATCTATCATCACGAATCACATACATAGGAGCGGTTTGCGTCTTTATTCAGATAACGATGCAGTGATGAAATGCTCAAAGGAGGGCACCGTCTCCACACTCACAATCTCATTCGGCAATATATAAACTCCAAGCCTCAATAATTTTCACAAAAAAAAATTGTTTAAAGGTTTTTTGCTTGTTTTTGGCTGTTGTAGGTTTTCGCAGTTTTCGCTGTGATTTAATCGTATCGAACTAATTATGACTTTTTTATTAATTAGAGTGAATCTGGGTAAACGAAATAGCATTTCGGAGTCAGGAAGCCTCCAGCATATATGATGCCCTTGGATTAGGGCAGCTCAAAGATCGGCGGAGTTCTTAATAAGCAATGAACCGATGTCTAAGAACTCACCAGTGCAATGAACTAAGATGCTCCGCCCGTAGGAACTCCAGCCGCAAGCGAGCCTATTCTGCCTATGCTTTGGAACGCCAGCGTCGCCCGCGATAAAATACGCGCTGGTTGCAATCAGGGGAGCCGATTAGAAGAGCGGCTTGACGGCATGCGGAGAGACTCAGGGGCTAAGTTAGTCTCGTCCAGCCACTTATCTGTTCCCTCTTTTTTAGTTTAGTGTCCTCGACTTCAAGGGGAATACGATAAATAAATGCCTCAAAACATCTCTTAAGCCGGAATCACACAGCTCATATATCATACGAAAGACAGTCTGCAAACACGAGTGACCGCAATGTCCGTGGTTCGAATGCCGCCTGCCAAGTTTCTCCTTGAACTCATTGCCATGCAACATTCGAAGCACGGATCTCGCGGTGACTCGCGTTCGAATCTCTATGCAGACTGTCTTTTGTATGATGTATGAACAGTGTGACCCCGGCTTTAGGGTGTACTTATCTCTGATAACAATGCTTCGCTTCAGAAAAAAGTTTCGCGGCGTCCAGAGTCAATGCATGCAACGACATGGGTTTCATGATATTCTGCTGGTACCACGAAAATGATCTTCGAAGTTGACTTTGGCCTAAACCTCTGGTCACAGACACGCTAACTTGGCAGAAACCTTTTAGGGGCTTCAACGCGTCAAACTAGCAAAAAGAAAAGAACTTGCTTTTTGATGACCTGTAGGTTCTTTGAGTCGTCATAACACGAACGTCGTTATGAAAACTGTGTTGATGCCTCGTCTAAAACGGTATGACGTCACAAGGTAGGTGAGCCCGTGGCTCAAGTTGGGAACAGGACGTCACAACACACCCACATGCATGGAACATTAAGGAGTTTTAGTAGATAGTTTTCAAAGGACCGCTACCGCTACGGTAGCGGGCCTTTCAGAGCATGCATCGAAGTGGCAACGCGAGCTCTCGCTGCAAATAGCGTGGCCTTAAAACACGATCGACTAAAACTCTCTAATACCGCCAGCCGCGGTACCTGGAAAACGTCTTTGGTGGCAAGGACTCGCTGCTCTTTAGTCTCGATATAACCGTGACAGAATCCCGATATGCACCTAAAAGTACAGGACGCAAATGTCAGTGACAGACCGCATATTCAGTATGTAAGAGTTTTACTTGTGCCCGTTCTCCGATGTGGATCCCATGACGAAATTCGATCTGAATACACTCGTAATCGCGCGCGCACACACACACACACACACACACACAAAATATAGCAAGTTTCGCGCATTGTTTGTGCGCTGCGCGAAATGATCGGGGGGTTGAAAAAATGCTGTTTTGGCGTTGGAAACATGTATCTTCTGATAAAACAACATATAGCTAATTTAAAATATGCCTACATACATCTTAACTGAGCACATAAAAGGAACATTCGTAATGTTCCGTAAGTAAACTGACTTTTTTTTACTGTTGTTTTTGAGGCGGATAGGAGTATAACAAACGCGACTTGTTTATATCGTTTGTAACCATGGTGATTTTAATTTTCAAACAGCTTTGTAGCCAAGTAGCAAGCTAGGGACCCAGTTTCGTCGATGCTCAACGTGTAAAATTTAGGGGTGTGCGAATATTGAATTTTTCGAATACGAATCGAATACGAATAAGACAAAAAACGGGCTTTGAATATCGAATCGAATATCAAATATGTGTCTAGTAAACAAAAATTACAATACAAGAGGTAACAGCAGATGTTATTGCCTTTTTAAAATAAATCAATGCAACTGCATTTTACTGGGCTGCAGCAGGCTAAAGATATTTCTAGTAATGCACTCATTACAAATTATCGTGTAGGAAAATTAACTGCTCAACGTGTTCAGAAAGTAAGCGCTCCCTACGCGCCGTGACAACGTTTCTGCCAGTAGAAAGACCCTTTAGTCGGGAAACTTGCGAAATTTCACTAAAGTTTGAAGGAGTTCGACTTATGAACAGTGTTGCCCGGCGGCTACACGAATATTTTTGAAGTTTGGGAAACAAATAATTTAGAAAGTAGTTTATTTTATATTTTATAAAATTGTTACCAATGTTTACACCATATAAAAACGAAATATGCGCTTTTAACGCTTTCATTAGTTAATAATGTGAACCAGGGATGCCAAAAAACCCAACAAATAGTGGATGTTTCCTCCGCCAAATGGAGCCAACTAGCTTTTTTGTGCATGCGCACAAAAGTCGAGCTTCAGTCGAATCTTTGTCGAACATCCCCATGAAAGTTCAAAACAGTCGAACTTGGTCGCACTCGAACCTGGGCAGGTTCGCGACATCCCTAGTTTAGACTAGGGGTGTCGCGAACCGGCCGAGGTTCGAGTTCGACCAGGTTCAACTTTTTCGAACTTTTAGTGGAAAGTTCGACGAACATTGTATTGAGGTTCGACTCATGTGCGCATGCGCGACAGGCTGGCCAGTTGGCTTCGGATTGGGTGGTGATGGCTAAGGGATGAATTAAGGGCAGTGGCGATTGGTTATTTCAGTTAATACAGTACAGAAAATGAAGTTATTAACTTTTATAGTGATTAGAATTGGTTTCTTCTAGTTGCAACTGTTAATAAAATAGAATAACCCTTTGCATAAAAAAAAATCTCCAAACCTAGACATGCTTGTCTCAAGGTCTGGCCACAATGTCCATAAAGTCGAACCGGTCGAATATGGTGAAAAGTTCGCAGGTTCGTCGAACCGGTTCGACCCAGTCGAACCCCGAAAGTGGCAGGAGTTGTTGTCGATGGCGATGCAATGTTCTATTCGCAAATAGCTTTTCCTTTTTTTTTAATTTTCAAATATTTATAGTAGATACCACTCTCGAGATTTAGTTTATATTTATATTTTGCTCTCGAGGTCTATTTTATTGAATCAATTTATAAAACGCGCAAATACATAACATATTGCCATAAAAGTTCCACACAACAAAGGGCTTGGTGAAAAAGAAACCGAAACTGAACCTCTCTTGCTGCCATCGGACAGATAGAAACGGAGCAGACCGATAACGCATGCATCATTCGTTTTTCTCAGTGAATAAACATTCATAGGGGAATGCGTGGCAGGCAGATTATTCGTTACTTGCTCGAATTTTCGCAGTTTGTGCGAATTTTCGCTGCTTTTCCCGAATATTCGGCCTTGGACGAATATTCGGGAACTTCCGAATATGCAATTTTCGAATCGAATACGTTTCGAATAAGGAAAATATTCGATTCGTATTAGAAATTTCGAATATTCGCACACCCCTACTAAAATTTGATTCTTCGACGGCGGTTTAGAGCCCAGCAATGGCGCTGATTCCCAGCGCTTGCGCTACTGTGGCGACAAATGCAACATGTTCTACCAGCGCAAAAATAGTCAGTTTCGAAGCGCTTAGGTGGACAACAAAGGAAATTTACTTCCGGTATCAAATTCCCCTTCACAAAGCCCGTAATGCGTGGCAACATCGCTCATGTGACTTCGATTCTGCCGGCAGCTCAAGCGTCTCGCGGAACGTTACCAATATCCCTCTTTTAACGGTGAAATAATATGTTTGTATGTGCATTTAACGTCAGTTATTTTTTTTTCCAATTCATTAAAACTTGCGCGTCTAAAACACACACAAAAAAATAAAAAAACGTCGTTTTTTTGTTACAATTTTCGACATACACAAAGATAACTAATTCGCGCAGCGGTTGAACTATGCCAAAATAAGTTTCTTATCTTTTTACGATAAAGAGTATTTTTGGGTCTATAAAGAGTGAGAAATAAACGGAGTAGCTATGTTTCAGTCGCTGTCGTGAGGTTCTAAACAGGGTGTTCTGATAATAGCCAGAAATCAGAAAAAAAATTAAAGAATTGTCTAAAGCGATATTCTTTTTGTGAGCGATTATTCTGAGGCAGTGTATAGGAAAGCTGTAATCACAAGCCACCGGTGTAACCGGTTTGTTGTTGTGACCATGACTTCTCCGGAAGCGGCACACCGTGAGGACAGTATATTTTTAAGATTTGCAACAAGCGAGAACATTTTTTTTTATTTAAACCAAAAAAGTGCCGTTTTGGAAAATTTCTGAAATGCTGTTTAAAGTTAAAACGAGGCGCATCGACTGTATAATCACTTTGCAAAAGTATTCGTGTTACGTCGAGCGAAGAGGCCCCACAAAGTCTTCCGAAGAACTGCAGATACCTTGAGTCAACGAGACATGAAGAGATCAGAGATCCAGTGAATTTCCCAACATATTTGTTTGAGGAAAGGGCGCGGGGAAGGGGGTGTCGCGTTCCGTGTTAAGCTAAGGCAATGGCTCTCTCTTTCTTTTGCCAATTGGGCCCAGCACGAATATCAAAACTGCCTCAATTTGATTTTCAAATTGTCGGTGAATCGGTGGTGTTGGAAACGTTTGTTTTATTAATATCGAGACCTCTGGCCCTATGGCTGTCCCCTCGGGTCAGTGGGGAGGGGAGAAAGAAAGACAGGGATATAGAGCGAGAGTTTAAAGGAGTGGATTTATGCCGGCATATCGGATGAAAGAAAGAAGTGCGTTTTAATTACTCTTTGTACAGTTGGTGGTCGATTCTGTTAGCGCACCGCAGCTCGGAGCACGGGGAGCGAAAGCTCGCTCTGCAAAACCCATAGGATCCCAGGCTCAATCTCTACCCTTGCCCGTTTCAATCTGAATGAGCGTCGTATACCGGCACGCAGTCGCGCATCGCTACTGCTTGATGCATGTTGAAGACCAGGGTAGCAGTGGTGCTGCACCGTCGAAATTTTGCATTTATACAGCGGAGACACCGGACACCCCTTGGGGCTGAATTTTCGCCGTCTAAACAGACGCAACCCAATTACCTTTTGGCCTATGTCCAACGCTCCCTGAACCTGCGCTCAGGTTCGGGGAGCATCGAGACTCAAAAAGCACCAACACCTTTTCTGAAAGCCTGTCTTTGCTTTTTCTCTGTCTGCAGAACATGTACAGCACGCTTCGTGAGTGCTTGTTGGCGCACATCGAGGAGAACAGGCCCGAAGCCGACATCAGCACGTCGCCCTCGGCGCTCGAAGAGCTCTGCAACATGACAAACCTGGCGGGGCTGCCGGACATCCAGAGGGACGCCGACGCCGACAAGGTATACATACACGGGCCACTAAATAAGTGACTGTAGACGTTGTTTAACTTCAGGTCCTAGCGCAGTCAAAATATAGATGACAACAAGCGCCTACACAGAAACTACAAATGTAAAATCACGGCACACTCTCTGTGCTTGAGTAGATGAGCCTTGCTTAGTCAAGTTTGTCGGCCGCTCATGGCAAGACAGAACAGCCCGGATTGTCTCAGCCGGTGTAGGACGATGATCCGACTACTCCGCCAGACATACTGCGGCATTTATTATTGGGAACCTGGACATCAGCGCACAGCTTTTGCAGTGGCGTGGACCCGAAACACACTCTTTCGCTCGGGAGAAGTTTGTTTCGGCGTCTCGCCGCAGTGGGGCGCCAGTCACGTGGCTCTCCTCTCATTCGTTGTCTGCCGGTCCACCTTTTCCATTTCGGCGGCCGCTTCTCGTGGCGACCTGCCAGGATTTGTCAGTATATGGGAGGCTATGGCTCAGCTCGTGCGCTGGCTTTGGCAGTGCTTTCTTTCACCCAGTCTCAGCTGAAACGCTGTTTCTAGCAGGCTGACCGGGGTTCGAGTGATTAGGTAGACCTAAAGATAGCTGCCTTTGTCTCCACTGCACTCGTCCAACGCGTTCGAATGCACTCGTCCTGCTCTTCGAATAAATTGAGCGGCACTGGCTGCAGGTGGTTCCCTACAAAGCTGGATCAACGTTCTACTGCGCCTTGTCTAACCTGAAGATCTCGCCACACGACTTTCAGAGGACATACGACGTAAGTATTTTCTCGTTAAGGGCTTTAGTTGAGCTCGTTGGTTCATGCCGAGTTAATGGGCAGAGGCAGCGGTGTCTTCGTCCCTTTCTGACCTTCCTATTTTGTCAAGATTATTCAGCTGACCCCAATAACTGTTTTCTCGCACAGTCGCGATCGCGCGTAAACTACATGATGCTTTTATTTTTTATTTGAGGTCAGGTAAATGGACATTGCGTATTGATTTGCTTATGCTGCAAATCGTACAAAAGAAAAAAAAAGCTTTTTTGTGTGTGCGAAATTTAAGTACGCATTGCTGAACGCTTATTCACCGCCCAAATGTAGCGCTAGCGCTTCCAACCCGATACCAAAGTTTCAGAAATAACCGTTATCTTACACAAAAGTTGTAAACGATTTTCTGAAAACTTCAGTGGGAATGGCGGTTGATTCTGCCCTCAAATACATGGAGCTGAATGGCTCGTTACCGAAAATCGTCCCAACATTAAAATTTTCAGAGAATGACTTAAAACTTTTGAATACGAAAATGGTTAGTGCTGAAACTTTGGCATCTGGTTCGGACCGCTAGCGCTACATTTGGATAAAAACTGAATGTTTAGCAATATTTTTTTTTTTTTTTGCGCGGTGAGAAAATTATTATGTAATTGCTTTTTGGGGCCGCGCTTTATTTTTGATGTGATGAAGTAGTGGACATATGTTTGTACGAGCGAATTTCTCGTGCGCTTTCTCTATTGTTGAATCATTTATTCATGTTTGCGATTTCATCCTGACGGACACCTGTACGTTACAGCAAAGATATTGACGAAGAGACAGATGCGTGATTTGCGCATTTTTGTTTGTTCTTGAGCAATAAAAAAAACCCGGCTCACTTCAAGACGACTGCTGTCGGGCCTCCAGTATTTAACCATTTATAATTTGCGCAAAATAATATAATGGGACAACATGGATCTGAAAACGTCGCTTTTCTTCGCGTTTTAGTTTTTTCATAGTTCAATTGAGTAAGACATTTTGAACCGTCGCTTGCTCCTCGGGAGAAGATGACCTTGAACATCTCAAGGCCCGTTCACACAGAAACTTCCTCGCGTTACGGGTCGAGCTACAACCGCGAGTCACGGGGATATTGCGCTTCGTATGAACCGTGTCAACCAACAGACGCTTTCGAAAGATCCCCAAAGACCGCGAGCGAAGTCATGCACGTTCCTCTTGGCCCCTGGCAAATATCTAACGCGTGGTACTGAAGGCGGAGACATACAGGGAGGAGGTAACACACAGTTGATCGCCTGCTCTCACCCGCTCGCCTGCGCATCCTCCATCGTCTGTACGGTGCCTCAAAGGCGTTTTCGACTGGTGTATTTAGCGTCCTATCTCGCTCGTACATCAAAGGTCCCAAGCTGGCAGCAAATGACGTCACAGAAGATGGCGTGTCATGTTGTCGGATGTCGTGATCCTGGCGGTTGGTGAAGTGCCGGTAAAAAGTATACACATTTCCAAGTACGGCCACATGGTGCAGCCATCTTGCTCGCCTGGGGGTGCGCTTGGACGCGTCATAAACCGATTGGCTTCCGTAATCGGACTACGGTTGCGCCCAAGCCCACCCGAAATGAGCAAGATTGCGGCGCCCTTGCAAACCTGTATACACGTTTGCAAGTCCGGCCTCAGGGCGCCGCCATCTTGCTCAATTGGGGTGCGCTTGGGCGCGACCGTAATCCGATTTCGACGCGCAAGCAAGGATTCGTAATCGGATTATGACGCGTCCAAGCGCACCCCAACAGAGCAAGATGGTGGCGCCCTGAAGCCGGACTTGCAAACGTGTATACGAGGGAACGCGAGTGTTCGCATAGACATTCCGTTTAGCCTTAAACGTAGTGTCTAGAGTACCGTCCGACGGCACTCTGGCAGAGCGTTCAAGTGCCGTCGGACGGTACTCCACTCACACGTTCAAGTGCCATCCGAAAGTCTCCTATAAAACGAGTTCTCAAAACGAGTTTTTCGAAGCGGAGTGTAGCTTAGTGTCTCGACACTGGCTGTTCGCTTCTTGCAATAAAGAAAAAAAAAAAAAAAAAAGCGGAGTGTAGCTAGTGGTAAGATGTCTGTCTCATCAAGTGATCCCGGGTTCGATCCCCGGTGCGGGCTTATTTTTTTGTTTTTGTTCTCTCGAACATTTCATTTTGCCGACGCATTTGGCGATATTCACATTTTTTTTTTCTTTTTTACAGTTAACACAGGATAAAACGAATGTTGTCGCCGAAATTTCGCTGAACGAAATGGTATGGGACTTCGTTTCCGGAGGTGCATGGTCTTCAAACCATAGGGCGCCCTATGGTTTGAAGACCGGCGGCTTCGCTGCGTTTCCATAAGAGCTAAGCCTTTTTCTTTTTTTACTTTTTCCTCAGGTAAGTTCGCTCTTTGCAAATTTTACAAAAAAGAAAAACACCATCTGTGGGCGACACTGCACAAGGTCGTAGCGGGATAGGTTAAGAAACCGAATTTTTGCGGTCGATTTAGAGCCTGGCCGCTCCTTGAATCACCCAGTAGATACTGGTGCGCGCTGCCGCGCGACACCCGTTTTCATTGCTCGTGTGTCCCCTGCTCGTCGCAGAGTTCTAATACCCGCAGCTGCTGCTTCCGTTGACTGCCAAGCTGGACAGCGACCTGCAACAGGATAGGCGTCTGCCACATCCAACCCGCTGCTGTGATACCGCTAGGATCGTGGTCGGCGACAGCATGCCACTTGTATGACGTCATCGGGAGGAAATTTAGGGACTTTTTGGGACCCGATAGACCAAACACACCAGTCGGAGACACGTTCCAGGCGCCATAGTCGTCTACTACGACTATCCCCGAACAGGGCTTTCCCGTCCAGTGGCGTACCACAACTTGTTTTTGAGTGGGGGGGGGGGGGGCAAACCAGACCCCCCCCCCCCCCCCCCCCAGGGACGGAGGCCGGTTCCCTTGGTATCCATTGGGCGCCGCCCGCCAGTGTTTGCCCTGCCCAGTGACGGTTGTTTCAAGGGGGGCAAAACAAATGTCTTGCCCCCCCCCCCCCCCCCCGGTTGGTACGCCAATGTTCCCGTTATTCCTTTCGGCGCCGCTGACGGTGCTGGCGTGTTGCCCCTAATTAGCAACGGTTCTCTTCTTTGCACGCGACGTAGGAAGCAAGCAGACGCTACAGTGTGAATGGGCTTTTATCACGTGGCCTTTACGCTGGTTCCAAACATTACAGGAGTGTGCCAAGCAATTCAAGAACCTCATTGGAAAATCCGACGACCAGGTGGACTAGACGGCGCTGCGACTATCGAAAGGAAAGCATGCTGTTGACCAACACTCGGGCTCTATTTGTTTATTAAGTTTTCGCATAAGAAATAAAGATATTTGCACGCAAGAAACGATATAATTTTATATTTTCGGATGAAAAAATAAACCCAGCAACGGCGTTTTTTAAGAACATTGCAAACTGAGCCGTCTCTTTGGGTGACGCCCGAGATTTTCTAGAGTAGGTACTTCCTGCTCTCTGCTTTTTCTAAGCTCGTCGTTTTGCCAGTGGCCTCTGTAGCTTTGATTTTCCCGTAGGACCACTTTGGTCCCACACCTGATGTGATGAGATTTTAAACGCCAACGTCTCGGTATTTTTCAGAAGAAGAGCAAACACACTGTCGTTATCCTGTCGCACATTTCACCATGCTCAACCGGTATGAAAGGAAACATTTCTTTATACGACCGCTTTTTTTTAGTTTTTTTTTTTAGCAGAATTACAAGAAAGTACTTTTATCTTAAAGGTATTTGTTGATCAGTAGAAGACCGAGCGCATATAGCTTTATTTTTGGCAGTTACTCCTGCTGAGTGAGAGTTCGTGCAGCCTACAGGTGCGCCCTTGAGCAAAGAGCTTGCAGTAGTGGTGTTGTTCCCATTGATTTATGCGAGAAAGGGCTGACAAGCAAACATTTAAACGAAACAGTACTGTCCGAAAGAAAACAGTATCGTGCAAAACGTATGAACATCAGAGTTTCTTTCCGATATGAATCGACGGTATATCACTGCAAATATTACGTTAATGTTTATGTCTCGGCCTGTCCTACTAAAATGCATCGTGTACTTTGCCTTCTCACTTACCTGAAACCCTTTGTTAGCATATTGATTGCACAGCAGGAGTGATTTCCTCAAACACAGAGCTAGCTGTTTAGTTTCGTGTAGAAGTACCAGGCACGTAAAGGACAGCACAAACTGCTGTAAATGGTTATTTTTGGCACGGGCTTCCACTCAATGTTAGAATGAATTATTTTGAGCACATCAATTTATGTATCGTTCAAGTTATAGAGGTTCTAATAAAACTGCAATTCTTAATTCAGGTAAAAAACAAAGCCTCTCTCATCCGATTATGAACGTCAATTACATTTTATGTGCAGAACATCGTAACAAAAATCGTCATCTGATCGATTAATATGGCTTCTTACACACAATCCCGCCGAATTCGCTAGGGTTCTTCACAAGTTTCCATCCACTGCTCCAGCTAACTTAGTTCTAATTTACTCACATTTATGCTAGTGGTAACTAAACAAGAGTTTGCATAAAAAAATAACCTAGAGAATAGTCCATATAAATTTTCTTGCAATACGTTAAGTATCCTTGCTAAATCTCAAACTGGAAAAATATATTGCTATGTTATCGCGGGCTATTATATTCTAGCCTCAGTTTTAGTCAGAAATTAAGGGTAATGCCCCGCTCTAGAGTGCTTTCCCTTAGCACGCGAGTGCGCTGCGGCAAAGCAAGTAAGACCTGCAAATACTCTATGCTACCTCTGCCGTTGTCGCTTCACTGCAGTATACCAGTGCGCAAAGAGAAGCGCACTCAACGAAACTTACTGGCCAAGATAACTTTATTTGATGTTTATGATATTGGGCTTGTTGAATAGATTTTTTTAAGCTTTCATTTTATAATCAATTTTTGTCATAAAATTGATTGTTACAAAAGCTGCCAATTATCGAAATCTGGTAAATTATCGTCAAAGGGGACAGGTTCGAAAGTTTTTACAAAACAACAAAAACTTACGGATATCTTGCAATTTTAGTGTAATTTAAAAAGCACCACAAAAAGTGTCCTTGTTGTGCGGTAGGTATCCGAGCCAGAAGCTCCCAAATGCGCGACCTGTGACGATCGCCCAAATCCTAGAACCGGACTTTGGTCCTTTAGAAATAAAAAAAAAAAAAAAAAAACTCGAAAAACTAGAAATGATGCAAAAAATGTTTTCGTTTCGTCCTAGTGAAAATTCGCCCAGCATATATATATTTTTTCAAAAGTTTTTGAGACACAACATCTTTTTCCTGCATGATTTGTAATGAAATCACCCCAAAGTGAAATAAAGTTCTGGCACAATGTTGGCGCCAAGTCCTCACATTTTGGCAATATGTTGCAAAGTAAGCACTTTGGCACAGTTTGGTGTAGCAATCACATCACCGACAGCACTGAGGCCTCTTCTACTGTGGCCTGTATGTTTTGGGATTTCTTTATGCAATGTTTTCAGCTCTTTCCTTGCCAAACAAGGACATGCTTTGCCGGGACGACTGATGCCCCTGCATTCTTCACTTTTTCTAGGGACAGCATTGTGTGTGAGCTAGAACGCTCTGAAGCAATCTTTGGTGAGAATCCTTTCTTGGTGTAAAGAACAATTTTTTCCCCGATTGGCACCTTTTTTTTTTTCTAACAGTAATTTGCTCCCACAAAACATTCGGTGATGCACTTCGCAAGATCGCTCACTTATTCACTCTACACACTTTGGTCGCACACATTTATAGGCCGCCTTGGCCAAAATGTATTCGGACTTGCAAATAGCCGCATTCGATCGGCATCCGCAGCCCCGGACATCTGCATCCGATCTGCAATTTGCCAACTTTTATTTGTTTTCATCTGCATCCCCCAGCTGACTGCAGCTGATCCGTGGGAAGTGCTATCTTTGCTCCCAAGGCTAACCCATCTCATGTGTCATTCTCGAAATTGTGTTCCAGGAGGGTGGGTTTTCAGCCCCGTCATACGAGGAATCGCCAGAATCACGTCAGGTCTCAACTTTTATTGATTCCATCCAGCCAATACACAGAAACAACACACCTTACACATCCACGTGCTAAGGAGGCTGCTGCGAAAGGCCCATGATTATGCATCGACGTGGCCAGAGGACCACAGGGGATCGAGGTTTTCGTTCTCACCCGATTGATTCGTTCGCGAGGCTGCGTTCGCAGACTGAGGGCACACAGAGATCGAGTAAGATTTCTTTCGTAGGCGAGTGATAAAGTAAAACATCTCCCAAATAACAAAAAGGATCCCAACAAATTGTCCAAAACCGGTAAGAAATATGGCAAAAGCAAAAAGCAACTATAAAGCATCTAAAAAAGAAAATGCTCATCAGCCATAGGCTTAGTCTGCTTGGGATGCCCCAAAAATTACCTGAAAAGTGTAATCAAAAAATAGAAACAATAGAGAATGAGGCCGTAAAAAGCAGCAACAACTAAGAGTTCAATAAATAACAAAGAAGGTGTAAAGGTACGAAAACAGTGACAAGAAGGATGCACAAGCTGTGAACTCCCGAAATATTTGCGCGGTGTCTGTATTGCTTGACTAGACCCTCCTCTCACAGCCATGTGCCGCACAACAGCTGGCAGGAGCGTTGGGGACGACGGGAAAGTGAGAACAAAGTTGTTGCATGGAGGCTCATGGTGGCAACAGCAAAGACCTCAACAAGGATTGGCGTCAGAGAGGGTCGCACAGGCCCGGAGCATGTGGGAGCACATACTAGAACAAAAATAAACGTATGCCCGCATAAATAATAAAAAAGAAAAAATGCAGACTTTCAACAGGGATTGTAGCAGGCTATGAGACTCTGCTGACTTGGGACCACCCAACAACGAGGGGTGTCTCAGGCCATTTGTCGCACTTCGAAGAGATTGCGTGGAGAACCGCTTTGAGACCTACGGTCCACGAGTCCCTTTCCCTAGGCTAAGTAAAATAGTTTTTTATTCGTAAAGCTGCGCAGAACTGGGGGCCGGAAGTGTTGCCCTCCCAAAGTCCTAAGACAAACACGTCCAGGATCACACCTGCCTTATTCCTTTCTGTCCTGCTGCAGTAACAGTTGTTGCCAAACGAGGATCAAAGCAGAGTTGGCGTACCGTCAACCTTGCTTCGAATCTTTAACCGACGCTTGGAAAGACGTCAATGCCTTGCAAGGCGAGACTGGCGGAAAGTTGTTTCCCGGGCGTGTCTCGGGTTGCCGCGACACCAGTACTACGTTTATGTCCATGCACAGACCTCCACAAGGCATTAGAAGCTCATACCTAGAACCTGAGGCACTTCCCTAGAAACGCACGTTTAAACACGACACGTCCCACGCAGAAAGACAAAAGACAGATCCGGCGTTGGCCAGATGTCTTTGCGGCCGCAACGGCCGGAATAAACATGTTGCCCACATTGTAATTTAGTCTTCTTTGTTTCAAGGGCAGGTAAGCAAACGAATGACTCACAGTTCTGACACACGCCACCCTAGAGACAGTCTAGAAGACAAATGCCCCACAACACCAAAAGCATGCGAGAAAAAATGCATGCGGAAAAATATGCACACATACACGTACGACCATCGAGAAAAAGGACTCATAACGCAGACCCAGGCTGTACAGCTGAAAGACTGGTGTCGCGGTGGTTGACGACACAAATGCGCTGCCGCCAGGCTTCTATAACGGGGAAAAAATACGAGCCTGGCATCGCAAGCGCGGCAAAAATCTTCTGACGTGGGGCCACCCATGATGCATCGTTGGACTTTTCCACTGTGTGTCGCAGGCTAGCGACTCTCCTAGAGTTCAAGTTTCTGAAGTCCACTAGACTGAATGAAAGCACCGCTGGACACAACTGTGGCTGATACGTACGGGACATTGATGCATTTCTCGGGTCCCATTAGCCCACTTTGAAACCCTCAGACGGACGTGTAAAGCATACCTGTCAATGCTTTTCGAGCAACTGCAGAACAAAACGAATGAACAAATGGAGGGTCGTCATTGCAGCCTCTTCTGTTTTTCGCAATCGATCGTGTAAATGGATGGCATAAATACGGTGAATGACATATGCAGCCACAAAAGTGTGATGCGCAGCCGCGGTTTTAAATCACTGGGCCTGTGATCACCAGGAGACATTTTGGATCGACACACTCTAGGCAGGAGTTGAATGGGTAAAGTTTACAATATGGGGAAATCTTTGGTCGTAACTAATCATTTGGGAAGTACGCGGGGCCGTAATTTATGTGGTTGGAATCGTTAACAAAACTTACCACCATTTTACAATATTCAAAAGGGGTGACCAGTTTCTAAATGCTCCAACAGCCGGTGCCAAGTGGGTACGCAAGTGCATTGTAATTTGGGTCAGCCAACGGAAAAAGTAAACTTAAAAAACCAAACCTCGCATCTTAAAAGAAAAAAAAAAAAAAATGCAGCCCCATCAGAAAGCGACGCTGAGCTGTACTCGCGTTCCCATCACCACAGATACGACATTACATCGTAACCAACCTTTCTCTGTTACATTGTACAACCTAAAAAGAAAAACAAAAGAAAACGGCGAAGTGAAATTGTCGTATGAAACGACCCTTTCTACAGATGCAAACGAAAAATTTACAAAATGCGAAATGAGTAAAAATACAAAATAATGCAATGGAAAAGTGAAACTATTTTTCTAAATGAACTATTTGGCAGAATCAGAAATCTGTAAAAAGGGACCACATATTAATTTGAGAGAACAGCAATCAGGTAAAGAGAATCTTAAAACGACATAAAATATATATTTCCACCTCGGGCATTAAGAAAACTAGCAAAAGCTTAGAAGCCCAAGGACCGGTGCTTGAGGAGTGTCGCCGAAAGACGGGAAAGCTAGAAGGAAACCCTGACAAAGCTGGAAGACGCTGGGGAGACCGGGGAAAACTGAACAGATGACGTACCTCGGTGTAACAGTCGTGGCCGCAAACGAGCCGGGTGCAGACGATCAACCTCCGTCTGTCGACGTACGTTCCAGATTGATTCCCATACTTCGCATCTCTCCTGTACACTCCTCAAACCCAGCACAGCCCCGTCGTACACGTAAGTACGCCTCGGACGAGGCCAGAACAACCGTTTTGTCGGCATGAGGTGGCATCTTTGGGTTGGATCTTTGAAACCGCGCGAGATGCCAATGAGACAACCCCAATCTTCGTTCGCGAGGGTCTCCCATGGTCGAAACGATTGGCAACGAGCTTAAGCACGATTGGGGCTGCACGTGCGACAAACAAAAACAAACGAGACGCAAGTGGCACAGGCACCCACTCGGCACGGCACCCTACCACCGAAAACGGGCAGCACTGACCGTAAGCACGTCGGAACGCAGACGACGTCTGTGCCGAATGCGCGGGAAAGACAGAGAGCGTAGTCGTTACCGCCTAGAAGACGGGGCCCCGAGCGGGACATGTTGCCGGGCAGTCCCCGACCCGCCCCAAGCAACAAACGCACCGACAGCCGACGAGAATCGCCGCAAAGCAGCAGACGCGCCTGCCTCGGCGTTGCCGCGTGCCAGCGTCGCGCCCGTTCTGAGACGCCAAAAAGTCTGGTTCACACGGTACCGTTTGCTTACGTTACGTAACGGAAGCTTACGTCAAGAGTCGCCGAGACACCTGCGCTTCGTACAAAGCGTGGCAACCACTTCAAGAAGTTGCCTCTCACGCGACGTTTGAGGCACGGATGTTCCGTCGACTTGTGACGTAAAGTAAGAAGACGTTCCTGCGTGAACGGGCTTTAAGATGTGCAGGCGACGTTGCGAGCTGGGCGGCGCTGCTGAAATCTGTTAGTTACAACGTTTGGGGGCGAGGGCCCCGTCTTCGGTGTTGGCCTAGTCCAGGGGGAGCGGGGTGGGGACCGCAGCCGTCGAGAGGTACGAGTAGCCGGCGGAGGGGGCCACGGAGGAGAGGGGCTCCCCATGCAAGGGCGGAGGACCCGAAGCCGTGACGCTGGCGTCCCCGAGGCCGTCCAGAAACCAGAAGGAGAGGGCGAGGAGGGCGATGCCCAGCAGGTCCCCCAGGGCGGTCAGGTAAGGGATGGCTGCGTTGTCCGGGTCGATGCGCCGCCCCCACATCCAGTACACCATGCAGCGGGCAAAATAGAGCAGCAGGGCCACCTGGGGGAGGGGCAGAGAAGGCGGCGATGGTCTTTGTCATTCACGCCGGTGCTCAAATCGAATTTGGGGGTTTTACGTGCCGAGCCGACGAAGGGCGTCTGGCACGCCCCGCCGAAGGACCGAGGATTAATTTCGACCACCCGGGGATATTTTGTTCCAAGACAGAATCTCAATTACCACAAAAAACAAAAAAACAAAAAAAAAAAAACGCCTGTACGCTGTAAAACGAATTGGAAAAATTGTTGCATGCATGTAGAACAATAAAACATTCGCCGATTGTGCATTTAGGTGGTGGATTTTACCTCGTGAATTTTCTAAGCTTAGTTCTCTTCTCGTAATAGACGAGACCAACAAACTTGTCAAACTCGACGGCAAACGCATTCTTGGACGACCGAGTCGGCGATGAATGTAACTCGTGGCACCATCTCCCGATAGGCACGGCAAGCAGACAATGCTTTTTGTTGTCTGCTAGCTGCGCCTATTGGGAGGCGGCACTGCAAGTTACGTTCATCGCTAACTCGGATGTCCGTGAACATGTGCGTGAACACGTCCGTCATTGGCCCTGGCAGGTTTCTTGGCATAGTGTTTCGCAGGAAGGGAGCTATGCCTGAAAATTGCACGAGGGAAAGCTCACCACCTAAATGTAAGTTCAATGAAAGCTCTAGCTTTCTATGTGTAGGCACCAATTTTTCCAGTTTCTTCTACGGCGTAGGGAACACAGTGGACACACTGCATAAAAGTGCCGGCCAAGGTAGTGGCCCACCCACCTGGAAGAGGGAGGCCGTCAGGTAACAGGCGAGAAAGATGGGGGTGATCACAGTGTGGCCCGCACTGAGCAGCCGGATCGTGTATACAAAGATCACGTGGCCCGGCAGCACCATCAGCATCAGCAGCCGGGCCGTGCGGGAGTGGGATGCTGTACACGCAGGGGCACGCAAACAAGTTTCAGCAGGCATAGGGTGTGCATTCGCATAGCCCTTACTGCACAAGGTTAGCATTTGCACTGCATTGGCCAAATTGGCCCCCTACAGCAGAGATCTAAGGTGCCATTTCCAGACAGACTCACCCCCACTGATACGGTCGACTCTTGGTAATTCTAAGTTCACAGGGACAGTGAACTAGAGGCATGTGCGAATAGTAGATTTTGAGTTTGAAGCAAACTGAAAGCCAATAGCGGTTTTGGCCGAATATTTTCGAATCTAATAACAAGTAGTTTCTCTAAGCCTCTCACTACTGCACCATGCTTAAATAAAAAACCCAGCTGAACTAGTGAAGGTTGCTCTCAAGCATCTACTTGTCTATTTCTAAGCTAAATTAAATTCGACATAGGTAAATTTATAAACTGTTGCCTCAGAAAGTTCAATGCTTATATTGGGATGGCAAGTAATCGATGCACTTGACATAAAATGAAAACCATAGAGATGCCCAGGTATACCTAATCGAGAGGATTTATCACTATTCTGGCTAGATGCAAATATATTCTCTTCACACACAAATGGTAACACAGGTTGTCAAGGCATTTCGGCCAAACATATACACATGCTTATTAGCCGGTTCAATATTAAAAATTTTGATTTTCAAAATGCAGGTACAAACATTCACAAAGTTCTTGTTTCTTTTTAAGTCCACCAGGCATGTGACTGCATCATCCCAGTTTGAAAGGGTGATTTTCTCCTAAGTGCGTGGCTCTTTTCAAAGTGCTGACTGTGGCGTTTTAGCCCCGTTGAGTGCACTTCTCACCAAGCACCAATGCACTGTGGAGAAGCAGCACCAGTGAAAGCGAGCTCTGCGGGTATGGGTTCTCCACAGAGCACAGGTGTCTGATAAGAAGCATGCTCAACAGGGCTAACCTATCACGATCAGCACTTCGAACAATATGAATATCGCAGCTCATCTCAAAGCGAATACTGAATAGCGTATTATTCAACAACTACTATTCTAAGCTTCAAATATTTTCACAACAATAGCTGATCTAAGTTCATGAGAAAAGTGAAATGTTTTGAACTCAGAAAACTTCAAATATACAGGGGTGAGATGGGTGAAACAGGCTTTGGAGCAATTTTGGGCACAGAAAAGTCTGGATTTTGGAGCAGCTTAGGAGCATAAAATTCTTGTTTTGGAGCATTTGGGAGAAACTTCGAAGCACAAAAGTCTACAGTTTGGAGCAGATTAGCAGCAGAAAATGTTAGAGCAGCTTAGCAATTTAAATCATAAAAAATCTTATCTAAATCACATAAATCAGATTTTTCTTTTTTAATCGCTATGTTTGTCCACCCTGGTTCCAATAAGTCATCAGCGCCGATACGCACCAAGATAAAATATAAAAGACAAAAAGAAATGGAAAAGGCAAACGTGAGTTTCATGCGCATAGATAAGGACAGGAAACACAGGCTTGCTGCAAAGTTAGGTGGGCACCAGGTACCTCAAGCTTATACGAACTGGTGCCAAAGCGCAATGGTAATGCTAAACTTTTTAAAGCGGTGATTCGAAAGCATGAACAGGGAAGCACGGTTTACTACAACCAGACATTGATCGGAAGCTCGTAGAAAGCACGTGCCGATAGAAAAAAAACTCCCCATAAAAGTGAGTCACAAGGTAAATAGTGAATTGGTAGAAAAACTATGAGCACCGCATGCACGCTAAATATGGGTGTGACCGATTCATTCGATTGCACACGCAATGGGAGCACGTGTGTGATAACCGACAGTACTCACGGCGACGGCGACGTCCATTTTGATGAGATTACGGACACAAATGAACAATTACACAATGGAGACGCTCAATAGCACTTTTAGGAAAAGGTTTACAGTCGAACCCGGATATATCGAACTCAAAGGGGATCGTAAAATAGTTCGATATATCGATAATTTGGTATACAAAAATATGTTAACTTAAGCTCCAGTTGAAATTTCCGCGAGTCTCTGCTAATACGGAAGGCCCCGACAAACGGGACCTTACGAAATAGAGCCTCTAAAAGCCGCTAAATACAGTAGAGCTTAGTTGGTGAAAATCACAAACACGGCGGCGTTTACGCGCGGTGTTTGCGATCGACTACGCACGTGCGACCTCCGTGCAGCACCGGCGACAAGACACGAATTAAAAAAAAATGAAAGAACGGAAAAAGCGAGCTGCACAAAAACAAACAAAAAACGCTCGATCCATAGAAGAAAGTTAAGCAAGCAACAAAAAAAAAACCTCACTAAATTTAGGCAGCAAAGAAAGAAAGGCAAAAAGAAAGAAAAAACCGCGCAAAGCAAAAACGACAAAAGAAAGAGGTAAACAGAGATAAGGCGCGTTCAAAGTGCGATTGCTCAACAACCGGTGTTGTCGACACACTCAACTTGAGGAAGACTTTTTTTTGCTTATTTTATTTTGGGGCTAATAAACACTCCCTGCCCTCCGCGCGCGCGCACGTGCCGTTCTCTTTGCTTTTGCCATCCTCAACTTTTTATTTTTTACGGTTGCTTCTTTTTTTTTTTTACAACTGCTTTTTTGTTGAGTATCCCCGTGGCTATGCTGGCTTGGTGGTTTGCCAGCCCGGCAACGCGAGCTATGTGCTCCGCGGGCGCAGTCTGACCGCGGGAGAAGCGAAGGACCGCCGTGCTTCGGTATATTGTCACGAATGACAAGTGAGGAAGCGGCGAGTGACTGAGTGAACTGAACGTTTAATAGGGCGAACTTGTGCCCAAAAATAAAAAAAAAAAGAGAAAGAAGAAAGATAACAGCAGAGCGTCGAGGGCGTCGAAGGCGGCGAAGCAGCGGGATCGAACGCTGAGGCGAAACTCACTTGGCTCGCCACGCGAAGCCCCTTATGTACAGGGTGTCACAAAAGAAAATTTACACAATCTTTTTTATCGCAAAAATAAACTAGGCATCGCCGAACGCTCAGTCTCTGCCCAAAGGTAGAGCTAGAGGTCACAAACTGATGCCAAAGTTTCAGCCCGATCCGATAACTTAATCAAAAGTTATAAGTGATTTTCTGAAAAGTTCTATGGGAAAATGGAGCCCATTTTTGCCTGTTTTCGGTTTCTGGTGCCATAGAGCCCCATGTATTCGAAAACTCCGTCGGCCGCCATTTTCCCATTGAAATTTTCCGAAAATGGTTTATAACTTTTGATTAAGTTATCGGATCGGGCTGAAACGTTGGCGTCTGGTTGTGACCTCTAGCTGTACCTTTGGGCAAAAAATGAGCGTTCAGCGATGCCTAGTTTATTTTTGCGGCAAAAAAGACCGTGTAAATTTTCTTTTGTGACACCCTGTACACGCGTAGGCTTCTGGAATAATCGGCGTAGAAGGTTCGGCGTGTAGAACTTTCTAAACTCGAACAAGCAGCACGGTTCTCGAATTTACCAGAACATTACATTAGATGTCAACAAAAAGGTGTCCCCGCGGCCAGGAATCGAACCCTGGCTTTTCGCGTGGGAGGCAGGCGCTATAACCGTTAGGCCACGCTTGCGCTGCCTACTTGGCAAGCTGCGCGCGCGGCATTACTCCCCCCTTTAAAAAGTGCATCGCCCCGATGCAGCACAAAACAAACCGAACAAAAGGAACGGTAAGCTAAAGAGTCATTTGGAACACATAAGATCCACAGTCCTATCGAGCGTAGTACGGCTTCATGCGCACGACGTGGACGACTTCTGGTCGTGGAGGGCAGCGTGATGAAGTCCGTGTTCCGTCGGGCATCACCTCGTAGTTGAGATCCCCGAGTCGACGAAGCACTCTGTAGGGTCCGAAGTAGCGCTTCAAGAGTTTTTCGCTGAGACCACGGCGGCGGATCGGTGTCCACACCCACACCCTGTCTCCGGGCTGGAAGTGGACGTCCCGACGACGAAGGTTGTAGCGGCCCGCGTCGACGCGTTGCTGGTCTTGGATCAGGAGTCGGGCGAGCTGGCGGACTTCTTCGGCCCGTTGAGCAACCACCTGGGCGTCGTCGCTTTCATTGTCAGCTGGCTCATGGGGCAGCATCGCGTCCAGCATGGTCGTTACCTTCCGACCATGTACCAGCTGGAAAGGTGTGAATCCTGTGGTCTCTTGCACCGCTGTATTGTAGGCGAATGTGACGTAGGGCAACACCTCGTCCCACATCTTGTGCTCTACGTCGACGTACATAGAAATTATGTCGGCGATTGTCTTGTTGAGTCGCTCCGTCAGCCCGTTGGTTTGTGGGTGGTACGCAGTAGTACGACGATGGCTGGTGTGACTGAGCCGGAGGATTTCTTGGGTCAGCTGTGCCATGAACGATGATCCGCGATCTGTAATCAGAACTTCGGGAGCGCCGTGCCGGAGGACGATGGATTCGATGAAAAACTTGGCGACTTCAACAGCCGTCCCTGAAGGAAGGGCTTTTGTTTCTGCGTACCGCGTGAGATAATCTGTGGCGACGATTATCCACCGGTTTCCCAGGGTCGACGGTGTAAAAGGACCAAGTAGATCCATTCCGATCTGCTGGAACGGTGTAGTTGGCGGAGGAATCGGCTGCAGGAGACCTGCCGGCTTCGTCGGCGGTTTCTTGCGTCGCTGGCACTCGTGGCAGGATCGGGTGTAGAGGTGGACGGTTTTGGGGAGCTTGGGCCAGTAATACTTTTCACGAATACGGGCCAGTGTCCGGCTGTAACCAAGGTGTCCCGACGTCGGGTCATCATGACATGCTTGAAAAATCTCCTCTCGAAGGTCGGCCGGGATTACCAGCAGCCACGGCGAGTTGTTGTTTCCGAAGTTCTCTTTGTAGAGCACACCCTGTCGAATGGCGAAAGTCGGCAGGGTTCGTGAGAAAACACGGGGCACGGTACTTCCGCCCCCTTCCAGGTGCTCGATCAATGCGCGCAGCTCAGGATCGTCCCGTTGACGACGTGCCATGTCGTCGGTGTTGACTGCTCCTAGGAAGCACTCGTCGTCATTGTCGTCGCTGCAGCCGGAAGGGGTTTCGACGGGGGCTCTGGACAGGCAGTCGGCGTCGCTGTGCTTGCGGCCTGACTTGTAGACCACAGTCATGTTGAACTCTTGTAGTCGGAGACTCCATCGAGTGAGGCGTCCTGACGGGTCCTTGAGGTTCGCAAGCCAGCAAAGCGAGTGGTGGTCCGTCACCACGCGGAACGGGCTCCCGTACAAGTACGGACGAAACTTCGTGATTGCCCAGACGACCGCAAGGCATTCTTTCTCAGTCGTGGAGTAATTTTTCTCCGCCTTGGACAGTGTCCGACTTGCGTAGGCGATGACTCTCTCGATGCCTTCTTGCACTTGGACCAGTACTGCGCCGAGTCCCGCGTTACTTGCGTCCGTGTGAATCTCGGTTTCCGCATCCTGATCGAAATGACCAAGCACAGGAGGAGTCTGGAGTCGTCGTTTCAACTCGTCGAATGCCTGCTGCTGCTCCTCGCCCCATTTGAACTTCTCGGCGTCCTTCGTGAGGTTTGTGAGTGGTGCGGAAATTTTAGCAAAATCCCGAACGAAGCGTCGATAGTAGGCGCAAAGTCCAAGGAATCTTCGCACGGCCTTCTTGTCTGTCGACGCTGGAAATGCCGCGACGGCGCGAGTCTTCTCGGGGTCTGGGCTTGGAGAACAGCTCGGAGTCGTCGCAAGTGCTCGTCGAAGTCACTTGAAAACACTACGACGTCGTCAAGGTAGACGAGACAGCTCTGCCACTTCAGCCCTGCCAGTACTGTGTCCATGACACGCTGGAACGTTGCCGGCGCCGTGCATAGGCCGAAAGGCATGACCTTGAACTCGTACAGGCCATCTAGCGTAACGAAAGCTGTCTTCTCTCGGTCCCGTTCGTCGACTTCAATCTGCCAGTAGCCGCTCTTCAGGTCCATCGATGAAAAGTATCGAGAATGGCGAAGGCGGTCTAGGGTGTCATCGATTCGGGGGAGTGGATAGAAGTCTTTCTTCGTTACCGCGTTCAGCTGCTGGTAGTCCACGCAGAACCTAAGCGTTCCGTCCTTCTTCCTAACCAGCACGACTGGAGAGGCCCACGGACTGCTTGAAGGCTGGATTATGTCGTCGTTCAGCATTTCTTCCACTTGCTGTTGGATGACCTCCCATTCTTTTATGGAGACTCGGTACGGCGATCGGTGCACAGGGAGCGCGTCGTCGTCGGTGACGATGCGATGCTTCGCAACGGTGGTTTGGCGCACCTTCGACGACGTCGCGAAGCAGTTGCTGTATTCTGCGAGGAGGTCACTCAGCTGCCGTCGTTTCGGGCCTGGAAGCTTGGGGTCAATGTCAAGCTGCGCTGGCGGCGTAATGTCTTGCTGAGGTGGCAATGATTCTTCATCTATCGCGGCGATTTCGGCGGAGTTCCAAAGTTCCTCGACGTAGCCCACAGCGGCACCTTTTGTGAGGTGTTGCGTTTCTTGTCGGAAGTTTGTCACGAGGACCACGGTGCGCCCATCCTGAAGTTTAGTCACTCCTCTTGCGACGCCTATTCCTCTTCCCAGGAGCAATTGAAGGTTGCCTTCAAGAACAACTTCGCCGCAGGTAGCTGCATCGGTCACGACGGGTACGACAACACTTGATCGCGGCGGCAGGTTCACGTGGGCGGCAGCGACTCGGACGGCGGCTGACGCTGTTTGAGGTTTCTCAGAAGGCGGAACAGGTTTGCGCAGCGTCAATCTGTTCTCACCAAGGTCGATGACGGCGCCGTATTCACACAGAAAGTCCATGCCGAGAATGACGTCTCTGGAACAGTCTTGTAGAACGACGAACTTCAGAGGGCACGTCTCACCGTGGATCTCGACGCGAGCAGTGCATCTCCCGACTGGTGTAATGAGGTGTCCTCCGGCGGTTCGTATTTGAGGTCCATCCCACGGCGTCATAACTTTTCGAAGGCGGCGGGAGAGCCTCCCACTCAGAACGGAGTAGTCTGCTCCGGTGTCGACGAGTGCCGTCGCGTCGTGGCCGTCGATGATAACGTTGAGGTTGTTGGACACCGAAGCAGGAGCGTCGTTGCGATGCGCAGCGTCGGGAGAGTGGGAGCGCTCCGTCGTTCTTGGAGGCTCTTTACTTCGGTCGTCTTCGGCAACGCCACCTCCAGGCGCTGCCGCGCCTAGTTTTCCCGGCGACGCAGGGGAGACAGGCTCTCTCGGCGGGGTCGTGGCGCTGGAGACGCTGAACGTCGTGGTGACGGCGAGCGAGATTCACGGCGGCGTCGAAGGTACTCCTCGATGTCGCGAGGGCGTTCGCCGTACCTCGGGCGTGGGTCGTTCGGGTGGAAACCACGCAGCCCAAGTCGACGGTAGGGGCAGCTGCGGTAGATGTGGTCGGCTTCCCCGCAGTGGTAGCAGAGCGGGCGTCGGTCGGCCGTTCGCCAGACGTCGGTCTTCCTCGGCGTAGGGTGTTCAGTGCGGACGAACTCGGGTTGCCCTTCCCGACGTCGGAAAGTCTGTGGCTCTGGTAGGACACGTCGAGGTGGCGTCGAATACTGCTGGGCAGCTGGCGCCGGTCTCCGAGCTATGGCGGCATAGGTCAGAGAAGGCTCCTCGGGTACTGCTGCGCTGGCAGGGGCCTCAGGATGGAATGCCCGCTGAACTTCCTCGCGGACAACTTCGGCTATTGACAGCGAGGCAGGCTGGGGGGCAGCAGGCAGGAACTTCTTGATTTCTTCCCGAACGACGTCCCGGATGATGTCACGGATGTCCGGGATGCTGCAGCTGGACGGCGAGAGGGCAGCAAAGCCGGGAGGTCTCTGGTAGTGTGAGGCCCGTGCGTGAAGGGCGCGTTCGATGTTGGTGGCCTCAGTGATGAAACCTTCGACGGTGGTAGGCGGGCTCCGCACGAGACCTCCGAAGATGTTTTCTTTCACGCCCCGCATTAGGACCCGCAACTTTTTTTCTTCGGAAGCGTTTGGGTCGGCGCGGTTCATGAGGCGGAGAACGTCTTCAACAAAGCTTGTGACGCTCTCATTTGGCCCTTGGTGTCTTGCTTGGAGAAGATCTTCGGCACGCTGTCGTCGCTGCTGGTTGGCAAAGGTGCGTCGCAGCTCGGCCTGGCATTCTTCCCACGACGAAATCGACGCTTCGTGGTTCTCAAACCAGGTGCGTGCCGTGCCTTCCAGAGCGAAGTAGACGTTCTGAAGGCACTGCTCCGGTGTCCATTGGTCATGGCGGGCCACTCGTTCGTAATGTTGTAGCCAATCCTCAACGTCCTCGTGGATCTCCCCGTGGAATGGCGTCAGAGTCCGGGGTGTGACGGGCAGGTATACGACGGCAGAAGCGGCCGGGGTCTCCGACTGGTTGGCCATCGTCGTCCTCCTTGTTTGCTTTGGTCTTTGGTGGTAAGGGTCCTAATTCCGGGGGTAGGCCAAGGTTCCAGCGGCTTGATCGGGTCCCGGTCTGGTCTTCGTTCGGTTCTTGGGGGCTTGGCGTCGGACTTGCACTGCGGGCCCTCGGAGGGGTACGCGGCAGGGGCATGCAATACCCCGCACCTCCACCAAATTGTCACGAATGACAAGTGAGGAAGCGGCGAGTGACTGAGTGAACTGAACGTTTAATGGGGCGAACTTGTGCCCAAAAATAAAAAAAAAGAGAAAGAAGAAAGATAACAGCAGAGCGTCGCGGGCGTCGAAGGCGGCGAAGCAGCGGGATCGAACGCTGAGGCGAAACTCACTTGGCTCGCCACGCGAAGCCCCTTATGTACACGCGCAGGCTTCTGGAATAATCGGCGTAGAAGGTTCGGCGTGTAGAACTTTCTAAACTCGAACAAGCAGCACGGTTCTCGAATTTACCAGAACATTACATTAGATGTCAACAAAAAGGTGTCCCCGCGGCCAGGAATCGAACCCTGGCTTTTCGCGTGGGAGGCAGGCGCTATAACCGTTAGGCCACGCTTGCGCTGCCTACTTGGCAAGCTGCGCGCGCGGCAATATCGAGTGTCCCCGCCATGGGAGTCCATGGGAGTTCGATACAAGAAGACAACGCTCCTATACTATTACATGTGATTTTCAAGGGTATGTTTGGACTGTTCGGTGTAAGCAATAATTCGAAATACCCGGGTGTGATATAACCGGGCTCGACTGTACTCTCAAAACGAACGAAATACTTAGGTTTGCTTATCTTGATAGCCTGTGCATCGTACCTCCCGCGGCCAGACAGCGAGACCGCGTGACAGCGTACCATTAGCATGCAGCCACAAATGACAGCGGAAAGTAGTAGGAAAATCGGGAAAAGAAAATGTATCATAGGTATAGAAGGATACTACAGCTGAAATCTTCGAATCCGGCGGTTGCTTGCGCCACCCTGTATCCGTGCCGTGTACTCTACTATGACGAGATTGAACGTTGCCAACCAAGCTTTCATTTCCCGCTAAATCTAGCGTCGCCACAATTTTTTTTTTCTTAGTTTTTGAGCTACTTTGGCGCAGTGTGGCAGTTTCGACCGATTTCGCGTTTTTGGCGCAACTAGGTGCAGAAAATTGGGTTTGTATCAAAATGGTGCAATTGGTGCAGATGTCACATGCCTGAATATATACTATATATAATGTACCTGATTACAGAAAACAAACCTTATTTTTAGTTCATTTTCGTCGCTTGGGTAGTGCCACACTAAGCATGCTCTGCACGTCAGAATTAATTCTCGTTGCTGAAGAGCAATGCTTGCCACCTTGAGGTTGCAGATTGTGCCTTCGTGACGAGCCAACATGGCACGAATCGGACGATCAGGAGACACGACACAGTTTGCGCCAACAGACGTAAAATGTGCAACAACCACAGTGCACAACAAAATGTAACGTCGCAACCACCACCTTCAGGGCACGCCAGAACTCAAAGTGCACCATATTACTTTACTGCTCGTTCTTTCGCCGTGGTGGAAAGAAGACCCACCCCACTGCTGGACACTTTGCCACCAGCACCACATGCAGAGACGAACGCAAAACAAGTAGCACAACTACAATGGTGGTGGCACCTCATGCAAAAAGAAATACTTTAAAGCGGCATAGTCGGAAATAATCACGGCACTGGGTCGCAAGTAAAATAACTTTCGCCCCAAAATCTTTATGCTCCCAGAGCTTGCGGGCATGCAAAAAACCTTCCAAATTAACTAAGTACAGAGGCAAAACCTACGAAGTAACGTGAAAGATTCTTCGTAGCTTTACGTGCAACTGCCGCGACTGCACCCACACCTTGGAACTAACTGGAAGCTGTAATTAAAAGGCTTTGAATTACCGAGGGTTAACTGTACATTCATACTGCAATTTTTGTACTTGGCAATGTGGAGACAGCCCTACTACGCTCGCTAATCTCCATTATACCTTCTAGTCCAGAGATGCGCAAGGGGGGTCGTCGGGAGGGGGGGGAAAGGAAGGTGGGGTCGCCGGATGGCGTTTAGTAATTTTAGGAGTTGTGGGCCTAAAAAGTTTGCACACCTTTGTTCCAGACAACACTTTGAATAGATTGCGTCGTCTCCGACACGACGCCGTGTGCTACACATCATGCCTCGTGGAGTCGTGGAACCGCGTCGTTAACACTGGGCAAAGTCCGTATTGCAATGCACCGTCAAAAACTGAATTTGGATATAGCATGTGTCGCTCCACCCCCCAATCTTCCTTCCTAAAATCAAATCTCGATCACTTAGACACAGAGCGAGAGGACCTTAAAGGCTCAATCACAGAGGTGCGTCGACTGCGTTGCACCGCATTGTGTCGTGCAGCACAGCACCTCCCCATTGGCTGGTCGTAAGGGTTGCCATAGCAATTGCTCGACTGCGAGCAGTCTTAACGCAGTCAAATGCAACTGTGTGAACGAGCCTTAACGATGCCGTAACGTAGGGGCGCTGGCAGTTGCGAAAACGTTTACCGGTGACAGCGTCCGGCGAGAGCTTTTCCTGCTCGCCAAAGTCGCGGAGAGCGAGCAGAAGAGCGAGGAAGGAAAAAAAGAATGAGTCTCGTCACTAACTCTTCCCACAGAAGGCGGAGCAGGGGTTGATGCAGCTCTGGTTGTCGCTGCTCGGGTGGCTGCCCATCTTGGACCGTTGGGCGAGGAACGTCGACAGCTTGCACGACTGGATTGCCACCAGGTTCCCACCCACCCCTGCAAGATTCAAGGAACAGAGCTGAGCGAGGCAGGCTGTCACAACTAAAGAGCTGAGGCAGAGTGTCGCTTTTCTCCTCTGCCTCTGTGCACCTTTCACTGCCTGTGGCCAGAGTGGTTTATCCTCGGCGCATGCAAACCATGCAGCGACGGCAGTGTTTCGTGGAAAGCCTCGCTACCAGTGGTGCAGTGCGCGGTTCGACGTATCAAGTGGTGAAGTTCGATACAGATGCACAAGGTGTCTAACCTTTCACATGGGATTTTCAAGGGGATGTTTTCATTGTTCCAAATAGACAATATTTCAAAATACCCAGGTTCAATATAGTCAAGTTCGACTCTATGTAGAAGAAAAACCAGCAAATGTTTTTCTGCTGGTTTCGGTGAAAAAAACTCACGAAAATGAAGGGTTCAAATTTAATTTACAATTTGTATACAGCCTTACGACGCTTCACGCTTATTATAATGCTACAGTACTTGCAAAACCTGGACAACAAGTCTGAACATGGGCCAAAGTCCAAGTAGTCTTTAAGGGGGGACACTACCCAGAAAACACATTTCTGCAAAAAACAGTTGATTTTGAAAATGCCCTATTTACATTCGCCAACATCTAGAGAGTATTCCCAGAAAGTTCCATTTCTTTACAGTGCATAGTTAATTTTTTATAAATTATTTTCAGTTCCCCAATGCTAAAGAAAAGGTAGAGGTTCGAGCACTTAAATGCGTTTTTCTCCAATCCACTTTTTGGTATAAATCCCCCCTTAATAAAACTATTGTTTCAGTGTGAAACTTAGATTTTGCATTTTCATGTTCCTTTATTATAAAAAATTGTAATTTGCAAAACTTGGTACAGTAAAACCTCGTTAATTCAACCCCCGCTAATTCGGAAATTCGGATAATTCGAACTGCCAATCCGGTCCCGTCAAACGTATGTATTAGTCAATGGCAGCAAACGCTCATTAATTCGGAGGGAACGCTGCGCGCTATGGTTAATTCGGACGAATTCGGCAGGTGGCGCTAGCTACCATCCGTTCCAGAGGGTATGACCGCTATCCATCCGAGGTGCACACGTGGTTTTTCCGGTTTTCCCATGGTTCTCCGCTCTTCCGGTTCTCAGTGTTTCGCACCAGTTTTGCTCTGGATTGCCGTGCTTCAGCGCGCTACCCACTACTCTCCTGGCATGGAAGCGGCAGAAGCATAGCAAAGGGTAGCACAAGTGACTGACGACCGGAATGGCAAAATCGCGACACGCGGGGCTATCGTTCACGAGCGCGCCGATAGCGAGAGTGACAGTCACGTTTCATGCCTCAACGTGGGGATCCTAAAGCCCACCATTTTAACCGGCCACCCCCGCGTTGTAAAAATGCAACGTGACTGGCACTCTCGCTGTCGGCGCGCTCGGGAAAAGTAGTGCCGGGTGTCGCGATTTCGCCGCTCCGATTATTGGTCAGTTGTGCTACTCGTTTTCCGTTGCAGCTGTACTGGCTGTACTAGGCTAAGAATTTAGCGATGAAAGTGGAAATACTAAGGGTCTTGAAGGACGGCGTCTCTCGACAAGTGATGGAAAGTTACGACGTCAAGAGAAGCAGTTTGCTGCCACGTACGTGAAAATTGAGGCCGATATCCTACGGGCTTTCGAGAGCGAGAAGTTCAACGCGAAAAGAAAGCGGCCGTGGGCGGTGGTGCACCCGAAACTAGAAGAGGCCTTGCTGTGCTAAATCGTCAGCGCACGGGATGCGTAGCTCCGACAGTGCGAGTGCGGTGGAGCACTCGACCGCGCTAAGGAAAGTTGCCGTCTCCGCCCCGGTGTCGTCCAGGAAGCAGGCGGTAATAACAGATTTCTTCTCAATATAAAGGTATGTCACAGGGAAACGTTTTCGCACAGTTTTCTTTGTCCTTTCGATATTTCGACTTTCGGATAATTCGGACATTTTTGCCGGTCTGATGAGATCCGAATTAACAAGGTTTTACTGAAAAGGCAAAAAAAAAAAAAGCTTTTTTTTTTACCTGAAAAGTGCATATTTTCTGAAATATCTTTTCATAGTAACAGGGAACAGGTATTCCAGTATGAATTCCACTAGAAAAATATGTGGTAATCAACACCACTTCTCAACAATGGATTTATGAAGCAGATTCCATGCAAAGCTATGTTTTACTTCGTTCCGTGGGTATCTTTCGTCACAAAATCTTTATGCTCCCGGAGCTTGCGGGCATGAAAAAACCTTCCCAAATTAACATAAAACAGGGCTGGAACTTTGCATGCCCACCTTCTATATGGCTACAAACACCACCTGCAATTAACACATTGATTGAGTGAGCGGTTCAAAAGTTAACATTCCCAGGTAGTATCCCCTCTTAACATAATCATCCAAAGTGTTTTGTTTTATTTGTATCCTGCAACAGGGAAGGCCAGTTGCTTTTGCTTCTTTTGCGAGATTCAACCGACGACGACCGCCAGTGTAGTTTTGGACACAGTCGTCAGGCTCTTACCTGAATAGAACGAAGACATTCTGACAATCCGTGGTGACCGGCTAACTGACCTAACCAATGTCTCCAAGGTAAGTGATTCTACTCATTCAGGACTGACTGGTGCTTGATTTTAGGTAAGGGTAAGCACTCGACGAACGTCTAAGAAGGAAAGGTTTTTCAACAAAACAGCCCTCGTTCAGAGCAACCATTTGCATTTGCAGATATTGGTGTTTTTCGGCTTTAACCAATTTGGTATTTTTGGCACCGGCAGGTGCTTATCAATTTTTTCAGTTAAAGTTAAGAGAGGTAAGTGTATGGCCTAGTTATAAGCAATCTTTTAATCGGAAGTTTAGGTTATGCCCATGCCGACCAAACGCCTCTCTGACATTGTGCTCCATCGTGCGCATCAGAAATCTGAACCATCGCAAGAACGTTCTGCCATTGCTGGCCAATAGAAACAGGTATCTGGGGGAAGTGGCAAAGACACAGCTAGGTGGATTCAATGATAGATGACTACAGTGCAACAAGTTTTTCATAGTTCCCTCATTTAAATCTAGTGATAGATGACTAAAGCGCAACAGGTTTTTCACAGTTCCAGCGACATGCTCACATCCCGTGTGGCATCACTTACAGAGGCACTCTATGCTGGATTTTCCTCTTCCATGTTCCTGCCCTTTCTTTTTTTCAAAAAGTTCTCACAAAAAAATGTAATTGTAAACGGTGCGAAAACAGTCAGTGCTCCTTTTAAATTCCAAAATCGTTGAGTCAACCAGTTTTTTTTTATTCCTTTAAAGTATATTTAACCTGTTTCCTCCTAAACAGCGTAAAAAAAAAGTAAATAATGACCTCTAAGCAATAGGCACTAGTAAAGCTCTCTAGCACACAGCAGCCAACACAGAGGAAACAGCATTTAGAAGGCTCACCATTTATCACAGGCTGAAAGACTGCAAGACCGCTAAACCTGGTCACTGCTGCATCTAGGATACAGCCACCAACACTGGAAGAAAAAAAAAAAAAACAAGAGCTTGGAAAAGAGTGTCATAAGCCAAACTCGGCCAGTTTCCTCAATCAAGTGATGGGAGCAAAAGCTGAAGTGCAAAAGAATAAAAAAATCAATGAAATCCCATTTGAAGAGACAGGTACGTCTTCCTACTAGCTTAAAAAGCACCATAATGACCAGCTTCTGAATATAAAGCAATAGAAAGACAATCAACCCTTAAAGGTGCACTAAAGACGTTTCTGAGGTTGCCTGCTCTTGGTGATAACTCATTCTACCGGACCTCAGCATCCCAGAAATCGAAAAATTGTGCTCGTGCGACGTCTATTTCCCGAACAAAAATATGATAGGAGTTTGTGCCATGCCCCTTTCTGAGGGTAAAAATCTGGAGCAGAAAATCGAGCGGTGGCGCCGGTGGCGCCTCTGCTTGCGATTGGCTGACGCGCACTAGTCGTCACAACACCGGTGCCTCTGCTGAATTTTGTGCTCCAGAGTTTTCCGCTCAGAAAGGGGCGTGGCGCAAACTTCCATCACATTTTTAATACGTAAATAGACGTCGCACGAGTATAATGTTTCAATTTCTGGAATGGTAAGATTCCGTAGAATGAGTAATCACCAAGAACAGACGACCTCAGAAACGTCTTTAGTCCACTTTTAACTTCTAAATAAGCCCTATACATCAGGACTCATCTCCGAGACTAGAAAGTCAAAGCTATGGGCAACCGCATGCTCGAGTAGCTTGGCACATGCACACTCTTCACTTATGAAATTATACATCAAATTTTTCTCGAAAACAGCGCAGAAATGATGACGAAAAGCTCAGTTGCTGCTCAATGAGAAAACATTGCAGTAGGCAAGACAAAAAGACGGAAGCTACAAATCAGGTTCATATGTAACATGCAACAATTCCTCATTACCTTGGGGTCGAATAAAACGAGATGTTTTTCTGCCAAAGAAAAGTCTCCATAGGTGCCATGCATTTACAGTAGACTCCCTTTAAGACGAACACGAAGGGACCCAGAAAATTTGTTCGACTTATCAGATGTTCGCCTTAACAGAAGTGCCCTAATTATCATGCTGAGCATGTCTAAATTGCTGTTGACCAACAAACACAGAATGAAAAGGCCTACAATGAAGAGATACTTAAAAAGGGACATTTATTTGGCTTACCATGCCAAAAGAAGAAAAAAAAAATAATGTTTCACACACCACTGCGGGGGGAACCGATCCATTCGGTGATTTTTGACTGCCTCCTCCTCTGTGCAAATCGGTGTCTAGCGATGAAAGACGACATGTGGCCCATGTTCCTGAGAATACATGGGCCACATGTCATAACTGAACCTTAATCACTGTCATCACGTCCATCAGACTCCTTGCCCGACGCCTCCTCCCAAAGGCAGTAGTCTTCAGTGCCGTCGAGCGCATTTGAAATCCTGCACTTCTTGAAAGAGCGAGCGACGAGCGTGCGCCAACGCAGTGAAGACCCGGCGCGGCGCATACAGCGAGTAACCCAATGTTGGCTCGCCAAAGTTCTCATGCAGCAGCTCGATGTTTACGGCGAGGTGCCGTTCACGCTGCTCTTTTACCAAGTTACGGCGACGTGCCGTTCACGTTGCTCTTTTACAAAGTCGCCGAGAATTGCCTGGACTTTGGCGAAGCTCCTTCTCGTTCCGTTGCACGCGAACAGAGCTTGCTTTTGTCGTCTCCATCCGCGGATGCTGCCCTCATTTACGGCGAATTGTCGTCCGGCAGCACTGTTACCGATGTCTTCCGCAATCAAAAGAACTTTTCTTTTGTAGGCGACCGATGACTGTTTTTGCGCCGACGCCATTGCCGAGCTTGACAGTGTACGAAGGGTGGCGCCTTGGACATTGCGATTTTAATGATGATGATAGCTGTTTTGAGCGCCATATTGCTTCGAAACCGAAACTATGTCAAACAGCGTTAGAACGCGCCTCATCGAAGCTGAAAATTTGAAAAAAAAAAAAAAAAAGAAACTCGAATTATATGTGGGTTTTTACGGTACATCTGACATACACCTCGGCCAGTGCAATGCGCGGCGTCGCCGTCGGTGCAGTGCCATCGCAAAGGGGACCTATGAAAGTTCGAGTTAACCAAAATGCGCGTGCAAAGCGGTTCGTGTTAAACAATTTTTTTTTGCATTGCGTCTATGGGGAACCAACCAAATGTTCTTACTTTGTTCGGCATAACCGAGAATTCCGCTTAAGCGAGTTGGCCTTAATGGGAGTCTACTGTATTTGTCACCTAGATATCCAGAGGGCTTTCGAGAGACTGACTTGTGACATTTCAGACTGTAACTAAACAAAAAAAGTGGCCCAAAACTGCATCAAAGACTTAAAAGAAGCCAGTATTGTCAGATACCGTAAATGCTAGATTTTGATGCGTCCCCGATTCTAACGTATGTAACAAAATATATAACAAACAGATACCTGAAAACTAACATGGTGCCGATTCTACCACATGGATCGCTGACCACCACCTACCCTATAGAACAGGGGTGGCCAGGCTGACCGGGCCTAAGAGCCCAAGCAAAACCACTTAACTTCCAAGAGCCGCGGGGGGGGGGGAAGGGGACAAATTTTTGTCCAGAGCAATAAACGAAACTAGAACTACTTTCAATCTATCCGAGTCACAAGCAATCCAACTGTATGTAAGGTAGCAGTAGCACAAGACTACCAAACCGCAACCTGCCTTTCAATTTAAAACGCGCTCCATTTCTCTTTTTGGGGAAGTGCTCGTGTGATCGGGAGGGAAGCGGGGGAGGTCGTGAGAGGGAGGGGGGGGGGGGGGAGGGAGCCGCGAGCTGCACTGTGGCCAAGCTGCAACTCGCGAGCCGCAGCTTGGCCGCCCCTGCCATAGAACAAAGTGCACTCAATGCATGTATGCAAAATCACTATCAAAGTCTCACAAAAGTTTGTCACTGTCCACAGGCCATGACGTCCAGAGAATGTGATGCTGTTCGATCTAGGCCATATTTTCTTATGTATACCGCACCCTATTTATTCGCATAATGAACGCACTCGCAAAATGAATGCACCCCCCCACTACGGGCATCAATACTTAGATTTTTTTTCCCCTCGCGTAATGAATACACCTCCAATTTTCGGCTCAGCAGTCTCGAACTGCGTCCAACTCAGCTAGCCACCAAGCCAATTTTCTTTCGCAGCCAATCGGCCAGGCCACGTCAAGCCAAGCTAAGCATAGCAGTACACGCTCTCATGGCTGCAAGTGTGTATAATCTGTTCCATACTTAGCGTGCAACGCTGTCAAAGCTACTGGCGCAAGCGCGTGGCTTTATCTATGGTTTTGTTTGCGCGAGAACGCGTGCAAATGATCGACGAGATCAAGCCCCACGCTCGCGCCAGTAGCTTTGACAGCGTTGCACGCTAAGTATGAAACAGAGTATAGTTGCGGAAGTGATCAACAGTGAAACCGAGCGGCGAGCACACCTAATGAAGCTGGGGTCGAGGAATTGCCCAGCCCCGGACATTGAAATCGAGAAAGTGGTTAGGTCCAACAACGGTCGCGTCGCTCTCCGTGCTGAGTGAGCTTCATAGGAAACTTCTCCTTTGGCAAAAGGCACGCTGAAAGCATCCTAAAAAAGGTTTGCAATTTACACGCCATGGTTATTGTGGTGCGCCCACGACGAGTCGTGGGTGCGCCTCCATCAGTGGAGACGTGCCACAGTACCCTGCCAGATCCTATTGGCACTTAAAATTATAATTTTGCGAAGTGTGTAAACGCAAAAATTTTACCATGCATAATGAACGCACCCCCCCAAATGTTTGTAAATTTTTCGGAAAAAAAAAGTGTGTTCTATCTGCAAGTAGACACAATACAGTCGCCAACCGATTATTCGGACTTGGCGGGGACCGAAAAAACGTCCGAATAATAAGCAGTCCGAAAAATCGGCAGATTGAAAAACTTGCCTTTATTACTTCCAAGTGGGCTTAAAAAAGCCGTAAATGGTGCCTCGTTTCAGGTTACACCTCCGTTTCCGTTCGGCAACTTTCTGTTAGCTTGAGAATCGCTGCCTTCTTTTCTAGCATTATGGTCGAGTACTTTCTGCGCTTCTTAACGACACATCGCGGTGGCAGAACAACAAATGGGGCCATGACGTCGAAGCCAGCGTTGTCCGAACAAGATGAGAGGCGCAAATCCACGGGCACAAAATGGCGACTGGCGACGCGAAGGAATGGAAAAACAAAGCAAAACGATAATGATGATGATGATGATGACGTGCCGCTAAATGGAAAAAAGGGCTAGCATATCGTCACGTAGCGGTAAAACTCAAGCGACTCAAGAGTACTCAAGTAGCGCTGCCAAGCCAATCCAATCCATTTGCAGCCAACAACATAGAATTCAAAATGGCCGCTTCTCGATGGTGTTTTCCGTCGATCACTCGCGACGATTTTGTCCGAATAAGCGAACTTTCGGACTTCAAGCTGTCCGAAACATTGGTCGTGAATATACACTATTTCTATGGGGTAAGTCACGGTTCCACTTTTAGGTCCGAAATATCGAACAAGTCCGAATTATCGGAGTCCGAAAAATCGGTCGGCGACTGTATGTCATGTTTTTTTTTTCTCCTAAATTTTTGCTGGTGCATTTTATGTAGCGACATGACTTGTATGCCTTTTTTTATAGGTATGAACTTTAGCTGTGGAAATTTGCCACAAGGGTTATATTTTTCGTTTGCTTCATTGGAAAGAATAGTGAAACTGGCTTCTGTTTGCGTATATATTGCCATCCCAATGCACACAAGCAGGCTTATCAATGCAGTATCACCGCGCTGACTGTACAAATACGTAGGTGTGACTCATACAATGGTACGACGCTTCAAGAAGCGTCGTAATAAAATAACTTTTCACCTGGCAAATAGAAAAAGGGGGGGAGGTATTTTGGCTGTCCAGCCTCGAGCGCCTAATTCAGGAAGGATGCCCCACCTCGAAATGCCCATGGCACAGATGACGGGCACCCATCCGGTGCACAGCACGTCCTTGGTGTAAGGGTTGCGCCTCGACAGGTACACCCAGAGTGGGATGAAGGCCAGGAACACGCACACCACTAGCGGAGACAGCCACACCAGGTCTGCAATGCCCGGGGGAAACAATGGCACAGAAATTAATGCACTCGTAACAATGTTAAAGAATAAACAAAGTTGCTTTATTTACCGTGTCTTTGTTTAGTTCTTTCTTTTTCTACCACAAGTCCCGTTTTCCTCTACAACTCTTCACCTCTGCATATAAAATATTTATAAGCTTTTGTGAAGTGGGGGGTTAAATCTTATGACGAGTCTGATTGATTGCCAGCTCATCTCTGCAATTCATTAATGGAAAGACCCAATTTCTTCTACAACCTTCATCAAATACACTGCAAACAATTGTACATTTCATGACTTGAAGGTAACAACGTAAAAGATAACTTATACACTCAGGCCACATGCACACTGTTGCTGTGCGTGTGGTCTGAGTGTGTAAGTTATCTTTTACTCTGTTACCTTTAACTCTTTCCTGACCATGGGAAAGGTAGCAATTTTAAATAGAACCATGGAAAAGCTTTTTTCTTTCCTGACTAATTTGCGTATAGAGGAATATGACACATCAAAATGCGGCCATTATTTGTTCTTTCAAAACAAACTGAGTTTGGTAAAATGTGAAAAAAAGAAGTTAAAACTTTATTTCTTGAAAATACAATGTATCTGCGGAAGGCATATAAACGCAGACACTTCTCAGGGTGTCTAGCAAATCATTCATTTGAAATTCCCTGACTTTTCCAGGTTTTCCCTGAACATAGTTACAGTGCGCACACAAGGACAGGGACAGAGAAGAGAAACACGTAGACGACAGACAAGCGCACACTCACAACTCATGTATTAACGAAAGAGGAAAAGAAAGAGCTACAGAACACGGAATCTGCTCGAGCGTTGGCCACACAGGCACGAGGAACCACAGGCCCCCGGGCTCGAGGGGTACAACGCTCGAGCGGATTCCGTGTTCTGTACCTCTTTCTTTTCCTCTTTCGTTAATACACGAGTTGTGAGTGTGCGCTTGTCTGTCGTCTACGTGTTTCTCTTCTCTGTTCCTGTCCTTGTTTGCGCACTGTAACTATGTTCAATATCTACAAACTCGCCCAACTGTCTATTCTACTACAGTTTTTTTCCCTGAACATTTCAGGTAAAATTCCCAGACCACTGTAGAGGCGGTTAAACACATAACACCATTACAACACGAGGCATTGAGCACTGAGCACTGTGAGGATCATTTGGCGTGGCCATAATCAAACATGTATATTCCGAAATATTCGGGTTCATCCAGTCTGAATTAAACCAGCCCTTTCTTGCCGCCAACATCGTCAGTGAAGCCACCTCCGGAAACACAATGAAAACACGACACTCAACCACACACGTCTATAACCGAATGGCAGCATGGCCGCCAGATGCACACTTTCGCATACTTTCGGCTTAGATTGGATTGGGGTCTGCGGCTTTTTCAATTGTTACTAAATCTAGTAGCTCTAACTGGATCTAGCCTAGTGTCGTGCCCTCAATCGAATCAAAGGCTTGGACTGGATTTGTCGGCTGTTCCCTTTCCATCGGGTACCACACTCTACATCAAGTGAGCAGAGCTCGCGCTCCGCTCTAAGCAGAATTTATCGCCCATTTTTCTGCCCCCAAGTCCTCAAGTCTGCTCAGGGTAAAGCCCTGCTTGGGCCAGAATTTCTAGGCCCGGCCAGACCCGGCCCGGTAGAGGCACGGCCCAGGCCCGGCCCGAGCCCGACAGAATATTTAATTTCTAAGCCCGGCCCGACCCGGCCCGGCCCGGAAGAGACCTGGCCCGGCAGAATATTTAGACTGAAGCTTGAGCCCGGCCCGAGACTGACAAATTTCTTTTTTTTTTTTAAATATAAGCCTTACAACACTTCTGAGTCCGGCCTTAGCCCAAAAGATTATATATTTGAGCCCAAAAACGTTTGCAGCCTTTAACGTAAAATCTTTCTAACAATAAAGCGAGCAATCTTTGATTTAAATTTCTTTTAAACTTAGACTGAATTTTTTTTTTGACACAATAAATATTTTGATTTAGATGATGTATTTTCAAAAATATAGGCGAAATATGCACTTCATAAGTGATTTTGGGAAGAAAAAAAAAGTGGTCAATATTTGTTTACTGTATGCATTTCTTGAAGAGATATTGGACTTTTCGTTGTTCAATTCGTTTCACAAAAAACTTTCCTCTCCACATGTTTTTTTTTTTTTTTTCCGTAGAGAAGAATTACGCTCACGCTAGTGCATCTTCAAAAAGCTGTACAGTCATGTCTCGTTAATATAGGCACCGTTAATATGGATACCAAGCTATATGGACACCATTTTCGGAGGCAAACTAGGAAAACGCATGCATTTTTGTCTCGTTAATATGAACAACTCACATTATGGCTGATTTCTGGGGGGAACGGAGGCATCCATTTTAACGAGACATCACTGTATAAGCATAAAATTGTCTATGGCAGTTAGCTTATCCTTGGTGGCAAAGTAAACTCACTTTTTTTTTAGTTTGAAAAGCAGAAGGAAAAGACACTCATGTTGTACCCTGCGACTGGAGTGCCCTCGTTTTCTTGACCGCACATTCCCACTATGCTGGTGGAGTCATATACTATATGTTTCCTTTAATCCACGTAAAAACTTTCCAAATGCAAGAAGTCTTTTTTTTTTGTTGAACAGCGTTGTAGTGATTTTGCAGTTCGCTTGTGTGTTTTCATTGATCTCAAAAGATCAATGAGCACACTTTTTGCTATCAACAATTCAGAATTTGTGGCACACGACTGCCCGGCCACGGCCTAAGCCGGCCCGGGCCGGCACGGCCCGAAAATGTTTTTGTTCAAGCTTGAGCCCGGGCCGGGCCCGAGAGAATGCGAGCTACGCGGCCAGAGCGCGTGCAGCGCTCTAGCTCAGGGCACTCAAGGGCATTTCCTGCTCATTTTTCCCTAACTGGGCTCACTTTTTGACAATATCCACGACAATTCCTCGATTGTTTCCAGTAACTAAAATTTCCCTGACGATTCCCGGTCGCTAGACACCCGCTTCTAAAACTATTCAAATTAAACGACAAATAAAAAAAAGATAATTCAGAATATACCAAATGTGCCCCACATCCATATCTATAATTTCTGAAAGTTAGTGTACTCTGACGTTGTCTATTTTTGGTTCGTCGGAGAGTTAAGGTTGGTTCACACTGTTGCAACCGACTACGACCGAGTCGGACAGAACCGGGTTCTAAGCCTCTTGCGACGGCTTACGACTGCAACGCGCAGCAGCAGCAGTGGCGATCGTAAGCGGCTTAAAACCCCGTTCTGTCCGACTCGGTCCTAGTCGGTTGCAACAGCGTGAACCAGCCTTTAGCCTCTGTAACACGTGCGCTTTTCAACGAAGGAATGCTCATATCGGTGAAACGCAGAGAGTACACCTCGCATCACCAGCAGAATGCTTCTTTGTGTTCTACCCTGGTTTTGTCATAGCCTTCATTTCAGTTCCTTCAAATCTAGCATTTTTGTCCGCCTTGCTGGGAAGATAAAACGTGCACGCCGGCTCCGGATAGCATTGGAAGTCATAGTGATGCTTATTGACAACCATCTGTTAAAGGGCAACTTCGCTCAATTGATAATAAGTGATTTCGCATTAAAAAGCACTAGTAAAAGACACTACGTCATTTGCTTCACGAAAAATGAGATATATATTGTTAAATCTGATTTCAAACACAAGCAGAAATCGAAACCAAAACTTCGACTCCAGTCCAGCAGCATTGGCCTCGGGCCACCAAGAACATGGCTATCACGTCGTACGAGATGCCACGTGATCCTCTATGCAACGACGGGCGTGTGCCAGGCGCAAGTGTCAGTCTGCACAGCACTCTTCACCATGCTTTGGTGTCTATGACATTCAACGACATTGGCACAACTGCAGCATAAGTCTGCGCAAGTATTGTCTGTAGTGTGAACAAAACTCTGGGAGACAATAATCACAAACAGCGAGACGACGACGGCGGTTGCAGACGTGGCAGACGGCGGTAATGGCGGGACCATGGTGAGACGGCCCGACAGCTCCCAAGAAGCGCGCTGCGTAGGCACGTTCAGATTTCAGATTTTATTTTAATTTTCAAATCATTCATTCATTTACGCAACAATTGTCTGGACCCATAGCCACTATGGCTAGTATCGGGTCCAATTCCCAAACTATGTATCACCGTGCGGCACGAAGCAAACGTTACATCAGATACAAATATCTTGCGTACGAGATGACATGGTTAGGTCATTGACCTTGAATGTTATAAAGCAACTTTTCTAATAAAGGCAAAAAGTTAGATTTGTGCTTAATAGCCATGGGTATATCATTCCAAATTAATGCACTGTTGAATTCAACTAGTCTTCGACCGTAAACACAGTTTACATGGTGGTAAATTAAATTGATTATCGACAGAAGCCCTCGTATTTCTTAATGGGCATTTAAACACGAGATAAAGGCAGTGGTTCCACCACTGAGCGCCGAGAGGAAACATTGCCTGACGTTGCCCGTTACGCTTGCCCCAAGAAGTAAAAACAAGCAAAAAGGGGAAATGGTAATCCCATTTAGCTCAATGTAGGCTAAGCCCACGCCGCAGCCTTGACTGCGCTGTTGGTTGCGCCCCAAATTGCCCGCTCGAGTCAGGCGATTTCGGCCACTTGACAAGTTGCAAAGTTTGCCGGACCGTTTAAGAAACATTTAGACAGAACTAGGTTGTAATGTTTGACGGGATGGTCTTCCTAGGTGATACTGAAGAGAACTGCACCTGATTTTTCAACAACAAAAATGAAGCGGAGTGGCCGTTTAAGCAATGCCAATAACATAATTTAAAGCGTCCTCAGAGCTCTTGAGGTCTAAAAAATATGCCACAATACAGTTGAATTATTTAAATAATGCTATCTTTGTTCCGAAGACTGATGCAAGCAGTTAGCCATGTAGACAAGAGCAACCACCGTTTCTAGGACTATTTCTGACAGCCCACCAGCTCGCGATAAGGCTCGAACCTACGTTGAGATTGAAACTACAGTTCTTCGGCTATCCATGAGATTGTGGAACATAATTCTCCGTACTAAATTTGATTTCTTGACGGCGCTTGGAAACCATCGATCACTGGAGATCGATGGCCTATGGCACAGTCAGGAAAGAGTTAAGTCATGAACAGCCAACTCGCCCCAGACCTCCATCTTAAGAAGTGGTACATTCACGGCTCAGTATTTTGCAATTGGGTCTGATCTGGTCATAACCCCGTGTATCAGTCCTTGTTGGCCCTTCGTGTGGGCGACTAGGTTTTCCAAGTTGCTCCCAGCCCATGAAAAATACAGTTACCACGAAAGACAGTTATATTTAAAGAATTTTTATTTTTCATTAACCTGCCCCGATAGATGGCCCACCCCTATTTTTGGCACGATTTGCTATTTTTCCAGAAACACCGAAAGATAGCCCACTTCCAGTAATTGCAGGGCCCTGGCCAATGGTGACCTCGGCAAAAACATTGTTACTTAACCATGCCGGAGATAAGCGAACATTGCTGACTGAGAAGGACAGTTGTCTTTGGCTCATCACCCCTTCCTGCGATCATAAGTTACGAGGGTCACAAAATCTAAAACTAGCACTTTTTCAAATTTTTTTTCTGGCACACCGAAAGTTAGCGCGCGCCCCCCCCCCCCCCCCACCCCCCCCTTCCTGTTATTTTCACCCAATTTGCTATTTATTTTAAGTTGGCTACCTCTCGGGATATTATGGTAGTAATTTTCACCTACCAGAAAGGTAAAACAGTTTTGTGGTGCAGCACTCGATTTCGCCGGTGCAGGTGTCAAGCTTCTCCGCTCTGCACTGGTGTGTTAGGAGCAGTGGATGAATCAGGGAAGCATATAGATCAGCTCGACAGATTCGGAAATTTTGCTCGTTGATATAGATTGACATTCTTTGGTTTCAGGTTGCTGCGGCCGAGCCGTTCAATGCTTCGTATCAGTTGTCTAGGGTTTTGGACATAAGAACCACAATACAAACACAACAAGCTGGAAGCGGATAAACATATTGCCGCGCACACAGCTGGGCCAAGAAGGCAGCGCGCGCATGGCCTAACGGTTATTGTGCCTGCCTCCCACGCTAAAAGCCAGGGTTCGATTCCTGGGAGCGACGCATCTTTTGTTATTCCTGCAATTTAGTGTTCTGGTAAATTCGAGAATCCTGTTGCTTGTTCGAGGTCCGAATGTTCTACGCGCCGAACCTTCTACGACGATTATTCCAGAAGCCCACTCATGTACATAAGGTGCTCCGCGTGGCGAGCTGCAGTCAGTCTCGCCCAAGCGCTCGATCCTGCTGTTTCGATGCCTGCGACGCTAGCCTTTCTCTATTTTTGTTTTGGGCACAAGTCCGCCCCATTAAACGTTTGGTTTCTTCATTTATTAGACGCCTCATCATTTGTCATTTGTGACAATATCCCTATGGGACTTGTACCAGACAGGCATTCATGAATGCCACAGCTGGGAAACTTTACCAGCCGAGAACATATGAATGAGGTTCTACTGTACATTGCGTCAGTGCCATCCCCCGAAAAACGTGCCGACTGGGTGTTCTACGGTACTGGTAAGTTACGACTACCTGTATTTACTCAATTCTAGGCCGACCCCCCCAAAACGGCAAAGCCGAAAAAAAAAAAAATCCTTGATTCTAGCTTGATCAGAAAGGAACGGTAAAACACCATAAAATAAACACAGAAAGGCATTTATTTCCGATGTGCAATACTAGATCGGCCACAAAGCCGACAAGGGTGTTAGCAGTTTATGTTCGCGTTTTCAAATAGAAATGTGAGCAACGCCGCGAGTCACCGTGAGCAACAAACAAAAGTAAACATTTTTTTTTTTGTGTGTGTGCGGGTCTGCGAAGGAGAGAATAGAGGGGGCAAGGAGCAAGGTGCATGGCTTGCATGGCCGGCATGGCGCATCGCGTCCTTCTCCCTCCCTTTCCCCCCTTGCGTAGCGAGGGGCATGCGGGAGCTGCACGGTAGCGGAGGCGCGAAACCCGACGCCCGAGGTATGCGCACGAGCGGCGAGGGTTGCCGGTTGCTGCTGTTTTTGGTTGTTTTCGTGCACCAAAAGCATTCTCTAAATAACAACCAATGTTGCATGCACCTCTACTCAATACTACTTGGGGTTTGGGGCCAAACGATGGCATTGTGAAATGACAATTGACAAGTGTCCAGGTTGAATGCCACATGACAAACGACTGAAGTAAAAGTCAAATTTGGGGTTTTTACGTGCTAAACCATCAAAGGGCATCTGGCATGCCCCACGAAGGACTAAGGAATAATTTCGACCGCCTGGGGGTCTTTTTGATGTGCAACCAAAAGTTTGGCCTGGTCCGCAGTAATCCTCCGTCAGATTGCGGGCACCTCGGCCGGGATTCTAACCCGCCACCTCGGGATCTGTAGACGGGCACTTTGCTCGGCGGTTCTCAAATTGAGGCCTGCAGACCCTTCGAAGTCCCCGAAGGCCTTCTTGGGAAGTTATGGAGCCTAAAGCCCTCAACCGTCGAGCCAAGCAATAATTTTATTATTTTCTTTTATTGATGCCGGCTGTCTCACAAAGCTAAACAGACCAAACTTTGTGCGCCGAGCGAGTATGGTTGATTATTCTCCGTTTTAGAGCCTCAAAGTTGGTTTGCACACATTTAGTTTCCTCCACTCACCCTTTTATCGTCGTAATCGTTCCCACCCTCCCCCCCGGTGGATGGGGTCCCTGTCATCTCTGCCGATCCAGAAAGGGTCCCCAAAACGTCGGCGGTTGAGATTCAGCGCTCTAGAGGCGAATGGACGTTTGACCAAAGTAACAGCGAGCGGCGGCGTGCTCACCCATGGTGTTGAAGAGGAGGCTACTGACTCCGGCAAGCAGAGCCAGGGTGGTGAGGTCGCCCAGGGAAGCCGCAATGGGTGTTGCTATGTTGTCTGGGTTCAGGTGGCACTTCCGCGAGAAGATCACTACACCAACCATCAGGGACCCTGCACACACCGGTCACACGTGCATGAGGCACAGTGAAACAAAGTGTGAGATGACGCGCTGGACCTAGAGGGAAAAAAAAATATTGGGGTTTTGCACTGCAAGACAACCGAGCATATGTGTAGGGTTTTGCGTTTCCTGGGTGTATTTCTTCCCACCGATTTGGAGGTTTTAGGTATCAAGGTGTCGGCGTACAAGGACGTTTTTCGAACCAAAAAACTTGAAAAACTTCCTTGCACCGATAAGACAAAGAGATGAGACGAGTGCTTCTGAAGCAAGAAGCAGCACTGCAGAGAGTTCATTGTGGGTGGTGTTCCGGGTCAAAACATAAAATGAAGCTGCACATAAATATTTTCTCTCCGTGGAGCTTCTGTTCTCCTTATCCGAGGACAGCCTCAATCGGGGGTTTTCGGTTTTTCCCGACTTTGATCAAACCGAATTGGAGTTAATATTTGGGGTTTATTGGTATTCACCGCAAACACAGAACCCTAGCTATGACCAACGCCTCAAAGACACCTTGGGGAAGGGACCAACTGGGATTCAAACCTTCCTTTTAGCACTGCGGATGCTGAAACTGAACATCAATGCCACAGAGGCAGTCTAGACCTAGAGGGATACCAAACGGAAGAAACCATATAGATTTTCATTGTATTGAAGGAAACCCCACTCTAAGTTTGGTCCAAAACAAATGATTGATTTTACTTTAGCAGGACAGAACATGAGCATAACCACAACATGTAAGAACCCTAAAACCGGTACTAGAAATGCTATTATACATATACTATTAGAATAAATATGGCAGTTCTCCACAGCCGTGAAATAAACTTCATTTGAAAGGCTGCTGTGTCAGAGTTGCTGCTTACTTCATCTTTAGGTCTTGAAAAGCATTATCAATTGCTACAATTTTCCAGATAATGAATCTTTTTAATTCAGTCTCCTGAAAAACGTATTAACAGGGATCTACTGTATATTTGGCATTCACAGCACAAATACTAGGTTAGTCTAGGATCTTTCTGAGCCAGCATGTTTCTTTTGTTGGGGAGATTTTAATTCACAATTCACACAAAAAAGAATTGGACCATTGCCTGCTAGGCAACGCTGGAAATCTCTGAAGGCAAATCTTTCTCTTCCTAAGAAAAGTGTTCTCTACTTTTTAGAGAACTAGAGTACTTTTAGATTACTGCCCACCTTTTTGTCCTGATGTGTGAGCCAATATTTTATCAGAAAATACAACATAGTCCAGTTAATTTGCAAGAACAGAAGCTCGCTCCAGTTGTTGCCACTTTTTTCAGATTTTTGGGATTGTATTAACATATCTTAAAGGGTAACTGCAAAGAAAAAAAAGTGTTTTTTTAAACAGCCTAATTGGGACAAGCATGTCACAAAACAAATGTTCCGCGAAAAAAATAATTTTTTTAGCAATATTTACGCCACAGGACGTAATTTAGTCGGAGTCAGAACCTCTCCACATTTGAAACTCCCGCTCTTCTGACCCCCGCGGAGGAGAAGTACGCCCCGCCCCGCACTCTCCTGACGCAGCGTCTCGACTTCTGGTCAGATCTGGCAACAACGCACGTTCAACCAGAAGCTGCGCTGGCTGCGCGGTCTCCGAGCTCATAGCGAAGACGTGACCGGAGAAGTGCCCCTGTGATGTTCGCGGAAGACGGAAAGTATCATTCGTTAATCGTCGTGTGGGCTTTGAAAGCGAAGGGAGTCACAGGGTCCACGAGTGCGCAACCACAAGCCAAGGTTACGACAGCGCTGCGTTGACTTCGGCGATCTCGTTCTGTTTGGTGCAACACGGCGATGCGACAAAGAACTGAAACGTTCGTGGTGTGCGTGGTGCGGTGCTTCGAACTAGACACCCACGCTAACACGGAGCGCAAATTGGTTATTGTGGTGTTGATGTTTAACATGTTAAGTTTCGTCGTCGTCAGCTGATCCAGTCAAACTGGTCCGGGAAGACGCAGCGAGCGTTTTTAAAAGTAAATCTTCCTTCGTTCTGTTTCAAAATGTGGAAGATTCCCGACGCATACCGTGAGTAAAAAGCTGCGGGAGTTTTCAACAAAATTACGTCGTTTTAATTGAACATTGAACTCCGAATTGTCCTAAATCTGCCGTTTTTATGCTTCGTGTTGTTGGACTGCGTTTGCACAGCGACGTGTTGCGCTCATCGTGCGGTATGAATAAATTTGGGCAAGATTTCGTACCTGCCCACAGATGCATGAACTGAGACCATTTTTTACGTAGTGAACACAGTGCTTTTTTTTTATTTTGTGTGTCTAGTCGCGGACGTTCGATGCACCCAGTGCGAATACGCGAACGCTTCACTGCCTCCAGCCAAATAGCATTCCTTTCGGGGCGACATGGCTGCTGGAAGGCTCGCTGTCGGAATCACTCATCTGACATCTCTGAAAAGTCGGCATTTGCACGCGCAAGCAAGCAAACAAGCAAAAAAAAAAAAAAGCATGCTAAGCAAGCAAAGAGGAAAACGAAAGAACCGCGCTATGAAAGCCAAAACCCTGCGTCGCTTCCTATCACTAACACCTGCGACAGCTGCTAAACACACACTACTGCACTTCAAGAAGTCTCACTCAAGCACCTGGGTCAGGACGAAACACTGATCACTTTGGCGAAACGACTAGTCGAGGTAGGCAAGACAGGCGGGAGCAGAGACTTCGGCGGCCATGAAAGAATGGCGAAGCTTTTGTTTGTTATGGTATGAATCCAAACGGAAGTGCCCGTTTTGTAAACCTTTTGTAAAGAATAGTAACTTTCCTCACAAGGGTTATTCTTTAAACGTAAAAATATGCGGCTCAAAAGGAAATTGCAACATATAACAAAGGTTTAACAACCAAAATCTAAGCTGTCAATCAAACTCTTAGCCAATGAGAAGTATAGCAGCCGATTGGGATTGTGACGTCACGCAATCCCAACTTCGTGGCGCGCGATTTAAAACAGATGAAATAGCCGCAAACTAAAATCGGTCTCACGCAATAAATATTGCTGTGAAAAATTTGTTTTTTCGCGGAAAAATTGTTTTTTGACATGCTTGGCCCATTAGGCTGTTAAAAAAAAACTTTTTTTTCTTTGCAGTTACCCTTTAAGGGGGAAAGCTGGCATGAAACTTAAACTTTTTTATTCTTAAAGCTACCTGCATAAAATTTTTAGGGTAGATTCATAGCACACATATAATAATAATAATAATATTTCTTTGCATACAAAAATGTGATCCTGGGTGGCGTGCATGGCTGTGCAGAAAGGTTAAAACCCGTACAATAAGAGTAACTGTTAAGTTTCATAAAGCTGTGCGCATAGGTTACACAATTTACTCAAAACATTTACACAATTTTTTCAGTGAGGTTCACTTGCTTCCTTTATCCCAGGCCTGGAGAAATAGCAAAAGATAGTAGGAAAGTGAAATTTGTTATAAGCATTCCTAGATAGACACCCCAGGGTATGACAAAACCCTTTTAATTATTTAATTTTAAAAATATTTTGCACAACAATGAATTTTTATAGTTTGTCATATCCTCATTCATCAAATTTAATTTGAGTATTGTAAAACTTTAACACAATTTTCTAAAAAAAAGCTTGTTATGCCCTCACAAAATTATTTAGGAACAGAATAAAAAAAAAAAAACTGCATGCAAATTCATTAATCGATTCCCGAGATATCGCTGGGATAAGTGCCAATGCCAGCAGAAAAATCCATTTTGAGAAAATGCCAGTTGAAAGTTGCACATAAATTTTCAGTATTAAGACCCTTTGCTCGTGGCGCGATTCTGTTTGCAATTTTCATTCGCATGCGGCAAAGAGCTTGTGGACACACTATGTATGCACATAAGTCAGCGTCCACCACTTTTATTCACTTCTTTTTAATGTGAAAGCATTAACTGTCCCATGGAGCGAGCCGACGTCATCAACTTTGAAGCCGCGCCAAACGGCAGTTAAACTCCCCTTTCCCAATAGAGCGAAGTGAAGCCGTAATTTGAAGGTTCCCAGCTTTGAAGCCGAGCCAGACAACAGCTAAATTACCCTGTCCCAATGAAGCGGAGTGAAGCCGCAATCTGAAGGCTCCCAGCTTTGAAGCCTAGCCAGACGGCAGCTAAATTACCCTGTCCCAATGGAGCGAAGTGAAGCCGCAATCTGAAGGCTCCCAGCTTTGAAGCCGAGCCAGACGGCAGCTAAATTACCCTGTTTCAATGGAGCGAAGTGAAGCCGCGATCTGAAGGCTCCCAGCTTTGAAGCCGAGCCAGACGGCAGCTAAATTACCCTGTCCCAATGGAGCGAAGTGAAGCCGCGATCTGAAGGCTCCCAGCTTTGAAGCCGCGAAAAAAACCACAGAAAACGGCAGCTAAATTCACCTCTCCAAAAGAAGCGAACCGAAGCAGAAATCCGATCGATAGGCTCCTATTGGCTGGCGCGCATCGCAGTTTCAAGGAACGAGGCTCCCATTGACTGGCGCGCATCAGTTTCAAGGAGTGCCACCCCATGGTGCTACGAGCCCGCGCCGCAGCGTGGCGGTAAAAGGAAGCGGCTGGCTGTGGGGCCTCCCACAGCCCGCTTGGGAAGACTCCGGAGCGGCTGCACGGCCGATGTCGGTGCGGCGCGGACACTACACGAGAGCGCGCGCAAGAACGACATTCATGCTTTCGCATTCACAACTATAAGAAGGGCTTAGGTATATTTCGAGCCTTTCTCTTAAGCGAGTAACGGTACAACCGAAGATTGCGAGAATCGCAAGCAGGACTGCACCGCGTGAAACGGCTTTACCCGCAGAGTAGCTGGAAGTGTCCTTGCATACTTTCTTTTTGTTCCGCTGTTGTCTTCACTTAGTTTCAACGGCCAATGACATAGATAGAAGCATCCTAATCCGAAGTAGCAACGCGATGAGCATTGGTATCCTGCCGTGCAGAGGCGGGCCGCCGATGCTGCTTCCGATGGTCGCCATGCAAAGAAGCTTGCATGGACCACTTCTGTGCGTCGAATACGTGCACAGTCTCCTAATTCATTCCTCGCATCTCTTGCGGCCACGAAACATGTTGGCAAAGTATGCGAAACTACTAAAACGATGGGCTGCAAATGCTCAAAAAAGATGGCGAAAAGCGAAGTGGAGTTGACAAAGCGCAGGAACACGCAGACGATGCGGGGCTGGCGAGGCGACCAGATGCACCCTGGTGGCGTGGTAGCCATGGCAACGGAAGAACAAACATCGTGGCCAATAGTAGTCACGCGCTCCCTTGAGCGGGCGCTTTAGCCAATCACTGTGTCATAAACGCGAGGCAGGAAAACGCTGATCATGCCAAAACTATGCTGTGGACACTATTTAAAAGGGTGTCACAAAGAATAAAAAAATTCCGCTTGAAAGTGAGCGGGAATCGCTCAGTGTCCGGCTCATTTATGCGTCTTTAGCGCAACTTGGAAGCCGCTGGACCTCGTAAATATTTTTTTTAACACATTTTCTCAGTGAATTAGGTGTTGACAATTACAGAGGAGGTAGTTTATGGAATATACAATCCAAAAAGTGGTCTTCCAAAAATCCAACTCTTTTGCAATTGTTCGGTTTTCAAATCCTTGCATCCCCCCTCAAAAAGAAGTGTTAGTTATGTTTCAGCAATGGAAGCGTGCCTCAGTTTTCTCTTAAGTTAGCGTCTACCGATTCCTTCAATACAGAAAGTTTGAAGACCCCTGGCACTGAGCTTCACAACTTCCGTTAATGAGGAACATCTCACTGAAGCAAGTCTTCTGTTTTGAATTCATTGCAAGCAGACTCTGCAGATGCCATTTTGTACCAACTAGGACAGGGAATGCTTCCTGCAATTTTCGTTAGGCAAGTTGACAAGAGCTTGCAATAACAGGCAATGCCAATCCTAGAAAACAAAAATGGCCTTCGTAATAATCACTTGCACGAATAGTTTATTGAGTTGCTGCAGTACTGCAGGTGGTTACTCCCGTTTGACTAACAAAAATTATTGTACCAAACACCAAGGGCTAACGTCCAAGCTGAAACTCTGTTTGCACTTTCTACGCTTGAGAACTACTTTCCAGGTCCAAAATTGCCAGCAACCAAAAGAGAAACGAAGACCGGCGGCTCACCGAGAAGGAGGCTGGCCACACTGGCGGTCACCATACTGCTGGCAGCAGAGCAGCACCGCATTGCCGGTGTCGAAGCGGCTTTCGGTGATGTAGCCCATGAGCACCGCAAACGAGCGAGGCCAGGAAGGCCACCACAGTCGCCTGGCACTAGAACCGTCCAACGAGACGAGTATGCTATAGGCACATGCATACATCCCTTTGACCAGAACTGACTTCTTCAATGAGCAGAGCTAAGTCTTGCGTGAGACACAACAAACACCAGACACTACACACACCATCTGCCGCATCCTGGATTGCACGAAAGAATGTGCAGCACGCAGGAATCTGTTTTTTCGCTGCAGCAACGACAACCAGTGCGGTGGAAGGCTTGGGATTAAAAAAGGTGTGTCTAAGAATAGCAAGCCTTGCTGGTCACAACCTGCCAGCATTGCTGTGGGTTTAAAGTGGATGCTCGCAAGTTGCGCAATATTTTGTTCAAGGTCGTATTCTACACAGACTGAGGTCGTGCTCGAGGCAAACGCTCGTGGCGGGGTTCGAAGTATAACTGGAGTGCATTTACAGTGAAACCCGTTTAGAACAAACCCACGTACAGCGAATTATTGTTGATATCGAACTCACGGTAAATTTAAATAAAAATGCATGTAAAAAGTACTTTTTATAACGAGCAACATATTGGCTATATCGAACTTTTTCCCCCCGGGAAGGCTTCCAAAAACGCGCAAACAATCGTCCTCTAGCCTGTCCCTTCCCCCCAAAATTAGTAGGAAAGAAAGAAAGATTCCAAAAGCTCAAGTTGCGAACAAAATTGAGCGAAAAGAAGCGAATCAGAAGGGGAGAACGCAAAAAAATACACTTCACGCACGCACAAAAAACAAACAAAAAGCTTTTCATCCTAAAACGGTTGCCACGAAGAAAAGCGATTCAGAAGGGGAGACAAGCTAAAAGAACAAACTCTGCTTACAACGAACGCACTGTGGAAGTTCGTTGTAAATGTTTTTTGCTATATCGAATTACTTGCTATATCGAACTAATCGTAGCGTTTCCTGCTATTCGTTATAAACGGGTTTGACTGTATCAGGTGACAAAAGTATGCAGGAGAGGGAGAAAACACTTCCGCAACCCTTTTCTCTAGCGACACTGCTTGAACCCCATGCCCTATAATTAGCTCGTAGTGATGTTGAGAAATCTACCATTATTTCAGTACGGTGGTTACTCCGTAGCATCACTCTTCGCTCGTAGACACTTGATTAGTGCTCTCACAAGCACTTGTCAAACAGGCCTGGCACTGTTTACAAATAAAGGCCTACATCAAAAACATCTTGGTCTGCACAAAGTGACAGAGCACCACGGTTGCGATTCACTGTATTACTTGGCTGATTGTGGCATCTGACCTAAAGGATTATGTATACTTCTTTATTCATGCTCTTGATTTCACTGACCCCTACATTGGGTTACCCCGCGAGTTGTAATTTATTTCTTTATATAGAAATTGGACCTGGGCAATTGATGGATTAACCTATCGATTAATCAATTAATGATTTAATTGCGATTAATCTTTTAACCAATTGATCAGTAAAATTTTGACGAACAAAAAGAAAGCAACAATTAAACGCTTTCACCACGCAGATGTGGACGAGAACACCGAATGAAGAACAAAATTTAGGTGAAATTTGAACCTAAAGTAAACTGTAGGGGCAGGATTTCTAACTCCAGACAAGCGCAGAAGGTTACGCGTACTCCGACCACTTTAATGCCATGCGAGGGCCCATTTAGCGCCGCACAGACTATCGCAAACAATCAAAAGAGGTCACTCTTGCCGAAGAATATCACCGCACCGCTTTGCCTTGCAGCCGAAGTGCGAGTGTCTTTGAACTGTTCTCAACTACTCATAGAGGTTGACTAATAATCAAAATTGCATATTGCGCTGTTTATCACATATTCAGCAAAAGCAGAAAAAAACACAATTTTGACTTTTTAAGATAAATAAACTTAAGTTCCATTTGGACCTTTAGTAGGGTGGTTAGAGAGTTTCAAAGATCAGACATTAGTTTATGGTTCAAAATAAAAAGTAATCAGCGAGTGAGGTAAAGAAGTACGGTATAAAAAAATACACGCATCAAAGTTGCGGACGCATATTTTGGAAGTTTCCGAGCGTACCTCTACACGGAACAAGAATAGGAATTACAACACCTCCATCTTCTACAGCTGCGTGCTTCAATCGACTCAGAACATTGTCGACATGTCCCTGGTTCATACGTTCCGTTTCTCGAAAGCCAATTTCGTTGAACCACAGTGCCTGGAACACGTCTCCAGCTGGTGTGATGGGCATCCTATACCGTCCGAGCATCAAAACTGGTCCCGAAGTGGCAACAAACAACCTCTGCCGCAGCCACCTCCGCCACCTCCGCCACCGCGACACCGCCGGGGTCGCGGCGGACGACCGTACGACACTTCCGCGATGTCGTCCGACAGAAATCGAGCGACCGCTTTCCAAGACGTGGAAAACACACCAATCGGAGACGCGTTCCGGGCCGAAGGTTTTCCGGAAGCCGAGGAGACCAACCTGAATGAGGGCCATGTTGCCGGTGGTCATGGCCAGCTGCTCAGCCCCCGTGTCCATGTTGCCCAGGTTGGCCTGGGTGGACAGCCGCGCCGCCAGGGTCATCTCCAGGTTGCCCTGCGTCGGCGAGGAAGCCGCACCCACTTCGTCTCAATCGGACGGAAGGCACTTTTCGGGGCGTCTCCGACACCGAAAACGAAGATTACACGAGCTCGATGATGCCGACAAAGACCGGAGAGTGGAGAAGGTGTTGCAAATGAGCTGGGCATATGCTGTCGGGAAGTTGTGTGACACTGGGAGGTCACATGACCCTATGACATTGCTCAATGTCACATGACGTTGCGGTGTAAAATGTAACGCTGGAATGGGCATTTCTTTTGACAGCAACTATGTCAACGTCCTCCGTCAAAATAATTGGACTATTATTTTGACGTTTGTGACGCCAACTCCCGAAGACGTGAAAATGCTTTTTGTATAATTTTGACGATCCCCGTCAAAACATCAACTCCACTATTTTGACATCTCCCGCCAAACTTGCCACCGCAAATAACTGACCAAAGTTTGAACTTGGGAGCTTCGGCCTAAGAAGTGGTCAAAACTGGAGAAAAAAAAAAAAATTTATTACTTCGCCTGAAGCCGGCATCGCATATTTTTTTGAGATAACAGGTGTCGTGCAATTGATGCAATTTTTATAACCAATTGTGATTGGGAATTAAAAAAACTAACTTCAAAACACAGCTCGGCCCTCTGGCCGTACGTAACATTTGCTTAGTAGTACTGTGCTAAACGTCACCAAACGCATGATTTATTTCACATTATTTATAATGGACGAAAAGAGCTTAGAATCCGTTCAAAGATCAGGTATTAAAAATGGAGTCGATTGCATGACATCTGGCCGAGGAAAATATGCATTCGACTTCGACGCAGACTTTTGCTCGGTGCGTCGGAAGCTTTGTTGTCCGTTTGCACCGGTCAAGAAACATCAAGGAGGCAATGTTTACATTCGCAACCTTATCCGACGTTCAGATAATTTAGTAGCCGCCCCAGACTCGTCACACACAAACAAAAAGATCTAAACCAAACGACAAACCCACGAACCAGATTTAAAGGAAGACCGGCGGGACTTTTCTTTGCAACCATTGAAAGATGCGCTCGCACTGTACTGGAGGCGTGGAGGCACAAAAATAATTTCGAACTCTAAGCGGTATGTAGTGCACATACTTAACATATTTGCACGAATATAACGAGAGTTTTTTTTTTTTCGGAATTACATGCTCCAAAACGCACCTCGCGTTATATTCGGAATCGAGTTCAGCCACGAGGAGGTGCGGAGTCTGAAGAAAGCCAAAGGAGAAAGCCATTCTTCCGGCTCAATGCAGGAGATCGGGTGGGAGAAGAAAGGGGGGTGTGAGAGGGAAATTATTAGCTACTGGGCCACGTGAAGGGGCGAATAGAAAACATAAAAAGCATTTTATCGCTTTTGCGTTTGTATTACGCGCCGCACACGCTGCAGAAACGCAGCGCACCATGCGGGAATGCGGGCACTGGCCAATTCAAGCCAAGCCAAGCCAAGCCAAGTCAGGTCAAGTCAACACAAGCCAAGCCCACCGACCGTGTTTACGCGATCGTGCAACAGGGTGTTCGTTTATGCGGAGGGACCAGAACAAGAATAAGTGTGATTGTGTATCTGATTCAGCAGTCTTTTTTTCTGCCTGCGCATTTTTTAGTTTCTGCTCCAGAGTGGTCTGGTGTTTGTGTGTTGGTGCTTCTGCCTTGCTTTGCTTGTGGCCTGCCAAAGGAGCTCACGCCGAAGAAAAAGGAACTACCAGACAAGCCGCCCCCTGCTGCTGCTTATGTGCATTGTCGCCAAGTGGATTGTAAACAGAAGGACCTGAGCAGTGAGGATGAGTGCAGTCAAAACATAAACTGATATTTTTTCTATTTCCATTGCCTTTTCACTTTTTGTATGCCCCCCTCCCCCCCTTTTTCCGAGTGCGGTAAATTTATACGGCATATAATAGTTATAATATCTTTTTTTCTTTTTGGGTCGTGCAAATACGATACACTTGTTACGTGCAAACAAAAGATAAAAGGATGTCCAGGTCGCGGACGAACGGGGTTCGAACCCTGCTTAACCTGTTTCTTTTTCTCAATCCGTGTACTTCTGAAAATTTTCAGTCCATTCTCGGCCTTCATTTTGTATTCTGGTTTGGAACACTCTTGAACGCACCGCTTGTAAAAAGCAGCGCAATGTGCCACTTTGTTACAGTTGTCCTTTTGCCGGTGCAAGATGCCGGTACTTTTCTCTTCAAGTTCAAAGGCACAAGTATGCCTTACTACATGTTCATTTTCAGTTTCGCATTCATCCGCTTTCTATTGCCTCTGTACATTCGGGCATTATTCCTCTGTAAGCATAATTGAAGGAGGTATATAACAGATGCATGCCCCTTACTCTGTCGGCTACGAAACCGAGCCACAGACGCTAAATTGCGTAGGGTTTGCTCAGAAATGCCGTTGCATTTGGAAAGGGTGCCGGGCGGTCCAGGGGGCTGACCTTGAGCCCGAGCAGGGCCGGCACGAGGATGAAGAGCTCCGAGATGTGGACGAAGGCGGGCCACCTCTGGACCACATCCAGCACCAGGCCTGCCCCGACCGTGCCGAAGCCCGCTGTCAGGAAAGGGATGAACACCTGGACGGCCACCACCCGCAGCCGCTCCTTGGTGATCACCGCCTCCTCCTCCTCCATCACCTCCACCGGGCCTTCCGTCGTCTCCATGTACACCGCCGCTGTGGGCGCCAGCGGGTGGTCTCCGGCGCCCAGTACCGCCTGCGTGGGAGCGCGCCACACGGTCACGACCCGACTAGATTTAGCCGGAGTAACCGCAAAGTAGGCTCGACGACGTCTACTATGCTCCCTTTCAAGGACGTCCGCTTCTACCCTTTGCAGAGTGGTACAGCAGACGTCTGCTATAATCTATTTCAATGATGTCTTCTCTTGCCCTTTGCTAAACAGTAGCAGGTGTCTGCTGTCCAGGTGTAAATCAGTCCACATACAGATAGATTATAAAACTGGATCTTAGCTGGATCCAGCTAAATCATCTCATTTCCAGATAGACCCAGCTGGATTGTCTCATTCCAGCTGGAACCAGTTCCATAATGTGGACTGATTTTTGCCCGGGATACTCCGTTTCAATGATGTCTGCTCCTACCCTTTGCCAAGGAGTATAGCAGATGTTCGCTATAAACCATTTCAATGGTGTCTCCTATACTTCTTGGTTAATGGTGAAAGCTACAGAACGCGAGAGTCTACTGAAGCGATGAAGTGGCAAAGCATGCGAAAGCTCTTCACTGGAGGGAGTGCCAATCGATGGTACATAGCCATGTGCCTCACTTCGACGCTCCAATTGGCTTAACGGGACTGTAGCTTTTGCCATTCACCGAGCTAAAATAAAATGGAGTAGTAATCCTTTTATTACCAAGATACCGTGCTTACTCGAGCAATTTTCACAACACTCTGAGTAGCGCCCGGATGTCTATTTTCATGCAAGGTAGAGATGTAGCCAAGATTACAAACAGCAGAAGCCTAGCCAATAATCCAGAGAAATGCTTAGCCAAAAATTATGTCTACGCACCAACAGTGAGCATAATGTTTCAAAAGTCCGGAATCCAGTGTAGGTTTACGCCGAGGAACAAATACTTTTTGCACCTTGTAATTTTCTAGGCTCACTCAATAGACTAATATAATACGCTACATGAAAATTTCACAAGCGGCGGAAAAGTTTTGAGTAAATATGGTAGATTGAATGAAGTTACAAGCTCGCAACACATTATATTGTGGGAAATAAATAAAATCGTCAAACATAAAAATCCGCGCGACTACGACTTCTAACCATAACTGCTGCACAGCTGGTGTGCAAAGCATTTTAGAAGGCAGTTGGGAAACCAGCCTTGGGCAGGAGGATAAATGAACTTGCGGACCGGAGGGCCGCATCAGCAAGGAGGACGATAATGCTCCTCAAGAAAATATTTTCCTACCCAGACGAGTCACATCTGTATCCTCAGTCCCATCTAGCAACAAAAGCCAAATCACTTCCAAAGACCCGATGAATCGAAATAGCATGGGCTGCTATTTTTGCCAAAAAAATGCAGCTCACACGAATGTTACATGCATGCTCATGCACTAGGACAACCTTGGAGAGAATCAAGCTCACATTCACAGTTTTCAGCATAGTGTGAACGAAGTGAACAATCTCAATTAAGCCAGGGTAGAGCACAGGGTACCCCACCCTGCCAAAGGAGCCGTGCGACATTGCATGGCACCTGTGTGTCCATGCGAAAAAGATTAGTCTCCATAAGAGGCCATATATGGTCCCACCCCTTTTCATTTTAGCAGCAGAGACAAACCGCTGGAGAGCAGGTCACCTCCCCTCTAGCATTTGCTCTGTTAAAGTGGAAAAGGTGGGAGGAGCTTCGCCTAAATTCTTGACCTGTCACTGATTATAGTAAGGACCCCAAAAACATGCATGAATGCATAAAAAAAACTAAAACATGCAAAAAAACAATGCCTAGCACAGGTTTTGGCAAAACTGGGAGTCTCTGCCTCCCTGGAGATAAATTCACTGCAAGCTATGTGAAGTGCTAGAGGAGGAAATCAGCCCAAGGAATGCCTTGGATTAAGTCTATGTAGAGTACAGGCAGAAATAGGCATTGTTATAAATGAAGTACAATATTTATTCGAAAATAGGCGAAAAAATGAAAATAGACACCTGCGTGTCTACTTTACTGCAGAACCCACGAAGCTCAATCATTGAACCTTACTAAAAGAACCAGGCAAATAATAAAACAAAAATAACCTTTGGGGAACAAGAAAAAAAAAAAAAGAAGGCGATCCATACAGATCTTATTTCTACGCTCCAACATTGTCAATGCCTCGTCATTCGCCGGACCTCTTCCGCAAATTGCAATGATCGGCTCCTCTTGAGCGTTGCAGAGAAATACATGCGCAGGCATCGTTTATAAAGAGGTCGACCTATTTTTGAATTAATACTGTAACTCTACTTTAGAGGATATTCATTCTTAATTGGTACAGATGTTGTTTAGAAAAGGGTCGTCCAACTTTTAAATGGATACAATCTGCTCTGCATTTTTGCTGGGCTTGGCAGACATTGTAAAGGGAGACAATTGTCCCCTTAACCAGATGGCTAATAACTAAGACGTGTTAAGGATGCTTTTATTTAATGGACTGATGAATTATGCTGCACTTGCAGTTTTGAAGGTAGTCATTATTAGAGGCTACACCAATTTGTAGAATATATAAAAAGTAAACAGGCATCAAGATATTCATTCATCATGTTTCATTTTTACACTACCCCGATTTCGTTCTATGCCCAGGGAGATGTATGGAACAGCGACATGCTCGCTGCATGCGTCTTGCCATAATCACCTAAGTGCGTCGCGTCACAATTGATGCCAATCGTGTAATCACCATAGCTCTTGAAGCTCGGTCACTGGATCTGTGTGCACCAGAATGAAGATCTACTTACTTAGGCAGTTCATTGTTTCTCTTTTCTATTTTGCTTATGTAAATATGCATAGCTAAAACTTGTGCACATACAATATCCTGTTAAGCAAGAGCTCCATGTCACGATCGATGTTCCCTGAACAATGGCGCATGAGAAGTGCGGGTGCTGCAAGATGGATGCAGGGACGTGATGCACCTACAACCCAACGCTGCATCGAGGAATGTGTACGAAAACAAGGGGTGTCTTTAAAAAAAGCTAAAACCCGGGAGCTAATTTACAGACGCATTACAGGGTTTCATACAAATATTTTAATGCAAAATTCAAAGACTTTTCAAGGATTTCAAGGGCATCCGAAGACAAAATTCAAGGCAACACAAAGCAAAAATGGCAACGACGCAGGATGTCTTGCGTGTGACTGGATTGAAGCGCCCTTTAAAATGAGCACATGAAGCATGACACAATCATGACAATTTATGCAAGCGCTGGCGTCTTTGCAATGAAAAATGTGAGATGCAAAGATACAATCCTAGCCTGATTAAAATTGTCAGATATGTTTTCCGTGCATAGAGCAGGCGCATTAAGAAGAAAAAAACAACGCTTTCTCCAGTGGCCAGAGTCTGACGACATTGCACCTAGCGGAAAATAAGTATGCCGCCATGTCCGTTGCCAACGCCACAGGGTGAGTGCTTTTTTCCCGCGCCACTACATGGATCATTGCAGCTTGGACAAGTCAAGAGAAGCAAGTGAACTTCTCAAACTGCCATGATTCGCAAATAACATGTAATTAATTTCCGGATGTTCAAGAATACAAGGAACATTGAAACTTTCAAGGAGATTTAAGGGCCCTTGAAAGGCTTTTATCGAAATCCAGGGTATTCAAGGATTGCAAGGAGCTGTATGAACTTTGCATTATTAGAAAGTGTTTTACGAAATGTCTTTCTCACATTTAAAAACACTTACACACTTTCAGCAGGGGTCAGATCACAGACACCGCGAAAGCAAAAGCGAGATCTTCCACGAAGCGAGCCAAAATTTGACGTCAGCAGACAACTCGTCTGCTTACACAAGAAAAGAATAGGGTTTGTCTGCTATGAGATGTGATTCACAGATGAAAATAAAACAAGAAAATGCCTAACGTCACCTGCTAATAAAACTAAGAAAATGTGGATCATCTGCTAGGAATCGAATCCTGTGGGAGACTAACTGAACGCATGCCTAAATTGCAAATGTCTACTTTTTTGAAAAGAAAGGAATTGACATCTTGTTATTCCTTTACAAATTTCAAATTGTTTTGTTGCTGTACAGATGCAGAAATTCATTGCTGGGTGAAGAAAGGCTCAGCAAAAACATAGGCGGTAGCGAGGCCTCTCATCACCCATATGCACATGAAAAGTTCTCCCCAAAGCCCTCCCTGACCGTGGACCCGCGAACAACCAAAATATTTCTCATTGGTCGATAAGAACCTAGCAGAGAGCTGTGACACCACGTTCAATCGGCAGCTGAGAAAGCTCTCGCTCTCACCAGGGACCAAACTTGGACTCCAGATTTCCTTAGAGCAAGAACATGTAATCTATGGCTGGCTTGCTCAAAACGAACAAGGACAAAAGCACAATTGAGGCAGTGTGGAAGGAAACACTGCCAGGGTCGGTGTATGAGCAGAATAGCACATGAAACTGCTGCCTCCAGGTGCTCACATGCTGGCCTTTGCAACTATCTCATTTTCTCAAGCTGTCTCAGCAAGAGTCACTGACCATTCCTAAGGTATCGGAACTCTCAATCTTCGTTTTAAAACTGCGATGACAACGGAAAAGCTGCCTTCATCTGTTGCTGCCTTGCATCTGCACCCCGAGCTGTTCGAAGAGCTGATCTGCCGACTGTGGCAATGTTGATTGTCTCCTGGCACGCTGCACATTTTGCTCAGAGGACATTCCTCTGTCCGGTATCGCACAGCGGCAATATTCGTCATGTTCAAACAAAGTGGAATTCATACTTTCCACCAGACATTTGTTTAGGACCAAATGGAAGCAAGGGACACAGTGAGAGCTGAAGCTAATGTAAAGAAAATTGAAAATGCAAACCACAGCACTAAAAGTTTACGAAAATGGCTTACCATGCCTCGGCGCAGTGCAGGTTGCCAGAAAGTGCGACCACTAGTGTTACACATAAGCTTTGGTGCATGCGAAACCAAAACTGGTCACTAGTCCTTTTCACAAAGTACCTCAAAAGGACACAAGGTGCGTGTGTCATGTATTTTTTTGCCTTGGCTCCTTCTTGGAGAGACTTTTCAGCTCCGTGTTACTTGTGGAAATGTGTTGATTTACATTAACTGGACTAGCTCTGCCGAAACATTTTAAGAGTACAAGGGACATGCCCACATACCAGGGGTTTTCTAAGCCCTTCAAAAACTTTCCTTTCAAAATCATGGGTACTTGAAACTTTCCAGGGGCTGCTGCGAACTGCCGAGTGCCGTAATCGACGGCTTCAAAATGACAACCCCGTGAAATCGCATTGGGGTGAGCCGGCACAGACTCTTCTGCAGCCGGAAAGTGAGCCAGCCTTCTCCTTTTGCGGACTCTCATCACAGAAACACCCGATGACATCCACCTTGCCTATCACCTTCCAACCGGCCGTAACTCGCAATTGCTTAGAGCTCCCGCATTAATGCGTTTCGCTTGATTGTCGTACCTGATTTGGGCCGACCGACATCAGCCAATCGGAACGTTTGACTCCAGCGTTCAAGCAGATGCCAGGAAACGCGGTACTCTAGTAACATTCGGCGACTTTAGTTTCCAGCCTAGGTCTTTTTCGTTAGCATTCATTTCGAATGAACAGATTGAGAGTCCTTGCAATGAATGCAGAGGCTACCTGGGCAGCGAGCAGTCGGGTCAGAGTTACGTAGCTGACTGCCTTTTGTTTTTATGGCAGAAAGTAGTGGAAACGAATTGGACAAGGGCAGAGCGTGCACTCTCGGCTAGTGCTGTACTGTAGCGTCGTAGCTGTGGTTCGAAAGGTGACGCTGCAGGAGGCTAGTGACAGAATGAATGCAGAGAAGGAAGTCCACCTTGCCAGCGCACACCTGCAGCTCATTCTCCTCGAGCAGCAGCTCAGGGCCAGGCTTCCCCTCGAGGGTGGTGAGTCGCGGCAGCACCCCGTTGAGCAGGGCGGCGCTCTCCGAGTAGATGCTGCCCTCCGGGGTGGCCGCAAACAGGGCCTCCGAAGGGGTGCGGCTGAAGGCCTCATTGCTGCGGCCGCCGCCCTGCAGCGAGGGCTGCAGGGGCCCTAAGGGCAGGGTCAGGGCATCGGGATTGGCCCTGAAACGGCAGCCGACGGAGGGACGGGGTCAATCAAGCTGAGTCTACCGCAGTGGGGATGTTGCGACGCTGCACCCTGAAATGAATGCTGAAGTCCCAGAAAGGTAAATTTCTTAAAACTGTCTGCACAGGGCACAAATGTCACAAAACAAACTCTCCTGCAAAAAAAAAAAAAAAAAAATAAAATAAAAATAAAAGAAGGTTTTGGTGAAATATTTTTGCCACAAGATTCATTTGAGCAATTCTAAAACGGGCTTCCATTTTGGGGTCAACGTCTCAAAACAGTGTTTCCGAATCTCTTAATTCAAGAACGTCTCGTGAAGTAGATATTGCGCTACGAAATATTTTCTTCGGGAAAAGTTTATTTCGAGAAATATATGCCCTATTCACGCATTAAGAAAAATGTTTCTTGGGAGTTCAGTGTCCCTTTATAAAAAAGGAAACAGTTTCAAGGCTCAATGTCAATCGCGTGCCCAACCTAAAAAACTATTTTTTCCACCAGAGCTGAAATGTCTAGCTATTGCCCCTTACAGCAGTGAAGATGAGAGGATAAACGCCTTCCATCAAAATATCCAATGCTCTCGGAAATTTTTTTTTTTTCAAGTTCTTTTTTTTTTGTTTTGCTACTTTTATGCTTTGTTACAAATAATGAAAGCACCAAGCATAATCAGAGCAAAAAAAAACTAAGATACCGGGAGAGCGCCCACCTCAAATTCACTAAAAACTGGGTTAATCTAGATCATGCGCGCTTGTCCGGTCAAATAGGGCACTTAACGCATAATTTGCAAAATTCCTTAAGTTTGAAAAATGCCAATAGTGGGCGCCTGAACGAAGTAGGTGCTTCTGCAGTATTTTAAGGTATGTGTGGGCTTCATCAATCCCTATATCAGTGGTACTCAAATGGGGGTCCACGGCCCTTTGGGGTCACCGCAGTCATTCTAGGCGTCCGTAAAGACCTCCCTCATCAGTCCAGCCCAGCACTAAGAGTTGTCTTTTTACAGGTCGAGAAGAAATGTTCCAGTTTTCAGTAGAGTTTTCTCGTGTGCAGGTCAATAAGAGAGGTCTACTCCACACTAGCCCTTAGTTATATCAATTTATTAAATCATTATTATATTTAACCTATACCTTTCCCCTCCCCTCACCACGAACAGGGTCCTCCATCATCTCCGCCGATCCACAAGGAGTCCGCGAAACATAGATGGTTGGGAACCACTGCCCTATATCATGAGTACCAACCCTCCAGATGCTATGCTGCCATGCCTACTATGTGTGGGTTTTGTTCGAAAACAGTGAATTTAAAAGGGAGCACCTGCATCAATTTGAATGTTTTCAACTAAACATATTTTCTGCAAGAGCACAAGACACTGAACCTAGAGCAGCGAATAAATTTCCTCAAAACTCTTTCAATAATTTTTAATTGCGGAAATATGACAAAACACAAACCGAAACTACTAACTTGCAACTTTACTAGACTGCCATATTGTTGTGACATCAGAAGTTGTATAAACATCAGCTCAAAGGCAGCTCGAGCCTGTTTTGCCCAGTGTCTGAAACCGTCGCAAACGTCCGTGGGAAACAATAGACTACAATTCATCAAGCTTGTCCCAGTCAAGCAAGGACCAGCAAATGTTTCAAGATTTTTGGCACGAGATTTGAGACATTCGCTGCTCGCAATTGATCCGCCGTCGTCACCTCCGAGGGTACTAACCCCTCATGGCCGCTTTCACATTCCTTTGATGCGTGGACAAAGGTGCCACTTTAAGTAGAATGGTATGGAAGGTCTTGTTGGAAGGCCTTGACGAGATAAGCGATACAAACCCTTTTGTCAATGATCCGAGATTTGAAGGGCAACTGTAGTGGCATTTTCCCGGGACAATTGACCCTGTGCGCTGATCAAACTTAAATGTAAAATACCGTCTTTATTTAGTTTTTTTATTTATGTAATTTTTATTTGGGGGGCAGTGGCACATCAGAATTCGGAGTTTATCGGATAAATGCAAATTGACTGACCAAAATTTTACCGGCAGGTGTTTTTCTGAGTTCTTCAGATTTATCCGAAAACACGGAACCCTAAATATAGGGAATTGGTGTGTCACGTGACATATATTTTCCCACTAAAAGTAGCGGGGAAACTGGATTGGTGTCAAGGTTAGAAGACGTAATTTTCCCGCAAAATTCAGCGGGTAACTGATTTGGTGTAAAGGTTACATGGCATTAACTTTCCCGCCAAATTTAGTGGGGAAACTGAATTGGTGTGGAGGTCACGTGATGTTAATTTTTTCTCGTAAATTTAGCGGGGAAACTGAATTGGTCTGCATGTCCCGTGATGTAAGGTCCCGTGATGTCAGGTCACGTGACATCAATTTTCCCACTAAATTTTGCTGAGAAACTGAATTTGTGCATGGGTCTTGCAATATCAATTTCCACGCTAGGGAAAGGAACAGATGGACGGACGGACAGACGGACGAACAAGATTATGGGATGGGGGTTAGCTCTAAAAAGGATCTCATGCTTTGAAATCGACGACCATCAATATTTCGCCAGAGCTCCCTTTTATAGAAACAAAGCACAAACACAGTCAGAACTGATAAAAAGAACATGAAAGAGAAACCTTCCTGAGGGCTTCACAATGGCAGCTAAAAAGACCAAATCACTCAGCAAAATCTCAGGTGCCAACTGAGGATGCACTTTAACACAACGCTTAGGGGTGGAACTCATGAAATGTACTTGGGAGCAGTCACGGGAGCAGCTGAAACAGCTGTTTTGGAGCAGGTTGGGAGCAGCTAAAACTACATTCTGGATGGAGCAGGCTAGGAGCAGCTCAGATTAGTTTTCATTGCACTTCAACTTGTGTCTTAGACGAGCATGGAAGCAATTTCAATTGTGCTTAGCAGCACAGATGAACATGAGTGGTTAGGAACCTAGGTAGATGGGATAACAGTGTAACAGATGCGAAAACTTGAAACTTTGTGAGCCTTAATGAGAACAAAAAAGCAAGTACCGTATGTTTCTGAAGATAGCGTCCTTGATATTTTCTGAGTGGCTTTCAGCTACTTAAAATGCAAACCAGCACTGCTTATCGCACAACCCACACGTGCTCCACATAGTAATTATAAGTGCGAACCCCGTGACGTGCGTAAGCAATGGACGTGCAGTTGCGCGGAGGAACAGGGCAACAAATTTTGAGTTTATTCTTTTGTGCAACTCAATGTCGAAGCATCAGACTACGATTAACGGAGTTATCGTATTTGAAGCAATGAGCAGGAGCAAGGTTAAGGTACGCCGAGTAGATCTACCGCTCGCGTGAGAGCTGCTGGCCGGCAAGGTTTTGGATCGGACCTCGTTTCAGTTCTATCAAATCACAATATATCTTGCAGGAATGCGGTTCCAACTTCTAACGATGAAGTACTAAAAGGAATCTTTTGCTAATGTGTTTTCAACTGGCTGACGTCCAGATCCCGGGCCGCAGAGCTTCAGGCAATCCGACGCTTACCGACTGGACCTCACCTTGGCCGACTTGCTTAACCGCTTATGGTTGAAGAATAACAATCCAGTCACAGGTGGTGTAGCGCTTAGAATCCGACCCCCAAGTTTTTTCAGGCACTTCCGACTCGGGATACACAGGGAGAATAAACAGAACAAAGGATCGCAAGGCCGACCAAGCTAAACGCGCTCATTGTTGCCAATCGAGTCGATAGAAACCGAAACCAAGACAAAATACAATTTTTTTGCTGCATAATGGCGCAAGGTATTGGCTGTGGCGCAGTTTCTGCAAAATGGCGCAGGATGGCGCAGACAAATGCGTCTGGCACAAAATGGCGCATATGGCGCAGCCGTTTCACCCCTGGCGCTCCATGAGCAAGGAGTTCTCTGCGCCTCCCACAATGCCAAATTACTCTGGCAAATAAACTGTTCCCCGACACAGTGGTGGAACGAGTCTAAAAGGGGACAAACTTGATGCCGCGCGAGCGTTGGGGAAACCAGTCTATCTTGCACTGGCTTCTCTGCACGACTTGGCTCTGGAGCTGGGAAGAGGTTACAGGTCTTAGTTGATCTAGTGACTACACATTGGTCAAGGATCAGCTTGAACTTACAGAAACGAACGAAAAAAGGATGAAATGGGACAAAAATCTAACCAACAACTTTGTTTTAGTACGATTCTTCTTCACACGCATAATTGACTTCTTCGGAGGCTGTTCGCACATACACAAAGTAACCATTAGTTCAAAAAAGATTTACAGAAGGAAATTACTACGCTTAATGTTACCTACCAAAAATAATCACACGAGTTATCTGGGAGTGACACAAGTAAACGCAGATTTCCTTCGGTGTGGATGGTAATGGACAAGGTGCCAACACGTTCGTCCGCGCATTCTCCCATGGCCAGTGCCCCGAGCATGTTGCGTGCAAAGGGATTCAAAAGGGGCCATTACCTCGCGAGGGCGTGCGGGTCCTGGGGCTGCGCGATCTCACGGGAAGCGCCGCTCTTGTGCCCCGCTGCCATGGCAGGTGCCGTCCGGAAGCCGCTGCTCGCAGGCGGCCCTCAGCGGGAAGTAGCTTTCACACAACCCTGGACGACGAGACGGGAACGCTCTTACACTGGGCACAGTGAAGGAGGCCGAACGACACGGTCGTCGGACACCTTACAGCACATTTCTTAGTTTTCATGCACTTCAAGAGATGCCAAACTCCCCAAAGTGGGCATCGGTGGCTGGGTGTGTCGACGCACTGCGACTTGGAGCACGTAAAGCGAAACCTCGCGCCGCAGAACCCAGGGATCCTGCGTTCGATCCCCACGGCGTCGTGCCGGCGTGCACTCGTTTATCGTTACTGCGAGATACAGACTAAAGATGCCGGGCTAGCCGCAGTACCGCACTGGCAATATTTCTCGTCTACGCGATGGCACCACGCGCCCACTAAAGCCGAATAATTTCCTGTCGTCTAAACCTACATGCAACACAATTACTTTTTACTCCCCCAAAACCTCTTTTTCAGTTCTGGATGTAGGAGACACGAGTCACAAAATACACTTTCCCGGGACAAGAAAAAACATTTTCGACACAATATTTACTATGTCAGGAGACATATTCTCAGTAAAAAGCAATTCCGAAACATGCTCCTATTTCGAGAAGTTGACCCTGAAACTAAGTTATGTTTTGAAATCACTCCTAGATCAAAAGGAATTTTGCAACAAATATATTGCACAATTTTTTTTTTGTTTTTGTTTGTGGGCAATGTTTATTTGACGAAATATGTGTCCTGTCATGGCACTTAAAAGAATGTTTTCTGGGAGTTTCATACTTCTTGAGAGGCCGAGTTGCAAGCGGAAAGGGGGAACCCCAGCTCCTCCGTTCATTCTCGCCTTTTCCAAGCTCACTTTCTGTCTGACACATCTGGTAGGGTGCAATAGGGTTTCGAAGGACTGGAAAGGATTAGTCAAGGGGCTGGTTAATATTTGTGTGAAAAGGACCCAGAAGGGCAAGGGGGGAAACAGGGGGAAAAGAGAGGAAATTTCTACCAGGCGGATTTTTCTTACGGGTCCCCGAGGTTGCACCGCACTGCTGTTTTCTGTTACCTCACTTCCAAATAATGAGCCTGATTTCACAAAAATATTAATTCTTATTACTTCTTACTCGGTGACAGACACAACGATTCAGCCTCCGACAATAGCTGGCTAGTTCGTCGCAACAGTGCAAATGCCCAACCTCAAAAAGCAGCTTTTCTGCTGCAAGAAATTCCAAAGAACTTTTGCAAGGACCAAGAAAAAAACATCTTACCAAATACAAAGAAACACTCCTAAATGTGTGCTTAGACTAATTCGAAAAAAGTAAAAAGTCGTACGAATAAAGCAACAGCATCCGATAAACCGATTTCCCAAACTAGAAAACGGACAACAAGGACGAAAGCGTCGTCCTACGTTTCGTCTTTGTCGTCTGGCCTTAGTCGTTCATTGCCTGCACTTTGAAACTTTGCACCATGCCGACGAGGTTCAAAAATCCACTTCAACATACCGTACCTCGTCAACATGTGAAGAGAGAGCTCGCGCCGCAAGACTCGGGTATTCCCAGCTAAATTCTTCTTTCTGCCATTTTCGACACGACCGAACGTGCCAGCACGCATTTAATTGCACCTAGGCAATGCACATTAATACCCAACGTTATGAGCCATGCTGCACCGGCAGAACTGCCACTCCAGACTGGATACGTACGACACTGCCTCGGGGTAGGCAAACTTATTGCAGTAAAAAGCAGCTATGAAATATTTGTGACTTTTTGAAAATTTCATTCGGTTTTTCCTACACTAAGTGGTGTTCGGAAAGCGATTCCAGGCGTTTGAGGTCGCCTTTTTTTTTTGTCGCGTCGGGCGGGCTGCATACTTTGCCATACGAGCTCGGCAACCTCCCTTTGCGCATTTCAACACAGATGTGGCTAGCTCCTGTGACAAGTCCAATTGTAACTACAGAGTGACAAGCCATCGGCGCAACTGCATCTGTCCGTTACGAAATCTTCCTCTCACCCGCCTTCTCCATTCCCTCCTCATATGATGAAATAGACTACTTTATATTAGTACATTAAAGGTCCGAAAACAATCGAGGGCTTGGGCGCATGCAAACACGAACACGGATGCTAAAAGCTAGAAGCCACAGCACATTTGCTGAACTTGATTCGTCTATCCGATGACAGCACACGTACAGAAATATTACGAATTCCGTGACGTTGTACTTTTGACGCCGCTTGATTCGGTTTCTCGGAGCGTAGCATTGGCTTCGCTTGAACTTGAGGTGAAACAAAGTACCATATGTTTTGGTATACAAGTTGCAACTTTGTGTAAATTGCACCCTCCCTATAAAAGCTGTTTTCAGATAAAATTTGGTACACAAGTCAGGAATCAATCTTTAAACGACTGACACAGCAAAACTGCCTTGAAAAGCCCACAGATGTGTATTCGATTGCGATATATACGCAAGTGAGACCAAGTTTCAATATTCTTGCCAACGAATTGAACACGTGGCAAATTTCTGTGGTTAAAGGTTCATACATATAAGAAAAGATGGATATAAATCGCACCGTCATAAAAATGTGAAAGACAGTGTAGATCAGAGGAACTTCTAGACGGTGGATTTAAAAAGCGCAAAGGACTAAGAAGAGAAGGAGGGACAGGACAGAGCGCTTACTTACAACTGTCAAATTTAATAGAGCATCTAGAGAATGACAAGGTGGAAGTGAAAAAGGAGAAAAGAAAGATAAAAATAAACTCACTGCTGCTACAAGGACAACATATTTAGCTTTAGAAATCGAAATAAAAATTATTTTAACTTCAGCTAAAGGCAAAGTACCTGTCACGTAAAAAAATTGTCTATAAAACAAAAGGAAAAGAATAAAAGGAAGAAAAAAAGAAAGAAGAAAAAGAAAAAAAAAAAAGGACGCAGTGCAAACGGCTAAAAACCACCGTCTAGATCGGGGGTGGCCAAGCTGCGGCTCTTCGCGTGTGAAAGTGCGGCTTGCGGCACCCTCCCCTAACCCCCCACTTCCCTCCCGATCACACGAGCACTTCCCAAAAAAGAGAAATGGAACGCGTCCTAAATCGAAAGACAGGTTGCGGTTTGGTAATGTTGTGCTACTGCTACTTTACGTACAAGTCTCTCCCCCCCCCCCCCCCCCCCCCGCGGCTCTTAGGAGTTTCGTGGATTTGTTTGCGGCTCTTGGGCCGGGTCAGCCTGGCCACCCCTGGTCTAGATGTTCAACCAACTAACCCCCCAATTGATCTTGATAGATCAGAGGAATTCAAAAAGGTTTTTATCTCGAGGACTTTCCAGTAACCTTAAAGGAAAGCCAAGGAACTCATCCCTGGTATTCCCACTGTAAAACAGTTCACACACTCAATATAAAACTTAATGAGCAATACCACACATACTAGACCCCATTAACTGCTATTCAACAACTGCTGTATCTGCACTTAAAAACCAGCTGTATATCCAGATTGCAAACAATCGTAAAACATTACGCTTGTTTCTTTTATAAAATTCATTCTTATCATCCAAGGCTTCGTAACTCCCTACTCCTTCCTAGAGAGCATCGTCGCAACTACACCATTTGGACCACTGTTGCCAACGAAGCTAGTAAAATGTGGAGTGAAAAACTACACGTCTGCATCTAAAAATAAAATATTTTAGTAACAAAAAAAATTGAATTACACACAAGCCCAAGTCACACCTGCAGAATATCAGATCCTGAACGTCACATTTCCTGGCAATGCCCATTTTCGCCCTCTAGCTAGGGTGCACCCCATGACACAGAGCTAAGACGAAGTAGGTAGGATGTGTCACTTTGCTCTAGGTGAGTAAACCATTTTCGGAAATCCTACTCTTTGGCAAAAGAAATAAACTTCACAACTGGATATTGGTACTTCCGATTATGGGGATATCACGACAAGCGAACATTTGACAACCCCCGACAGCTTTTTTTTAAAGACCGGCTGGCAGCTAGGAGGAGGCGACTCTCTCCAATTCCCGGTGCAAGTTGCTCGTTACGAGAGCAACCCACAATCCGAGAACTCTCCAACGAGTCCACAGGGTATTTCTATTGTGCCCACTTTGGATGACCTAGTAAAGACTGCACAAAGAGAGGCTCACACTCTCTCTCTCTCTCCCCCCCCAATGACGGGCACAGAGAAAGACTCTCAGCCTTGCTGAAGACATTGCAGCAGCAATCACAAATTCTGTTGAAGGACAGGAGTGCAAAAGCAAAGCAACCTTAAACCAGAAAACTAAAAGAACACATTTGAACCTTTCGTGCTAGCGAAACTCAACCAAAAAGTCGTCTACAATGTCGAGCGAAATTCTAGCTGATGAGGCAAGCGGCACCGCAGCATGTGGCGTGCATTACGAAGACGAAGGGAGATTGTCAATCGCGTCCTTCAGATGTCTGGCATGCGGCCTATAATGACAATGGCTGTCACTCAAGGGGGCCTCAAAATGTCGTGCATCGTAACCCCAGACTGCTACTGTTCTCACGCCAAGAAGGGCTGTCGTGTCGTGCCTTTAATGCCCTTGGATTCTCAGAGCTCAACATTTCTTTGTTGCCTTCACAATGCAATGTTCATTTGCACCCCAAATCTGTCTCCTTTCAAATGAAGCATTTGAATAGTCAACTGAGAAGACAATTTAAAATTACTCAGAAGGGCGTTGGGGAGGAATGACTTCAAAAGTGGCAGAGCAACCAAAGAACTGAGAGCTACAGTCTTTTTTGGCATGGTGTAACAGACCACCTTTTCCATGTCCCTGCTCAAATATTGCAATAAAATACCCAGAGTGCTCTAGAGAATGTAGACGTCTTGTGTTGAAAATGTGCATGGTTGCTCATCTGTCACACACTCAAAGCAATCCCCAAGATTTGATGATCGCTCATCTATATCATCAATCCTCAAATGCTGGGTAGCAGCGGTAATATGCTTGTGGTGCAGACCTTAAAGGGGCAGTCTGGCGATTACTTTTGCTCCCCAACTACCGTAAAATCCCGAGAGATGCCCCCCCCCCCGAAAGATAGCCCACCCCTATTTTTGGCTTCATTTGTTATATTTTTTTTAAACACCAAAAGATAGCCCACTCTCAGTTACAGTAGTGTTGAGATCAATGACGGCCTCGGCGTAAATGCAGGTAGTTATAGCTATGGGGGGGGGATATAAGCGAACGTTGCTGACTGGGAAGTACAGTCATCTTTGCTTCGTTGCCCCTTGCCACCATAACAACCATGGAAGAATTTTTTATAACTTTCCTCGATTGTACACTGAAAGTAAGCCCACCCCATATTTTCCCCCATTTTCTCTCGATGTTAGGGGGGATATCTCTCGGGATTTTACATAACTATATTCTCAGAATCACTGGCCTTTACCCTCACCGGTATGCTATTTAGTATCCCGAAATTCAGAATAGTTATCGTGAAATCGGCAAATGAAAATGATACCAAAACCAACATTCAAATATACCCGTGCGTTTCAGTGCCTTCAGTGAAAGGCAAGCTTGCAGGTCAAGCGGGCAGTCTCAGGATGAGCTATGGTGAGCGTTTCTTTCGTATTGCAGCCGCACGGTGCCAGCTTCCAAAGCATTCATTCGACACCAGGAAACTGCTTGTAATCAGTGGGGAACAAAGTCTTCAGTACAGCGAGTGAACCCCTGCCTTCCGCTGATGTCACATTTTCATTGTTGCCCTTAGAGATTTTAACTTTGAAAAACAGGGTGATGACTAAAATTGTAATTTCAATTTGACCCAGTATTTGAGCTACTATTTCAACAATATTTGTTGGTGAGTTTAGTAACTTTTCAGGCAAATCGGGTTCTATGAAGAAAACGCTGGGGTACCCCCTGAGCATATAACTGCTCATGTACTATCGGGTTCAAGTGAAGTGCGAACAGCGGAGCACGTGGCCGTCGGTACATGTTGCGCCTCCTGGAGGCCTCTTGAAACTGATAAAACTGCGACTTGGAGAGTAGGGCGCTGCGAGGGTGCACATTCTACTCCCATAAGTTTGACCCTCGCCCAGCACAACCCAAGCTTCGACGCTGCGCCGGCGGTGCACTGGAAGTTCCGTCACAGCCACTCTTGTTGGCTCGGCATGAGCCATGGGAGGAAGCTCGCTGCTAGCAGCAGGAGCAGGGTGCTTGCGTGCGCGTCAATGGAGCATTATTGCAGTCATGTTCCCTCCTAACTTTCGCAGTTTTTTTTATTTTTATTTTCTGAATATGCATTTTCATGGCTGTGAGCTTCGGACCTGGTATCCCGCAAGACGAAAGGTCTACCTCGTCAGATGGCTGCCGTTGCAGACGCTGAAGGCGACTTTAAAAAGTATTCGTTGGCTCCTCACCAAGACAAGCTTAGTGAAATACAACAATGAAAGCAATCCTGCCTAGACAGCTACTGCAGCAGTGCTGCCTGAGGCATCAGCCTTTGCCGGTTGCAGCATTTGTGTTCCCTCATTGTTTATTATTTATGCTTGCACAAATGCTCGCTGGCAATAAACATGTGATTTCCCGCCCACGCTGTTTCACCATTTTGCAAAAGTCATACGCTCTAGGTCCTTCATGAGGATGTCTGCGTGGGTCTGATAACTGACGTCAACTAAGCTTCACAGGTCTTTTGTGCACGAATGAACTGCTTTAACTTCTATTTCACACTTCTGACACATGGGTGGTGATAATTTAAAGAGCATGCTGAACGAGACTCCGGCTGCCTGCAAAATGTCAATGATAAAGTTACTGCATTTCATTAAAATGCTTGGCAAATGCGGGATCTGGCGAACCTGCATTTTGGCAATCCCAGTGCCACACAGGAGACAGAAAGAGAGCGCTGGGAGCTGATATTTAAAAGTTTGCCAGGTAATTGACTTCACTTAGGCGTGAGCAGCCGTCCTGTGTCCCCTCTTGTTATTCTGTCTCGAATTTTGCACACTTTCTGCTATACTGTTCACAAAAAAATATTACCAAATATTAAGCAAAAAAAAAACCAAAAAAAGTGAAAGTCGTTTACAACTCTCTGTAACGCCGAATTAGAGCGCAGCTCTTGAGGAGGAGGAGGGAAGGGTACTGGGGGGGTGGGTCACGTGACGATGCCGATGACGATGCGGATGCCGATGACGTCATCAGTTCATCAGTGATGATGGCGATGACGATGCGGATGCCGATGACATCACCAGTGACGATGACGATATCAGTGACGATGACGATGCGGGTGCCGATGACGTCATCAGTGACGTCACTGATGACGTCATCAGTGATGATGACGATGTAGATGCCGATGACGTCATCAGTGTTTAATATGCCTTTCTATGGTGGTCGAGGGAGGGAGCATTATTGCAGTCATGCTCCCTCCTAACTTTCGCAGTTTTTTTATTTTTATTTTTGAATATGCACTTTACTATGGTGGTCGAGGGAGAGAGCATTATTGCAGTCATGCTCCCTCCTAACTTTCGCAGTTTTTTTATTTTTATTTTCTTAATATGCACTTAATATGGTGGTCGAGGGAGGGAGCATTATGCAGTCATGCTCCTCCTAACTTTCGCAGTTTTTTTTTATTTTTATTTTCTGAATATGCACTTTAATATGGTGGTCGAGGGAGGGAGCATTATTGCAGTCATGCTCCCTCCTAACTTCGCAGTTTTTTTTATTTTTATTTTCTTAATATGCACTTTAATATGGTGGTCGAGGGAGGGAGCATTATTGCAGTCATGCTCCCTCCTAACTTTCGCAGTTTTTTTTATTTTTATTTTCTTAATATGCACTTTAATATGGTGGTCGAGGGAGGGAGCATTATTGCAGTCATGCTCCCTCCTAACTTTCGCAGTTTTTTTTATTTTTATTTTCTTAATATGCATTTTCATGGCTGTGAGCTTCGGACCTGGTATCCCGCAAGACGGAGGGTCTACCTCGTCAGATGGCTGCCGTTGCAGATGCTGAAGGCGACTTTAAAAAGTATTAGTTGGCTCCTCACCAAGACAAGCTTAGTGAAATACAACAATGAAAGATATCCTGCCCAGACAGCTACTGCTGCAGCGCTGCCTGAGGCATCAGCCTTTGCCGGTTGCAGCATTTGTGTACCCTCATTGTTTATTATTTATGCTTGCACGAATGCTCGCTAGCAATAAACATGTCATTTTCCGCCCACGCTGTTTTACCATTTTGCAAAAGTCATACGCTCTAGGTCCTTCATGAGGACGTCTGCGTGGTTCTGATAACTGACGTCAATCAAGCTTCACAGGTCTTCCGTGCACGAACGAACTGCTTTAACTTCTATTTCACACTTCTGACACGTGGGTGGTGATAATTTGAAGAGCATGTTGAACGAGACTCCGGCTGCCTACAAAATGTCAATGATAAAGTTACTGCATTTCATTAAAATGCTTGGAAAATGCGGGAGGTGGAGAACCTGCATTCTGGCAATCCCAGTGCCACACAGGAGACACAGGGAGAGCGCTGGGAGCTGATATTTAAAAGTTTGCCAGGTAATTGACTTCACTTAGGCGTGAGCAGCCGTCCTGTGTCCCCTCTTGTTATTCTGTCTCGAATTTCGCACACTTTCTGCTATACTGTTCACAGAAAAATAATACCAAATATTAAGCAAAAAAAACAAACAAACAAAACTGCACAAGTTAGAAGAGAGCATGACTGCAGCAATGATGCTCCACATACGTGCGCATGCTCAAGCAGCCTGATCCTGCTGCGAGCGGCGAGCATCCTCGCATGACTCATGCCAAGCCAACGAGAGTGGCCGTGACGGAACTTCCAACACACCACCGGCGAAGTGTCAAAGCTTGGGCTGTGCTGGGCGAGGGTCAAACACATCAGAGTAGGACGCACACCCTTGCAGCGCTCTACTCTCCAACTCACAGTTTTATCAGTTTCAAGAGGCCTCCAAGAGGCGCAGCATGTACCGACGGCCACGCGCTCCGCTGTTCGCATTTCATTTGCATCCAATAGTACCGTAGAATACCGTGCATCCACGCATTCCACGCTAAGTGCCCATTCCGAAATTTGTAAGATCTGAGAAAATATGCACAGTGCATTGATATGTAAAATTGATGACCGGACAAGTGCCCATCCCCCATTTTTTTGCGATTATCTCTCAATTTTGAGTGGGCGCTTGCCCGGTATTTTACGGTACATGTCTTCTGCTCATCTGCGTCAAAAAAGAATATGGCACCGAAATAAATTCGCCTTGACATTCTTTGAGTCTTATTTCATGCTCAATGGATTTTTCCAACAGAAAAGAAAGAGAAAGGAAATGGCATGGATGAAATAGAACCAAGTTTGCTGGAGTATATGCAAATATAAATACTCTCCAGGCCTGTTTTTAAAACTTAATTTCTAAATTAAATTTTGTTGGCATTCCTTCTACTTTGCTCAGAGTATGATATTAAGTTTTAAATCAGTTGAAATAAATAAATTTAAAAAAAATTCTCTCAGAAGCCTTGTGGCTGCACAGCATGGATGACTATTTAGCCCTGTCAGAACTGAAAGGCCTAAAGTATAAACATCCAGCAGTCAGCAAGAAATGAATTGACTAAAGCAGTAGCATTCGAATTGCACCTCGGTAAGTTGTGTGTCAAATTCTATCAACATGTTATATTTAGCAAGAGCCACCACAATGGTTGTTTTAATGAAGCTAACTGACAATCCCACATCACTTCACGTTACAAAGTGAACAACTTAATAAAGATAGCTGCAACATTTTAAATCTGAAACCGATAGCAAAAGCATCTGACACGACAAAGATAAAGTACAAGATGAAGTCTTTTGTATCTCCCACGAAAACAACTTGGTTGTTGGCTACATGAAATTCACAAAAGAGTCCTGTACAAATGCCTCACCGGATTCCAGAAGTGTCAGATGTCTTTCAAAAGGACTGTCTCTTGTACCATAATGAGCATGATAAGAATAAGCAAACAAAGAACCCCCCTCTTATGTTCGATGCGTGTAACATCCTCACCAATTGTTACGCTATTTTGTTGCAAGATTTTCGGGAGTGGACAGAGTGCTCGCTTGCTCCGACGGTAAAAACATAGAAAGAAGGAATTTCCAGACAGCTCGAGGTAGTTTCCACAGGCTGTCAAGGGTGGGGGCTCTGAGCGGAAGAGAATGTCTTGACGGTCCCGCCTGACTGCCCAGCTACCTGTCAAGAACTCCCAGTCCAAACTTTTGCAGCCAAGAAACAGGCACGCTCCACTGAAGTTGCTTTGGCGACGTTGGCACGTGATTCGCATCGCCTGCTCACGTGCGAGTCAAAAGTTAATCTGAGAATGGGGCGCAGCCATGCCAAGAATTCTAAAAAAAGCGCGCAGAACTGGTCCCCAGAATGAGGTGCTCGCCATTCACCCTTCTGCGATGTGTTTAAAGGGAAGATGGGGCACTTCTGCATTTGAGAAAAAACGCTTGAATTGCGTTCATTTTGCCGTTAGAATAACAGATATCACAATTATATTTCAATGCGACGCGCCGGAAAGCCATAAGAGCAATTTTAAAATAGGGCTGAAGCCCCGCCTCCCTAGCCTTGGGCAGCCAAAAGATCCGCCGATGACGTCACGTACAGCGACTTTCTTTCGCGTTTAACAATACTTGCGCAGCAAATGGTTTGAGTATTCGGGTTCACGGGGTAAAAATACACTAGAATTCACTTCTAACTCATTTTTTTCAAGAAGCTCCCTAGCTTCCCTTTAAGCTGCCAGTAGTAAACTGTGTACACAGGTTTCAATAAGATCTTGCTTCTTACAAAATAAAATATTAAACAAAAACTTGTCCAATTACTTTATATTCTAGAATGCTCATTTTAAAAACTTCACTGGTGCTGTCACTTTTTTTTTTTTTTAAAGCATGTAATGCTTCATAAAAAACCTCCCTGTCCCAGAAATTTGACAGCCTGTCTTTCCCTCTGTTCGTACATACCCCATGGTAGGGCATATACACAAGTGACCGCTACATACTCATTTCCCACCAGGATTTGAGCCTGGAACTTGTCAGTCTGCAGCCCGATGCTCTCTTTCTGTGCCAGCTGGATGACTTTCTATGTGCACCTACTAAGGTGCGTGCTCCACATTACCTGCTACAGTTACGACATGATGACACTCTCTGTAGCGCATGGTGATGTCGAGGAGAAGTGCGATGAAAATTTAAAAGCAACATGTTCTTCTTCCCTCTCAGAAACAACTCTTAATGTCTTCTAAACAAATTTAAATGATAGCTCTTTAAATAAGGCAATCCACGCATTATAGAACTTTGAAATAAAGGTCGCTGCCAATTTTTGAACTATTAAGATTGTTTTTCTGCGCAAGTCACACACAAGAACATGACTTATTGAAGCTGTAACAACCAACTAGCGCTAGCTTCCGTTTCTTTCAATTGTAAAAATTACATATTATATGCAACCCTGATTTGAAAAAGAAGATTTTCAAGCAGCTTGGTAGTCAATAGCTGGAATAAATGTATGATTCTTATTCAAACACCGAGACCAGATAGGCTATAGCAGTGGTCTCAAACTCATTTGAATGTGGGGGCCAGACATCCCACACCTGAAAGGTCGAGGGCCAACGTAATACGCCGGAGGGGGGGGGGGGGGGGGGTGGGTAGAGATTTTGTGCTTTATTCTTTTTGTAAACTCAAAGTCTTGCCAGCGAGATATTTAGATTTGATTTGCCTATAAGACTACTCTGGGCCTTGACCTGATGTGATAAGAGTAAAAATGACAGCGCAGCCCAACGTGCTGGCATTTTTAATAGAAGTACACTGTCGTTACCGTTGCTCAATTCACCCCCGAATTAACCACGCTCTACATGTCTGTAAATACAGAGTTGATATGACAGTTGCTGCTTTCCTGACGATTTTTACTACAACACTCCAACAAATACTTTTCTTTTAATGGCCACATCTTTTTGAAGGCGAGAATCCCGAGCTCGTAGCTTTATCTTTGCCAGTTGTTCCTGCTTATTGAGAGTTCGCACAGCCGAAATGCATCCTTCAACGAATAGCTTGTGCTTGCAGTCTAGTAGCGGAATTGTTCTGATTATTGAAAGCTGGGAAATAAAATATTTTGCGAAACAAAGGGCAGATGAACACAGATAAGTATAAACTATGGGAATGCGTTAAAAGAGCAGGGCTACTTTTCGAGCGAAAATGAATCGGCAAGATGAGATCACAATGGCGCATGCCATTTCCAGCGCTCGAGACATTGGGACAGGGACTCGGAGCCGGTTGCCTGCGGGCCGCCTCCCAGCAAGTCGCGGGCCGCATGCGGCCCGCGGGCCGCATGTTTGAGACCCCTGGGCTATAGACTCATTCGCTTTACTTGCATCACCCTGCACCAGCTTACTGAGGTAAGGCAAGGCCACACTCTCTCTACTCAAGAAAATGTCCAAGAAAACGTAATGCGCTCTATATATTTGTGGATACCTATCTCCGCTTTATGACATGCTAAATGAATGTGTCACTGTAACCTACATCTCCTTTTGCAGACTAACTTTTTTGTCAGTAAAGATGCTCACTCTATATCAATGGCACGCAACAAAAGTACCTTGCCGATAAGTTAGAGAAGCTTCAAAACCGTGCGGCGAGATTTGTAACAAGAAATTATAGAAGAAAGAATAGCGTTACAGAGATTAAAAAAGTACTTTATTGTTAAGACGCAAAGAATTTCGATTGAGGTTCTTGCTCGCAATTTTTAATGATTTCACAGGTATTGATTAAAGCAAATACACAGAATTACCTAACTATATTTCAAATTGTGTCGATTATTCCAGAAAGATAAGGGAAATTTTCTGTAGAACAGATTATAAGAAGTTTTCATTTTTTCCACACACAATTGCTCAGTGGAACCTGTTACCCGAGTCTTTTATTATTAATGACGACGTGGGACCATTTACCTCAAGAAATGGTCTTGATTTCTAATGTTATTATTTATTTTAAACGTTTATGTATTCTCTTTCTAGACAGCCGAGGCTGTACATTCAAGTGTTGTTTTTTTAGTTCTTTACTTAGCGTATTAATCTATGGCCTCTACCTGCTATAATGCTGAAGTTTCGGCGCTGCAGGTTTTCTTTTGTAAATAAATAAACAAATAAAAACACAACACATCACAGGGTTGTTTTCGAGGCAGGCTTGCAGTCACACCGTTGCGGCAAGTACAAAATTTCTTATCACGAGACGCCACAAGTGTCAACGGCACACTCCCCCGACAGCTCACTGTTTGGTCCTATAAAGATAAGAAGGCTGGCTTACCTTTGGTGAGTAAACTGAGGTACATCCTATGGAGCTCAGGAACCGTCTGCAAATGCAAAATAAGAGGCTGCATGTCAGAACAAAGGTACTGGCAGATTTGCAGATAAAAAACTTCACACCATGTGAGCTGCAAGATCATGACAGATTTGACAGAGACAGGATTCTGCGCAACAACCCGAACAACAGCAGGAGATGGACCAGCGAAACGTATCTCTATACATTTTTTGCCCCCTCCTCAACAAAGCACATCCCCTTGCCCGATGTTACTTGCAATCGGTGACAAGTTAAGAATACAGGGGAAGTTCCTCCCTCTTTCCACTTTAGCAGAGTGAATGCTGGAGAGGAGGTCGCCTCCTCTCCAGCGTTTGCACTGCCAAGGTGGAGAGAGGGAGGAACTTCCCCTGTATTCTTAACTTGTCACCGACTATAAAGACAGACAACTGCTAGGCTAGGGAACTCTGTGCAGCAAATAAAAGCTTGAAGCAGAAGGTTTTGAAGCCGGATACCAATAACTGTGACAGCAGGCAAGAAATGAAAGCACACAACAATCATTCGATAAGAGACGCTACCACTCGAGTAATCTCGTACTCCAATATTGACTCCGAGTTGTATATGGTTCATTCATTGATAAGGACATCGAGTGCCAGCGCGCTTTTTAGATACAACAACCATTAAAAAAAGAAATGAAAATAACGTACAGTGAATTTAATTGCAGTCGCTGCAAACGAACACTGATCAGCAAGCACCTGAACCGCTCAAGTTCCTCTGAAACGCACAGCAGTTAGTAAGCAGAGCTTCACAAAATGCCCTATCGAAGTGTCCTTCTGTGGATTTTTTTTTTTTCCCCGAAACCCGACACAAGCGAGTTCTCTCTTTTTTTTTTTTTTTTCAACTGCGTTTTTTGCTCCCAATTGTCAAGCCCAGACGTCATTAAAAAAAAAAAAGAAAAACAGCAAAAATTCGGAATAGACACAGCGACGACCTCATTCGCGAACACTGTCATTAGTACACGTGCAACGACGAGCAGCGCGCAACGCATTGAACTGGTTTCCAGCAGCAATAACCACCTTGGTAGTACCGACACCCACACCGGCCGTTTTTCGACAAAATATAACCGCTACGGTGGAGCGCGATCGTACTTTAGAAGCGACAGCTTTTTATATTATTATTCGGCACGTTATACGCCACACGACAAGCACGTTTGAATGGCGTAAGCGGATCGGCACGACCGCCACCGAACCCTGAGATATGGTCGTCCTCGCGTCCAACAGTGACGGCCGAGTTCGGACGAGGTTCAAGAACCGGTCAGGACAATCACACCGGTGGATTCGGATCAAAAATAAAGATAAAACAAGGAGAAAGGAAAGTGAAAAGGTCACCAACCACCATTCAATCCCGTTATGTTCTGCTGTCACCGTCAGCCATATTTAGCCGCAACTCGACGGCAAGTTGAGCTCAACATGTACCTTTCTCGAGCTCGTCTCATCAGCAGGACCAAGTTCGGATATATAATTCACGGCGAAGACTGCGTTTTCATACAATGCCACAACGCCACAGGGAATACCCACACGGTTCGGGCTTTCCGGAGAGCTTGGTATGTCTCCGTGCGCTTCTTTGATTATCGCGAAAAACCCGCAGGATTCCGAGCCTGGCGGTTTATTTTCGGGTCCCAGGTTAGTTTACGCTCCACACTTGACGGCTTCAAGCTTTACCCAGGCTCAATTATTCGTCGAATTCGTGCATAAAAGACGCAGTGCGAACTTACCGAGGTTTATCCTAGTGGACCGGTTGCTTCAGTCACCTGGCCATTGACGGCGCGGAAATCCGTAGTCATCGCAACAATCGCAGCGAGTCAAGCGTGACGTCACGAAAGATCCAGCGTTTTATTGGTCTAGCGGCTGCGCCGGCTGCCTGCAATGTCTGCTATTGGCTCGATCGATTCATGACGTAGACAAAACGTGACGCAACGGGAGTAGTTCTAAGAAAACTGTAGTAGAACAGCTCGACAAAACACGTGTAATCGTACCGGAAGTGACATTGCGCGCCCTCTCAGCATCTTGCTTTCTCCATTTTTAAAACATGGGAGTGAGGGCACTGTCCTTCACGCTGCTAGCGAGGGGAGCGGTAAAACTGGTACAACTTTAAACGGAATAAGAAGACCGTGCAGTGGGCTGCCTTTGTTTACAGCCGCCTCCTCAGGAATTTCCTGACGGCACGTTTGCCTTTCTTGAGTTCATTTTGCAGCGAGGACAAGGCTTGATGTTGGCCTACTCGTCTAATGACACCGGGGGCGTTTTGCCAAGTGCCGCTGGTATCATTGCACCACGATGACGTCACGCATGTGGAAAACCCATTTAAACGTAGTGTTTGATGTTTTGTCGCGAAGTTCCTATTTGAGGTGGAATTAATTTAGCGTTAATTCTGCGAGGTCATATTCCATGACCTAAACGTGTACGTTCTGTCACATTCACACGTACGTTAAACGACTTTGACTTATTCATGCCAGGACACGAACTTGCAAGGTGCAGCTTTCTTTGAACAAATAGAAAAAAAAAAAAAAAAAAAGATAGCTAGAGGTGAGCACGACACCGGATGTTAGCATTTTGCAGCTGAGGCTTGCAGCGTATAACGGCAAGAACATTTCACGTGTAATACACCTGAATAAATAACGTCTCGGCATGCGGACAACGTGCTCCTGATAACGGCATTATACTGAGTGCTTGCTAAAGTGCGATGACGCGCGTGAAGGCCTAGGGACAGAGAACCCAAACTTATGGCCTCTTTAGCAAAAAAGAATATATATATATATATATATATATATATATATATATATATATATATATATAAGAAAAATAAAGAGCTGGAATACAAATATAAGAACAAAATCTTTGTACGTGTTTTTGGACATCTCTCCCGGCCTTTTGTTACCCCCTTAGGTATTTCTCAAGAGTCCACACTTGGGCCGATTATTTTTAATGTTATCATAAATTACCTCAACTCATGTGTTAGGCACTCAGAAATCCTGTTACGCCGATTATATCAAGCTATTTAGGCAGACGCAGGTCTTATCTGTGGAGGACTGTGTGAAACTTATGGATGATGTCGTATCAGTACGTGATATGCGTAGTCTGAACATTTCTTAGGAGGCCTAATCCTACTAAGGCTGTTGTTACGTATTTCTCTAGGAAGGTAAGGCCTACTAATTTTTGTTATCAACTTGGCAATGCCCCGTAGCAAAGAGTATAGTGCACCCGTGATATTGGAGTTTATGAAGAGTCTTCTCCGTCATTGAGTTCACATGTCAATAGCATTGTCAATGCCTCCTTCAGTGGCGTCACAAAGGGGGGGGGGGGGGGGGGGACCGCCCCGGGTGCAGCACTCCGGGGGGTTGTCGCGGCGGGCAACGAGAAGGTGTGTGTGTGTGGGGGGGGGGGGGGGGGGGGGAGGGGGAGGGGGAGTGTCGCGGAGGGCCACGAGACAAGGGGGGGGGGGGGGTTCGCTCGCTCACGAAAGGCTTAACAGCCGGTTGGTAGCCTGCCCGGTCGTGTGAACGGTCCTTAATCCGGAAGGCTACGCACTAGTAATTAATAATAAACCAAGAATTAGCTGCAAGGTAGGCCACACGTGTTTAACAAGGTAAGACCTAGTCATCATGGAATCAAACGGCCTTGACCACCCAACACTAGAAATGTCTGCACCCTTATGGCTGTAAACCCTTAACCCCCAAACACTAGAAATGTTACACTCTTTCACCCGCCCCCCTTTTTTTTAGTAATATATTCATTTAAACGTAAAGTACGGCGAATGTTGCATAAAACACCTTTCCTCTTTGAAGGGTGTATAGAAAATGCAGAAAGGGTGCTATAGTGAAATGAGGCGAACATCATTTTTGAAAGGTGTGCGCTACACTGACCCCCCCCCCCCCCCCCCTTTCACACGCACACACACACACACCTCTACACAGCGGAGATTGTTATAGCGACTTTGTCAAATAATAATTGCCTGTACCAATGATTTCTACTTTGAGATACATTCCTTGAACTTAGATATGATATACTTTGCGTGAAATATTGTCGAGAACAAAGCATGACTGTAACTTTTTGTGGTCGCGAAGACTCCGTTACCTGTGAGTGAGTGTTTGAATTGTCGAGTATACCATAAGGTAGTAGTGGAGTAGTGAAGAGTGCCATGATTCCTATCTCGTTCGTGATTTATTTTGCGTCTGTTGCCTTTTCTGTCCATGTGAACAGCACGCCGCTGTTACTTGTACACTTGTTTCTCATAACCTGGAGCTAGGAGGCTGCTAAGATTGCCAGCATCATATTTTTCGGGGGTTCACCAGCATCTATAAGGGTGTTGCTGTCCTGGGGCCATTTGATAAGGCGAGGCTTTGCTAAAAAGATTGAAAAATAAAAATGCCTCAATCGGTACCGCCTCGAGGGCACAGCCGATTTAAAGCCAATATGAAATTAAAAGAATGTCCTGGGGCCAGTGGCGTCACGAGGGTCAGCGGCACCCGGGGCAGTAGCCCGCCGCAATAACCCCCCCCCCCCCCCCCCCGCTCTCATATGGCCCGCCGCGACCCCCCCCCCCCCCGCCTCCCGTGGCCCGCCGCGACACCCCCCTGAGCGCTGCACCCGAAGCGGTCTGCCCCCCCCCCCCCCCCCCTTATGACGCCACTGCCTGGGCATGCCAATCAACACCCTTAAGGTGCGATATATATTTTTTTTTTAATGCAAAAGGTTTGCACGCTGGATCCACATTGAATGTTTTAACATTGGGTGAAGATCTACTCAGTCCAATCCGCTAACCGACAAATTTGACTAAATTTCGCCCGCACTGGTACGTTTTGTTGAATATAATATACTCGCAGATATGAAGGACTCTACTTACCCTCGTTGTAAAGAAGACACACAAACAAAGTTAGGGCATCTTCATTCCTGCAAGCGCAGCTGCATAAGGTATTGTTTACCACATTCCATTTAATCCCCGCAGGAACTGTTATTTCTTTCTTGCTTCCCGCTCCTCTTTGAAGGCACGCACGGGCATAAGGAAAAAAAAAAGAAAAAGAAATTATATACACTATGTTTTGATTGTGACATTTTTGGGCTTAAAGGCTGCATCGATAGTTTCTACTGACAGCACGCTGACTAAGCTGCATGATGACGAATTGGGTGCGTCAAAGCCGATGAGGTCAACAGATTCCCTCTGAAACGATGAACGTGCGCTTGAGATCTTTATGATCATAAGAACAAAGTTTAGTTTATAAAGGACGAAACAAAGAAAATCCATCCCGAGAGAATTGTAAATATTGTAAATGTTGGTTACAATTAATTGCAAATATTGGTGACAATTTTTGTATATAATATTTAAAAAGAAAAGAATAGTGAACGTGGCTCTTAGAAACGTTACTGCAACTATACTCCTTGTCACTAGTTGCGTACAGTACAGTTGAAGGCCACACTAGGCGAAGAGAGAAAGGGCAAGCACTAAGAAGGCTGGGGGGGGGGGGGATTGGGAGGAGGGGGAGGAGAGAAACCTCCTTTCCTCTTTAACGTTCCTAGTACTCCTCCTTTCTCTCCTCGCCCTTCATTGCCTTCCTCTCCCGTCCCGCCTTCCTAGTGCTCGCCCTTGCTCCCTTCGCCTGGCGCTGCCTTTGCTTGCACTGCACATAACTAGTGACCCGGAGTAATAACACGACTGATCTATTGGCCTATCTTTCGCAAAATGTCGTCAAATATGAGTAAATAATAGGAGGGGGGATCAAATTCTCAATGTGAAATCATAAAAAATTAGAAAAAGAAAAAAAAGATCGATTTGATTTTTTCCGTATTTACGCCTGCACTCAGTCTTTTCAGATTACAACACGGGCGTTGTCTGAAAGGCAAGAGGGAAATGTCTTCTTGACATTTGTCTTCCAAAGTCTGGTTCAGAAATTTGCGTTTGAGTCTGGCCGACTGCATTACGACTGCTTATGACGCCTACGACGAAATGGCAACCGAGGTTCACGCAACGCGTCGTAGTGGAATGCAAGGATTCGTAACGCAGTCGTCACACTCAAACGCAAATGTCTACTAGCAGACTTCAGTTTCGAAACAAGGTTGCCTGTCCTGTTGAACAACTCTGGTAAAATCAAGTGGCGCAATTAGAACTGACCTTCGGTGTTTGTTTTTTGTTTTTTTGTTTTTTTTTTGCATGAAGAAGTTTGGACAGAAAAGAAGGATGAGCTAGTTTTCTCAGATGGGTTGTACGTCTATATTACCTTTGTGGTGTTATTACTCGAACCTTGGTGATCAATCAGCGATGAATCAATTGTTAGTGCGGTCGCAACTGAAGGTTTTTAATACAAGAGTTGTCAGAAAGCACGACTGCAAACAATAGGGAAGCTACGTCGACTATGCGAGCCACAAACACACGACTGCGTCCCTCGAAAAGTATTTTGGCCGGTTTCGCGGCTTACTTCCTCAGTAAGGTTGTCAACTACAGACATATTTAATGCCTATAGTCACCATAATTTCCCACTGATAAGTTGTCGATGTTTTGAGACTTTACTGAATTTAGAAGCAGCTGCTTCTAAATGGGGAAGGGGTCGCCTTCGAAGTGGAGCTATTAGGTCAGTATATGGGTCCAAAAATATGCCCCTCACACACCGAAATAAAAGTTATTTGTCAATTGGTCCATCGATCCCCAAGACTCGATCGGTCAAACAAAAGCTAACAAAGCCATCCTTCCTTTTTTTTCTCTCTTTTTTTTTTTTCTGAGTCCAATACGAATAATGTGCCTCGCTTACTGTTCGTCCATACAAGAAGACGGGTGCTACTATAGGTTAGCGAACGTCGCTTCGTCTAATGTTATTTACGTCCGGTTAAGATAGTGTTACAAAACAAAACAGGAGAGGTATATAGCACGGCATCACGGGATAATCCGTTGAACCGTTATTTCCGAGCATGTTTGGTTCTACCAGGTTTGTGTGAACAAAATTTCGATCGACTGCTTACCCCTGCTGGAGTCACGTTGGAGATCCCAATCGCGACTGCGCACAGCTCCAAGCATGCCCAGGCAAAAAGGATAACGCCATCAGCGGAACAAGGAGAGACCATGAGTGCTTACTAATGTGTTCGTTTTATGGCTGGGCGTCGATTAAAAGTTTTAACCCGATTAGTCGCCACCCTTTAATCGATTAATTAATCGAATAATCGTTCTCGTTCATTCCATGAGTATCATAAGAAAAGTATTTTTTTTTTTTAGCATTTGCTAATATTGTAGCAAAAATGCGTAATATACAATTTTGATTATGAATCAACCTAGATATGTAGTTAAGAACATGTTTAAAGGCACTCACAGTGTCACACTCACAGATTATTACTTCAGCTGCATGGGGCAATGAGGTTCACTGATATTCTCCTGCAAGAGTGACCTTTCTCCTGCAAGAGTGACCTCCTTTGATTGTTTAAAGTAGTCTCAGTAGCGCTAAACGGATACTGGAACAGCGTTAAAGTGGCCGGCACACGTGTTACCTTCTTCATTTGTCTGGAGTTACGTATCTTGCTCCTATGGTTTACTTTAGGATAAATTCTGACCTAAAGTTTTCCCGTCATACAGGTGTACTGGTCCACGTCTGCGTGGTGGAAGCGTGTAAGTTTTACTTTCTTTTGGTTCGTCAACATTTTGCCGATTAACCTGTTAAAAAAAATTAATCGCGATTAAAGCATTAATCGATTAATCGGCAGGTTAATCGATCAATTGCTCAGCCCTAGCCTTCGTTTGTATGCGGACTCGTGGCTGTATGCCCGCCACAATGACAATTTACTCTTTTCTTCTTTCTTTTTTAACGGCAGATGGTTTTTCATGTTCCTGCTATCAACTCTTCTTGGATCATGACTAGTCTTTTTGTTATCAAAATTCACTCCATTTTCGACTTAAATCTTGGTTTGTAGTTTTTGTTTCAACTTGCGCTCTAAGAGTGTGTAAACACTATCAAGTCATATTTAGGTTATACATTTACCTCGTTTATAGCCCACTATCGAAACAATTTTTGACGTAAGTTGACCTACCAGATGTGAAAATCTGTGGTTTAAAACTGAAGCTGAGATTTTCCGTGTTTCATCTTGAAGAAGATCTCATCTTAATTTTACAGTCAAGTACTGAGTGAGTGAGTGAGTGATTTATTTGCACTTAAATTGGTGCTGTTGGGGCCGAGCGGTGTCCGTGGTGGTGAAGGCGCCACTCGGGCCACGTACACGACTGCGACCCAGCGGGAACTGTACGCTGTTTATTTTGCATTATGGACAAAGTCGAAGAGCACAATCGCGACCACTCTCTATGCTCCAGGCAGCCAATGGTGGCTGAGCTGCCAACGTCACATTGCCTGGTTTCATCCTTTTCCACTAAGGAGTTAACGACACTCGATAAAGATAAGAATGCGATTTGCGTAGCGAGTAAGCACATACTAAGAATTCCTATATTGAAAGCAGTGAGACTACGAGTGGTTTATTGAAAATTAATTCTGGTGTTATGTCCAGCTAGTCCGTTTAGTAAGACTGGGAAGTGTTTTACGGAAGAGATTGATCGCCATAAAATGATCTACAAAATGGGTTGTCCCACGTTATTCTGTGTCTTAAGTTGCACCGTGAAGTTTTTTTCTGTTTTTTTTTTTTCAGTTTCGGTAAATTCAGTACATTTATGTTATGAGTTTTAATTTCCGATTTATATAGCGATAAAAGCTATATTTGTAAAGGATCGTTTCTCGATGCTTCTCTTGCCAGTGAATGCCAACACAGCTGACGCTTCCCGCCGTGCATATTTCGCGCTACCAATCTAGACGTTTTGAGCTGACCACATGAGTAATAGTATAAGTATATACTGAATCGTTACGACGCTGGCTGTCCTCTGGCGTAATGTGTCGAATTGCCCTTTCTTCTTTTTACATTGAGGTCCAGAGAAAAAGGGAAGACGTAGCCACCACACGTGAGCACTTTTTGGCAACGGATGCGGGGCCGCGGGTTTATAAATGACCTTCACTCTTTCTTTTCTTCATTATGTTGCCGGTCCCTTTATATTATCACTTAGTTAAAAGTTAGGCTATTGCTCAATTGCTCACGACCGAATTCGAGGGTGAGCTTATCAGTGGCGACCAGGAAGTGCACGTGAGTAGCCTCCCGAAAGCGCCCGTCCATAGAAAAGCTAGAATATTTATTTAGTCCCCTCGGTAGCGCACACAAAACTCGACTCCACTTGTTTTGATTTTTTTTTTTTCCACTCAGCGTTTTTAAAGTTGGAAATTAGAAGAAGCGAAAATCACACAGACACAAGAGAACAAGACTGGAAGAAATCGCGAGAGCCGTTGTCACTTTAGGAGAAGATGAATCGGTAGCAATTTAGGAATGTGTCATTCCTTAGTCATGGCTACACTCTACTGCGGCCGCCGGAAGATGAGATCATAAATAACTGCGGCATTGCCCCACCCCTCCCCCCTCGATAGAAAAAAAACCAATACACCCAACACGGCTAATGTGGTGGGTGGGAAAAATAAAAAAATATATAAAGAAAAAGGTGAAGCGTATTCTTCGGAAGTATTACGAGCTCCGACAGGTGTGCAGCGCGACTCAGCGCTGCTGAGTAAGTGAGCGCGATGTCATGCACTGTTAAAAAGTGAAACATCCAGGTTCTTGTTTACGGCCACTGGAGACGTGTTCGACCGAAAACGTCGCCGTGGTCGGCCTCCACGATTGGCCAAAGGCTTGAGTATGATGAATTCTACTTTTATTAATGGAGCTAAGAGGAACGTCCGACTGTCAACTTTGACGCTGTTGGTTTAAGGGCGCGTTGCGTCCAAATTTTCACCGGGCTTTTTACTCACGCCGTCGAAATTGTTGCTGTCAATCGATAATCCCGGTCGCGACGTGACGGATAGGAACCAGAAAAGGGAGCCAACGAAACACCTCGTCGCCAATATCCGTCATTGGCGAGGTTTCGCAGCGGAGCCCGTGTGTGTTTCGCATACGCACCTCGTGGTCCGCTAAATTTAGCGAGAATATTTATCCGCTAAATTTAGCGGGTAATCCCGGTGTCGTGACACTGCGGTGTTACAGTGTCACCCGATGTCATGTCGCAGGACGCCACGTCTTACCGCTAATAGCGGGAAAATTTCTCCGATGCAATTTAGTGTTACGTGATATGACGGTTCGAAGTGACATCACAGCGTCGCGTGACGTCATGGCACCACGTGGCGTCCGGGACGTAAGTCCGCAGTGTGTTTGGCCTGTCGCGGCAGTTCATTTACGGGACACGGCAATGCATTGTTTTAACGGCGTTTTTTAGCAGCCGAATTTCATGAGAACCGTACGAAGAAGAGCCACGAAGGAGCGTCACGTCGACTCCCACGCTAAATGCAACGGGGAAGTTGATGTCCCGTAACGTCAGTTTCACCGCTAAATTTAGCGGGGAAATGGAAGTCACGCGTGCGCGTCACGCGACCACAAGATGTGATGTCAATTTCTCCGCCGAATGTGGCGGGGAAAATTTACGTCACGTGACCACGTCATGCGACCTCGAGGCGTGACGTCAATTTACCCGCTAAATTTAACGAAGAAATTGACGTGACGTGAGCGCGTCGTGTGACGTCAAGTCACGTACGCGTCAATTTCTCCGGGGGCACATGATTCTTCGAGCTGGTATAGTTTGCGCTCAACAAGTTCTCTGCTCCCCGGTCCCTGTGAGCGCGATCAAGCTTGTGTATTTATTCTCTCCTCAGCGTGCAGACGTCACGTCCGCGACTCTCTCCCTGTGCCGGGCGCCGTTTTGCATAACGAATCGCTCATAGGCGAACCAAGTTCGAAGGCTATTTGCGTGGTTACTGTCTGACTGCGTTTGACTGCGTTGCGGGGTCTGACGTCGAGGTACAACCGCCAGTTACCGGGAGATCCGTGCTTCGTGTGTAGCGTTGCAACCATTTCCATTATGTATAGTAGCGTGGCACTCGGCATACAAAGTACGGATGCCACGGCAACTCGCAGACGTATCTCAACTTAACCGTAGTAGTACGTAGCCAAACCTTCTGTGTATGGCTACTTTCGGTGGCCATCTTGACTTTGTACAAACATACGACTTTAGCTTTCATTTATTTCGATATTTAAATGAAGATACGCGAAGGCTGTCGTTAAGTTACTTGTGAACACTTTGAAAAAAAAAAGGTAAAGAAAAAAGTCTCGTTTTGAAGGAGATATAAAGAAAACAGAAAAAAAATATCTACGAAATGAAAATCGCGTGCCGGTTTTATATTTCTTAATTCCGTTATTCTTACCCATTTGTTAAATACTCAACTTGACGAAACATAAATTTACAGTCTCGATTTTTAATATTTTAATATTAACTGCGCCTTATAAATGCGATGTCATTCCCGCAGCACCTAGCTTATTTTGAAACACGTTTAATTATAGTAAATCGAAAAAAAAAGGAGCCGGATGACTATCTTATTTCCATCATTAGAATCACCAACTTGCTTAACTTTCTACCCTAATTTTTTTCCCCATGAAATCAGTATTAGGAAGAGTTAGGAAACGACGAAATTTAAGTGGATACCGAAATAAAAATCGAGATATACTTCTCACGTTAGAAACACGTTAAACATGATCAACCAAGTTGCGCCTGCTTTCTGGTGATACGTAGAACAGCGCGTCACACGTAACTTATAACCTGCAGCATAAAAAAAAGTAGTTGATACTTTATTGTAACAGGTCTATTAGTACCTTCATAGAGCTAGATTGAACGGATTATCAAGAGATAAACTAACATTTGTTGATTTCGAAGCAAGAAAAAAAAAACACATTTGCGCGGAAATATAAATTATAAAGTGTAAACAAACACGGGTGAGGATTTTATGGTTAATGCACGTGGAGAATGTATTATAAACAGTAAACCGACAAGTTGCAGAATATAGTTTAAAGTAGTAAACATTACGAACTCGTATACTTAGAATGGAAGGCGTGCTCGGTAAGGACAATAGGTAGAACACAAGACACGAGGACGGACATCCACAATATTTTATGTGAAATATAATGTTGTTATTTCTCTGTTTCTTCAGAACCTGGTCAGTACAAGAGTATCATGTTTTACCGAGATAACTTCGAAATTCCAGCACGCGGCCGTTGCGATGGGCACATTAAAGTGCTCGAATGCTAATTTAGGAGCATACGTACCTTGAAGTTTTAAAGAGAGACATTTTGTAAGAGGTACATTTTGTACCATATATTGCGTAGCACATGCCTCCTATAAAAAGAAAAAAACAAAACAAAACAGATTAAAAGCAAACAAGTAAAGGTGTCAGGAAAAGACGAACTTCAATGTTTTGCGAAAATGTACGTGAATGAAGATTGGCTTCATCGAATTACGTGTTCCGTTGTAAACATCTTGGAGGCAGCTATTAACCAATGCGTTATCTGGATGAAAGGCGGAATACGAAGCACGTACAAGGTATCCGTGTTCCAAATTGTCGATACTGAATATCTTCAGATGAAAAAAAAGAAGACGAAGATCTGGAATTATATTTCTTTGTAACATGCATTTCACATCTTTCTTAACTCACGTCCGCTATATGAAAACCGGAACGATCATAGTAATTTACCGTGTCGTCAAATAAATGAAGGTATTTAATTACTACGAAGAAACATTACAAAAGCTTTTGAGAGGCAACCGACGTTTCGAAAAGAGACTTCAGAATTTTCAGGGAGTTTTCTTCCTATCAGATTCACTTCCTTCGTGCAAGGTGTTGAAATGTCATGGACGTTAAATGTAACTGAAGGGGCCATGCAACGATATTGGATAGGAATGTCTTTCACTTTACACAAGTTGACTGGCACTAGTGGGACAAAAGTATACTCGCACGCTACGCCAGTGACCATAAGGCTTCTTTGTTGCCACGTGACTTAAAAAAATAAAAGCAAACTTTTTGTCTGGCTCTTTTTTTGTTTTCAATTTTTGTTTTTTTGTGAGATTTGATGACGAAGTTTTGGGGACCGTATTTTTGGCGTTATCAACAAATGGAATTCCAGAATTTCGTTATAACCGTGTTTTTTTATTATTCACTAAGTGGACGCTGTCATGACTCGTGGTTTGATTTATTTTGCCGTAAATTGAATACAAGTAAACCTAGAGGATTACGTGGGGGATTCTGTGTCGTCCACGCTGGTTTTTCAAACTTAATACCTTTGTAGACAATGAAAGGAGTCAGTAAAAAAATAGGACTTCTTATGATCTTAATTTTTGCGATATATAGTATTATTGTAGCCTAAAATGCTTCAACTTGGACTGGTTGTGCCAAATACTCGGAGGTGCACATACACAGGAGCAATATACGGAACACAAATGCTCAAAAAATTGCTTCCAAGGACCCCGAACAATCATGCCGTACATAACCTCAATCAGTAGAATACTATACGTAACTTATGGTCAGTTCACTTATTGTAACATTTTGTTATTAGTTTCAATAGCAAGACGTCTCTATGCTTGGCATAGAGACGCCTTGAAGCTTAGTTTAAACGGATTAAATGTTTTTTTTTTCTCCCCGGAACCCTGTTTTATGTACAATGCTCGACACTGTTAGCGCCAACAGGCTGTCCATTTCCTTCTGGCTATGCGGAGCTCAAGTTCTTCAGCTTCTTGTACAGGGGTTGTGATGATGTCATGGGGGATCGGTGGCTGAGTGGGCTAGCGCACACCAGCCGGGGGTACGTGGAGCGAAAGCTCGCGCTGCAGAACCAAGAGGTCCTAAATTCAATCCCCCCCCCCCCCCCCCCCCCTTTCCTGCCCGTTTTGATTTGGATGAGCCTCATACCGGCATGCGGTCGAGTATCACTACCGCGTGATGCACGTTAAAGACCCGAGGCTAGCGGTTGTATTGCACTGGCTAAATTGCTCATCTACAGCTGAGAAACAAGTCGCCCGTTGAGGCCGACTAAGTTCTACTCTGTATATACATACATACACCCCTTTTTTTTTTGCGATGATGTCAGAACGTTAAGCTCTTATTGGCTGATTGAAAATAATAGTGGATATACCACAAGACATCTAGCATTGAGGTCTACCCACTATACTTTCAATGAAAGCCAATCGGAGCTCGGCGTCGTTCTGACGTCACCGCAACCCCTGCGCAAGAGGCAGCCGACTTGCTCTCCGCATATTTTTTTATAAGCGTAACTAACTTGCCATCAGTTCATTTTGATTCCAGTTAATGTATTACGACTACTCTTGTGAGTGGTTTCTTTTTTTCCTGGTACGCAAGACGTGCTGTTTGTTTAATTTAAGTTCGCGTAGATAATGACCCCGGCCCCTATAATTGGACGTAAAATAGTCGTAATGCGGTTACCCTTGGGTCTATTTAGGTAGCGCGTTCTTTCTGATTCATTAAGGTTCTAACAAGGTCGCGAAACACGCTTCAATGGAGGCCCCAATTAATCTGAGTCCCAACTATCGATCCCTTTTTTCTCTCTTGACCACAATTAACAAAACAAAAAAAATATTTTGCAGAAACATTTTTTCAAAAGAGGGAGCAGTTCGACGAAAGAGTATGAGCGTTTCTGTTTTGGCTTTAAAGGACCTTTAAACATGGCTTGCATTGGCATCAGCGGCCATTCCGGTGGACTTGCTGCTTAGCGCGTACCGCCATCATGATACGCGATGACGGCCACGCGGAAGCCATGTGCATACAGCACATGCTGCACGAGGGAGTATGGAGAGGCGAAATAAACGACTGAGCGATTGCTACTGCTTCAATATTGTTTGTCTGCTATCTTTATTTTGGGCTTACTTTGACCTGAAGCAGGTTTCACGATGACTCGTTTAGAGAGTCCCATGGTACGGAATCGCAACGAAAATTGGGCGGTCAGCTGGATCAGTTCGGAAACCGGCAACACGTTAAATTCGATGACTATATACTTCGCTATTCTCCCTCACGTGACTTTTGGAAACGTCATCACAAACACCCCAGTCACGCGGGCACACTTAGCCGCGATTAAATGTGACCGAAGTCTCAGGCTTAACTGCGGTTAAGGGTGTCCGATCCTAGACCGCAGTAACGCTAAAGTGTGGTTAGTAGTTGCTGCCAACTGTACCCTACTTACAGTGAACTAGAAAAGACTGAGTGGGGCAAGCTTCAGGCTCCACGCATGCTTTCAGTTGAAGCTCGGAATGTGGAAAGTTGGTGTGGTGGCGCTGCCATCGAAGTGGCGCGCGCGAAGTAGGAAAGCCTTTTTGAAACAGCGTCCTCTTTTTGATAAACGGCGTTTCTCTAAACTAAGGCTCCGCGTTCTCTAAACCGAGCTTCGATAAAACGTGCCCGTTCTCTGAGATGTGTTTCGATGAAATGGCGTTCGATCAACCGTAGTAAACTCGTGTAATGGTTTGATGTCCAACCGCTTCCCTCCACGCGCGTCCATTCATCGGGGGCACTGCTTCCTTCTCCTCCTGTCCTTCCGCATCCAGTTATAGTCCTTTACTGTCGTCGGCCACAGAAGACGGAAGCGTTTGCCAGGAACGAACGAGGCGACGTCGTTGTCTCTGTGGCGCCGTCGCGTCTGCGGTTCTCCGGCGATCAGTTGGCAGCGGGCTCGCTCGTGCACACGAGCGAGAGCCCAAAGGTCGCTGCAAGATCGTCTTCGGCGGAGGCCGACGGGCGCCATAAACGAGCCGCCGGCATCGCTCGTCGTGCGTTCATCGTCGTCAGTCGTACCACCGCCCACGTCATGGGCCACGGCGCTCCGGTGTCAAAGTCGGCGGTCGTCTACTCTTCCGGGTTACGAGGGACCGCTGCAGCGGAGAGACGTCCAGCGAGTGATGTGAGCGTACCACGTGAACTACGTGCTGCGCACATCGCTGCGCCCCTCCCGAAGGTCACATGACGCTCACGCGGTACTGGATTGGCTTGGACGGCTCGCAGCGTACGTCTGCTGCGGTCCTTCGTAAGGTGGAGCGGGGATGGCGGTGGCGGCATCGCCGAGGGAACGTTAGTGAGAAACGAGAGAGCTTTAGTAGGTCGTTCCGATACCTCCCGTACCCCCGATAACGATACCCGATAACGATACGACGCAGGCGAAAAGGCGGTGGCGGAGTATCGGGTATCGTAATCGGAGTGACCGGTACGATCTACTAAAGCTTACTACTGACCTACACAGCGTCCTGGAGGAACGCCGTTGAAAGTGTTTTTTTTTTTAATGATCATTGCTGCACATTTATTGACTGTTGTTTCCGGTTGTTTGCGACTGTTTGCTTCGCTGCGGGGCTTCGTGTAGGGAGTAGTAATCGTGTTGTGTGTACATTTAGGCGGCGGGAAGGTATGTCAGCCCCAATGAGCGTCTGGTGTCACCGCACTGGAGATGAGAAATGTAGCCAGCCCGGTACCACCGCTAGCCTGGGGTTTTTGACGTACATCGCGCAAGAGTCATCACACAGGTCACACGACCTCACGCCGAGGTCTAAACGGCCAGGGGTGGGGGTTGAACTCAGGATGTCTGGGTTCTGCAGCACTAGCTTTCGCTCCACGTGTGATGAGAGGTGTCTGCGAGGAAGAGTGCTGATTGTGTATCTGACTGGTAAGAAACACGAGGAGAAGGAGGAGGGTCGAGCAGAAGAGGGCAGCGGAAGAAACTTTCTAGCATCTTGGCAGGGATGCTAGAAAGGCCGGCGAGGCGAAAACGCGGATGACATCCTTATCATTCGCATTTTCGCATCGGGTGCCTTCCACCTGCTGCACGAGTGGTAACTTTAGCGCATTCCCGCACCTCTCACGGGCTTCAAGCCCTCCTAAAACTGACTGGTTTAGAGGTTTTCGATTACGCTCAGCAAGGTTCTAATTGGAACCTTATGTTTATTTTCACTAATTAAAAGTTAACTAGTAAATTAAATGCAATTACCTTGCTAATTAGTATGTTCCTTGCGGTCTCTGACGTCCTCCGTGGCTGGCAGTTTGTTCCCGAAAAAAGTTTTTTTTTTTTTTTTTTCTCGGGCACACCTCTTTTTGGAGATGTTTGAAATTCTTCGCAGAAACAACCGGTATACTTAGCGTATTGCGAAAGTAATCCGTGTAATGTTGGAGGAAAATGACTCAGCTTTTGTGGTGTACGAATCAAACATTGCTGGATTGTTTGTACTCGCGACGCTTGCGACAGAGTTTATTCAGTTTGCAGGTGTAATGTTAGCTGAGGTGGTACGAAATAAGGGCCTGTGAAACAAGCTTTGACAGAAAGTTTACTTCAGACAGACATATTGGACAATCTAGCGCGAAGTTTGAACCATTAGATCCCGTCGTTGAGTAATTAACTCGAGAAGGTCGAATGCCTAAAGAGGTGAATGCACCTAGCCCTCCTATGTGTTCGATATGATTGCGGTACACGTTCGTTTTCCATCCGCAGTGTGGGCACGAGAACGAGGGAATACATGGGGTACACACATCAGCTGCCATTGAAGTGTGCTGAGCGGGTGCCTCATGCAGCATTCATTTCGCACCGACCTATTTGTTCTATTCTCGATACAAGCAAGCAGGAGCGACCTTTAGCACGTTGCGATGACATCGACCATTAGCCGATGCCGTCACGTGCAAGCCATGTATGGGGAGCACCATATTTGGATTAATTGAACATATACATAGAGCTCGCACGGGCTGCAGAAATGAGCGGATGTAAGAAAATAAACCCGAGAGAAAAAAGTAATTGGCTGCTCACATCTACCGGTATTTGCTTTTGTGCTTACAGACCTATCCAAATATTTAGCAATCCATAGCCAAACACGTAAGCTCCCCCGCTTTCAAATTTTATATAAATAAATCACTGTGACGCCGTGGAAGTTTGTTCGCTGCAGTTCCTTATCAGGCGTTGTAAGCAGAACACGAACAGCTGCTACGTGCCCGGATTAGCTGTGCGCACATATGCGACCGCGACTCACGGCTCGCGACACCGAAAAGCGCAGCGTCTGCATGACGAAAAGCGCTTCGCTTGATCCCTTTTGATTCGTTAATACTAACAAGCGATGGCAGACCCTCCCCCTCCTCCTCCTCCTCCTCCTCCTCCACCCCCCCCCCCCACACACACACGCACATATATTTAATGGTATCGAGCAACTTCGGCAAATCTACGCATGTGACACCGACGAACGCGAGGCGCTCGGTTTTGAAGCAGCCAGTTCGAGTCTGACCAACACCTAGAAACAAAGCCTGCGTGCCCACTCCGTCACGTCACTGTAGGTAGGCCAGCGAGCGGAAAAGCGACAATCGGCTGGGCGCTGGGCTTCGCTGTGCCAACGCACTGACGGCCTGTAGCTTTGATTGGAAATATTGTTCACAGGTCACTTAGCCATGAATGACAACGACATAATTAATCGACTTAGAGACTTCTAAGATTAGAAGATCATATAACAACTCTAACGTCTACAGTTCGTCTATTAGTTTACGGCTAAAGAAAACCCTTATGAGAAATATTAGCGACCGCACCCTTTCCACAATTATTTAACTTAATCTCCTTTGTAAACCAAAGCGCTTCTCTGCAATCGAAAATATTTTAATTTGAAGTTTCAAGTTTATTTGGTTTCTCACGGGCCAAGCCCGGTAGGGCTTGACCCGTGAGAAACATATTTTTGGTGTCCATGCTTAACAGTTAACACACAATAAGAAAATATGTGAAACAGTAGTTTACGCCTAGCGTCTTCCAGGTGGTTTCCTGAAAGACAAAATAAAAGTAACAGCACGCTCTCGACCTCCCACCACAACTTGGACGGCAACTTTTGTATTTAAGACGGGCGAAAATAAGTGACGGCTCGCTAATTCGGCAGTCAATTATTTTATTAAAGAATCTAGTTTTAATAGAGTGAAACAAGCAAAGGGGAAACAAAATGTGACTCAGTAACTACGTGCCAGAAGGCGATCATGTAATGAATGAACGTGACAAAATGTATAGTTCGCCTCACGAGACGACTTCCTATTTGACTCCGTTTCGTGCTTTAGTATGTCGGTTTACAGATATGTTGTGGTTCCTTCACACCTTACTTTTAAAACAACGCTAACTTTTTTTTTTTTTTTTTTTTTGGGGGGGGGGGGGGGGGCAGACAGTTGCTTTTTGGCTGGAGCAAACCTTGCATCCTGGCTGAGGCATCATTTATTTTTAATTGCAGACAATGTTGAGAATAATATTTGTGAACTCCCCTGCACAAGTGCCCAACTCTTCGAACTCTGGCAGCATAGCTAGTGTCAGGTCCCTGACAACGTTTTGTTGATCACGTAACCGCGAGAACTGAGCGATGTGCTGGGACGACATATGCTTGTTCACAACAACTTCAGCATGCATTACCACACTGACGACCAGCTATTGAAAGGTGCAGTCCCCCTCAATTTAAAGCATCATCTGTCAGATGATGAACCACTGTATGCATCGTGAGGAAGTGTCTACTCCAAACCCATTTTTGTTTTGCGGTATTCGCACTTAAATGTTTTCACAGTCACAGAGGCGAAGCTCAGGTAGAAACCCTCCAGCTACGTAGGTCAGGAGAGGAGTCTTGGACGACAGCGCTGCTAAATCAGTCAGTGATGTCAAATACGAAATCTAGAACACAAAGCAAAATACTCTGCGCAGGTGACTCGCATGCTAAAACCAACAAAATATTTCAGCACACTTTGAAAGGGGTGACTCGTTCTAAAAATAACTTCTATGCATCTTTGAGAATACAAAAAAGAAAACAAAAAGATAGCAGAGTTGTTTATACACTATCGGCATTCCGGGCACATTGACGATTCGGAAGTACAAGAGTTCAAGGATAGAACAAAAATCTGCCAAACCAACACAACTTCGAAGAGCTCGCAACTTGATCTACTTTCTCCGTATTCTCCGTAATTGCCTTAATGCATTGAATACGCCGTTGCTCGTCGGTTGGGAAGGAGTATATGTGAACCTTCGGCTCTCCGGCATATTTTTCCCGACACCCCGTCACAAAACACATGATATAATGCATTGATACTTACATTCACGCAAACGAATACGCTAGAGATTCTGCTCGCCGACGGACGCAGTGAATATACGCAGGCGTGTTGTCTACGCATTTCCAACGACATTATACGTTGCCCGATTGCGCACCTAATGTCCGGCTTTTCTTCGCTTGCGAGCCGCCTGCCATCTATAAAACTGTATCGTCATATCGCGCTATCTCTTCGTTTTGCACTGTACTTGCACTGTTCTTAGATTTGACGAAAGCCTTCCATAGAATTGACCACACTATATTGCTAGATAAACTGGGAAGAATTGGTTTCCGAGCGCCGTTTCTCAGGTTGTTTCGAAGCTACTTTTCCAACAGAACTCAAAAAGTCAGAATTGGGGAGGATGCAAGTGATGCCTTGTACCTCAACTACGGTGTACCCCAAGGCTCGGTGTTGGGCCCTATACTTTTTAATGTATCTGTTAATGATCTCGCCTGGCTGCCCTTAAAGTCCAACATTTATCAGTACGCTGATGATACAGCTTTAGTCTTGGCAGATGAAAATTACTTTACTGCGGTCTTAACTCTGCAGGAGGATATAAAACAAATAATGAGCTGGTTTAAAAGAATTGTATTTTTGTGAACAGCGAAAAAACACATTTGATGTGCTTTAGAACTCATCAAAAACGCGTTAATCTTACAGAGCCTGTTTACTTGCATTCAACGATATGCAGACAGTGCCGTTGTTTACCACTACCCTACGTTACGGAAACGAAGTACTTGGGTACATACTTTGACGAGTACTTAACATGGAATCTACATGTCGATTACTTACTTAAGCATTTGCGGATAATTTCATCGTACCTTCATAAATTACGAAGTTGTGCAGATATTAACTTAAGACGAATGATTTACCATATGCTAGGGGAATCTAAACTAAGGTATGGGATAACAATTTACGCATTCGCTCAAACTACAAAGGACAAAAAATAGATAACCGAATTAACAGGATGGTAAAAAATATTAAGTACGGCACACACCTTGAGGATCTAACCATTGAAGAGCAGCTGACCGACCTGGACCTGTTGACCATTGATAACCACGCAGGTTCGAAGTCCTCAGAAAATATTATTTCTCGTGTAATGTCAGAGTACAATCCACCAAACAAAAAAGTGTTAGGCACACAGAACGGTTTGACATTCCAAGGATATACACCAATTATTGGGAAAAAATGCGGAAACATTACGTTCCTACATATTTCAACGATCTTCCGAATAATTTATTCGACCTATCGTCCTTAACAGAGGTGAAAAAAGAATTAAGGAAATGGTTCAACCTCGTGTAGAAGTGAAATTGAGTGTTAATGTTTTTGGACCTATACGTTTGAATGTTTACATCTAAGTGGTCTCTTTGTGTTCTCTTTGTGTTCGAAATATTTTCCTACTATTGCAAACATATCATGGATCGAGAGGAAAGGGGCGAAGTATTTTTGTTGTTGCTTTTTGTTCTGTTAAAAAATACATTGTGCTTTCCTAGGTGTACCTAACTTTGTGCGAAGTACAATGTAAAATATATGGTTGTATCGGGCAAATAGCATAGACAGTTTTTTTTTGACCGTAATTGGAAAGCGTGTGACATGTTTTATTTAATCTATATGCTTTTATTTCGCGGTAAGGTGCAATGATGACATAAAACTAAGTTTGTAACATGTGTCATGTGGTGTCAAAATTGAGATTTGTTTATTTTACGCTTGTTTGTTTTTCTCTGTTTTTGTTCTTTTTGGTTTGATCTTCTTTTATGGACTGCCTGTTCTCACACACAAGCACGCAAGTGCTTTCGTGAGGCAGTATTCAATGTATGTGAATGATTTTGTGCTAATAAAATTATTATTATTATTATTATTATTATTATATTATTATTATTATTATTATTATTATTATTATTATTATTATTATTTCTGTTTTTTATTATTAAATCAAGTCGGCACGAGTACAACAACTATATGGTAAAACCAACCTATGACACAATTCCGTCTTTGAGGCTTAGACCGAACGCAACGAAGATAACAAAGCACTTAAAAAAAAAGAAACACACAAAAAAATTGCTTGCCCGGGCCATCCGGAGTGCTTCCTCAGCATTGTCGAAGATGCTCGGCGGTGAAAACCATCTGCTGGCTCTCGGCGCTTGGCCCATAAACAGCAATGTAGCTCACGTAAAACAACAACAACAACAAAACAACGAAGAGCGCAGGCTTTAGTTTTTACAAGGCGTTGGTCTGAAAGAAGTCCCTCACATTGTTCTCACATGTAGCCACGTTAGTAAAGAACTCATGAATTTGACATCGAAGCAGGAGGATCATGCCAAAAACGTACACGCATTTGAAATTCAAGCAATATTTATAGAGCCCAATGATAAAATTCCGAGATCAATTCCTCTTTTCACGCTTAGGGCTACAACCGTTTACGGGTGAAAATAGTTTACTGGCGAAAGCGAAAGCACCGCGTACGCTGCGTGAATGTAACTGGCGGTAAGCGCCTGTTGTTTTGATTTTATTATCGCAAACGGGAACGGCTGCCAGTGCGGTTAGCATATGATCGTACTTGATTCATGGATAGAAATAAGGCAATTGTTCATTTCAATTCACTCCGCCTTTGATACGCCATCGAGTCGCAAGCTCAGTTCGCCAGCACCCCATGCAAGCGCGTCCGGGCCGTTTCCACTACAAAATTTCTCGACGACACACGTGTTCAGAGAACCGCCCACGCGCACATTGGAGCGTATGAACGTTAGACTAGCATACAGAGATAAAGTTCCGACAAAGAGAAAAACTAAATGATGGTATTCATAGTCTTAGAACAGCATATTGACTATCGGCCATATCCACAGCAACACATAAATACAAGAACAAATTGAGTTGCCAGAACATCGCATAACACACAACAAAATCGAGAAGAAAAAAAAAAAAATCACGCGTCCGCAGTTTGCACGGTTCCTTGCGCACATCAAACACACAGCGGTGGCGACTGAGGGAGGACCGCACTGAACCGTGACGTCATGTGAATCCTCTTTGCTCTGACGGTTACAGGCAACACCACCGATAATAATCAAAACCTGTGCACTATAGACCAACTCATGTTTACGAACAAATCGGAGCGCCCCTAGCGGACGCCACCGGCGCCGTGCATGCGCGATGGAGTGTGGGCAAGAATCTCGTCGTCGCCCATAAACAAACCATTGGAAGGCGATGTTGTTGGCGTCGGTGTGAGTCCCCGTGCTGTTTTCCGCGTTGGAATTTTTGATCCCACGTCTTCCTGGCAATGTCTGATTACTTTAACGGCCTCAGCGAAATTAACGAGGCCCGTTATACACCAAACCTTCGCGTGAATAATGTGACATGGGGCGATTCATTCAGCTTGGACGCTGCAGAATGGGCGCTAAAGCCTGATTCACATGATGAGATTCTGCTCGCTATTTTCTGTCGCGACGCTTCTCAGGCTGCAAAATCATGGAACGTTGCTGAGATGGTCGACGTCAATACTGAAAATTGCAAGCAGAATCGAACCAAGTGAATCAGGCCTAAGAAGTCGGTGATGGCCACTGGTAACAATGATCAACATCTCCTTGTATCTACTGTTTATACCGAGCTTACTTAACCTGACCCACCCTCAAACTTAAAAGTCTTTAAAGGCCTGCACTTACTTTTTGTCGCAATTACCGGGTCAACGTTCTGTCTACAAGCCGCTGTCGTTTGAACGACCAAACGACAAAAAGCAGAAACGTTTGATAGGGCAGACGACAGTTCGAACGATCAGGCAGCCGTTTGAACTTGAAGACGCGCTTAACGTAGTCCGCAGGTGGTCCATACTACTAGGTGGTTTTCCCGCGTTTCTTGTTGGAACAAAACAAATAAAATCTGGCGACCACAAGTATCCGTGAATTCAATCCAAAGTGCTTCCCGCACAAACAATCGTCGTCGGACGGCGTGTGGTTTTTATTTTTCACGGCACCTATCAACGTTCTCGGACGAACCGAGCAGGCAGAAAACACATGAAGACTGACGTTCAAACCTTTCCCGGCTCTTTGGCACGGCCCCAGTCACGGCGTTTGGATGACAAGGCAGGCTTTTGTTCGATTTCTTTCAAAACAACACAGGAATGCACGTCCCGCATGGTGACTTCCGCCCACAGTCCAAGACCGAATACCGAAAGTGCGCCCGACGCGCCACCATCGCGGCGACGGAACAGGGCTGAGTTCGTGTATACTTCGTTTCAGTTGAAGAGCTTAAAAAAAAAAAAGAGTTGATGGTTGATTCTGACGTGCTTGTGCCTGCTGATTCCAGATACCACAACCGCGTTTACCGCAAAATAATCACTAAACGCAAAAAAAAGAAGAAAAAAGCGAAGAGAACGGAATTGATGCCACTACGTCATGAAAGGACCATCTCGATTCTCGGTTGCCCCGTTACTTGCAGAATATCGAGCGTCGATACTTCTAGTTCTTGTAAACAGGGCTCGGCTTCTGATTTTACGAGACCTTTCGGCGGATCCTGAAGGGGCATATTCCCAGAGAACCCTTGGCATGACAAAGTACGCTTTTCAGCCGTTGGCAGAGCAGAAAAATGGCCCCCGCAGTGATGCGGGGAGTCGACAGAAGCCGCCTGCGCCGAAGGGTAGCGAACGCGGCTTATTGTAACTTAGAAAAGTGCCGACAATAAATGGAGTGCTGTTGGCGGGACGTGACAGGCCGGATTAGCGTGGCTCTCCCCAAAACGGTCGTCAGAAGACAGGAATTCGGCCCACTCCGGCCTTTGTGGTTGACAGCTGCTGAAGACGAGAGTTTGCAAGCTGCATTGTTTACCAACGCTGAAGCTAAATTAAGAGCCCTTCCTCGGGTGACAGGATAGCTTCCCGTGAGCTCTTCTGTCGCCCGAGGAGTTTCCCCTGAACGCGATGTCCTTGTTTCTGTAAAGTTGGCCCGCCAGCAAACGGTTCATCTTGAATGTAATTTGCATATCTTAAAAGCCTTTAGTGTAAATGTAATTTTAGGTGCTCGTCTGACAGAGGTATAAGACTACACGAGTAATTGCGTAGAAGGGTCACCCGTGTTTGGCAACGACAATAAAGGAGCACGCGTGAAATCCTTATAATAGTGGCGAGGGCTTCCTGGGCCTCTACATTCACATACTTGTCTCAAGATTTGTTGGCTGCATTAGACCGCCACCGTGCGTTATCGTCCGTCCAATCGCATTTTAAAGCACAATAAACCCTTCCATGACACACTAAATTATTTCAAAGCTAGTATTTTTCGCATAATATTACAGAAACTGGCCAGTTCTAAAGTTCTTGAACAAACCTTGTACGACTCTGGACGAACTTGATATGAAAAACAGCGTGATTTATAAAAGAATACGTAAATTTACAATAGAATGTCGCATACTTTTTTAATTTCAAAAGGAACTCCAGAAGAGAATGTGAACCTATGGAAATAAAAGATTATTACATAAGTTCGTATTTCTTTTTTGTGCCCTAAGAAATTAGCAGCAACTGCAAAATAATTAAGTCAATGATAAATTAAGTTGCATTATGAAAGTCGCACGATAAATTGTGTGCCCAGTTATTGCAACATAAACATTCCACTTAAATGAAAACATTTCGGCGGAACTCCGCCTGGTTAGGTAAGTAATAAGAAAAAGTACTACGTAGACTCTAACCAATTTCTTCAATGTGCCCGACGTTTCGAAGCCAGCTCGGCTCCTTGTTCACGGGTGACTGTATATGGGCCCAAAGGTAGCAACCTGTCGTCGTTTTCTTCTCCACTCTCTTAGCTTTGTTTTCCTCTTCTGTTTCTGTGTGAGGCGCACTGTGTGAAGCTGAGAGAGTGGAGAAGGAAACGACGACAGGTTGCTACCTTTGGGCCCATATACAGTCACCCGTGAACAAGGAGCCGAGCTGGCTTCGAAACGTCGGGCACATTGAAGAAATTGGTAAGAGTCTACGTAGTACTTTTTCTTAAACATTCCACTCCCGAGTAACTGGGCAACGGAGTTGGTTAAAAAAAAAGGAAAAAAAAAGGGCTTGGGTGCGAGAGTCTGTCCGGTAAGTATGGTCACTTCAGTGACACAGAAAGAAACCAGAAGAAAAGCAGCTAATATCAGACGGTTAGCACAAAATAGCCAGGTGAAGCCCACTGTTTGGATACATGCTCGAGGTTTTTTTTTACTATACTGCTCACAACCAAAAACGTAATGGCTAAATTTTCTATAGAATTGTAATAATAACTTTATTTCCATCAAATGATGGGGGGCCCAAAGGAAAAAAGCTGCAGTAGGCAGCTTGACTGCTCCTCGGGCCCCTTACACTGGTCAGCAGCAAGAATGCGAAAAAAATACAAAAAAAAGCAAAGTATGCAGTGAAACCGTTGCACATCTACGGTTGACATTTCTACAAACGAAGGTTCACCCAAGTGCAAACCATAGAACAAAAATAAAAATCACGTACAAAAATATAAGCTCAGGTCCTTGAAAGTTTAACTATCAAAATCAATATTATCAGTGCAAAGACTATTTAATAAATGTGGGAGTGTAAAATTTAACATTTGATAGCGATAGTTTGCTCGTTGCGTGACCATCCTCCATTTCTCTGCGTTGCGGGTAGAATAATGTGGGGAAATTTCCTTAAACGACGCAAGTCTTTCCAGAAAACACAATCCCCTTTTTCTTTCACTTTTAAAACTTGTAGCGAGTCTGTACTGATACAATTTATAAATGTTAATTATTTTACAAATCTTAAAGAAACCTGTAAGTCATATGGCACATTACATTTTCCTCTCAATATTTTTTTCTGCAACAAAAACAGTTTTTCTATATTAGTCATTGCGGATGTGCCCCAAACTAGAAGACAATACGGTAAATGGGAATAGAATAGTGATTTATAGAGCAACAATTTAACACTCGTTGGTAAAACAGATCGGTAGCAATTTACGATTCCAACTACCCGAGCAAGCTTTGGAACAATATAGTTATATGATGATCCCAGCTCATTGTCTCACTAAAAAACACTCCAAGTGTTTTGAAACAACTAACGATTTCGATGGGAGACGAGTCAAAGCGGAGAACATTCGATATAACCAGAGACTTATTTTTTGGTCGAAAAATGTCTGCTTTCGTCTTATCAATATTAATTTTCAGTGAGTTGCTATCCTCCCAGCCTTTCATATTTAATAGAGTGAAGTTCGCCATATCAATTAATTCGTCACAGGTTTCGGAAGAAAAAAAATGGTAGTGTCATCTGCATAAATTACAAATTTCGCCTTAGTATTTACGTTGATTATATCATTAATGTATAAATTAAAAAGAAATGATCCCAATATGCTTTCTTGTGGAACGCCTTACGTAACAGATCTTACAGTGGAAAAATGACCGTTTATGGTAACATATTGCTGACGATGTCGTAGGTATGATATTAAAAGCTGTAGGGCATATCCACGAATGCCGTAAATTTCAAGCTTTTTGAATAATACTTCGTGATTAAGACAGTCAAAGGCTTTTGTAAAATCTAGGAACACTCCTAAAACTAATTTTTTGCTTTCAAAATTTTCTAATATAAATTCTTTTTTATTAAGTAGAGCTTTCTCTGTTGAACAGTTTTTTCTGAAACCAAATTGCGAGGAAGTTATGAGGTCACATTTATTCGAGAAGTCTACTAAACGACGATAGAGTAGCTTTTCCGAAACCTTCGAAAATACGGGCAATATAGAAATAGGTCTATAGTTGCCTAAGTCATTTTTATCTCCATTTTTATACAGTACAGACACCTTTGCTACTTGCATTCTTTTGGGAAACACACAAGACTCAAAAGAAAGATTAAAAATGTAAGTTAACACGGGAGCAATTAGGTCGGCAACATACTTAATGGGGCGAATTTGCATTCCATCAGCGTCGCAGCTACCGCTATTTTTTAGGTGAATAATCACATTAGTGATTTCTGAACTAGCAATTGGCTCTAAAAATATAGATCTACAGCTTATCTGACAAATATATTAACATGAATCATTAGTATAGGCAATACTAGATATATTTAAAATATATTCATTAAACAGGTTCGCCAAATCCCGGCCGGTTAAACTTACACCCTTATACTGCAATGTTTCAATAATGTTTGATACAGGAAACCCCTTAACCATCGAACCAAGATGTTTCCATATTACGTCAGTGCGACCATTTGCCGACGAAAAAAGGGAAGAATAATAACATTTTTGGCATTCCTTAGCTCCTTAGTTAAGCTGTTCCGATAAGACTTAAATTCCTTTACAGCATCTGGGTTGCGTGTCTTAACGAACCGTTTATATAGCATATCTTTCTTACGAATTCTTTTGATCAAATGGGACGTCACCCACGGTTTACGAATCTTTCTTGATATTTTTACGAATTTATATAGACAGTGATGTTTATACAGCTTAACAAATTGTTCTAAAAATAAGTTATAGGCATAATCAATCGTTTCTTGCGTAAGCACCGTATTCCAATTTACAGCTACGATGTCCCGTCTAAAAGCATCTAGGCTATTTTTATCAATACTTTGGAAAATCGCAGGTTCGCATTTCGATAGCTTTCGAGATGTATTAAGCTCAACACACAAGAAAATGGGAAGATGATCACTCAAGTCACTACTTATAATTCCACTGTTCATTCGATCTGTATGAAAATTAGTTATAAACAAATCTAAAATGGTTTTGGACTGTAAGGTAACTCTTGTAGGATTGACTATCATGTTGACACATCCGTACATGCTAACTACGTTCTCCATTTCCCTTTTAGAAATACTGTCAGAAGACACATAATATTAAAATCACCCCCATAAATGACGCTATATTGACTTTCATTTGTGAACACCAAAAATGACTCAAGAAATGCAAAAAAAGATGACATGCTACCGTCCGGTGGGAGATAAAAAGCCGCGAAAATATTTTGATCATTACGTAAGCACAATGCTTCTACATCTTTCGTGATAAGAGAATAATCACTTAGTAGTTCACATTCAATACCCTTTCTGATAAAGATGGCCAATCATCCGCCTCGCTTTAAAGTGGATTTAAAACATGCCTATCATGGGATGGTAAACTAAAAATATCTGGCAGATTGATACTTTAGACCCATGTTGCGGATAAAAAAAACAGGACGCGGGATGGCCAAAAAAACATACTTTTCGTGTAAGGCTCGTGAAATTATGAGGCGCTGGAGAAATTCAGCCTTCTGCGTTAAGTCCTTATTTCGAACTCTTTTTGTTCGCCTTCCGCCCATTGAAAAGCATGCGGGAAGGGCCTTAGAACGCACCTGGTATCGCTGCGCCGCAGCGTTCTTCCGCACGTCTGCTTTCCTCGCCGTCACCATGGCAACGAACGCCGAATGAATGGAAGCACGCACGGTACTGCCGCGTGAAGCCAGCAACAGCTGATGCCATTTTACGAACGCCGTCTGCTAGCCAAAGCCGAACGCGGTATGTCAGATCAACCGCCTCCGCCGGTGCTCGATCGCCGACGCCGCTGCTGCCAGAATGGCCCGGTCCGTGCTCGTGGCGCTTTTATGACGGGATCGTTCCGCGTAGATGTTGCTTGACTCCAATGTCGTGGGTGGGGCTGCAGGCTTCAACTCGACGATATCGGTCACAATAATCACAGCCGTGAGTGGCAGCGACGCAGCGGTTCCTTCGCCGCAGGCGGCGTGCAGACGGTATCGAGCACCTCGTTGATAACTGTAAGGGCATACAAGAACAGAATTAGTCCGTGTACTGTCGCCCTCCGCCGCTGCTGCCAGAATGGCCCGGTCCGTGCTCGTGGCACTTTTATGACGGGATCGTTCCGCGTAGATGTTGCTTGACTCCAATGTCGTGGGTGGGGCCGCAGGCTTCAACTCGACGATATCGGTCACAGTAACCACAGCCGTGAGTGGCAGCGACGCAGCGGTTCCTTCGCCGCAGACTGCGTGCAGACGGTATCGAGCACCTCGTTGATAACTGTAAGTGCATACAAGAACAGAATTAGTCCGTGTACTGTCGCCCGCCGCCGCTGTTGCCAGAATGGCCCGGTCCGTGCTCGAGGCACTTTTATGACGGGATCGTTCCGCGTAGATGTTGCTTGACTCCAATGTCGTGGGTGGGGCCGCAGGCTTCAACTCGACGATATCGGTCACAGTAACCACAGCCGTGAGTGGCAGCGACGCAGCGGTTCCTTCGCCGCAGACTGCGTGCAGACGGTATCGAGCACCTCGTTGATAACTGTAAGTGCATACAAGAACAGAATTAGTCCGTGTACTGTCGCCCGCCGCCGCTGCTTGCCAGAATGGCCCGGTCCGTGCTCGTGGCACTTTTATGACGGGATCGTTCCGCGTAGATGTTGCTTGACTCCAATGTCGTGGGTGGGGCCGCAGGCTTCAACTCGACGATATCGGTCACAGTAACCACAGCCGTGAGTGGCAGCGACGCAGCGGTTCCTTCGCCGCAGACTGCGTGCAGACGGTATCGAGCACCTCGTTGATAACTGTAAGTGCATACAAGAACAGAATTAGTCCGTGTACTGTCGCCCGCCGCCGCTGTTGCCAGAATGGCCCGGTCCGTGCTCGTGGCACTTTTATGACGGGATCGTTCCGCGTAGATGTTGCTTGACTCCAATGTCGTGGGTGGGGCCGCAGGCTTCAACTCGACGATATCGGTCACAGTAACCACAGCCGTGAGTGGCAGCGACGCAGCGGTTCCTTCGCCGCAGACTGCGTGCAGACGGTATCAAGCACCTCGTTGATAACTGTAAGGGCATACAAGAACAGAATTAGTCCGTGTACTGTCGCCCGCCGCCGCTGTTGCCAGAATGGCCCGGTCCGTGCTCGTGGCACTTTTATGACGGGATCGTTCCGCGTAGATGTTGCTTGACTCCAATGTCGTGGGTGGGGCCGCAGGCTTCAACTCGACGATATCGGTCACAGTAACCACAGCCGTGAGTGGCAGCGACGCAGCGGTTCCTTCGCCGCAGACTGCGTGCAGACGGTATCGAGCACCTCGTTGATAACTGTAAGTGCATACAAGAACAGAATTAGTCCGTGTACTGTCGCCCGCCGCCGCTGTTGCCAGAATGGCCCGGTCCGTGCTCGTGGCACTTTTATGACGGGATCGTTCCGCGTAGATGTTGCTTGACTCCAATGTCGTGGGTGGGGCCGCAGGCTTCAACTCGACGATATCGGTCACAGTAACCACAGCCGTGAGTGGCAGCGACGCAGCGGTTCCTTCGCCGCAGACTGCGTGCAGACGGTATCAAGCACCTCGTTGATAACTGTAAGTGCATACAAGAACAGAATTAGTCCGTGTACTGTCGCCCGCCGCCGCTGTTGCCAGAATGGCCCGGTCCGTGCTCGATGGCACTTTTATGACGGGATCGTTCCGCGTAGATGTTGCTTGACTCCAATGTCGTGGGTGGGGCCGCAGGCTTCAACTCGACGATATCGGTCACAGTAACCACAGCCGTGAGTGGCAGCGACGCAGCGGTTCCTTCGCCGCAGACTGCGTGCAGACGGTATCAAGCACCTCGTTGATAACTTTAAGGGCATACAAGAACAGAATTAGTCCGTGTACTTTCGCCCGTGGCCGCTGCTGCCAGGATGGCCCAGTCCGTGCTCGTGGCGCTTTTATGACGGGATCGTTCCGCGTAGATGTTGCTTGATTTTAATGTCGTGGGTGGGGCCGCAGGCTTCAACTCGACGATTTCGGTCACAGTAATCACAGCCGTGAGTGGCAGCGACGCAGCGGTTCCTTCACCGAAGACTGTGTGCAGACGGTATCAAGCACCTCGTTGATAACTGTAAGGGCATACAAGAACAGAATTAGTCCGTGTACTGTCGCCCGCCGCCGCTGTTGCCAGAATGGCCCGGTCCGTGCTCGTGGCACTTTTATGACGGGATCGTTCCGCGTAGATGTTGCTTGACTCCAATGTCGTGGGTGGGGCCGCAGGCTTCAACTCGACGATATCGGTCACAGTAACCACAGCCGTGAGTGGCAGCGACGCAGCGGTTCCTTCGCAGCAGACTGCGTGCAGACGGTATCAAGCACCTCGTTGATAACTGTAAGGGCATACAAGAACAGAATTAGTCCGTGTACTGTCGCCCGCCGCCGCTGTTGCCAGAATGGCCCGGTCCGTGCTCGTGGCACTTTTATGACGGGATCGTTCCGCGTAGATGTTGCTTGACTCCAATGTCGTGGGTGGGGCCGCAGGCTTCAACTCGACGATATCGGTCACAGTAACCACAGCCGTGAGTGGCAGCGACGCAGCGGTTCCTTCGCAGCAGACTGCGTGCAGACGGTATCAAGCACCTCGTTGATAACTTTAAGGGCATACAAGAACAGAATTAGCCCGTGTACTTTCGCCCGTGGCCGCTGCTGCCAGGATGGCCCAGTCCGTGCTCGTGGCGCTTTTATGACGGGATCGTTCCGCGTAGATGCTGCTTGATTTTAATGTCGTGGGTGGGGCCGCAGGCTTCAACTCGACGATATCGGTCACAGTAATCACAGCCGTGAGTGGCAGCGACGCAGCGGTTCCTTCGCCGCAGACTGCGTGCAGACGGTATCGAGCACCTCGTTGATAACTGTAAGGGCATACAAGAACAGAATTAGTCCGTGTACTGTCGCCCGCCGCCGCTGTTGCCAGAATGGCCCGGTCCGTGCTCGTGGCACTTTTATGACGGGATCGTTCCGCGTAGATGTTGCTTGACTCCAATGTCGTGGGTGGGGCCGCAGGCTTCAACTCGACGATATCGGTCACAGTAACCACAGCCGTGAGTGGCAGCGACGCAGCGGTTCCTTCGCCGCAGACTGCGTGCAGACGGTATCAAGCACCTCGTTGATAACTGTAAGTGCATACAAGAACAGAATTAGTCCGTGTACTGTCGCCCGCCGCCGCTGTTGCCAGAATGGCCCGGTCCGTGCTCGTGGCACTTTTATGACGGGATCGTTCCGCGTAGATGTTGCTTGACTCCAATGTCGTGGGTGGGGCCGCAGGCTTCAACTCGACGATATCGGTCACAATAATCACAGCCGTGAGTGGCAGCGACGCAGCGGTTCCTTCGCCGCAGACTGCGTGCAGACGGTATCGAGTACCTCGGTGATAACTGTAAGGGCATACAAGAACAGAATTAGTCCGTGTACTGACGCCCGCCGCCGCTGCTGCCAGAATGGCGCGGTCCGTGCTCGTAGCGCTTTTATGACGGGATCGTTCCGCGTAGATGTTGCTTGATTCCGGTGTCGGGGGGGGGGGGGGGGGGGGGGGGCCGCAGGCTTCAACTCTACGATATCGGTCACAGTAACCACAGCCGTGAGTGGCAGCGACGCAGCGGTTCCTTCACCGCAGACTGTGTGCAGACGGTATCGAGCACCTCGTTGATAACTGTAAGTGAATACAGGAGCAGAATTAGTCTGTGTACTTTCGCCCGCCGCCGCTGCTGCCAGAATGGCCCGGTCCGTGCTCGCGGCGCTTTTATGACGGGATTGTTCCGCGTATATGTTGCTTGACTCCAATGTTGTGGGTGAGGCCGCATGCTTCAACTCGACGATAACGGTGACAGTAATCACAGCCGTGAGTGGCAGCGACGCAGAGGTTCCTTCACCGCAGACTGTGTGCAGACGGTATCGAGCACTTCGTTGATAACTGTAACGGAATACAGGAGCAGAATTAGTCAGTGTACTTTCGCCCGTGGCCGCTGCTGCCAGGATGGCCCGGTCCGTGCTCGTGGCGCTTTTATGACGGGATCGTTCCGCGTAGATGTTGCTTGACTCCGGTGTCGGGGTGGGGCCGCAGGCTTCAACTCGACGATTTCGGTCACAGTAATCACAGCCGTGAGTGGCAGCGACGCAGAGGTTCCTTCACCGCAGACTGTGTGCAGACGGTATCGAGCACTTCGTTGATAACTGTAACGGAATGCAGGAGCAGAATTAGTCAGTGTACTTTCGCCCGTGGCCGCTGCTGCCAGGATGGCCCGGTCCGTGCTCGTGGCGCTTTTATGACGGGATTGTTCCGCGTATATGTTGCTTGACTCCAATGTTGTGGGTGAGGCCGCATGCTTCAACTCGACGATATCGGTCACAGTAATCACAGCCGTGAGTGGCAGCGACGCAGAGGTTCCTTCACCGCAGACTGTGTGCAGACGGTATCGAGCACCTCGTTGATAAGTGTAAGTGAATACAGGAACAGAATTTATCCGTGTACTTTCGCCCACCCCCGCTACTGCCAGACGGATAATTCCTCCGTAGTTTCATCGCCTTTTTGCCCATGCCTTTGGATGCGCTGAGGGGCCGTCTTACGTTCAAAGATGGTCGGCAGAGCGTCGGGATTTGACTAGCCTTTTTTTAGAACCGAACCCACACTTTGTTGTCCTTCGGGCCGCCCAAAACACGTTGCGAACAAAAAAACAGTGTGCTTGTTGAGCCCAAACTTCCCTGTTTGCAAAGCGGGGGCCCATCTCTTTGACATCTCGGTGTCGGCGTGAAAAAGGTGGTAAGCACAAGGAGCAATAACGCCGAACTCGGTTTGTGTAGCCGACGGCTACGCCGGAGTACGTGTCAGCCACTTCAGTGCCACGAAAATTCCGCAACCCCGGGAACAAGCAAGAAAACAGCAAACATGTCGGGCGATCGAATCAACAGCACAACTGGTCAACAGATAAAGGCAGGCGCTATGCAGCTGCAGAACGACGACGGCTCTGAACGTCAGCGGCCTATGAGAGAGGCGCGGCCAGTCCCGCCGGATCCCCGACGTCACGAAAGGACCTTTCGTGACGTCGACTGACAGGCTTCCTCCTCTCTCCCCTTTCTCTCTACTTTGGAGGGGCCTGGTTTCAGCGCTACTTTGAAGGTGTTTTCCGCCCATAAAATGACCAAGAGAATATGAGATTCGTAATGGCTGGGGGGCTAGTTAGCAAGGGGCGAGTATCTTTTCTCGAATTTAAAACCGCTTCGGCTTCTGTTTAAAGGGCAACTCCGCTTCATTTTTGTGTTTGAAAACAAAAAAAACAAAAAACAATGCAGTTCTCTTCACTATCACCAGACCACACGTCAATTATTACGACGTAGTTCTGCCTAAATGTTTCCTAAACGGTCCGGCAAACTTTGCAACTCGCCAAGTTGCCAAAATCGGCTGACTCGAGCGGGCTAATTGCGGCGCAACCAACAGCGCAGCCAAGGCTACGGCGTGGGCGTAGCCAACATTGAGCTAAACGTCATCACCATTGCCTCCTTTTGTTTGTTTTTACTTCTCCGGGAAAGCGCAACGAATGGCGTCAGCAACGTTTCCTCTCGGCGATCAGCGGTGTCCACGTGATTGGCGTAACGCGCCTGCGCAGCGCGCTCCTTGGGAGCAGTACAGCCGTCCCGCAGTGTTCCCGGCACTTCCCGCCTCACAACCGCCGTCGTTGTCTCACCGCTTGGGATTATTGTCTCTCGGATTTTCGTCCCTACTATGGACGCTACGTGCGCAGACTTATGCAGCAGTTGTGCAGACGTCGTCGAATGTCGTAGAGTCGTAGACACTAAAACGTGGCGAAGAGTGCGGTGCAGACGACACTTGTGCCTGGCACACGCCGTCCCAAATCCCGCCGGTCGTTGCGTAGAGGATCACGCAAGGAGGATAGAAGGGTAGGAGAGGGCATGACGCCAGCCGCGTAGCTTCCACAAGTCATGCTCCCTTGACACCTCGCCTCTTTCTCATTTTCCTCCTTACTCTCCTCACTTATCAGCCCGACATGACTACATCACGTGACAATAGCTAGCCTTCGACCTGATAAAACCTGCCGGACAGAGAGCGCGCAAGCCTGGAAGTAATCCTCCTAAAATCAACCATCCATCTCGCACGTGACATGTCTCGCGCACCAATCGCCAGAGAGATCTGCGGTCACGCTGGGCACAATATCGTTTAAACGTTTTATGACTATAGTCGGTTACAAGTTAAGAAGGTAGGAGAAGCTCCTCCCACAAGCGTGGTGCGCCGGTTTCAAATCCCTCCGCAATCGAAAGAAGAGTTCACTGGAAACGCTCCTTGTTCCGCTTCAATGGATAGATAATGGCCACAGAGTGGTGCCAACTTGTCTCCGACCACCACTTTTTAAGAAAGCGACCTTTGTATTCATCAGAGAAGGAACCCAGCCCCTGAAAGCAGCCTTTGTATCAATCGGAGGGGGAAGCTAATCCCCGAAAGTCGTCTTTGTTTCCATCGGAAGGGGGAAGACTTAATCTCCCTCTCGTGGCTTCCACAATGCTAAGTCAAAGTCGAGAGATAAAGCAAATATATACAGAAAGGCACGACCCTCCTCGCGCGTTGGCCGCAACGTCACGGAAAATATGGGACGCTATTGGATGCGGAGGTGGCGGAGGGATATATGATTCCCTTTGAGGGGCATTTGCCGCTACCTTCTTGACTTGTAACCTACTATAGGCTTCACCAATATTGCAACGTGCCCCCTCCTATAGTAGGTTACAAGTCAAGAAGGTAGCGGCAAATGCCCCTCAAAGGGAATCATATATCCCTCCGCCACCTCCGCATCCAATAGCGATGCGTCGTTTCCGTGACGTGGCGGCCAACGCGCGAGGAGGGTCTTGCCTTTCTGTACATATTTGCTTTATCTTTCGACTTTGACTTAGCATTGTGGAAGCCACGAGAGGGAGATTAGTTTTCCCCCTCCGATGGAAACAAAGACGACTTTCGGGGATTAGTTTCCCCCTCCGATGGATACAAAGGCTGCTTTCAGGAGCTCGCTTCTCCCTCCGATGAATACAAAGGTCGCTTTCTTAAAAAGTGGAGGTCGAAGACAAGTTGGCACCTCTCTGCGGCCATTATCTATCCTTGAAGCGGAACAAGGAGCGTTTCCAGTGAGCTCTTCTTTCGACTGCGGAGGGATTTGAAAACGGCGCATCACGCTTGTGGGAGGAGCATCTCCTACCTTCTTAACTTGTAACCGACTATAGTACTTATAACCTTTCATTTCATTTCATTTCATTTATTTGACCCTTAAATGCCCACAGGGGGCTTTACATAAGGGGGGGCAAATTTAAACATTCAAAATATCACAAACAAACAAAAGACTAGGGTGTTAATGAACGCGGGCAAACAGGACGCTAGGTGGTGACGAGAGAGGAAATGGCAGATCTGAAGTTATTGCATTCTGTGATGCTCACAATAGGTTCCGGGAGGTTGTTCCAATCAGTAATAGCCAATTGTAGGGGAGAAAATTTGAATAGGTTAGTCCTAGGCGTAGTCAGTTGAATTTTGAGTGGATGGTCAGTGCGGGGGGAGATGTGGGTGGCCGGTGGGCAGTATTCATCTTTTTTTAAAGGAAAATTATAATATATTTTGTGCAGGTGGGTAAGACGTGATACTTTTCGCCTGTGTTTTAAAAGAGGGAGGTTTAATTTTGCTTTCATATCGGTAACACTTGTAGGCTGATAATTGAGGAGAATGAAACGTGTAGCCCGGTTCTGAACAGCTTCCAATTTTTCTTCCAGATACAACTGATGGGGGTTCCAGACAATGGATGCATACTCGAGTTGAGGACGGATGAGAGAATTGTATGCGATGAGTTTTGTTTCTTGCGTGGCCTTATAGAGATGGCGCTTTAAAAATCCCAAACTTCTGTTTGCTTTCGCTGATATGTAGTTTATATGAGGCTCCCATGATAAGTTATGGTTAAAGTAGATGCCAAGATACTTGTAAGATGTTACGGCTTCAATTGGTATGGTAGAAAGTGAATAGTCAATCTGAGTAATGGTTTTTTTAGTAGTGAAGTTAAGAAATTTTGTTTTGTTAACGTTGATCTCCATTTGCCACTCTCGACACCACGCTTGAATTTGTGACAAGTCATTTTGTAAAAGGGTACAGTCAGTTACACTCATTATTTTTCTATAAATCACGCAGTCGTCCGCGTACAATCTAATAGTGGAATTCAGAAGATCCGGCAGGTCATTAATGTAAATTAGAAACAACAATGGACCCAGCACGGTTCCCTGCGGTACTCCCGATTTAACAAGTTTTTGTGACGAACGATTGCTGTCTATAATAACGTTATGTGTTCTGTTTGAAAGGAAGTTTTCAATCCAGTTTATAATGGACGTTTCTACTTTAAGTGCTTTTAATTTTTGGATAAGACGGCAATGTGGGACTTTATCGAACGCTTTTTTAAAATCAATGAAGATAGCATGAGTTTCATGTTTTTTATGTAGGTTATGGTGGATGTCCGTTAAAAATTCGAAAAGCTGAGATTCACAGGAGTACGACCGCCGAAAACCGTGCTGGTTTGTAAAGAGTATATTATTGACACATAAATAATTTATGACATTAGAATAAACGACATGTTCTATCAATTTACTTACAACAGAGGTTAGAGATATGGGTCTGAAATTGGTAGGGACATCTTTTGCGCCACCTTTAAAAATCGGGACAACCATCGCAGATTTCCAGTCATCCGGAACAACACCAGAGTCGAGGGATTTTTGAAATATGCGGGATAAGAGCACACTAGATATGTCACTTGTAATCTTGAGCAACTTTGTAGTTATGAGGTCAGGACCGGGAGCCGAGTTTGATGGTAAATTTGATATTAATTTTGAAATTCCGTCATTTGTTACAATGATCTGATCCATTGGGGAGGTTATAAGATATTCTGGGCAGTAAGAGGGTAATGGAAAAACTTCATCAGTGAACACTTCACTAAAGAAAGCACAAAACAGTTCACAGGTCTCGGCGGTCGGTAAACTTTTTCCAGAGGCGTCAGTCAAGCTGACCGAGTCCTTTACTTGCTTTGGGTTCACAGCGGACCAAAACTTTTTGGGGTTTGTTTTCATTATATTACAAAGATCATAGTTAAAAAACTTATCTTTCGCATTTTTTATTTCATATTTGCAAGTTAAATAACACTCCTTGTATTTTAACCATGAAATAGCAGTCTGAGATGCCTTTGCGGCACGAAAGAGCCTATTCTTTTTATTTAGCAACCTCTTCAAACGTGCTGAAAACCACGGGTTCGAAAACGACGTGTGAATGGTTAGTTTCGGAATAAATTTGTCACACAGCTCAAGCAGTTTACATTTAAACAAAATCCAGTTTTCATTCAGAGACCTAGAGTCAAATTCTTCTAAAAACCAAGCTGAAAATAGCGAAAAGTTTTGATTAATAGCGTCGAGGTTTGCCCTAGAGTAACTGGAAATTGTTTTTGCCTGAAGAGGTTGCTCACATGATGGAATGAAAAGTTCAACATTAATAGATATGTGGTCACTTAATGGTTCCATATACACAGTTTTTGCAACTAAATTGGGTTTTTAAATAAAAAAAAAGGTCAAGCATGGCTTCACCACGACTGGGTTTATTAACTATTTGAGAAAGCGCAAAAGAGTATATAACGTCAACAAAATCCCGAGACTGTTTTGGAAGGTTCTGCCACAATAAAAATGGTATTTTATCAGACAGAATGGACCACTTAATTTCAGGGTAATTGAAATCACCAGAAATAACAAGTACATCATTTGGGTATAAAAGAATTAGAGACTCGAGAAAATCATGAAGTAGCGGAGCAAAATCCAGAACACTTGGGGGCTTATAACAAGCAACTACAATAATAAACATGGTAGGCATTTTTATTCTAACCCAAACGGCTTCAAAGGTTGGAACAGTACCAGAACAATCAATGCGGTATGTCTTTTTGACTGCTACAAGCACACCTCCTCCCTTTCGGCCTGCTCTGTCATTACGAAAAATAAAATGTGAGGGGTGTATGGTTAGTTCCGAGTTTGAGATATCGTCTGTGAGCCAAGTTTCTGTTAAAATGATAACGTCGGCTGAGCATGACTGGACTGCCGACAGAAGGTCGTCCTGCTTTGCATAAACACTTCTAGTGTTGGCAACGAAAAAATTTAGACTTGAAACGGGGCGAGAGCAGCTTTCGGGGGAGGAGGAACGCGGTGGATGATTGTGGGATTGCTATGCAGGGAGTGGTTTCACCGAGTTAGATTGTTTATCGTAAATGTACTTTAAGTTCCCCATTATCAACTTGTCATGCCGAAGCTTAAAATCTTGCCCCTTAGATTTTGCAAACGTGACAAGTTCTTTTCTTGCATTACGGACATCGATTGAATAATCATCACTTAACCGGAAATTAGTTCCCTTCAGTTTGAACGCCTTTGACAAGATCAACTCTTTTTCTTTGTAGGAGTTGAATTTTACAATGAGAGGCCTCGGAGACGCCCGGTTTTCACGAAAAGAGCCAAGCCTGTGGGCACGCTCGATAGCAGCAGGGAGAATTGTGACGCCAAGCAATTCGTTGCAAAAGGCAATAACGCTTTCCTCAGATTTTGCCCATGTTTCACCGCGAACGTCAGGAAGGTTGAAAAACAAAAGATTCTTACGTCTAGACTGGTTTTCTAGGTTTTCACATTTCTGCATTACACGTTTAAGGTCTGCACTGGCTCGTGCATTCATCGTGGAAATCGAAGCGACTTCATCTTTTATCACTTTTAAGGCAGAGACATCTCGGTCAATAGCGTTCATCTGCGTCCTCAAGTCCCCAAGAACTTTGTCAGTTTCTTTTTGCTTTTCTTGTAATGATTTTATCTCATTTAAAATTGCAGCTTGACCTGCAGAAAGGCTGTTTAACGAGGCGAGAATCTGCGAAAGCGGGGAGATGTCCTCAGAAACAAGGGTATCCGGGCCGGGATTAGTTTCAATATCCCCAGACAGTAGAAGCAAGTTTGCTACAAAATCAACGATAGATGACATTTTCGCAGCACACTGCGATAAATTACGCCAGATAAGAATCAAACGTTTGTACACGTCGGGAGGGCACCGACCCGCAATCACACAGACATTGTTATCTCGGTAAGACGTCGAAAAACACCAACCTGAGAAGTAACAGGGTATAAGTGACGCATCCTAGTTTCGGTGCCGTGCCCAAGTAGCTCCGATGTGTGCAGCCGGTTTTGTAGTCTCGCCACACCCCCTTCGTCAGGTGATACCGGCAAGTGTTGCCAGTTGAACTTTACAGAGTCCGCCAGAGTTGACGAAGACGGTGCCAATCCACAGCACTGCCAAGTCGACGGGAAAAGCGGTGGTGTACCGCGGCGGGTCCGGTAAGGACATCGTGCGCGGTAAAAATCGGCGAGGCCAGCAGCACGGTGAGGATGACACTGGCAGCAGCGACCTGAGAAGTAACAGTTATAGTTACGCATCCTAGTTTTCGGTGACAGGTGCCCAAGTAGCTCCGATGTGTGCAGCCGGTTTTGTAGTCTCGCCACACCCCCTTCGTCATGTTAACCGTCAAGTGGTGCCAGTGAACTTTACAGAGTCCAAGCCAGAGTTGACGAAGACGGTGCCAATCCACGCAACGCAAGTCGAACGGGGAAAATCGGTGGTGTACCGCAGCGGCGGGTCCGGTTAGCATCGTGCGCGGTAAAATCGCGAGGCGCAGCAACGGTGAGATGACACTGGAAAAGCGCCTTAGAGTACAGGGTATAAGTGACGCATAATCACGTGACATCTCGTACCACGTGATAGCCACGTTCTTGGCGGCCCGAGGCCAATGCTGCTGGACGAAGCCGAAGTTTGGCTTTCGATTTCTGCTCGTTTTTAAGATTAGATTTAAAAATATATATTCCATTTTTTCGGGAAGCAAATCACGTAGTATCTTTTACTAGGGCTTTTTAATGAGAAATCACTCATTATCTCAAAATCTTCGGAATTAAGCGGAGTTGCCATTTAAGCTTTTACAGCAGTTTTCGTTGGAAGTTCTCATGAGTCATCTTCCCAGGTTTCCTGGTGAAGATATCTGCCGCGACGATGAAGAACTTCTCGACGAATGCGCTTGAGGGAAGAACGGTGTTGTAGCGCACAAACACTGCGTACCCGTTCGTGGTTGCTCTGGTGAACTCTTTCAAGATAGAAGAGGGGTTGGGGTCTTTGTAGTGGATAGATGAGGTCAGTGGAGAACGCAGGCGTCCATGCCGCGGAAAACCCGGTTCGTAACAACCCGTACACAGGAAAGGAGGCACTCTCGACACTTCGACAGTCAAAAGCTTCGCTGAGTGCGTTGACATTTGAATCCTTTCGGTATCTTGATATGTTTTTTAGTTGTTTAGGGGTAAATAAAAAGTGTCCGACGTTGGTGCAGCATAGACGAGTGATGCGCGGGCAGAGAGAGCGAATTTTACGTAAAAACTCCACTCAATAATATTAGCTCTTTCGGAAACATTTAATTGATTAATTGTAATTGATTACAAAAATAGTAATTGAATTACAGTAAACATTGCCACAGAAAAAAGTAATCGAAGCGTTAAAGAGTTACGATAAAATGTAACTGATTACAAGTAGCGTACAAGTCTGCTTCCGAACAATGGATGAGATTATCACCGGTAAAACGACGCGCTCTCTCATGCGGAAGGTGTTTTCTAATATGCGTTATGAGTCATGACCTCATGGTGGTCAAACAACGACCGGGTGTCATTCCAGTATATCATTCATGAGCACTCTGTAAACTGTGGCGGTCAAACTCTAAGTCTCGGTAACATAAAAGGTGAACATTGCAAAGAATAGATGTTGGGAATTTAGGGAAAGTCCCCAAGCTGGAAAAATTTACGCAATAATAAATTTAGTTGACTTCCAGATAGAGTGCCGCTCGAGCTGCCACTTCTGTGCCGCTGGAAGCCATTCAACGTCATATATCTACCCACGCGGTGTGTACAATTAAGACTGAGGACAAAAGTTCACATCCATGTACTCTACTGACAACCAACTTCTCGTTCGCTCAGTTAGTGGAGCAGGGATCCCGGGATCGATGCATATAGACCACAGGTGCTAGTTGCGCTACACTTCAGCTGGAAGTAAAGTCGATATATTTTGGCATTGTTATAAATACTTTAGCTTTTTATCTTGAACTTTTCTTCCGCGCACTTCCGTGCCGGATTTCGGCAACACCCGTGGAGCCAAGCCCCGCTTCTTGGAAGCCGTAGGTTACGTTGCGTTCGTGAGATGCATGGTTGAGAGTTGCTCCCCTCGGAAAAGTGATTTACTATACATAGTCGCGGGCTAATGAACCTGTGTGCACTTTTAAAATCGGGCTCCGTTCTGAACAATTTATGACCCTCGTTTCTCCGTACTCTGCTGTAGGAATGATGAGGTACTTAAGTGGAATATATGTACCACTTAATTGTTTACGACTTCAGCCAAAGCGCTTGTTTGTTGTTTTCGGAAAGCAAGCGAGGTCTGCGCAATTACTGGTCTCAAGCCAGTACTCTCTGAAAACGGCCACTGTTTTTCTCGCGTCCTTGCAAAAGGCAGGCCTCCAGGACTATCTGACCTTATTTCCCTTCCACATCACTCACTCACTTTGTTGATGTGGAAATATCATGTAAAGAACGGAGGCTGATACCAGTTGTGGAATCCTACTGCTTTAATTAAAAAATTACACCATCTTCCCGAGGGGAACCATGGGGTGATGCGGAGCATCGGGGTGGTGCTGACGCTTGCTTGCGCCAACCCACGAACTGACGGGACTGTTGCTTCCATCACACTTCATCGGAAGAACGGAGTGGAGTCAACAGCGGTGAACTGATGTAGCACGAGTAACTTTGAAAGTCTAATCAGACCGCACGGTAAGGCGGCGCAAAATGCCCTAACAGCGCTTGCAGGTTTCCTCGTTGAGACCGGGCTGGCAGGCGAGATCCAGGCTGCAACGGACGCGAGCGGTCGGGAAATGCTAGCAGACGACAGCCGCGGAGTTGCGGGGAAAGCTCACCCCACTAGAAAGGCCTGGCCTGGCGCTGCGACCCGCGCGCCGAAAACTTTCCTCCTTTCCCTCCTCCGGGGAAACACGGTTTCGCCCAACACCACCTAAAGCTGAAGGCCGCAGCGCTCCTCTGGTGACGTCACACGAGTCGGCTGGCGAGCGCCGCGGAAAAGCGCTGCACTGAAGGCGTCGCGCATAGATTTACCGACGTAGAATGGCATTTTTTATTGACCCAAACGTTTGTTAATTGGTAAAAAAGGATTTATAAATTTCTGTATGACTGGGAAACACATTTTGTTACGCGGGCAGCATATTAGGACGTACAATTATTGTTATGATATGAAAGGACAAGGTTAGCGACGTTTTGAGAGAGATGGGTTTTCGTTTTAGGCATCCAAATCTTGGGTGCTTTAATTATCTCTAGGAGTTTGAAGACACAAACAAACAAAAAGTAAACGCCCTGAAACGTTATTGTAAGTGATGGGACCCGCCAAAAGGCATAACAGCAGCAATCAAGTTGGTGATGACATGTGCGGTTACTGAATTCGTATGTGAAGCTAATGAAAAAAAGATTATTTTAAAAAATGTGGCCTTTTGGAGCACGAAAAAATGTAATGTGTTTAAATGTATTTTTTACCAGAAGCAAACGTGTGATAAAAAAAAAGAAAAAACTGCAGGCGAACTAGGGAATGTTTTTCATAAATTAATTAATCTAAAACTGAGACACGAAGACGAAACATTAAGCGCAGAAAAGACACAAAAAAGAGGCAAAGACGCCGCCTAGATCAAAGCGCACAAGTTTTGATTTAACCGAGTGCAGGCAAACTTGGCAAACTTAAAGCATAATTTTCAGTAAGGGACAGATGCAGCTGTGAGAGCTTCATGAACACATCTACCCACGTTCATTCACGCTACGAATAGATGCTGTGAATATAAGTTCTCTTACCTTTGAAAGCTTCAAATTGTATATTCTCGTGTATCCATACTTTCTTCTTGTATCCATCTTGACACAATTCAAACACAAGCAACTTAGATGCCGCTCTGTAGCTTTCGCGACACTAGGACACAGCACATGTACGGCAATGTAAAAATAATAATAATGCTATGACAACTGTTAAACTGAATATAAAATAATTATTTAGATTTTAGGGTTTCACATTTTCTTTTCTTTGACTTGGGATTATCCTCATAAGCTTTTCGTTCACCTTTCCACAATAGTTTTTCAGCACAATGTTCGTGCTGCACCAGAACAAGTTCTTCAGCACGAGCTCACTTGTGTGTCCTTCTTCACATACGTCGAAGTCAGAAGTCTGGTTGGTAGACAGCAGTTCCATTGTAAGCTCGCTGACGAACTCACGCTGGATCGGAACCTTCATAAACTCTGTCTGCTTGGAGAGTTCTTGAGCAACAACGTAATTGTGTGTCATGGCATTAAAGGCGAACATAGTTGGATAAAGGAGCCCCCCTCCATTCGATTGTTCGACAAGAGAGTAGTTCTCCTGCGCAAGTGAAAATGTTGCCGTCTTATCTTCTTCGGTAAGCACCGCCCTGCATTTTTGACATTTCGGCTTTTTCAAAGCGGCATAAACTGTGTACCCTGGTCCCTGCCACGGAGACTAGGACTGGGAGGGTCTAATTTATCGCTTGTGACACTGCCTCTCCTGTAACTATATGTTGCAGCTGGGCCGTGGCGTGTCTACTTGTTTTTCAAGCTGCTCCCATCGCTCGTCTTCACACGGGATTGTCGACAACGTACTTTGCAGTCGCAGCTTATTTTCACCTTCATAAAGCTGCCTTATAGATATGTGATATTGCGAGCCAGCCAGCTGCCTTTACTTCCCGAAACGGTCTTCCAAGCTATCAGTCTGAATCTTTCTAAGCAGGACATAGTTCAGCCCGACTTCAGTGAAGCAGTATTCGGTGATCTGTGCAAGTGCACGGGTTGTTTGACGGAGTGCTCCGCGAGTCTCCTTGGTTAGCGCGCCACTGGTAAGGTTCTTGCTCTCCCATACGTCAAGCCAGGCGTCCAGCCAGTCAAAAAGACTGCACAAAAACTGCACATTGGGATCGTCCTCTGCAGTGTCACTGGTTCTTGAAAGTGGTCTCTGAGTCGCGTTTCTTTGTTCGGCGTCCAAGTTAAAATTTCCTCCAGACTCCGAGACCTCGACGATTTCATTGATTCCTTTAATAATATGCGTCACAGATGTAGGAACAAGAAGGGGACATAGAGCGAAGGCTGCAGGCTCCTGACCGTGGTTTTGAAAACGGGAGCTTGCGCTACCAAAATACGTTTCCAAAATTAAAAGCGAGAGCTAACTTGTGCTTGTCGCTTTCGCTGCCACGTCAGCGTAAAATTCAACGAAATAAATTAATTAATTAAAAATAAATGTGAAAAGATATGAGAGTTCTCACCCTGGTATGCGTCGATAGAACCAGGTTTTTTCGAGGAATCGCCCGCACCCATACTTTTCAGTTCTTCATCCTCCGGGAACTTAAACACACTTTCTTCGACGACGTTTCATAGTTCCGATGGCACCCAGGGACACAGCATTTGTGAGGCATGGCTAGCCCGAAAGCCGCCCGTAACTTACACCCACCACGCGTAAACCGCCACGCACACCAAACACAAAAGACAAAAGAGACGGTTAGAGCAGTTCGCGTACTCCCGCCGCGACACTTCTGCAAGCCGCCGTGCGCAAAGGAGGCAAAAATTGTCCATTGCGCAAGCCCCGGGAGACCCTGGGATCGGAGAAAGCTAAAAACAAAAACAAAAAAAGGCCGGAGCATGCGCCGCTTGGCGTCTTTGGGCGCATGAGAGCGCATGTGTTGCGGAGAAGCCTTCCTCTCAGGTCGGCCCACTCGTCGTGAATCTGTGACGTCACAACTCCGAGCGCTACGGCCTTCGCTCTAGGTGGTGTTGTTTCGCCTCAGACCCCGCCCCGGTCACGTGATGGGGAACGCGCAGCAGCAGCGCGCTACCGCTCACACTTGAAGGAGAGGAGACTAGAGGAGGAGAGTTGCGCATGCGTAGTGTGAGTGCGGACTACGACGCCGACGCCGCGGGACATTGACCCGAGCAAGAGATGCTCCGCATCTAAAACATGAATGTACCACTAAAATTTATCCAAATTCTCCCCCCCCCCCCCCCATGTAACACCATCATACAAAGGGCCTTTAGGGTTATTTTGAATAAATAATTTAATAAAGAAATAAAAATATGAATATCTTTGGCGATACTTGTGTTATGGGGCATGTCGTTTAGTGAAGAAGTCTCGTTCGCAAGCCAGGAAAATACTAGCCCCACCTTTTAAAGACAACAATTTTGAACAAGATAAAAAAAAAATTCCTTCAAAATGTTTAAGGAAGGACGAACCTGTGACTTGTACCAATGCTGCTGCCGGTGACTCTAGTGACAAAAGCGCTGGTAGAAACTGCTTTCATTAAGAGCGTTTTTCATCCGCCTCACGAACAATATTTCGAGTACTTGCCAGGCCAGGGCCATGTCTGACCTGTATTCTTGGCTTCTCTAGTATGGTGAAACAGGGCTTTTGAGGCGATCGTGGGCTTTGCAGAGTGCCATTTTCGCAGGAGGTAAGCGAACTATTTAGTTTTTGATGTTTTTCCTTACTGTCTAGAGACTTGAATTCACACGTGCGTTGTGATTTATTTCGACAGTAAAACTATAGTTGACGTATCTCGATTTCGCAGCTTAGATGCAAACGCATACATTGGCTTGCTATCCGAACAAGAACACTCGAGCGGCCAGGCTGCATATTTTTGACCTACCTTTAGTGCAAGGATGCTGTGATTATTTCAATCTGTCAAGTAAATATTTGAAACTGAGGTATGAAACAGCCTAACACAAAAATTATGTTTGACACACTATGGATCGTCAAATTTCGAAAATTTTGACAATATAGAGTTTTAGTAGATCAATCCGATACCTCCGATATCCCCGATAATGATACCCGATAACGATACGATGTAGGCGAAAAGGCGGTGATGGAGTATCTTGTTTCGTTATCGGAGTCATCGGAACAATCTACTAAAACTCTAATACTCCGCATGTCCATACTTTCTAGGGAAGCGAAGGCGTTTCTGCCGTAAGAGCGTTAGGGCAGTAGGGGATATCTCAATGCTTAAAACTTTCCCTTCGGTGATAAACAAGGGTGGACATATATTGTAAAGTTCACCTGGTAGGTATATAAGAACAATAGAATAGTATAGCATCAATATTTACAAGGCACACAGTACAATAATTGAGACGTTCTTTTGCTTTATTTTATGAAAATACTTTCGGTTTGAAAACAGTTCAGTCATGCAATTGAAAGAACAGCAGGTATTACCGTGTACAAGGGCAGACACACGTAGGCGCACATACAGGCATACACACACAAAAAAAATCGATACACATATGTTCAGTTTTTTTTACAGGTGACAGATGAATGAGTACAAAACCAACGTGAACTCCGGATGTCTCCGACCTTTCCAAGCACACATGAGCGTTAAACTAAAACTCCATGAATTATACAAAAAAATGTATTTGCTTGAATTGAGTTAGCTATTCGCAATGTTGCGAAAAAGCAGTAAGGAAGCTTTTACGACTTTCAGAATACCAGAGCATCTTGACTTGCGCACAAACGTTTCTCGTGGCACGGGAAGTTTTCTCTACTCATCCAAAATTCAGAGAAGTTAATTTCAATTTTCAAGCGTCCTTCTTCACGCCTTCTTCTACTAAGAAGTGACTCGACCTCTCGAATGCTGCGGCAGGGTGAGGACCTTGCGAGCAGAACGAATAGGCGAATGACGTCAGTGGACAGATTTTAAGACACAAATTTAAAACGACGGAGTTATCTCATCAATATTCCAGCACAATGCCGGGGTGCTCCTCCTAACAACAGCGAGGAAGTCTTGAGACTAATCTAATTCCACAAGGCGTGCTAAAATATCCAACACTGCTCGCAGAGAAAACCATATCCGCTTTCTGGCTACTTGAGCAATCGTCAACAAAAATGTTAGGGAGCTGTTAAAACCAAAACACTGGCAAGGTGGCGGAAGCCGCCGCTCGATTCAAACTGTTTCAGTTTATTCATTCATCCATTTATCGCTTGCTAACAAAGCTAACAAAGTACGTTTGGAATGTCCGCGAACAGTGTTTTCTTTGGGTTATCAGTTCTGTGGGCCTACCCCAGAGCTGTCCTGCCCGTTCTCCCCAAGCACTGTTTGCGCCCTGCTTCCTTCGCGATACTCGCTCTTATCCTCCAACCTAATATTAAAACTTCCTGCTGACATTTTCCCCCCGTTAGGTTTTAAAGTTTAAACAGCCGCTCAGTCCCTAAGCTAAGCTAAAGCAGGAACAGAGCCGCACTCCAGAGAAGGCGCTATACTCCACGTCACCGTATGATGAAGCGCAGCGGACGTTACGAGCAATCCCATCCAATCCTACGCTGCGAACGTAACACGTGATTACGCGTACCGCCCGTCGCCACGCCCCCTCTCGAAGGTCACGTAGAACTTTCTAGGCATTGGATTGGTTTCAATGGCTCGTAGCGTCCTCGTTGGTCCATTGTAACGTGAAACGGAGTATACCCTGTTTGCTAACGACGGATGTTTGGACAACGGAAGTTATACGTGTGCGCGAACGCTTGTTCGGAAACGATGACGATGGTGTTGTCCCCGGAAAAAAAGATTGGCGAACCCGACCGCCAGAAAATTCCAGAGCTGGTTTGGGATGGAGCTTTCAACACACTTGTCTTGGTTTCGGAAATCTCCTAAACGAGACAAATGAAGACGTGTTGCTCCAGACAATGGCGTTCCATCGACCAGCGCGTGGAGAACTATTTCTGTCGCGTTCGGCGAATGTCCCCTCCTGCACGAATGACGCTGGCGTCAGGTCGCTTACGGATGCGTATGGGCCGTTCTTTCATATTACCTCCGTGGAAGTACACATAATACATGTAAATGTTTTTTTCCTCAGTAGGTGGGACGGGCTTCTGGGGACACCTTGTGGAAGGGTACGAAAATAAACCGAAAGAGCTTGTGTGCGTAACTCATTGCCGTTGCCATTGGTTGAGTGGCTGTTCAATGGTGGCCAACGAGTAGAAATGTCGTCGATAACTCGTTAGATTAAGGGAATGCGCTTAGACCGAATGAACGCAATGTAACTATACGGGGAGCAAGTGTGCTAAAACGCGTCCTTGGCGCATCGGAGCGCAAGGAGGGGCACGCTAATCAAAGGGCAACATAGAGAATCCGTAGAGAACGCGCGATGACGAGGCAGCCGAGCTCGCGCCGTCATCGGTTGGTTCAGGCCGATGGGGAAACGAAATGCATGTGTGCGCTTTTGAAGGGCAAACAAACGCACCAAGTGCGCAAGGAGCGGACGAATTTGCTGGCCGTACAAAAGTTCCAAGGTCTCGAGGTTGATTATTCTTCGAATTAGAAAGTAAGTTTTGGGGGAGTTTATTCTTTCCACGAGACTTGTTGTTCTTGAATGTAAAATTTCAGTGTGAAAAAAAAAAGAAGAAAAAAGGCGTTATAAGGAGGGTTTATATGAAGAAAACAGGACACTGATACGAGGCTCCGGGCAACGCGTGCGCGTGACCGAAAGCTTGCAAGTCGTGCTACTTCCGATAAGCGAAGGAAACGAAATAAGGGACGTAGTTGCAGAAGGAAGAAACTGCCTCGCGGAGAGCTTCACCTCGGGGTTTGTCGGTTTACACCGATTTTGATGACATGAAGGTTTATCCGTAAATATTAAAAGCACAGTCCTCCCCCCCCCCCCCCCCCTCCTTATATAACGCGTAATTTCTGGCGTATACACCTCACCGAAAAGGAAACAAAATCCGTCTTCAACTGTAGTGAGGATATAGTATTTTGTTCTTTTGTTTTGTTTCAGAGCTTGGTAATATCCGCGTTGCAACAGATACTACATAGCGATGTGCACGAATAAAAGCGTGACTGCTTTTGGCATTTTTTTTTATTGATTGGTTGAGAACCCGTTATGTTTGATAGTCAGCTTTCGGCAATGGGCATCACGGTCTCTGATAAGTTAAATGGTGTCCTTGTCAATCGCACCGTCGTTGCAAACTTCTATCGCACTTTGTAATCTGAGAATAAGTTATAGAACTGAAATCGCTTAAGTGTGCATATGTAATGGTCAAGGCGCTGTTTGCAAACAAGTCTGCGTTTGCCCCCACCAGGGGGTACTAGCGCGCTCTGAAACCAGTTTAGCATGGGACGCAGCGTCTGCACATGCGCCCTGCTGACAGCAGATTTACCGCAGCGCCGTGACGTCAGAGTCGCGTGTTGGTCTATAGCTCTTACGTCATCCCAAGCGGTATTAAAACACGCGGAAGAACCTCAAACATATCTTTTCGCCTGCCACGCCCCGTGGAAAACCTCCCAAATAAAAATAAATTTCAGCACGTTCGGATAAGTACTTATTTTCACCGTAAAATGCAAACTCACACATTTTTTTTTGGTGGGGGGGGGGGGGGGGTGCGAGGTAGAGGAGGGGGGCAGTCAGGAAAAACCACTAGAACGTAATGTTGATTCAGGATTATGCAATACCGTTCCTACTAGACGTTTATCGAATGGCTTTAAAGTGCGTACTGCGGGGGGAAAGGGGAGGGGGGGGGGGCGAATGCGAAGGGAGCGAAATAAGGGACGTAGTTACAGAAGGAAGACAGCTTCCATTCGGGGTTTGTCGGTTTACACTGATTTTGATGACATCGGGGTTTATCGACTTCCAATCAGCGCGTGAATGTGAATTGAAGTTCTCGATATAAATTGACGTTCTTACTGGAATACGACAAACTTAAAGGGGGGTGCAACGATTTCCGGACTTCGGACAAACATTTGTAGAAGATGCCCTCCGACACTTCTAAATTAAAGAAGAGAAAACCGATTTCGCCTGCGTGTCCTAGTTATTGTGTAAAAAAAGATAAATATTGGCATTTCTGGCACCCCTCAACTCACTCCCAGTCTTCAGGGTCACACCCGGTCGCACTCCCAGTGACGTCATTCGGAGTGCTGTGTAGGTTCCCGTGTGCTATCTCGGAGGTCGCTTCCTCTCCCTCTCTCTGCTGAGATTAGCGGGCGTTATGCTGCAGCTTAGAGCCGAGCGAGGTCACGTAAGCTCTTCGCCGTAGTTCCTTCGGCTGCCACTCGCGGCTGCAGGTGGGGGAAAAAGCTCGACTTTTGTTTTGCGATTATGCAGCTGAATCACGACATCTTTTTTTAAAGGGGCCCACCAACACTTTTTGACTGGTTTGAAGTTCGCGCTGAAACGGAGCTCCATGAAAGCAGGAACACCGAGGAAAAAAATATTACAGAAATTTGCAATATTTTGTGAGTTATTAGCAAACTAAATATTGTAGAAAACAACTTTAAATAAGCAAAACATTGCGCTTCATGACGTAAAATGAAACAGTTTAGCGATTGGAGCAAAGCGGTTGGCCAATTGGACGCGAGTTTGGTTGATAGCCCGTCGGCCCGGTCGGCCATTAGGCCTCGCTGCAACCATCGTAGCTTTGGAATCCGGTTGCCATCATCGATAAATTTACCGGGCTTATCGGATTTTGAGCGCCGAATTCTTAAAAAGGAGTGCGGAGCTGGGCGTCGTGCCGTACGAGGACACACCACGCAAGCGCCGCGACGCGTCTCTGCCCCAGTCCGCTTCGACAGCCGCGGAAGGCTCGTCTCCCGCAACTCCGCCAACTCCGCCACCGGAGCCACCTCGGCGAGTAGGAGGTACTCCGCCGCTGGGAGGCGCGCATGAGCGACGATGCGTTGTTTTCGCCCTTTTTGAACTTTAATTTGCAACTTTATTAGCTCTATAAAAACGACTTTTTAGAGAAATAATGACGGTTAACGTGTGATATACTTTATTCCGCTTCAAAATTTCTGGGACGGCTCTAGCCAATCACGAAACCCAGTGAATGTGACGTATAGTGAAAGGGAGCGCCGTTATGCGCGCGAATTCGGCACCTCGCGGCGCCACCGTCGGAGGAGGTGTTTCCGAGTTGTCAAATTAAAATATGATGCGCTAATATTTTTAAACTCTTTCGTTGTCCACTGGGTTTCCGGGACCACTATTCTCAAATACTGTTGGAGGGCCCCTTTAATGAAGGAGATGTTTTCTGTATCCTCCAGGACACGATAAACAACCTAAAAATGACGAGATGCAATTTTTTTTAATCTTGAAATTGTTCCACCCCTTCTTTAAGTGAGCAAGACATGATCATCAAACCATAGTTGAGCCATTTTCCCGTTTAAAATAATGATGTGAAACTGAAGAACAGAAGTTTTTCGAAACGAGCACGCCCAAATTTAGAAAAATAATTTATTAGCGAAGCAAATGAATAAATAAAATCTGACATTAAACTGAGGAGCGAACTAAGATCCAAATCCCAACTGTGTGCTCCGTGCTATCATCGTTCTTTGCGGTCTCACAAACTAAGATAATATTTTCGCCTGTTTGTGTTTACTCATGAATATTGACAATACTGGTCAAACAAACCATTTCGAGCTTAAAACGTTGACGTTAAATGTACCCCCTGCGCTTGTCTCGAACAGTTTCACCAAGCTTCACTCAGACAGATTCGCACAGTGATTACAACTAATGACGTCTTATTAACACCATCCGATAAAAAATCCAGGGAAGTTACTTACCTTACATTCATCATAGTATTTTATACCAGCAAATTATTTCTTTCCTTCGAAAGCAAAAAGGAACATTTGATACCTTTATATGTACCAAAAAAGTAAAAAAACAATCTCGCAGTCTGAAGAGCAATTTGAGGGCAAAAGCGACGACACGTGTAAATCAGGTCATATCGTCATACGGGGCATCAGCCAAATAGCGCGTGGGGACACGTTCAGGTGAAAGGATGGCACATTAAGAATGAATGAAATGGCTATTTACAAAATCATCGGGAACCCCCTCCCGTTCCCGTTTCTGAGCAGACAAAGAAGCCACAGAGGCGAAGTCTCGCGACACTTCCCGAACCAAACATATGTACAATACGTGATAGCGTATCTGAAACTGTACACTGTCTGACCACCTTTCTTTAAGAATTCACAACGGTAATCTGTCTTAATAGACCCTTTTCAAACGTATATCGAGCAACACTGGCGGCCGTCATCTCTGTGGACATCGCTTCGTGCGCGAAGCGTGCGATAGGATCCGAGTTCACGCCGAGCGCTCATTCAGCACTCGTGGAGAAAACATTTGGACCCCAGCACGCGCCTAATGCTGACGCATTACTCGTGCTCGATGCACGCCCACAATATGGTGGCTTCGGGTTATCGACGCGGCAGCTATACGGGAGGGCTCCCACTTTCGAAAAGGGTCTAATCTGGCAGAGCTCATCCCTAAAACTCTCGGTCGGAAACAGCGATTGCTGCTCTGCGGGGTGTCCGTCGTCCAACGACGCCCGGAGGCTAACCACACCACCCGAGGCAAAATGCAACCCGGAGAAGAAAAAAAAAAAAAGGATCTGGACTCGTGTGCAGTAGCTTTTCCGCAGAATGTCCGGCATTGCGGTGACGCACACGATCGATTTCTTTGGTAAACAGAGTCCTATGGCGGCAGGAAAGCATTGTGTCCTAGAGCAGCGAGTCACCAGAAGGCCTCTGGGATGTGCGTGGCAGTCGCGAGCACATCTGGTGACCCGGCGTACTGCTAGGACACGTCCGGACGCTGCGCGTCGGCCGTGTCTACGATGTCCACCTTCAGGACAGTCGGCGGCAGGACAGAGATGGCGTTCTCCGCGGACATGGACTGGTTGCTCAAGGACGTCTTCGATTCCTCTCGAGAGATCTGCGAAGAAAAACAAAATATAGCGCCGGTTCTTTGCCGCCTCCTGCAAAGGCACTGTAGCGACGGCCGAGACGCTGCACGCAGTTACACTGCCGTGCTTGAATTAAGCGGAACACCGTCACCCTACATTTCACGGACGGTGCTCGCGTTACGCTATGGCATCACGAGATGCCGTGACATTACGTGACACTGTGATCTCGCCATTTCAGCTAAATTTAGCGAAAACATTTCCTAGCTGAATTTAGCGTCGAAATGTCTTCGCTAAATGTGGCGGCAAAATTGTGACGTCATTGGATATGACGTCACAATGTCGAGACTGCAATTTCCCCCCAAAAATAGCGAGAAAATTGTCTCGCTCTATTTAGCGGAGACATTTCCCCGTTAAGTTTAGCTGGCCAAGTCGTACTTGCATGAAACACACACGGGGTATCAGCCGCGGAACCTGGCCAATACGGGCTACCGCCGTGCAACAAAAGAAAGCAACATAAATTATATTTCTAGCTCACGCATCTTTCACGAGGTGCAGAATTCTGCGATGCGCCCACAGTTATTGAACAGCCGAGGTTATAAACCTCGACTTTTTTTAAGAAAGAAAATGACTTCATTTCCTTCCTCTCCGTAACGGCAGTCTGCTCTTGCCAAGACAGGTATGCAGCGAGATTAACATTCGCACCAAGGCGTGTATATACACGTGGCTATGACGTTACACCGCTGCGGTGGCGCTGCTGTCGGCGCGGCGCATGCTCAGACGCTTCACTTCAAGCGAATCTGGTTTCTGCGCATGCGCAGTGCGGTGTGGCGAAACGTTGAGTTGTTTGTAAGCAACGCGTGGGTCTATATCTATACATCGGTGCAAAGATTTTGCAGAATTAAACACGAGTTCTGGACGCGAGCGTGATTGGTCTCAAACCGACTTCCAGCAGATTGCGTCTTGAGCTGGACTAAAGTTAGATATACCAGGTTCCGAACCGTTTCCTGATTCTGCGATCGCTGCAGGAGAGCCTAACCAGCTATTGTTTTCATCTTATTACTCTCAAATGCTTGGTTTTTCCTACCCAGGTTAGTTCATCGCCTGCAAGCGAGATACGAAAAACCCAAATTTTACAGTGTCAAATATACCATTTCACTAATCGCTTCCTGGAGCGACCATAGCTGCTACTGGGCTGTGAATCGCGCCCCGGGCATGCGCAACCCTGCGCTTGCGTCAACTACCCAGTGACTCGGCACTTTTATCAGTTGGATAAGCGTTATAAAAGTTCGTAACATTGAGACCCTAAGAAGGCCCAGGCATCAACGAATAGGGGGTTGTTTCAGCAATGCATCTTGTTGACTCCAATCAAAACATTTGCGAGAGAATTATGTTTATCTATCTAGACGTTCGTGTTCACGGATCCCCGGTTGACGTGTTCAAATCGGTTTATTGTTATGCAGATTCAAACTGAAAGTTTAGTCACTCGTTAAAAATATCCAGATGGTGTATAGAACTTTTTCGTTTCCTTTCGTTCTCAGTCACTTGAGTTCCGTATCTGGTATGTGGGACGCAAAAAGTATCAAACATTTCGACCTGGAATACGCAAAAAAATATTGGTGAGGCGAAACAAGAATGTGTGACAATCACGCATCTTTCGTGAACACATTCCAGCGGCGTGGAGAGACCAAAACGATGTTTCAACGCATACCAGAAGTGACGACATTTCAAGATGGCTGCGTCCTTGTGGAAAAGGTGTATATTTTATTGCAATCAGTCATTTTCTGGGTTAAGTATCGGTTTGACACTGAAATTTAACTACCCCAATTAATTCAATCTTCGTTGAATTGTGCCTTCGTCTCCAAATAGTGAATTCAACCACCCAGGGTTTGTTATCGGACATACAGAATAATCTGACATTATGTAATTGATCTGCGATATTGCAACATTGAGTGTGCATTTCGAAACGCTTTTAGCACGAATTAATTCCTCGTTTCAAAGGCAAACCAACACCACCACCAATAAAACACCGTAGTGCAAAATGATTTCGGGTGCGATGATGTACTTGAAATACTCCTACTGCGCAATAACTTAATTACCTGCTTCTGATCTTGAACAAATGCTAGATAAACTGATATGGTAAGCTGGGTGATCAATAAGTTTTGCCTCCTAGGCTGTAACTTTTTTATTGATGATGATTTGATGTTTTATGGCGCAAGGGCAACACGAGGGCCAAATAGCGCCAAGGGCCTGTTTAGCTAATTAATATGTAGTATGTTAGTGCATATGGGTAAAACTAATGAGCTGTGTTTAGCTTATGCATAAATGGATAATGAGGCCTATAGAGTGTAAAGAGCTCCAAAAATTCATGTATATTAGAGAAGTGACTTGATGCCACTTTTTTGAAGGAACGTGAATAAGTCTTTGAGCGGAATCTGAGGTTCAGGACCTAAAACCAAACACGGATGAAATGGAATGTTAAATCTTCTTAGTGGTGCTAAAAGTGGTTTAAGGAAAGGTTCGAGCTTCCTGCAAACAAAGAGATGCATTACTGTAAGGTCTGAATCACGTGTTTCGCAGGTAGGAGATTCATTGCCCATTAAGAGATGTGAGTGTGTTAAGCGTGCATGTCCAATGCGCAGTCGTGTTAGCAATACACTGTCATGACGCGAGAGGTGACGATGGTCCTGAAATTTATCTGTAGTAGGGTGAAGAGTATGAAGCTTGTTACCTTCACATTTCTTCCATTGCCGCAACCATTTTGTCGCAACACTCTTCGACATCTCACGGCGAATGTCACTTAAGGGCAAAGGCATGCGTGTTTTGTCTTCGAACGGACCCTCTCGGGCAGTTTTGTCGGCAAGCTCATTTCCAGTGATGCCACTATGCCCTGGAACCCAGAGGAACTGAACATGTCCACCTACTGATTGGATTTCTCGTAACAGCGTATGAATATCTGCAATAAACGGGTGTTTCTTAGGTCCTATAGCACATATAGACATAAGTGCACCTAAAGAGTCGGAGCATATGAGAGATTTCTTGATCCGGAACTTTCTGATGTGCTTAAGCGAGGCAACAATCGCATACAATTCAGATGTGAAGACAGATGCTATTGGAGACAACTGGAAAGCATTTCTGGTGGTCCCAGAAACAAAGGCTGCTCCAACAGCATTACCCGTTTTGGAACCATCAGTGTAAAATGCCCGGTAGTCCTTGAACTCTTTAAGGATTTCTAAGAAACACTGTTGGTACACTAGAGGTGCAGTATATGGCTTTTGGAATTCAGTTAACCGCAGATCACAAGAAATGCTTGGGTCATACCAAGGGGGGAGTGGTGGACGGAAAGATGCAACCTCGCTTATAGAAACCCTAGTGTCTGACAAAACTTGCTGCACACGAATTCCAAATGGTTGGGCGACTGATGGGCGTCGAGCAAACAGCTCAGTGAAAGATGGGGCTAGGACATGAGTGTAGGCTGGATTGTCCTTGTACATTGAAATTCTACCTGCATAAAATAGACCTAGCAATTCTCTCCTAAGATGTAGGGGCTGTTCATGGGCTGTTATGTATAGGCTCTCCACTGGTGATGTCCGAAAAGCTCCTGTGCACAAACGAATTGCCTGGTGATGAACAGGATCAAGATGTCGAATTGTGCTTTGTATAGCCGATCCGTAAACAAAGCTACCATAATCCAGTTTCGAACGCACTGTAGCCCGGTAAATATGCAAAAGAGACTCCACGTGTCCTCCCCAAGATGTGTGTGCAAGCACCTTAACAATATTTAGTTTTTTTAGGCAGTTTTTGCGAAGACAGGCAATATGCTCTTCAAATGTTAGTTTCCGGTCAAAAATGACTCCCAGAAATTTTTGAGAGTTTTTACAAGTGAGTTGTGTACCATTTACTGACAGTTCGGGATTGGGGTACAGTCCACCTTTCCGCGTAAAATGTACTATGGCACTTTTTTCTGCCGAGAATTGAAATCCGTTTCGAAAACACCACTTTCCCAGTTTGTTTATGCAAAGCTGGAGTTGTCGCTCGGAAACTCGCAGAGATGAAGTCCTGATAGAAAGTTTAAGGTCATCGGCATATAAAGAGTGCTCGATGGGGCGGGAAATTTCACGGGAGAGTGAATTTATCTGAACCAAGAATAATGTAACGCTTAAAATGCACCCCTGGGGAACGCCCGTTTCCTGCATAAACTCGTCAGAAAGAACAGCTCCCCGGCGCACCTGAAAAGTGCGATCTGTTAAGAAGTTCTTAATGAACATCATCATGTTACCATTAAAACCCATTGACACCAGGTTACTAAGAATACCATGCCTCCATGTTGTATCATATGCCTTAGCAAGATCAAAGAAAACTGCCACCAGATGTTCACGCCTCACAAAGGCCGAGCGAACCTCCATCTCCAGAGACACAAGATGATCAAGGGTGGAGCGGTTTTTGCGGAAACCACACTGAGCTCGTGATAGTAAGTTTTTTGCCTCTAGGCAAAAACAAGCCTTGAATTTATCATGCGTTCTAGCACCTTGCAGAGGCAGCTGGTGAGAGCTATTGGTCTGTAGTTCTGAGGATTTGTATGATCTTTGCCTAGCTTTGGAATGGCTATAACGATTGCTTTCCTCCAGGATGTTGGGAACACCCCCGTTTCCCAAATTCTGTTGTAGAACTTCAGAAGAGCAAGTTTAGAATCATGAGATAAGTTAGCAATCATTTTATAGTGTATGTTGTCTAAGCCAACTGCAGAATTCCGGCAATGCAGGGTCGATAGCTTTAGCTCTCGAAAAGATAAAGGTTTGTTGTAAGGTTCCTCGCTACTGAGTTTTATTGGCAGTGATTTTCTTTCTACTTGCGTGCTGTAAGCTAGAAAAGGTCTTTGATATGAAGACTTGCTGGATACTACTGAGAAAGTATGTCCCAAAAAGATTTGCCTAGTCTATGGGAGAACACACTTGAACGGTTCCATCTTTGAGAATAGAGAGTCGGGTATCATTATATAAGCCCTCCATCTTCCGGACTTTGTTCCAGAATTCTTTTATTGATGTGTCCTGGGTAACGTCCGAGGTGTACTTGCACCAAGAGTTCTTCTTCTGTCTTCTGATTATGCGGCGGAGCTCAGCTTTGCTTCTTTTAAGGGCGATCAGTCACTCAGAAGTGGGATACCTCTTGAACTTTCCCCAATACTTATTTTTATTTTTGTTGGCTTCTGTACATTCTGGAGACCACCAGGGTTTTGGGTATTTTGGAAACCGTGATGATGTTCTTTGAATTGAAACTATTGCTGCGTCAATTATGACAGTTGTCAAAGCGGACGTGGCCTCATCGATATGAAGTGCGGTGAAGCCATCCTCAGGAATCTGGGCCTGTTCACTGAATTTCGTCCAGTCTGCCTTCTCAATGACCCAACGGGGCACTCTTTTCGGAACACAAGGAGTCGCACACGAGTGTTGGATGACAATGGGAAAGTGATCACTGTTATATGGGTTTTGGTGAACCCGCCAGGACAATTTCGTAAAAAGAGAAGCTGAACAAAAAGATAAGTCTGTGGCACAGTATTTCACAGGCAAGCTTAGGGTACTATGCGTAGGAGACTTTTCATTTAAAAGATTCACTGAATTTTTTAGCGAAAAATTTTCTACCACTTTGCCTCTAGAGTCATCCGATTGACTTCCCCATAGTCTATTGTGAGCATTGAAGTCTCCAAGAAGCAGGTAAGGGCTTGGGAGTTTACTTACCAGCTGTTCTAGGTCCGTCAGCGTGATCTGTTCATTAGGTGCAAGATAAAGAGAGCATACAGTTACCATGATACCGATGTAAATACGTGCAGCAACTGCTTCCAAGTTTGAGGTTAAAGGAATCTGCTCTGAAGGACACAATGGCTGCACAATGAGAGCCACTCCTCCACCTCTTACATCCGGAGGACGGTCTTTGCGATATACTGCGCATCTGCCAAATCTGAACGAAGCCGACTCAGAAAGGAAGGTTTCCTGAAGACAGGTAACCTCTGGGTCTAGGGCCTGCACCAGATCCTTTAAATCATCAATGTTTGAGCGTGCTCCTCTACAGTTCCACTGCACAATATTCACTGGCATTATGTTAGGGTGGTCCTGTTATGTTTCTTTTTTGGTTGCTTGTCAACTTCCATAGGGGTAGCCAGATCTGCAGGATTAGTGCAGGATTCAGCCATCCCTCCTTGTACACCAGGGGGCTCATGATGCGAGCAGGATGCACCACGATTACACTCGGACGCATCCTGAGCATTTGATTGAGGTGTACTAGGTTGTTTTTCATGTAGTACGGGGAGGTTGAACACAACCTTTTGGGTGCGTCCAAATGAAGGTGGCTTGTTTGATTTCACCTTCTCCTGAACCTTGGCATCGGGAGTGGCCGATGTTCTGGCAGCGCTCCCAGAGTGATGAGAAGAGGAGGATGGAGAGCCCCGAGGTGCCTCCTCTGCACGCTGTCGGGGTTGCGAAAGACCACCGAGACGCACCGATGTGTCGGTTGTTTGCGTCATGGGAGTCTGTAAGGGTGTGTTATCCACCCTTGGTCTTGTAGGGAAGGGGGGCTAAATGGGGCCACAATATCCTGAGCGGAGTATTGTGTACCTACAGAGGTCTTTGGCGGAGCAGCCCCCCTGGCTGCCGCCCCAGCATACGTGCCTCCTTGCAGGAAGGAGAGACGCTTACGTGCTTCCTGGTAAGTCAAGTTTTCCTTTGTCTTTAGAGTTATTATTTTCTTTTCCTGTTTGAATTTAGGGCACGAACGAGAGTATGCCGGGTGAGGTCCTCGGCAATTCACGCAGGTGTGTGAGTCACTAGAACAGTTGTCTGTGGGGTGATCGTTGCTTGCACATTTGGCACATGTCGATTTTCCTCTGCACGTGGTTGACCCATGGCCAAAACATTGGCAGGGGAAGCAACGCCTTGGATTGGGGATGTAGGGCCTCACTTTGCAGTTAAGGTAGCCGGCCTTGACTGCGGAGGGGAGACTTGTTGAGTTGAACGTCAAAACTATATGTTTAGTGTCCCTTTCCTGGCCATCACGACGAAGAGTGATGCGTCGCACAGCGATGACACCCTGATCTTTAAGACCTTCAAGGATATCTTCGTTCGGGCTTCCAAGTAGGTCATCCTCGAAGATGACGCCCTGCGTGCTGTTGAGAGAGCGGTGAATGGTCACAGAAACGGCATAGTCTTGTATTTCGTTGAGGGCAAGTAGTGCAGTACTCTGCTCTGCTAGGAAAGGGGAAAGTTTTGCGAGCGGTTTGTCCTCGTTCTCCGAGTGCATGACAAAAAATTTTGGAAAAGTTTCCGGCGCCGTGGTATGGTTCTTTACAAGTTTGCCTTCGGTGCGGGCCCTTTTCAGAGCCCGATCGGAGTTTTTGTTTAGCTTGGAACCCATAAAGATGGAAAGGAAATTCAGTGCCCGGGTGCACCACCCACCACGGAGCCCAACAAGGGGGTAGGTAATGTGCCATAGCAAGATGGGCTTGGCTGACACAATTACTCTACCAGTGCTGCCCGGGCACTATACCCTAGTGTGGTTGCAGGGACAGGTCCTGTTTCCACTCAAGGTTGGCCCTTGCCGCCTAAGAAGGGGAAAAAGGAAGGAAGAGAGTGTAGGAGAAAGAGAAAGAGGTGAAAGGAAAAGTGAAAGAAGGAAGAAGAGGGTAGAAGAGGCGACTGACTGAATCATCCTGGTTGGGCCAAGCCAGGACACCCGTCTACGAGAAGCAGGGGCCGAAGTGGTGCATTGCCTCGCCCGGGGGGCCCCGAAGGGTCCAAACACACCCCGGGCTCAGCTCAACCACCAGGGTCCCCTTTTCCCCGGACACGGGTTAAGCCACGCACAGCCAGGCGTGGGTGGGTAAACCCACATAGCTGGGGGTTCGCGGTGGCGCCACTCACCAAGCACCTACCAAGGCAGGTGCCCCCTGCGTGCGGGTATGGTGGCCCACGTGGCTGGGGTCCATGGTGGCGCTACTCACCATGCACCTAACACCTAAGGTGTAGGCGCCCCCTGCGGGGAACTTTTTAATTCAGCGATGGAATTGACAGATGTTACATTCGAATAAAATTTTGGAATCTCCGCTTTCCTAGAAGGACATAACTTTTCAATATAGTCCTCGCCGGCGGCGATTCACTTCAGCTACCGGTGCTCTAGTTTCCGCATACCGCCGTAGATGATTGAGGGCGGCTGTTGGCGACACCAACGGCGCACTGCATCGGTAACCTCTTTGTCATATGCAAACCGTGTACCCTTTAGATCAGGGGCAGGCAACCTTTTTCAGCGGCGGGCCGAGGCGTCCCAAAGCCGACACGGAGAGGGCCGGACGACAAGTCGCGATGGAAAGGTGGGAGGGGGGGAGGGGGCAAAGAAGAAGCATACATTAAGTGAAGACGTTCTCTTTTCAAGTATGGGTGCCGGACAATCCCCATTTGACGTCAAAACTGCCGCTTGGTTCTTGACTCTTAAGTCTGTGGGAGGAAGCGGCAGAGGGGTAGCGGGGGGGGGGGGGGGGGGGGAGGGCGCTTTTTTGGTGTCATGCCGGAGGCCGCATAAAACTGCCTCGCGGGCCCTGGGTTGCCAACCCCTTCTTTAGATAATCCTGATGTTTTAAACCCGAGGCTGCGGTGAAGAAAAAAATAGGAAACTGAAGTCGTAGAAAAAAGGCACAGGAGAAGATGTCTCAAACGCAGCTAAATCGTTCATTTTCTCTCGCTCCTTACAAACCTCCGAGAGACACCAACAACTCCCTCACCACAGTCTCGGGTTTTAAACATCGTGATTAACTATCAACAGCTCGCCGGCACACTTATTGCCTTTCATTAACCAATGCTGGATGAAAACATCTTGGAACTGCTGCTCCTCCAGCGCAGCGTTGGTCTTGTCAACAGCCGCTCTCAATCATCTTCGACGGCATGCGGAGAGTAGGGCACCACCGCACCGGTAGCGAGAGTGCATTGTCGCCGGAGCGGACTATATTGAAATGTTACGTGCTCCTTGGAAAGAGGAGATTCCAAACTTTCATTTTAATGGGACATCGCTCAGTTCCATAACTGAATAAAATAAGTTACAGCCTAGGAGGCAAACCTTACTGATCACCCCTCGTATTTGATCAAGGTTTATCTTTATTTTTAACACTCTTTGATCGACTTTGATCGACTGGTTAAAAACAAGGTGGAAAATATAAATCAAGAGGATTTATATTGTGATTTAAGTCACCATTTATATCGTGATTTAAATCAAGCAAGTTTTACTATGATGATTTAAATCAAAGCCTTCCCGCAAAACTAATCCAGATAATACAGTTTTACTTACTGTTTGCCTATCATTTGATGCTTTCTATGTGCATTTGTTCGCATTTACATCAGAATCATCAAGCAAGGATAATTTATATCAGGCTAAACACGACCAATAAGCAAGCAATGCTTCTCTGAGCGAATCGGAGCATTGAGCTTTCTTTCTACCTTAAACTTCATTTGAGTGATTGCAAGCAAAATCAAAACGAGAAATCAGAAGCAAATGAACTATTTTAGCTAGTTAAAATATCGAGCTGTTTTTGTTTTGGTATTGCTGGGTCTACATCAATAAAAAGTTGCTAAAAGGTCACTTTACTTCAGGTTACAGTAACTCCTTCTTCCGCATAGTTTTCAGTGATCGGACGAATTGATCATTCAATGTACCATGTTTGGAAATACATACTGTTATGAAGGCTCGGTATTTTTTAGCTACAGGGATTGAAATCAAATTAACTTGAATTAAATAAAATAAATTTGATTCAAATAAACTAAATACAATTAAATTATTCTCAAGAAAATCGTGTTTTGTTACCCTGGTTAAAAAAAAACAACTACAAGCGCAAACAGAAAAAAAAAACAAAAAAAAACGGTAGAATTCCGGCATAGTTAGCTTCTTCTTGGTCGTTATTTATTCATATATTTATTTTATTGATATTACCTGAATTGCCTTGGAAGCATTATTACAGGGAGAGGTTATCAAAAAAATTTTCAGGTGAAATAAAAGAGGGAAACACATTTTCATTATGCAGGTTTCATTGTAATGCTGCTCGAATAAAAATGATCCACAGCAAGAGGTAATAGTTGCAACTTTGTATTGATGGTCAACTCTTTCTGACATGCAGAAAGGACATCGGATGTAATTTTCCTTATTGATACAAGCTTTATCGTTATATAGACAATAAAAAAGTTTTAAACTTAAATTCTTTCGTCTGCATGAGAGCGGTTGCCAGTGTAACAGTTCTTGGGATTGGGAACTAGATTGGGTTCCTAAGATCGCAACCGAAATGTAGTCAATGTAGCCCAGGCACGTAGCCAGGATTTCGTTTTTTTTTGGGGGGGGGGGGGGGTGCGCCCATGTCAAATCACCATAGATGGGGGAGAGGAGGTCTCAGCAGAACTGACGATTTTCGGGGAGGGGGGGGGGGGCGCCCGGGCCCCCCGTGTCACCCCCCTGGCTACGTGCCTGATGTAGTCAATAATGTTGGAGTGGTTATAGCAAAATGCCCGGAATAAAAGACACCACCCATTAGTAAGGTCGAGTTGTATCTAACTCTAATTCTACTCATGTTAAATATAGTCTGTCGCATGCTACGAAAAAAAAAAAAGCCCTTCCAACAAACTTTTCTGCTCTTCGTGATTGGTGGTTTTCTCCTCCTCACCAGCGCTCGCTCTGCCAAAGTGGAGAGAGTGGAGGGCTTTGTGAAAGGCGTTTTTTCTGATTTTCTTAACCTGCAACATAATATAGTAAATATATAGAGTTGCAAGCGGATATTTTCAGAGTAGATGTAAGACAGCACTGCTAGACTGCAACGAAGAAGGAAACGGAAGTTATTTACATCATTTAAAATTCTCTCGCAAGTTTTGTGCAGTGCTCCCAAAGGCACTAGCAAATGTCCCTTGAACGGGCCCTGCAAACTGTTTTACTTCCTCAACGTATTTTTCTGAAACTATTCCTAGCATCGAAAGGCATTTTCCAGTTCCTGGTCCTTCCGATAGATGATGCCACGAGGAATTCATTTTCTCTCCTGCCGTTTGGTTTCGCATGAAGCATTCCCAGAGATGTGTGCCATCTATAGGAGCCATTGAGGCCCATCAAGTTTCTTGGAAAGCGCTACATCACGGTGTTTTTGTGGTTGCCATGCGCGTGTCAGCACTAACTGATTCAGTCAAGAACGAAGAATGTGTCGGGACATTGCGCTTTTAGTCTGTGCATTTGTGTATGTGTCGCAACTAACTATTGAACTCACTCGAACTTCACATGAAACGGAGTGTAGTAAGACCAATAGCGCCACTGAATGTTCCAAGGGTTAAAATAGCGAGACGTTTAATCTTCATTTGCGGATCGCGCTGCGGCGCTGCAGTCAATGCCTTCAAAGTGGCGGTGTGAAACTGAAACGAATAGCATCCAGGTGGGCAAGGCTGGCAGAGCCTACTCGCCCGTTGAAGAATGGACCATTTTTTTTTTTTCTTAGACTCAATCACGGGCTAGTCAATATAGAAAGCATAGCGAAAAGAAACGGCTTATCGATTTTCACCCGGTTGTTTGTTTGTTTGTTTGTTTATTTTGAGTGCCCAAAACAGCCAAAGCCTATACATTGGTGCACTTGTTAGTAAAACTTCAGATAGAATATAAATGCAAACAAGAAAAGTATGGTCGCCTCACACACCTCTAAAGGAAAAACACAGGAATTGAATAGTTGCAAAGCATGAACATTATTTCAATACATGAAGCAAGCACTTCCTAAAATGAGGTTGGTTAGGGTTGAAAATGTCAATGCCGTCTGATTCCAGATGATTGAAGTAGTTTTGCAGTCGACCCGAGGGTGACGTGAAATCGCTGTAATTGACATGGAAAGTGCGACTAGAACGAACATTTCTTCCGGGTATATGATAGTTAATAGATGTGACCAGAGAGCTAATATCGTGATTAGAATGTATGCATTTAAACAAGAATAAAAGGTCGCGCGAGCATCGTCTTGATGCAAGGTTAGCGATTTGCAATTGTCTAAGCACTTCGTTGTAATCATATAGATCGTGTGATGGGGATCTAAAATGATAAGTTCTGGCAAATCTTTTCTGTACACGTTCCACATTATTGGAAGCTGTAGCACTAAGGCTGTTCCAAATAACAGTGCAGAAGTCATGTTTTGGAAGAAATATGTTTCGATAAAGTACGTAGAAAAGGTAAACACTTAAAAAACACTTACTAAATCTTGAAATTGCACCGAGAAGACGAAAACAAGAGCTCACAACGTATGTCGCGTGCGAGTTAAAGTTGAGTTTGGAGTCTAGCATCTCTCCCAGATCTTTCACAATCGTAACTCGAGTAATCGACGAATTTTCTAAGTAGTACAGAAAGTGAGTTGGATTAGTCTTACGCGTGAAAGATATTACATTTGTTTTTCCAATGTTAAGATCAAGCCCGTTGTCTTTACACCATAGACAGATGGCGTTGATATCTTCCTGCAGTAGAGCACAATCATTTAATGACGAAATATTTTTATAGATCTTGAGGTCATCAGCGAACTGCAAGAGGCTCGAATGGCGAATGATGTCTTGGACATCTTTAACAAATATATTAAAAAGAAGAGGTCCCAGATTGGAACCCTGGGGTACACCAGATGGCACAGGAAAAAAACAAGACCTAACATTTGCGTAGCCGACACAGTTTTCTCTTGCAGAAAGATAACTTTCAAACCAAGAACAGTACTCGTCACTGAGACCAGAAACAGAAAGTTTGTGTAACAGTAACTTGTGGTTTACACGATCAAATGCCTTGCTACAATCAAAATACACTGCGTCAACTTGCTCTCGAGAACAGACTCTGGGGGCAACATCATTTAAAAAAACACGCAAGATTTGTTTCAACAGACCTGCCGCTCAAAAAACCATGTTGAACTTCGGGTATTAAGTGCTTAAAACAGTATGTTAGATGCTTATGAATGATTTTTTCGAATACCTTCGAAAATGCGGAAAGCAATGATATCGGTCTATAGTTTGAGATATTCGTTGAGGTGCCTGATTTAGGAAGAGGGATTACCAAGCCCTTTTTCCAGGCGGTCGGAAAGATAGACTGCTTCAGCGACATAGAAAATATGTGGTGTATAATGGGAGCAAGTATGTCGACACACCCCTTAACTATAAAATTCGGTATGCCGTCAAGGCCACAAGATTTTTTAGATGGGAGCTGATGAATTGCCCAAACAACATCGGCAAGGTCAATTGTCGGAGGAGGAAAATGGTTATGAGTAGTTAGTAAAATCTCTGTGTTTTCGACACTGACTGATGAATAGGTGGACAGGAAAAACTTTGCGAATTGATTGCATATCTTATCAGGATCAGAAGAATATGCTCCGTCAATCATAAGTGAAGCAGGACTCGACCTATCTCGAGTATGCTTTTTAACCAATCGCCAAAAATCCTGGGGACACTTGGAAACACTTCCTTCGACTTGTCTACGATAAGCCTCTTTATCGCGCTTATACAATTCTTTAACCGTGGCTCGGCATATTTTAAACCTGTCATAAGTTTCGTTGCTGTTAGTAGTGCGGTAAAGACGGTGCAAATGTAACTTTTTGCGCATTACGCGTTTTAATTCGCGAGAGAACCAGGGGGGATATCTGTTTGATCGATCAGTTTGTTTACGAGGTATAAAGCTGTGCATGCCGGTCATCAAAATATTGGTCGAAGCAGTGACCGCCTCGTCAATCGAGTGTAAACGAAGGACGTCGTCCCACGCGTACGCAGCAAGGAAAAGATAAAAGTCATGATATGAGCCGTTGGCGTAATCAAACCGATATATGTTTTTGTGTCTCACGGACGAGACTAGCACGTCTACCTTAACGGATAATGGAACATGCCATATATCGGCGGAAACAATTGGATTGCTCACTATTGCAATATTGTAAGTTTCAAGATTAGTAAAAAGAACGTCCAGAGCGTTTCCACATACGTTTGAAGGAACTTCGCCGCGGTAAAGATCGCTGTAGTGAACAAAATTTAAGAGCTGATTTCCTTTACGACAGCTTGACTCTGAAGCTTCGCTCGACCACCACGTACCAGGTACATTAAAATCGCCGACAATGACCACGTTAAAGTTGGCGGGGTCGAGTTTTTCTGATAAACTGATCAGAACCTGCTCAAATTCATTGGAAACGAGAGACGGGGGTATATAATAATTTCCTATTAAAAGATTTTTGGGTCCGCCAGTTTTCACTTCAAGCCAAACACATTCTTCATAGCTTTCGAGATCCAAGCGACGAACTGCCGTAATGTTGTTGCGTATGGCTGTGAGTACACCACCGACAATTCAAGTTGTTTTTGCATGTTTTTTTTTTTAATTTGTTCTATATCAACATCAAGATAGGTGAAGCCAATCAGATCGTTCGATTGGTTTGATTCTTCAGCTTGGTTGGACATGTAGCGCCATCTTATCCGGACCTATCGCAACTCTGAGAGGGCTCACGGCTGCAATAACCTCCATCTCGAGCTCGAACGTCCGAGTTCCTGGCTGAACTGTGACGCAGCGTTCGTGCCCGTTGCTTGGGTGGCACGTCCTATCTAATTTTGCCCTTTTCTACCACCAGCCGCGCTGACTGCCAACCATCCGAGGCGCCTCCTGTTCTCTTCCCTGAGAAAATGGAATGCGGTACACTGAAAACATTCAGTGTCTTTATGCAGAGCGCAAGGTCGTCTGCTTATTGAGCAGAGGTGGTGGTGACGTCAGCACGTTGAGCTCCGAATGACTCTGATGGAGGGATGTAGTAGGTAGACCTGAAAGCAAGCTGCCTTGAGGTCTACCCCCTATGTTTCCAATCGGAGCCAATCAGAGCTCGGCGTTCTCACGACACCAGAACCCCGGCTGAAGAAGCAGACGAACTTGCGTTCCGCATAAGCTTCAAGACGTTTCGACGTAGCACCCTCTGATGGTTTCCATTGGTTACGACACGAACACGATTTGCCTCGTCGTGACGTTACGTGTTGTGGTCCTAGCTACGTAACATCAGTTGCGACAACAAGTTCGATGGTGTGTTCAGGACGCAGGGTGGAAGCTAGGAGCCACCGCGTTCTTAAACCAACATGTCGAAGTTGAGCCACTGACAGGATTAGAACTGCAGGGCGTCTCTTTCGGATGCCTTCAGCGAGCCCTCAATGCCTTCTGCCTTGCTTTGGCTGCGCGCGTGACGCCCAAGCGTTATCGAGGGTAGGAAACTCGCGCTGGGGGCGGGAGAACTGAAGCTCTTCCCTGCCGTCCTCATCTTATGTCTGTGACTATTGGCGACGTGCGCGATCGAAAGCGTCGCTGGGGTCGTCCTTCCATGATTGGCCAAATGCTGACTATGACGTCAGCAAAGGATTTCTCATTGATGGAAATAAGAGGAATGAAAGAACTTCAATTTTCCTGGTAGGAACCTTTATGTGGTAGCGACCGGCAGCGGCGTCCGCTGTACGCGTCGGTAGATTCAAACGGGCTCATGACGACGCTAGCGCAGGTGAAGCCATTAACTCTTCATTTCAAAAGCCGGAAAATTGGTAAAGCTTTCTCTGACATCGGGCCAAGTCTTGAAAAAGGTTAGAACTCCGCCTCTTCATCTATGATGTGCATAGCCAGGTACGATTGTTTACCTCGTGGCACCAAGGGTGCGTCTCTTATGGTTCAGTTTGATCTTCGAAAATGATATGCCATAGCGTGGGAGGAAATGTTTCAATTCAGAGACACCTTAGATTCGTTGCATTATCAGTTAAAGTGGTTGATTAATCCCTATAATATGAGTAAAAAAAGCTTGTCTTTCGCAAATCGGCTCTCAAAATTCCACAGGGAATACTTCAGGTATACTATAAACATTTCAGATCAGATGCAACATAGCTGCATGTCTCCTTTTACTTTAAACGATACTTTCTTGCAAGTTTCCTATCTGTCTCTGGCAGTTTCAATCGCCTACAAGCTTTCTTATTTTTGACATTTAATTATTTTATAAAACGAAAAGAGAAAGCGCCAATGTAGCCAAAAATTCGCACCCTTGGTGCGAATTTTTTCTGTTGCCAGTCATTGTTACCAACACGCTCTTCAGTTAATGTGTCTGGAAGGATGCCTACATACTGCTCATACGTAATTTATTATTTAGTTCACTGCAGGGATCAAGGTACCACGTTGTTCATTATTGTCTATGCTCCAGGTTACTAAAGACAGAATAAGAAACGTTCGGATGCGTAACCTCGGGAGTGTCCGACTTTTCGACGTCGCGAAACTATAAAACTTACTAAAAGAAAAAAGCACAAAATTCGGGATTTGATTTTTTTTTTTGTTATCCGTTCATTGAACCGAGGGATATGGTAATTTATTTACTGATTTATTCATAAATTTCGTCAGCCATGAGGCCAAGGCAGGAGTGGTACATACAATCAAAAGAACATAATCAAAGTGACGAACAAATTAATATGAAAAAACCTCTAGTTATTCACATAGAGTCATAGACTATGCAATTCAAATTGTTTCGCAAATAATGCGACATAGCTACAATTGACAACACTTGAAGAAAGCGTGTTCCACTGATCTATAGAGCCAAGTAAAGATAATATTTGAAACAATCTGTGGATTACCAATAGGCCTGAACAGACATATATTGTTTTGTTTTATATAGTATACGGCTTCGGGAATTGTAACATATTTGGAAGTGTTTACCATATGGTAGTAACAACAAACTACATAAAAAAAAGTTTAATCCTATTTATGGCTATTCTTGTCTCAACACTCTTGAGGTTTGCTCGGGACTTGAACGCAGCCGGTCCTGCAACAGTACAAATAAAGCTGCAAAACAAAAATTAGGAAAAAACTCTAGTGCAGGGGTGACGGCCAACTTTTTGCTAAAGACAATACAACAAGCGGTCTGTGAGGGGTCGGCAACCTCTTGCATCTGAAGGGGCGAGTCGAAAAGAAGCCGACACGGAAGGGGCAGGACGGCAAATCGCGAAGTCTGTGGTGTGGGGGTGGGGGCATGCGAATAAAAGGCAAAAAGAAAGGTAAGACATTTTCAGCCCAAGTATGGGCTTGCAGGACAATGCCAATGGGAAGTGCTCTTTGTTCCAGTATAACCCCATTTAAGGTCCAAACTGCCGCCTGATCGAGTCTGTGTGACGAAGCGGGAGGGGTCCTTTTCTGGTGTCGTGCCGGGGGTCGCGCAAAACTGCCCCGCGGGGCAGTGCGGCCCGTGGGCCGTGGGTTGCCGTCTCCTGGGGTATATAAACATGCCACGAAAGTTGCTTCTAACGCAAATGGTATGACAAATGATCGTATTTCGGCGGATTCATCGGTAGAGTCGTGTCCATGCCCTTGCAATCGTGCTAATAAACGACAAGTGGACACATTATCAGCGGCGAAGGTATGCAGCCCGAGTGAAGCAAATGACACCTCACAATAATTTTAACTTGACGGTCTATCATCTGCACGAGGTGAAAGTCGCATAAAAAGGGTGGGTTTACAAACAAGCCCGCATTCGTCCAGACCAGGTGTGGACACAGCCAATGCGCAGAAACCGGATTCGCGTGAGGTGAGACGTCTGCGCACGCGCCCTGCCGACAGAAGCGCCACCGCAGCGGCCTGACGTCAGAGCTGCGTGTTGGTGTATAATCGCCTTCTGCGCGCTGCCATCTTTGTCGACTTGGCTGTGGAACGCATTCCAAGCATGCGCACTAGCCTTCTTCTGCAGAGTATCGGACGCCACGCATGCATCCACAGCTCAATGACTCGTTTTTTTTTTTCTTTTTCTGGGTGAGACACGATGGAAAGGTGTACATACAGCGCGAGTCAAAGGAATCGTTGGCTCTTTGAAGGGCCCGCATAAATCGGTTACTGAAAGTGTCGAGCTGAGATTTTGTATAGAAGTGGCCAAAGAACGTGCATTAAGGTTATAAACAATTCACCGAACCAACGTAACTAAATAAAAAGATACAAACCCAAAAACTTAAAATACCTGCCTACGGCGTTAGTCTGCTAACGAAAGACGTCTGATTGGCGCAACAGCCGACAGATGGCGGCACGTGAAATCGTAGCCGCCTAGAAGCCTAGATTGAAAATACGGTGCATCTCAAACCACCGGGAACGTTTTCAATTGAATGGAGGGTGGCTCGTGCGGAGATTGGTCGCAAGTGTGCATGTACTGCGTTTTAGCGTGGAAAGCAGACGGAAAGGAGAAGACATTTGCAGATGACCAACGCTGCTGCCATCTCCTTGCTGCTCTTATTGCGAACGCGGCCCATAAACCACGTGACCCTGATCGAGCAGTTGGAAACTCTCTTTAATGTAAGCTCTCCACAGGTCGCCACAACGGGCGCTTCCTTTGACCTCGGCAATAGAAGACGACGTTTCTGAGCCGGAAGCGACGCGCTCTTTTTCTGGGCGAATTCTCGGTGCATGAATATTTTATTCCACCGCTAATATTTATAATAATAAAGACAAAATAAAAAATAAAGAACAGATGTGCTACCTCGCTTTTTTCGACAATTATTTTAGCCCACATGTCGTCGTCTGCTTCGCACTCTCAGGTTGTTAACGCGTCTCTCGTCTGCAACTTTCGCACGTGCTGCTTTGGGCTGGAAGTCTCCTTTATGGTGCGCTTAGCTCCCAACGAGCGAGTGAAGGTTGTTCTTTGGTACGGGGAGAGCAAGACAACGAAAGAGGTTGGCCGATGTTTTCGGGCGGAGTTCTGGTGGCGACCTCCGAGCTCCTCTTACTCTTACTCTGGCGCGTCAACGAGGACGGAAACCTCCATAGCATACCCGGACATCGGCGGTGTCATAGCCGAAGCTTACATTGAAGAATGCGGTATTAGGTGCCTTCGTCACCAACACCCACCTGCTGACCCGGAGAGCATTGCCGCCCTCTGTCTGCTGTTGCGTTTCGTTAGCAGAGAGACGCCGTAAATAAGGATTTCAAGTTTTCCTTTTTCTTTTTTAACTTTTTGTTTAATAACCTTTGTGAAGTTAAACCGTAATGCACGTTCTTCAGTAAGCTCTGTAGAGAATCTTAGCTCGATACATTCGGAGATCGATTTAAACGGTCCCTTATGGAGAATTTCTGCAACCGTGAGACGACCCGCGGCCGCAATAATTGAAGCTGATCTCGAGCTGGAATGTCCGAGCTCTTTTCCGAACTGCAACGCAACGCAGAGCTCGTGTCCGATCGCTCGGTGGCTAGGACTTCCCAAAGATATCCCTTTTGGCCACCAGCCGCGCGGCCCAGTCCACCGAGGCGCCTCCTATTCACTACTCTGGGGCAATATCTCGCACCTTGCCACGCTTTTTTCGCAAAGCGCACAGGCTGTCACAGCTGTCGCTTCATGACGCAACCCCCACAAATCGGTCAACGATCGCTCGGTTACCTCCATACGAATCGCACCTGTACTGCACTCAGAGATGCATTGCTTTAATTTCACGAGTATCATCGGCAATTTCTCGAGGTTCTTTCAAAAGGGTTTTCGAATTCAAGACGGCCAAGTTTTTATAAGACAGACGGAGTTACGTGAAGGCTATCAACCTTCCACTATCTCATTCTTGTCCAGCTCGCTTGCACCTTTGCATTTAATTGCGTTATAATCATAGCCTTAAAATGCAAGCCTTTCACCCCTGTTGGTGTTAGACTGGTGGCAGCTGATAAAACCTGTTTGCTCTACTGACGTCTAACCCCTGGTTAGCTCCGTTGGTAGAGCGCTCTACTGGAAATGGAGAGGTCCCGATACCCGGACTAGAAGGATTTTTTCGGTCGCGCAACGAAGCTGTGTTTGGAGATTTCCGTTTGTCCTTTGTCCCTCTTGCTCCCTTTTTCCAGGGATTATTTTCGTCAAGTAGTGTGCACTTATTAAGGGAGCTCCGGCGAAATATTGATGGTAATCGATTCTTATAAAATTTTCACCATGCACTAAATATCCACCCCTGATTATGCATACAAAATATATAATTAAAATAATAATTTTCTTTCATCCCCAACTTTCTTGGTCCTCAACGCCTCGGCGCATGTACTAAAATGAGAATTTCAACTAAAAACAACAACAAACATCGGAATATTCACCGAAAATACTTTAGATGGCAGTCATAAAATATTAGGAAGAAGTGATAAAAACGTTTGGCCGCGTATAGTTTTTATTTCACGTTTTTCCAAACGTTTTTGTATTTAATCATATGGGCCATGCTCACTAAATTGTCAATTCCTGCTTTTCTTTACTTGACAAAACATCACAATCTTCCCGAGGACTGTGATTGCCTGGTTATCATAGAATGGAAATAAATTGGAATTTTTATATTTTCCTGAAACATTTTTACTCCACGGAATGTCCCATATAGTTGGCCATGCGAAAAAAACGAATTTTTAAAGTTTACGCGTACGCCTCCGAATAGCTGGCTGCCGCTCTACTGGCAACATCGAGCAGGGGCGCTCGTGACGTTGAATGTCGTATACGAGAGCAGACAACACTCCCCCTTCCACGGCCTTGTGCGTTGTAGTGATTAATGAGCGTTTTTGGTTTTGCGTACTGTGTCTGGTTGTGGCTATTTGCAGCACGCGATGGACGGTGGAACGAATTGCTGATGTGCCGTGGGGTGCAATAACACCACAAAGAAATTCAGCGGAGTGACATCTCTTTGGTCTTTGACCGAAAAGTCTCCGAGATGGAAGTGGATCTGACAAGCACGACGCGAACGCTAAATTCTAACGCTCGAGTCGTGCCAAAAAAAAAAAAAAAAAAATGGTTAGCACGTTGTTAGCAAACAAAACCTTCCATATAATTCTGTTTCTGAAACAACATATGGGTTCATATGTGGGCGGATCGCGAATGCAGCCGCCATGGGTGGTACCCTCGGAGACGATGCCGGCGGATCAAATCCGAACGTTGAACCGTCTAAAATTTTGTGCTGATAATCTTATAACATTTGGTTTTCATTCATTGACTCAGACAAGATTGATGAATTGTAGGCCATTTTTTTTCCCACGGACGATCGCCACGTCCGTTTGACTGCTTCTGACGCTGGGCGAAACCGGCTCAAGCTGACCATGTGCTCATGTTTATACAGCATCTGACGTCACCGCAAGATGGCAGACCAGTAGAGTTGCAGGTTCGTATCGGTTTCGAATTTATCGTATTTCTAAGATTAAAAATGATTTTAGAATCTATTTGAAAATTTACTTGCGGCTATAGGTTCAGTTTTCTCGATCTCTTTCAGAACATGTTCAGTTGAAAACGTTCAAATTGACATTAAAGCTCCGCTTTAAGCACACACCTAAGTGTTTTTCAGATGAATGTACCAGGTACACGTCTACTCACTTCCTTGAGGGCACAGCTGCCCGGAGACGAGTGTTTGGCATTGGAGGGACGCGTCTTCCAGACAAACTCCAGGATGGCGATGACGCTGGACACGCCAAGGCCGCCGAGGAGCACCAAGAAGATGCCCCCAACGTTGGAGACGCTCAGGGCGTTCACCTCTTCGCTCGAGTCCACCTTGCTGGACTCCTGGCTTGAGCAGTGCCCCGTCCACCAGCGCTTTTTGAGCTTCTGCAGGACACCACTGTCTTGAAGCTGCAGGATGGCTGAGGAGAGGTGCGGTGTGTACGGCGATCCTGCAGGAAATGGCGAACCGGTGCGCTTTAGTCTTCGGCACCTGCATTTACCTGCTGGTGCCATATAGTGCGACCAAGTGTATTCCGTCGGCGCTTATCATCTCTCATTTAAAGCTAAACCACGGACTTGAAAGCAAAATTTCAGCAGTAGATTTTTTTCGGAAAACCTTAACTACTCAGAAACGTTACCGGCGTTGCCATCGATGATTACCCTTTTAGTCCTCAATAATGTTGAGACGACACGTGTTTTTTTTGATGTTATGGTTTGATTTGGTTTGGTTTATTGAGGCACAAGGTCTCGGGTATCAAGTCAAGAGGCGGATGTCTTCAGTCTGACATGGCATCTGCTGTTACCCGTTTACACTGTTCAGCAGGCAACAACGAAAACGAAACAGCTAAAATATCCGCAAGAAATAGAAGAAAAACAACCACACAACAATCCGTGACAAAAATAAATCATCTGATTTCGTACCATGATTGTAAACAAAATGAACAAAACGAAAATATTGAGGGTCAATAAATAAGGGAAGCATGGTATATATTTTGTTCGCCTCGAGTAGACGAAATACATTTTCTGGAACATGACAGAACATACCGTTTTACGCTGTTTTCATAGCTATGCGTTGAACCAGAGTCAAGCAACATTTTTAAAGTTGCTTGACCTTTGTTTAAGCAATCGGATATTGAGTGTATTAGTTGTTGAGTTCCATCATTTGTCCTTTACCAAAGCACATATAGAGGACTTAGGTCGAAGACTGTACAAAGGAATGCGCCCAAAAATGTGCACAGGTCAGGTTTTATCTAACTGTACACATGATATCCAAGTTTCAGTTGTAATTGTTGACTATATGTGTGTCTCCGAGGATCATCCAATCATTCGTACACCCGCCCCTGACTCTCTATCTACACGGTATAGAGAAGGGTATCAACGGCCTTCACGGTATTAAGCATGGTATTAAGCATGAGCAATCCGAGACTCCTGAACTTTAAGCTCCAGCTAACTAAGTGAGTATTTTGATGACGGATCTGAGTTTCACAAAGAGAAACTCTCCGGCTTGGGTTAACTGATAGGTATAAATCATCAGTTCAAAATTTTATTTTCAATGGACCCTTTTCTACAAGTATTCTAAGCATCCTCGCGCTGTCTTTTATCTAGCGAATAGCTACATGCTCTATTTTGATAAAAAAAGAAGTAGGCATTCTTCCACCGTTCACCATTGACCACGAAGTGCAGCTGTGTAATCCTCTGCTAATTCGCGGCACGGCCCAATGCAACCCTGATAACTTCATTCTCGGGGCTCCATCTATTAAAAGATGTTGCATACATCTGTCTTGAGTGGTGCAATTATATAAAGAAAAGAGAAAAAAAAGCCTTCGTTTTTTTTTTAACAAATTGACACATTGTACTTTTCAAAATTAATAATAAAAAAACAACAACAGAATTGGGAATTTTACGCTCCCCTAGGCAAAGGCAAAAAAAGCTGGATGAAGAAACCATAAAAAACAAATTGCAGCTTGGCGAGACCCTGCTTTCTATCGCAGACAATAGCGAAACAAAATCAAACTAAATGAATAAAAAACAAATTCTATACCTTATTCAGAGCTCAATATAAAACAAAATGAATCGAGGTACTACGTAGTATTCATGGCGACATGCGTAAAAACAACAAAAAATAAATATTCAGGCTACTAAACAAAGCACAACAAGCATGCCCATACAACTGTTTCCAATAGCATATCACGCAGCCCTCACTTTGACTCCCAGAAATATCTACAGGGTGTTTCCTTTTAGGGTTATTAAATTTTGTTAAAAAAAAAAAAAGCCATGAAAGCTACACAAACGCGGTTTGTGGAGGTGTGTTATACAGCCAGGGCGACATAGTATAGGGGCTAATTGTAACGATCATTGTAATTAACACAAAATATTTTAATTACCCTTTGAATTGGTGAATATAAGCCTATGGTTCTAATTAGAACTTTGCTGATTGTCATCAAAAACTTCTAAATAAATCAATAATAGAGAGACTCGGAGCAAGTGAGAAGCATGTTGGAGCGCTAAACCTACCATTCGTGCTCTAGGAGCGAGGCTACCGGTGCGATAACATGCCCACGTGGGGTTTGCGTCCCTCATCATCCGTCTTTTCCCTCCCCAGCCTTGTGCCTGTCGCACGAGTGTAACTTCATCGCACTACTGCGCTTCGCATGAGCTCAAAGTCTTTCTAAAAAAATAATGAGTTAATGGCTCTCGGTGATGCTCAGCAAGTTTCTAATTAAAACCCTATGTCTTTTTTCACAAATTAAAAAAAAAAGTAATCAACAAAGCTAAGTTAGTAATTCGAGTTATCGTGACAATTATCCCCGTATATTATGCCCCCCCCCCCCCCCCCCCCCCGGGCCGTATAGGTCACCTGCACAAACCGCATTAACGTAGCTTTCAATTAAAAAACAAAAACAAAAAACAAATCTGCTGAGTTTTAAAAGAAACTCTCTGTATATTTATACTTTCACGGGAATCGGACTTGGAAACGGTAATGAAGTCAGTGGGCCTACCTCTGGGCAGGGCAAAGCCGTACCCTTTGGAGTCCAGCGGCCCCCCGATCTGGGCCAGCCGACAGTCGCGGTCCACCAGGTACTCGATGGTGGACGACTCCATGAAGAAGGCGTAGTTGCCGCGCAGCACGCGCTCCACGCCTTCGGCGTTCGACGCTGTCAGCACTTCGCCCGGAGAGCTCGACATCACCGTCCACATCTTCTCGAAAGGCTCGAGTTTCGATTCCTGCAAGGCATACGAGAAAGCGGGTCAGACGCCTACGCACATTTCACCGTTAACGTCACAGTACGGCGAGAAAGTGTAAAAAAATGATAAGCCATTTCACTCTGTGAAGGTGGATGACCAGCGAAGCTGTTTAGCACAGGACACAGACGTGACACAGAAGTTTGAACAAAGGTACGAACACACTGATTGTCTTGATCGGTGATCATCGTGACGAACGGTACGCACACACATGTCGAGGACTATAGCCGTCCGATGCATTCAGAGGCAAGATATAAATAACTAGAAGCAGCTGCACCGTCTGTCATTCTGCGGGTCTGCTAAACGTTATGCTACAATCGCCAAAAACTTTTCAAACAAGCAAAAAAAAAATAGCAAAGCCTTAAAAAATGCACTTAAAAAAAAAGGAAACGAGTCGGAAGGGCAGAAAGCGATAGTTGTCATTTTGTCCTGTACCTGATGATACTTTTACGTAACAAATACTTGAACCTTTTGAACGCTTTGTTTTCGTTCATCGCTTTAGTAATTTCAATAAAGCTCATTTGCTCATCATTAACCACCCTCGTAATGTCACGCCGTGTTTGCAAGAGTGGCATATGGTATTTGAAGAATACTGACAATGTTATATATATACAGTTTCTTATATTTTAGAAGTCACTGGCGAAATTAAGTAAGTCATCCGTTCGCAATCTGATAATGATCTCAGAGCCTTAAATTTAGACAATAAATATATTGGACATAGATGACAAACAATAGCGAGCTTGAGAAAAGCCATATAAACGTCAAAGAAAAGTACTCTGGCATTAACTAACGCCTTGGAGCAAAATCGTGTTAGTTCCATGTTAGCCCCTAGGATTTCCAAGCTCGTGCTAACTTGGACGTCTCTGTGGTGTGCTGCCTGGGAAGGAGAAGAGTGGGGAGCTACCGCCTCGTCCCCTTTTTTCTGTTTCACATTTCGGCCTCCAGGCCGCGCGAGTTTTCGCTGTACACTTGAATAGGAGGTATATAGCTCCCCGCTCTTCTTCTTCACGTCTTTTCCGCTGGGTGGCGTTACCTTCTTTGAAGTTGGGAGATTCACCGGTTTCTTCCTGACCCCCCCCCCCCCCCCCCCTCCCTAACTGCGTCTCGCAACACAGAAAACGAATAGCTGAAAGGCGTTCTGGTACGTCTCCGCACGGCGCCTCAGGCCTCTGGTGACCGATGGGGGCTCAGTTCCCGTAAGCTATGATGCCTCTTGCAGTTCGCCGCCAACTTACAGTAAATAGTAACGTCGACTACGGATGTCTAAATGGCTGAGCGTGGGAGTATATTGACAGCTAGGGCACATGATAACTTGCACTACTTTGCCAATACGGTAGAGAAATAAAACTTATTTTATCACAGACAATACGACATTGCAGTTACGGATATTAGCCCCTTGAGCGAACACAAGCGTCGCTGCGGTCGCCGCGCCCTGATTGGGTGAGGTGTAGGGTGACGTCAGGGGAAGGACTCTGCTTCGCGATCTCGCATCCGGCTCGCTTCCCTGCACCGGTTTCTTGGTTTGGCCGTTGTGTGCCGCAAGCACTTCGAGGAGCGGGACCTGGTTTACCCGGTGTACTAGGCGCTGGGTTAGGCTGAATCCGACGTGTTTCCGTACCTTTTATAAGCGTGCTTGTTGGTTTTACCTTTATAATTGGGTTACAAATCCCGAAAGCTATCGGCGGAGGCAATTCCGCTGATGAACCTCCCTGTCGGTCCACACAGCACATGGCAATCGTGCGAGGGATCGGTGAAGTGGCGGCGTAAGCGTTTCAGAAGCTGGAGTTCTGTCCCTTGCATATTCTTGATCTAAGAGAATATTACATCCCGCTTTGCAGACATCTCCAATGGAATTTATATCAAAGGCCTTTGGGCGGTCGGCAAATTAGCTCTCGACCCCGACTCTGCGCGCGCCACTCAGCATCCACTGGTTCGCAGATAATTTAAAGGCCCTGGGTCTGAAGGCCTTGGAAGTGCTCGTGGAACAGGGTTGTTTTACATACATATAGCTTCTTCGTGAATTAATTATATAGTTCGTACACGTATGCAGACATGTTTTATTTTTAAAACGATGCACACTTACTGGAAATTAGTTTGTATGGTAGCAGGAAAAACGGCCGCTAGTTGCCTCTATGAGATGTATTGAACTGCCAAAAATATTCGCAGCAATATTACCGTAATTATGAATGTTTATACCTTTTCCTGACATTCTTTCTTTATTCCACCCTTGTGTATTCGGAAAATACACCGTTTAGTTTGAATTGTAATTTCCAATTAAAAGAGACACTGCTGCAGGTCCCCAAAAGCTTCCTCAGCCTCCAAACTCCCTACAGCTGGACTCTCTGACACCAGAGGAAAACAGGAGGAACAGCAAGCATTTGAACGGCTGTCCAGTGGTAGATGCTGCACTAGTAGGAGAAAATGTGGAACCTGTGAAGGGTGACAGTTTGCGTGAGAAAAGCTTCTGGTATTTTAGCTTCAGGACAATTTGATTTAAATAAAATCTAAATTTTAGAGCATAAGGGACTAAAAATGGGCTAGACAACTTCGCTTACGTTTGTTGTACATTAATTACTTGAGGAATGATATAAACAAGTCCACAGACACCACCAGTGGAGTTCATTGAAATAATATCCGAATCCAGCAAAGGTCAAATGCGAGCAATGTACATAAATAAATAAATGTTCCTTCTTTCTTTACTTTGCCCCTGTAATTGGGTTGTCTCACTTGTGATTCTCTTTTAATAGCCCAGACTATATTTAACATGTTGCTCGAGCAGCATGCAGCTTTTCCGCTTCGGCGTTTTTGTTTCAAAACAGAGATAAAAAAAAAGAAATAGTATACATAACCTGCCAATTCATTCACACCATCAGCAGCATTGATTGTGTGAAATGTAAATTTATAGTGATGCCCCTGCAATTCTGGCCATATTTCTTCATTTTCACATACCAGCGGCGATTCATGCGTTGCCTGCCCTGTCAACAGTGCCTGAAATGTGTACTGAAGTTTCGCCTGCAGCTACAGGTCATACCTCAATAAAGCCACATATAAACATTTACATTTCCTACGATAAATGTGCACAACAACAAAAAATAAATAGAAACGAGCGCGCTAACAGCTAACGTCGTCGTCACAGCCTCCACAGGGCGAACGGGGCGAGTCGGGGAAACATTCCGTCTTCGCCGTGACGTCACCCCGGTTCGCCGTAAGGGGGTGCCACGCAAATTTCTTGGGGATAATAGGTGTTTCTCTCAATGAGGCACTTTCATATTCTAGAATGTGAAACCAGTGGCGTAGCTAGGCTATCCGGTGCCCGGGGCTCGAAATTCTTTGGTAGCACCCCTCCCCCCTGTTCAATGCCCGAGATCGCAACCGGTAGCCATTTTATATGTCTGCAGAAAAAGAGCTTCATGTTCCCGCGACAAGCCACTTTCCGAGAGGCCGTGTTTGCAGAACTTAACAAAGGGTGGCGCCACGAAGCCGTTTCATACGCGCGTCGGTCAAAAAATGCGCGGAAAACCTTGGCTCGCTTTCACCTCTACTGGCAATATTTACATGCGAATTCAATGGAGGCATCGCAACTCGAACGCGAGACTAAGATTGAGGATGTCAGCGTGGTGCTTTAAATGCGAAATAAACGACGAAGGTATAAAATTAATCAACGTACGCCAACAAAAGAAGCACAGGAGGGTCGAATCATTCGTTGGTGTTCCATGAGTCATTCTCTACACTTCCTTTGCCGCACTTTGTGGAGGATTAATACCCTATTTACACTAGCGCTTTTAACTGTCATTAATCCAAAAAATGCTGATATCTCCCAACTGTCATTTAGAGTTCCTGTATAGGCTCCCTACGGGAGCCAGAGTTGCGCGTTCATGCATGGCATGTGGATTCAGCTCCTCATGTGACTGAATTCGGCGAATAGCAGCGCCGCGCGTTCGAGGCGCGCGGCGTGCTCAAAAGCCGGGGAACGTACGCCGGGGCGCGTGCAACGTCTACTTTGCTGCACGACACTTGATACGGCTCCTCACGTGATCGGATGTCGGCGAATAGCGGCGAGGGCGGCACGCGGCACTTGGAATCAAACGCGCAACTCTGGCTCCCGTAGGGAGCCTATACAGGAACTCTACTGTCATTGAGCTTCTACACTCACGGCCTGCTCATGTCGCACATACGATGACGACGAGGTGAAGATGCCTCTGCAGCGCGCGAGATTAAAAAATCAGTTCGAATCCAAACGCTGTTCGAGCTGGTTCCTTTCGTTCCAACTCCAACAGATTTGGTGATCCGGAATCGAACTCGCTCCTTCAAGGTCTGCTGCTCCATGGCTCATTCCGGCGCGTCCAACGCTCCTGACGGCGAACCCCTCCAGTCAACCTTGGCAGCGGTCCAGAATTTTCGGCTACCACCATTTTGGCAGAAAATTCCGACCGTGTGGCTGATGCAAGTCGAGGCCCAGTTCCGTCTCCTGCACGTCACCAGTCAGGAGCCGCGATACCTGCACACCGTGTCCTCCTTACCAGCTGACGTCGCCGAGGAGCTAGCCGACATTCGCAACTTTCAGCGATGGTGGTTCCGCGGTGTGAGAATCGGGCTCCCTAGCTCCTGGATGATTGGCCTCGTAATAAACGGGCTTGCCTACACCTTCCTGACGTGAAAAAATAACGTAATGCACTAATACTGCTCGTATATCGCAAAACTAGAATTACTTATGCGTCGCAGACCCAGCCTCGTACCGCTGTTCTTCTACGATCATCCAGATGACAGCCATTTTGATAGGCACAAGTGCACCCCCTATAGGTCGTGAAAGTTGCGAATTCTCGCCGCTCCGGATCCGGTCAACCCCTTCGACCAACTGAAGGCCGCCATCCTTGACTGCAAGACCGAGCCGGAGCGAAGCAGACTTCAACAACTCCTCAACACCGAGGAGATCGGTGACAGACGTTCATCCCAGCTTCTCCATCGCATGCTCTAGCTGCTGGGAACCCAGAACCCGGACCCCAACAACCACCTCCTGCGTGAGTTGTTTCTGCAACGACTTCCATCGACCATGCTCCCGATTCTAGCAGCTGCGGAAGACACGTCACTAGACAGGCTCGCTGAGCTTGCCGACCGTGTCGCCGACTACTCGCGAACCCCTGGCCACAGGGCTGTCACTAACCAAGCGCCCATAACAAGTTCGGAAGATTCCAGTCTGTCTCGTCTTGAGGACCATGTCGAGACCACGAGTCGTCAGCTTGCCATTCTTGCACCCTTGGCAGGACGTCGTGAACAACGGTCACACTTCCGCCGACTCACTCAACCTCAGTAGAGCGCTCCACCTTCTCCAACAGCAGTCAAGTTGACTCGGGCTCGGGCATCTGTTGGTACCACCGTACCTTCGGCAACGCTGTCCGCAAGTGCAGCCAACCCTGCTCTTCGGCGGGAAACTACGAAGACCGGGCACTGACGGCGGCAAGTGATACCGGTCGACAGGAAAGCCGCCTCTTTTATGTAGTTGACAAGGTGGCTGGCCATCGCTTGCTGGTCGGCACGGGAGCCGAGGTCAGCGTTCTACCGGCCTCTCTTTTAGACCGACAACGGAGACAAAAGACCTCTCCGCTCCAGGCGATCAACAACTCGCCCATCGCAACCTATGGTCAGCGGTTCCTCACGATAAACCTTGGACTGCGCCGCACATTCCGATGGCTGTTCATCGTTGCCGACATTAAGCAGGCCATCCTGGGAGCGGACTTCCTCAGCTTCTACAAGCTGGCCGTCGACATATATTCACGACGCCTCATCGACCAGACGACACGCCTCTCCGTGAACGGCGTGCTCTCCACGACCATGGCAACAAGACTTCGAGCATTTTCACCATAATCGGCCTATGAGAAAATTCTCGCGACTTTTCCGAAGATCACGAGGCCACATACTATGGAGTCGCCGGTGAAGCATACCATCACTCAACACATTGTCACCTCTGGCCCCCCTGCTTTCGCTCGTCCTCGACGCCTGTCTGACGAACGCCTGGCTATTGCTCGTTGTGAGCTTGAGCATATGCTTGAACTTGGCATTGTTCGTCCATCATCGAGAAACTGGGCCTCCCCACTGCACATGGTCCCCAAGAGAGACCCAGGCGACTGGAGACCATGTGGCGATTACTGCGCCCTCAATGCCAACACCCGCTTTCCTACATACAGGACTTCACAATGAATCTGGCTGGTTGCCAGATATTCTCCAAGATCGACTTGGTGAAGGCATACCACCAGATTCCGGTTGAGCCTGCCGACATACCAAAGACCGCCATCACCCCACCATTTGGCCTCTTTGAGTATGTGAAGATGCCGTTTGGTTTACGGAATGCCGCACAGACATTTCAACGTACCATCAACGAGGTTACTCGAGGTCTAGACTTCGTCCTTGCTTACCTCGACGATATTTTGGTCGCCAGCACGTCACAGTCCGAGCACAAAGAACATCTGCGCGCTCTTTTCACCCGGGTCGATGACTACGGGTTAGTCATCAACCCAAACAAATGCACCTCGGCGTGCCAACCATCGAATTCCTGGGGCATCTAGTGACAACGCAAGGAATCAAGCCCTTAGATGCAAAATTTACGGCCATTCGAGACTTTCCGCAGCCAACATCTCTCAAGAAACTGCGTGAATTCCTAGGCCTCCTAAATTTCCATCGTCGCTTCCTACCGAGTTGCGCTCAAATGATCAAGCCGTTGACCGACCTGGATCGCCACCAAGAAAGAGCCCTCTGCGCCGCTTGAGTGGAACGAAGATGCAGCCTCTGCTTTCTCTTCAGCGAAAAAGGCGCTCGCTGACGCTGCATTGCTTATTCATCCCGTTCCAGACGCAGAACTACGATTCGTCACCGACGCGTCATGCGTAGCTGTCGGTGCGGTCCTTTAGCAGCACGTCAATGGCTGGCAGCCTCTCGGATTTTTCTCGCGTAAACTGAAGAACCCAGAACAAAAGTATAGCACTTTTTCACGCGAACCTCTGGCAGCGTACTTGTCAATTAAGCACTTTCGCCACTTCCTCGAGGGCCGGAACTTCCACGTTCTTACAGAACACAAGCCATTGACGTTCGCATTCCAACGAAACCACAGCGACCATACAGCGCGTGAGATCCGGCACCTGTGCTTTATATCAGAGTTCACCGTCGATCTCCGCCATGTCAGCGGTCATGAAAACACTGCTGTCCCGCGTCGGTGCTCTTTCTTCTGCACATCCACTAGACTGGGAAGAGCTTGCAACCGCTCAAGGAAACGATCCTGAGCTCCAGCGCTTGCGCGCCTCTCCCGGATCGCTGAAGTTTGCAGGCGTTCCCCTCACCTTTTCCCCGGTAACGGTAACCTGCGAAACATCAACTGGTGTGTCCCACCCGTGGTTTGAAGACCGGTGGCTTCGCTGCGTTTTCCATAGGACCTAAGCCTTTTTCTTTTAGAGCGCAGCTCTTAGGGGCCCGTTTCCGGCTTGAGCGGCATCGCCGTCGCCGTCGGCGGCGCCGTCAGCGTAACCGCGCGGTGCATTATAGGAAATGTCCCATAATGCACCGCGCGAGCCCCCCCCCCCCCCCCCCCCCGGGGCCGCGCGTCATCATCGATGACGCGCGGCCCCGGGGGGGGGGGGGGGGGGGGGCTCGCGTCATCGATGATGAGGCATCCGCATCGTCATCGTCATCAGTGACGTCAATGATGACGTCACCGGCATCCGCATCGTCATCGTCATCATCACTAATGACGTCATCAGTGACGTCACTGATGACGTCATCGGCATCGTCATCGTCACGTGAGGTCACGTGACCCCCCGACGTCACGTGACACCCCAAGGTCACGTGACCCCCACAAGGTCACGTGACCCCCCCACTACCCTTCCCTCCTCCTCCTCAAGAGCTGTGCTCTAATTCGGTGTTACAGGAAGTTGTAAACGGCTTTCACTTTTTTTTTACTTTTCCTTAGGTAAGCTCGCTCTTCGCGGATTTTATAAAAAAATGCACCACCTGTGGCCAACGCTGCAGAAAATGGGAACGCGATAAGTTAAGAATCCGAATTTTGCGGTCGATTTAAAAAGCCTGGCCGCTCCTTGATACACCCAGTAGAATTACCCCCTTCCCATGTGGTCTCGTGGATGGGTGTTTTAACGCGTTTCATTCTACTCCAAAAGTTAAAACAAAATACGGGTACACAATTTTTTTAGTAACTTTTGTTAACTTATTTTGAATTAAATGTTTTATGATGTCTTTCTGTACCATACGAATTCTTGTATCTTCAAGCAAATATTCTTTATTTGAAGATGAACATTGTATTTGTGTATTTTATACGCATTCCATTGCACCTTGATGTTTGGCTTGGTGGTTGAAGAGTTCTTTTAATTGTCATTTTAACACGGTCTTCATGACCAGTAACCTGCCATCTGATCTACACGAATGCAATTCATTCCATTCTATACATTTCATTGTCTACGAGAATCACAGTGTACGTGTGTTAGGTCCCAGCCCAGCACGCAGATGTTCGTCACTTTGGAAAAGGCAAGCAATGTACGCCTCACAAGCATGAACGCTGAAAATGGCATCGACCAGAAGCGCTTTTCAGAAATGGTCTATAGATCTTTTGCTAAATTACTTAAGCAACAAGGAGCATATTCATAAGAGTAGCTACACGTGCTGGCGCCTGTAGCAGTAACTTTTCTAAAGAAAATCTAAAACAAATGGCACGTTCCTTCAGGTTATACGAGCGTGTGGGGCATCTGTCCCCACGTTCCAAGCAGTTTCCGTGGTGCTTTGGCAATTTGTCCAAAAATGTATTGCGTGACTCTTCGACCTTTCTTCGCCAGCCATCTTCTAATAAAAAGAGAACGGATTTACTAGCGATATCACGAGACTAGCGAGCCGCGGCTTAAGCGTACCGAGAGTTGCAAAACCGGTTTTATCAAAATTCCAATTGTTCCCGTTTTTTTTACTTTCTTATAGTTTAGCACGGATGCCAAGGTCATACTTTGTGCAAATATAGATAATTATCAACTTCAAATAGCACGAACGCCCAGGTTTTCTCGCTGTTAGACGCGAGAAAGGCAGGCGCGAGCGCACCCGCGTACCCGATTGCCGGCCGCCGGCCTCGCTGCCCACCCGTGACGTCACACTTGGGTGGCGGGGAAAACTGGGGAAAAACTAGGGAGAACGATGTTTCGGTTTTGGCAGCAAACAAAATATAACTTTTTTAATTAACTAGAGTGAATCTGGGAGAACGAGATGGCATTTCGGAATCAGGAAGCCATCCGCATTCAGATTATGCCTTTGGATTAGGTAGCTCGAAAAATCGGCGGAGTTCCCCTTTTAGTGCTTCGCTGGCGCTGGCCATGGGCGGCGATACGGCGGACGCCGCCATCTATAGCTCTAGTGGGGCGAACCCTTATAAGATATACTCCATTTCACCTTATGTCGTACCGCAGCGAAGGCTAGAAGCGCGAGCTCATAACGTTGGCAGCTGCCTTTAATGCACGAGAGCTTGTGCCTCCGAGATCTGCCCCACAGCAAGGAGCTCGCGCTTGCAGCTTTTCTTGCGGTACATCATAAGGTGACATAGAGTATTGGCAATGAGATCGAACTATAGGGGACGCTCTGACCCGTTTGTTGTTAAAGCCCCTTTATTTGTCGTCGCTGGCGACGACAGTGGCGTAGCTAAGAATTCTTTTCGGGGGGGGGGGGGGGGGGAGGGCTAAAACGTCGTATAAGCCCTCCCCCCCCCCCCCCCCCCCACGCAACCTCAACACAAATTCAGTTTCCCGCTAAAGTTAGCGAGGCGGTTACGTTGACGGCGAAAGTCGACGGCGACGCCGCGAACGCGGAAATGGGCGCTTAAGAGCTGCGCCCTAATGTTAACAATAAACGATGTGACGTTCATTGTTAGTGCCGAATCTCTCCCGAAAGCAGTCGTCAGAGAATGCGAGCTTTACCCACTTGGGCTTTTGCGCTGGGCATCGGCGCCGTGCATGTTGCATTGTTCATGAAGGCCAGAGAGGTAACAAAAGAGCCCCTCCTCCCCCTCGGGCGACCGGAGAACACCAACTCCAGCCGAACGCTGACGTGGCGTTCGGTTATCCAAGCGCTGAGTCATTGTTATTTGTTGTCCCCATCCGTGTAGTTCTAAAGTTAGCCACTTGGGGCGCCACGGTCTGATCTCCTCCCCAATGGTAGACCAGCTCAGTTGAACTCAATGATGGTTAGCAGCTTAATGACAGTTGGCGCCTCCGTGTAACTCCGGCCGATTGCGATTAAGTCAACGGTCGTAGGCTTAATTCCAATTAAAAGCGCTAGTGTAACTAGGGTATTAGATGTTATGCTATCTTAAGTCTACGCTAGTAGGTTAGGGCGTTGACCCTCTAAGCATGGGAACGCCGTCATATAAAAAAAAAAGAAGTACATATTTTCTATATTTATTTTTTGCTCGTGACGAGAAGATAAATCGCTGTTTGTGTAGCGACAGGATTCAAAGAAACGAGGACCTGAATCGAAGCTTGTCTCATTTAGCGCCGTCAAAAACAGGCAACGAAGAAGTGACGTTAATGCGAGTTCTGGACGTGATAAATTGGTGTGCCGTTTCTCCGCATCCACGCCTCTGGGAAATACATATACGGGAACGAATGAAAGATAACGGCGTAATGCCTGACTGGCCGCCGAAAGGCACCGCTAATGCGAGCGTTTAGTGCGGTTTTTAACGCGCGGATTTATGCTGCGGAGGTCCGGCCAATGGCCGCGGTAGAATCTGTACTGCGGAATTCCGTTCACTGCTCATAATTCATGAAGGTCCATTTTTATTTTCTGACATCGGAAGAAAAAAATCGCCTGGGGGAGGGAGGGGGGGGGGGGGGTGTGTTGTGACATGAATAATGGGAAGCTTTCGGTTCGGCGCAGTTCGATTCATACAGCTATGCGAACTTGGGATTTCTGTAAACATTGTTGTAACGAAGTAGATGAAAGAACAGGCCAGTTTTCAAAGCTAAATATAATAGTCACACAAAAACGAAGGAAATTTTAGCGACCTCTGATATTAAGTCCTTAAATGCTCAAGATGTTGCTGCATCAGCAGGTCAAATATTTGGAACACGACACCCCGTTTATATTTCTCCTTCAATCTAGAAAAGATGAACCCGTCAGAACATTTACGAAATTTCTCCTTATCGTACTTTTAAAAGACTGGGAGGCCGATCAACCAGATGCGCCTTGCCACCTCTTCCGGGATCGCATTTGGAGCGTATCAACAGGCCCGGTGTGAGCTAGGGTGCCCCAATGTCCTTCTGTTTAGGGTGATGTCACCCTTTGTAGTACCCGATGCCGACAGCACGCGCTCACGGGTAAAATACAAAGAAATTGACGAAAACAAAATGTCGCCATAGCACAGTCAGCGGCACAAACGCGTGCAGGGACACGCTCTTTCACGCGCTTCTGAACAAAAAATAAAAAATTAAAGTGTGGGACAAAATGGCCAAATGTCTTCACCCTAAGCAAGGCGCACATGAAGGCACCCTAGTGTCACCTACCTGCCCTGCTTTATTTATTCCTGGGTCAAACAGATCATATAGCCATTTTTGCTGGGATCACAGCAATACCTCTCTCTGTGCTCCCGGTGAAAAAATGTGCACCGACACTAAAGGAACGTACGTTCAAAGAAAGATTATACCGCCACATGCTGCTTTCATTGAAGTTTTGGGTGATCCACGTATGAAATTAAAGAACGCTGTTTCGAGACAGCTTTTTGCCTTGGTCTCCTCAATTAATGTAACGTTGATGGTAATAAAACTTATTATTATGACATTATTTATGTGTCCAATTGTAATTACTAATAATAAAGGAAATCTCAGCCCACCGCTTAAAAGCAACTTACCTAAAAGTTTGTTAAAATCCGATCTACAAGATCATTTTCCTACCTTGCTGAAAAACGTTTTGTAGGTCGGGCTTTAAGGAATAATTCACTCGCCGTTGTACGCAAGTTCACTGGCATTTTTAGAACAGACAACTAGAAACTATATTCAAAATAATTTTTAATGGAGATTTGTTTTAGGCCATGAACGTAACCCAACCGAAATTTTGACACAGTTTTATTTATGGGCTTGCGCTGGAAGACAATTCATCTGGTCGTTATTAGAAATATTGGTTTCGGGATAACAGATGCTACCTTATTTCTTTGTATGTACGCCTTGCTATCCTCGCCAATAGAACGAGTGATTTCTGATAAAAGACACTTTTGCGAGCCTTACACAAGATTCAATACAGACCTACTAATTAATTGCTCTATGGTCTCTGTTTGAAATTGTGAACATAGGTAATTGGTCGTTTACGGTTCCTGTTTTATTTTTTTTTATATACACCGAAATGGAATTCACGAGTCGTCGAAAACAGATTGTGAAAAAACCGGAGCGATAGAGAACATATGCGATTTTTCGGGGAACCTATGAGAACCTGAAACTCGGTCAAGTGCTTAGCGTATTCAGCGTTCAAGTAATATTAGTTTACCTGTAAGTTTGATCAACGCTCTTCGTGTGCATTCAATTGGTGGCCAACTTTTTTGATTAGTTGGTCACAAATTAGTGCGAAGTCGCGATGATCCCTTGCAATCATGATAACGCTCATCCAGTTTCTCTTTAGATATCTTTCGATGCCGTCTATAGCAATACATACTGTTATTATGTAGCTAATCATTTATCATGAATATAAGATTCACGCCGCGTTCGCTGAAGGTATTGCTAACACAAAGGCATAACTAGAGTTGTTAGGTGTTTGAAGGAAATGCGCCTTCTTCCGCCCCGAAGAAAAATACAATAAACGTAAAACGAACAATGTGAAGCAATATTAGAACGTTGATGCCCTTCTTCTTCCCGGATGTGTTATGATATGGTTTGAATGCACAAACATGTGACTTCCGTTTTTTTATAATGACTCCTTAGGTACACAGAGAGGTATCTCTTTTGTTTGTAATATACTGGTCATCACATGTAAAATTTTGTTTTTATATTGACGAAAAATGTAACGACTATAGTGACGGTAATCTTTTACAGAGGTTTCGTAATACAGGAATCACTACTAAAAATATAACGGCTAGATTGCTGAATTAGCTCAGTTATATGCAACGCGTTACGTCTATTGAAGTAATTCTCGTGTCTAAATACACCCAATATAAAAAAAAAAAAGATGCGTTGAGGAGGAAGGAGCGATTCCTGTGCCATACACTTTTTGTTAAAACCACTCAAGCGTATTAAAAACACGAGTTGATTGTTGTTTTACGCTTTACAGACGTATGGGTTTATTTTTATTAGTATCTACCCAAGGGCGAAAACTTATTGTATAGTCAATTTAATTCAACGTTCAGACATATTTTCCGCACTTTTTGTGCCCATTTCTTATGTAGAAAACGCCGGATGGACCCTAAAGGCCTGTTCACACATGCAGCGGGGAGCGTTCACCATATTTGTATCGCACTGTCAAAACTTGCACACGGCAGACGATAGGTAGCTCACTACACGTGAACAGCGCAGCGGTCCACTGCATGTGGGAACCAGCCTTTAGTGTTTCAAAGTAGAGTAAATTATATGGCATGTCGGTGCATTTCTTATTCTAAAGTTTAAACGAAAAACTCGTCATCGTTCTTAGTGAATACATAACCCAATCAAATACAGGTAATACCGCCAAAGTGAAGACATGTGCGAAATACAAAAACAGCAACCACAACAAAGCAAAACAAACACCGAGAAACATGTGGAACGACATTTTCAAATATCTAACCAGCTACCGGCAAGAAGTAAATTTCACACACACAAAAAAAAGTTTCAAAAATCTATCTACTTACTCACACTTCTTCGTAACTGAAAAGGTCACTTGACTGGCAGCTACGAAATGCAACGTGACGGAACAATGTGCGATCATCCCGACGTGTACCTTGAAAAACGCCGCCGTGGATCCGGACACGACGCACCCGTACTGTATCTTGGACTGTCGCGCCAGGTCGTGGACGTTTTCTATGGGAAACTTGAGCTTCTCGTTGACCAGGAAGGCGGCCATGTTGGCCGTGTAGAAGGAAACCATGACCAGCGAGAAGAGCCACCAGGTGATGGCCACCAGTCGCGTGGAGGCCGCCCTGTGAAGTTTAATGGGTGGTCAGAAGAACCGGGTCTCTGAATGAAAGAATCGGGCATACTCCGTTCCTTCCCTAAGCAGTGCGGTGTAAGTTACGTGCTTGTTGGACCAGTCATGCCTCTATCTTTCTCCACGTGACCAGGCTCCCACCTATTCCCACGGGAAGAGAGCAGGGTCAGGTAATAAAAGGGATTGCAGTTGATTGGTCCTAACGGAGAGAAACAGAAGAGGCGGAGATGACAGCGTGCAGGGACGTCAAAACGCCAAGATCTTATTGGAAAGATAAAGGGTAAACGCAAAGGCTAGATACCTTTGTAATTCACTTAAACAAATTAATGAAATACTTCAAATACTTACTTCAAGAAGTAATAAAATTACTTTCAAATTACTTTTTTTCATTTCGCGATAGAAAAAGAAACAATAGTTTCTAGCAATAATTTTATTTACAGTATTCGCAGAGAACTACAGGCAACCGGTGTACACAATGTTTTTCTGCTTTGTTTTCTCCTCTCCGATATAAATTTAAGAAAGAAAAGAAAAACAAAAAAGAAATGGCTAGCATCTCCCTTATCCTTCCCTCGCGACTAAAAACATAAAGATCCTTCTAGCAAACACCTGGCAGTAGTTCTACACATTAAAGGGGCGGTGCAAGGATATTCAATAAACCTATTGCTATATTACCCAAGCATCAAGGAGAATGCAGGGATTGGTGTTCCACGCGCCGCACGTGCTGGCCTCAGCAGTAGTAAATTTTCTAAAGCAAAAACCTAAAAGAAATTGTATCTTGCACGCGCGTTCTTCAACGCTTTATTTTGGTTATTTACTTCGAATCTTTTATACGGGGAAGGCGTGCGCGTGTGGCGCGTGGAACACCAATCCCTGCATTCTCCTTGATGCTTGGGTAATATAGCAAATGGTCTATTGGAATGTTTTTCACTTTACACGAGCTTACTGGCACTAGTGGGACTCAAGGGTACTCGCACGCAACGCCACTGACCAAGAAACTTCTTTGTTGTGCTGTAATTTTGAGGACAAAACTGAGCGTTTTCATTCAATCTCTCCTTCACAAAACCTGATGACGAAGCTGGGCGGTAGCAGTACCGCCCAGTGACGATATTCGAATGCTGTTCATAGATTGGACCCGGGCATTGCGTGGGCACTCGATTTGGGCTCGTGATAATCTATAGCTCGAGAAGAATTCGGGTAGTGGCCCGTGTCCAATCGCTGCAATGACGACAACAGCCGAACCATAACAATGTCTGGAACGCAGCGCGTGTCCTGTGCCTTGCCAACCCCAGCGCGTGGCTATGATCAACATTGGCGGCATAAAATCGACTCCAGATCACGTGGCCGCTTGTTCTGGCTGCGAGTTGAGGGGGTGAACTCTGCTCGTTTTCCTTTATTTTTTTCTGCGACTTCGATTGCGTGTGGTGAAAAACGAACGGGTATTTGACGAGTCATTAACGTCAGGGATCCGTTCTAAGCGGTATTTGCGCAAAATACAAAAATCGTTGCATCACCCCTTTAATGAAGCACTTTTTTCTCCTTTGAACTCCTGCCCTCGACTAATCTTCTTTTGAGCGGTACATCCTGAGCAGTGAAAAGAATGCTGAGTCTGTTCGTAGTATCCGAGAATACAGCCCACTCCAGGGCTAGTGCCCAGTTCTGCTAAGGACCGTTCGATTTTATGACACGCTTACACAATCAGAGATGCCTTCTAGCTTCATTGTGTCAATCTTTTCTTTCGGAATTCCTCGCTAGTTTGTAACGTTTGCTCACAAAAAGGCAATCAGTTTCTTTTCTCTACATGACGTCTTTTCGAGAAACCCCGGCACCGTCAAAACGCGTGGGCTTAGGACAAAGTAGCGTCTGCGGAAAGGTGCTTTTATTTCTGACGCCTACAAGACACAAGACTAGGCAGAGCCTTGCCACAAGTCCTCTTACAATATTAATCTCAAAAGCAAAGAAAAAAAATAATTAATATTTTTTAACATCAATTTTAACAGTATTATTGCGTTTCCGAGTGCTCGCGCTCGAGCTATTGCCCACTTCCACTCAAAAGGTGTGCGGTCTCCAAGATGTGTCCCTCCAAAAGTCACCTAATGCATTTCTTTCTTTGACACCTTTTTTACCTTTCGTGCGAAATTGTATTTTTTAAAGTGCAATTTCGCAGGTGCACAAAAAAGCTTCAAGCAAAAAAAAAAAAAAAAAAAAAAAAAAAGAAAGAAAAGGTAGTTAAGAAATTTAATCGAAATCAGCACCCCAGAGGAATTCATTATATTACTAAGTTATCTAAACAAAAATGTATTGAATTCCATTACTAATTAGTGCCAAGAGTAATTAAATGACTAATTACACGACAGTAATTGCATTACTGCCACGTCTGCTTTGGACCTCTGCGGACGCTACGAGTCGTCCCTGCAGTCGGTCGAGAGCTTGAAGCGTATCATCTGACTTCGCGCCCCGCTCGTCGCTGCACTACTGCCAAAGATCTGCTGGCACTCACACGAAATTAGATCGACTCCGATGGCTCGCATCGTCCACAGCAGCCCATCGTAAGGTGAAACGAAGCATAGCAGGTAGCCTGCTAAGCTCTGTTAACGCTCACATAACATCAGTACACGTTACTCGAAAAAAGTAATCGGTTACGATTACAATTACTATTTGTTAAAAAGTTTTCAATTAGGTTCTGTCTAATACTTGAGTTAAAAAGTACTTTTCCGATTACTTCACATTCCCAAAATAGATTTGTTTTTTGCCGGTTTGAAAACGAATTAAGAATCACCGAATTACAAGCTACTTATCTTCCCAATTCCCCGATTTTGGTAGATTATCCTCCTGTTGGGGAGGGAAACCAGTAACAGTTAAAAGTAATTTTAGTACTTCCACAGGTAATAGGATTACTCTTGATACCCCTTTGTAATACTAGTAATCAATATGTTTACAAAGTTACTTCAAAAAGTAATCGATGACAAGTAATTTGGTTACGTGTAAGGAGTACCGTAGAAGTCTGCACGACGTCACGTGTGGAGGAATATTAAACAGTGCTACCAAGAGCCGTCTATAGAAAGAGTCTGGTCAATGGAAGGAGCCGGCGGGAGCCGGGGTGGAGCTGCGAAAGCGGCGGCGCAGCCAGCGCCGCATATTACCCCCGTGATGAACTTGCGAGGTAAGAACAAGCTGTGATGACCTTGAAGGATTCGCGTAGCGCGACACAGACCTTTTTTTTTTGTTTTGTTTCTGGATGAGGTTGAAGACACCTAAATGTATAATTTCCAAGAGATTGGTGCAAAAGGGCAGTTTCAAGTTGCTGAGTGCCTTTACTGAGCCAGGAAAGGTGACATTGACGAGATAAATCTCCTCAAACATGAGGCGAAACTGCGAATGTCGGGTGCGCGGTCGGGGTTTTGGTCAGAACTAGCTTGGAGGCAAATCCAGAGTGTTTACCGTCCATCGTGGCCGCGGCAGCGGCCGCAGCACCGAGTGCAGTAGAAAGAAAGATTGAGTGCGTTCTGAATGTAGCAGTGACGAAAACGTCACGTGCGTTGCCCTTTCAGTTACGAAGAGTTGGAAATTTCAATTCTAGCATGTTGAAATGAAATACTTGAATATACCCTTACCTAGACATTGTGATTGGATGGCACTTTTTGAAGCTCGTTGCCTCCACTAGGGGAATAGTTGCGGCTAACGGTTGGTCACAGGGAGCTGTCAGTCATCGCGCCCAAGGTCATTGAAACAATATCGGCCAATGAAATGCCCTTATTGTCGCCCTATTCTTACCAATTCATAACCAAACTCTCTACATATACGGCTCTGGTGTTACCGACATTGATGCCACGTGACGCACGTATGGCTACGCTAGTAACTCCCAGGATGAAAACGGCAGGGAAGTTCATATGTTGTTCTACATTCAGTGCTAGCTTCCCAGTTTCAATAACACTTCGGTGTTTTGCGAGCTTCGAGCGTGCAAGCGCAGCCGAAGCACGGCGGAAGGCGACGAGGCGTGCTGGGGATCGTAAAGAGACGCCCTGCCGTTTTTATACTGACAGTGACTATACCAGCTGAACACTGTTACGTCGCGCCGGCGTGTCGGGCGCACTTCCGGTCTGGTGCTGTTGGCGGAAGTTGCCATGCGGGACGGACATTACTGTGTAGTTTCGAAATAAACGAGACGAAAACCTGCCTTTTCGTCAAAACGCCGGGAAAAAGCCGGGAAAGGTTTGAAGTTTAGTTTTCATGTATTTTCTGCCTGCTCGGTTCGCCCGATAACGCGGACAGTTGCAGTAAAAAGGGAAACTAGACACCCAAAGTCATCCCGCCTGTGGGGGAAGCACTTTGAGTTGAATTCACGAATATTTGTGGTCGTCAGATTTATTTGTCTTGTTCCAACATGAACGCGAGAAAACCGTCAAGTTGTCCGAACCACGTTCGGTGCGTCTAAACGTTCAGACGGCTGTCTGATTATTCAAACTGTCGTCTGCTCTTTCAAACTCGTCTCAAAATGTCGTCTGATCGTTCAATCGACAGCTGTCAATAGACCAAACGTTGCGACAAAAAATACAGGCCTCAAAAGTCTTCTAAGTTTGAAGGTTGTTTGAGATAACTAGGCTCGGTGTAAACAGCAGATACAAGGAGATGTTAATTGTGGCCATCACCGACTTGTTATGCCTGATTCACTTAGTTCGATTCTGCCTGCGATTTTCAGTATCGACGTCGAGCATCGCAGCTGCCATACGCTTTTGTGAACCAAGTGACATCGCTACTGAATATAGTAAGCAGGATCTCATAATGTAAATTAGGCTTATAGCGTCTATTCTGCAGCGTTCACGCGGAATGAATCGCTGCTCGGCACATTATTTACACGAAGGTTTGCGGTGTAACGATCCTCGTTTATTTCGCTCAGTCCACTAAAGTAGCAAGGCATTACTAGGAAGATGTGGAATCAACAATTCAAACGCGAAAACGAGCACGGGGACTCACACCAGCGCTGACATCACATTCAAATGGTTTGTTAATGCGAAACGTGGCGTTTCTTGCCCACACTAGGCGAACGCAGCTCCCGGCGTTCGGAGAAATACTGTGGAGGCCGGCACCTTCGTGCACATGTAACTACCCCTACAAAGTGACCACCGTAAAACGTGGCGTTTTGTCTCCTCTCCGTACTGTGAAGCGAGGGTAATGCATTACGGGAGCAACAGTCATTGTCTCGGCGGTTTCGTATGCGCCGGAGTAGTTCTGCTGGTTTTGCGGTGACGACGGTGACGGCAGTGACGGGTCGGCAGGGTCGTCAGTGTCAGTCCGCTAGTTTTGGTTTGTGTGAAGGAAGTTGCGGTTGCGCGTCTGGTCACAGATGAAGCGGGAATGATACCTGGAAGGTACTGCTCTGCAATATGGTGCGGCAATTCTAATAAGACGCCAAATGTTTCTCTGGCGCTGTTTCCAACAGATCACAGGTTTCGGTTCGGAGCTAAGGCTCTTTAGCTCGCTACTGCGAAGTCTGGTGAACGTAAGTTCTTAGTATATGTGATTATTATTCATATAAGGTATGAGAGATGGGAATCGCACGCCAATTTACCGAAAGTTCACAAGAGAACGAAAGAGCGCTATCTCTGTTTAGCTCATTTTTTGGCGGAAGCATTTATAAATCAAGAAGCGCTCGAAAAAGAACGCCGTGCCTTAACTTTACCTTTATACTTTTGACATTTGGCTGAACAGGACTAGAGCTTGATATAAGAGTGATTTCAGCTTTTCTTCCTTCACAAGTTTTTTTTCTTTTGTTGATCAAACATAACTAAGAAGAATGGTTCTTTTTTGTTTTTTCAACGGCAGGAAAGGACACTTTCTGCTGGCCTTTTGGCCAGCAGAAAGTGTTGTCCTTGTATGTAACTTTTAATTAAGCTCGGCGTTTTAATTTTTAGAAACAAATGCACCGCTTAAATAACCGCCTTCGCGTTATTAAAGATTTATTTGCAAAGGTCTGGAATATTACGGACCACGTGGCTAGTTTTCTTTTCTGTCTTCCTGTGTCGTGTCGTATAAAAATAAAGTTATGCTATATAAATCAGTGTAATAATTTGTATGTTTGTGTCCATTTCTGTGCCTTGTGGTTGGTAAATAATTCAGCGCGATCATTTCTATGTTACCATGTTCACAAAAAAAAAAAAAATGAAAATCAGGTGAAAAAAAAAAAAACTGCTTCCGTGTCTTTATGTATAAAAGGGATACAAAAAAAAGGAGAAAGGGAAGCGGACGGGCGCAAGCCACCAGGGCCGTCCGTTCGCCGCAGAACACTGGCCAGGTGGCGCAAGCCAACGCCCAATTCCATGGAGCCAGCCGTATTAGTCTATCCACCCATTTTTTGCATTCATCCGACTACTTGCGCCCCTAGAGGCAGGCGTGGTGCATACATTAAGTTAGCCGCTGCAAAACCCTTTCCCTTTCTGTCCACCTTCTACCGTGGCGCGCCCTCGCGCCTTCTACCGTGGAGTGCTCGGCGTTCTGACGTCATCACAACCCCTGCAAAAAAAGGAGACGAACTTGCGCTCCCCATTGGAACCGTCCGTAAAACGCTATCCATCTTTTCATTCCTCGGAGTAGCCGAGGACAAGAGTCCCACCTGGGATTGGTCTCGCAGCTCTGATACAGCAGCGCCGTGGTGGTGTACCAAAGGCTGTTGTACAGGCTGAACACGTTCCGGGGCTTGTCCGTCAGGGAGCGGTCGCAGTCGCACTTGGCGCTGTGCTGCCGCTGCTCCGGCTGCCGCCACTCAAGCGGCGCCATGCGGGCCACCAGGTGGAGCAGGGCGCCGGTGCCTAGGTAGGCTCCCAGCACGCACAGCCATACGTCCAGGGACAGTGGCAGCAGGAAGTAAAAGAGCCGCGAGTCCTGGGCGGGCTTCCGGTACAGGATCCCGATACCCGTGTTCATGAAGGGCAGGGTGAAGTCGACAGCGCGGTCCCGGGCTAGGGTGATGGTCAGGTCGCCTATGGCCAGGTCCGCCTCCTGGAAGGGACAAGGCGGGGTTCTTTCTTTGTGAGTACGGACGAGCAAATGGGTCCATTTTAGATGGTTATGATAGGAACGATAAACGAATCCCAATACTCCACCGAGAGCTTTGCGCATGTATTGTGTCGTTACCGACTATCGTTATCGGAGTTATCTGAACTATCTAGTAAAACTATGTATTACGGTAAAGTTGCATGCGTGAATTTTTCTGACATAAACCGGAATCATTATTAATAGTGTGAATTTTACGATACTCCAGGTCTTGCAAGACTCCCAGCAGATCTATTACCAGGAATAGATTGAACAAAGGTAAATACGTTCCGAAAATGAAAACTATTTACAAAATTGCAAACAAAAAGCATGCATGAAGGAAGAAGATTTTCATAAATGTTGAAGCACTCAAAACACATAACAATGCAAAACGACACACCTCCATGTCGTGTATAGGTGTCTCTAGAGATTCTATGCTTTCGTAAAAAATTCACCAGGCGTTGGGCTGGCAAAAAAAGTATTTCGCAGGATATAAAAAAGAAGTTATAGCAGGAGAAGCAGAAGGTTCTTAGATAATAATAAAAATTCTGCGGTATGCCCCGTTTAATCGAATTTACTATTCTTTCGCATTTAGGATTTATAAGGTTAATATCAAGTTATGCGTTAAACATTTCAGAAAAAAAACGACTATAAGAGACTTTAGTGTTCAGAAGAACAACATTCAAAAGTCCCCTGAATAACTTTGTATAAAACTAATTTTGCACCTTATAAGCTATACTACATAATTTGTGAATGCACAGACCTTAGTGAAGTCTGGATAGTCATAAAAATATCTCAAACCAAAGAAGTTGCCATATATTATGCTCATCAGGTTCCTTCGAACGGCTTCGTCATCTGATCCTTCAAAGGGCTTAGAGAATTCCATTCAAATTGGAGTCATCATAAAGGAGAAGAACGCTAATGAGCAAAACATTTAGCAATCTCACATTACGAAAGCAGCTACTGTAATAAGCGTGAGTCCGACCCGTCTTTGGAGTGATAACGTCAGCTTTATATATGGTATTTATATTGCTTAACAGTCGTTATTGTTGATATTTTCGAAAGTACGAGTAAATGTGGCCGGACCCGCCGCCCTCCTTCTTCGTCTTTCTCGTTTCGCCCGGCCACACGCGCTCGAGTTTTAATCACACGGAGTTGAAGCTCGCTCTGCAAATCCCAGTTATTCTGGGTTTAATCCCCAGCCCTGCCTGTTTCAATCTGGATGAGCATCATATCGGCGTGCGGCCATCTATCACTACTGCGTGATGCACGTGAAAATCCCCAGGCCAGTGGTTTTGGTGCACTGGCTAAATTTCTCATCTACAGTCGGTAACAATGCCTCCGTACTCTGGCACACTAAACTCCTGTTGTCTAAACATCTAACGCCTAATTTGTTTGTTTTGCTCATTTTTGACAAGGGCACCGGACCCTGTCAAGTCTCCTCACGGAGGCTTTTTGTCCCGTGTCCTCGTTACAATGTGGCGGAAATAAATTCAAATAAATTCAATTCAATATTCAACGGCTACCTTACTTACACGAGGACAAAAAGAAAAGCTGCCGCCTAAACATGCTTATAGATCACGAGTTACTAAATAACATTGTTTCCATGTAGAGTGACAGCTTAGTAAGTTTTCGCTGATTTTAGAAAATGTAACCAGATTGGCTTCGTCAGAATCTATGAAAAGGCAGTTTCCACGCTTGGCCTTTTTTACCTGTACCGCCAACTACTGTCGTGGGAATGTGCAAGACAAGTACCACGAGCGAGTGCTCCGCCGACATTCACTTCCAAGGGTGACTCATTTCAGTGCACCGCTACTTGCAAACAGAAACGCCATTAAAGGGCTCAACAAGCGTCCCACGCATGCGTGACGCCGCCATGACTGTAGTCCATAGTAGGCAGAAGCTAGTTCACGAGACAGCTCGTGCCGCACCGTGCTCTGCTTACGTGGATCATCAGCTGGGTTGTCGCGCGTGCAGAAATCAAGACTACAGATCCCACGATGCATGGCAGCAGTGGTGGCATAACTGGCCGCGAGATCGGTCTTTTGACCTTTCCGGGAAATCCCGGGAGATCTCGCTGCAAGGGGAATTGTGGGGCTACTCCGATGTACGCTGGCGCCGACTCGAAAGCATCGTATATTCTTAATAGCGGCCCGACTCATTCGCTCTTGTTATTAGAAGCTCAAAACGTACAAAAAAATGAGGCGAACCTAAAAGGAGGTCATCTCATGCTCTGTTTAGCTTTCCTTCTGAGTTTTCTGTGTTTTGAAATCACAAATTGTTAAAACAAAATCAACTATCGTCATCGATTCCTAGATAATCTCAGGTGGCGTAAATCTGAACGTCACAATTCATCAAGCAGACGCTGGAGGTGCAACATATTTCAGAAAAAGAAAGTGTTTTACAGTGCTCTCTTCAAGTTACCATAGGCAAATCAGATTCATCGAGGGAGTCTGCATTTCTATTGCACGCAGCAATATCATAAAACAGAAAAATCAACAACAAAAAAGTTAAAGGAATACAAGTAGAAACAAAGTTGAAGCAAAATGTTACGCCTGACTAAGCACCAAAGTATCTTTAAAAACAAGCACGCACAGGTCAGTGTCACGAGTTCTTGGTGGTCGATTCTGAAGCCGCATTGAACGAACACCTTCCTATGGCGTGGCGAGTTCGGAGTATCTCATTACTGTTGCCTACACAATAAGATGGCAGCATTATCCGATGAGCGTGCCGAAGAACGAATCACGAACCAAGAGTCGTGAACATAAGCAAGGCGCTGCGTTTCTTAAATTGTCGGTGACTACAAAAGAGCTGCGGGCGCATGTCTCCTCAATCGTCCACGAAGCAAACGAACTACCGCACATTATTTGATAAAATAACAAAACATTATATTATCGTCCTGTTAACCGTATTCGACAACGAAAAAAAAAACATTCTGTACTTTTTGATGGCATTCTACGCTCCAAATATTCATATTGCGGCTTGCTGCGTGTGTTAGGGCCGGTTGCACCAACGTCGCTTACCTTAACCCAAAGCGGCTCTTTCCTAAGTCGGCTTAGCGCCCTAAACCGAGCTCGGATAAGCACGGGTTTAAATTCCGGTTGCACCAACGTTAACCCGGCTTTACAGACGCGCCCCTAGCTAAACGCTGGATTTGCCTAGGGAATGTAGGGACAAAGATAGCGAACTAGGGAACGCTCAGAGGGACGAATACGATTGGCGGAGAGGAATCTCGTGATGTAAACAAAAAACCTGCTGTAGTAGCCGTCGTCGGCGTCTGCTTTTCGCTGTATTTCTTCGGTGAGTAACTAATTAAAGGTCTCCAAATTCAATCATTTTTTTCGCTTAACTTTTAAAAACAGGAGTCAACGCTTTAAATAAACACAAATGCTCTTTACATCTGTGATTGTGTGTTTATTATCGGTTGATAACAGAATATTTTGACAGTGACAGTAGTTTTCGTGCTCACATTTTGAGATAAAGGAGCCATCGGGGGCCCCAAATCTCACCGAACGCGAGAAGGACGCTCTACTCGCTACATCGCTGAAGACAAAACATCATCGAGAATAAGTAGGCAGGTAAGATGACTACTAAAATCAAGTCATGCCTGAGACCGATGAAGTTCAAAACAGTGACGAACTCGCCACGGCAGCTGCGAAAATGCCCGGAAATTGTCGAATAGAAGTCGTCGAGTTGTCGTCGCCACGAATAGAAGTTGTCGTCGCCACGAATGAAAGATATAAAGCAAAATATTCCTAAAAAGCGCGATCACCAGAAAAGTTACGGTTATGGAACGATACAGTTTTCTGAAGCCAAGATTCTACTCGCGAGACAAGGAAAATTCACTGAAGATTGTCTCGAAACTCAGAAAACGAAAGAAATTGACTTTTCGCTGTTTTATTTTTAAAAGCGCCGCAATCTGATGCAAACGGCAGAAGTGTCGACAATCAGCTGATCGCCGAGATCATGTACTGCCACAATTCAACGCGCTGATCGGATTGAAGGATATGCGTTGCAAGTAGAAATAAACAAGCTGGTAAATAACGATACGTTACAGTTATGCGAAAATCAGTAAGGCATACATACGAATAAGCTCGTTGACAGAATAACCATCGGGAAGACAGACGTGAGCCCCACAGCTACGTACGTATCTCGGTTTGGGCTAACACGCACTGAGAGTGGAGAGCCAGCTTGAAAACAGGGGTCGATAAACACTTCACGCGACAATATTTTGCATCCTTGTCACAATCGAAGGTCATTCTGTCGAAACTCTCACGCTGTTGTAGCCTAAAACACTTTGTACAACCAATTTCGTCCACCGCGTCGACCGCCACAAACCAGCCGCCATGTTTTAAATCCAGGATTAAGAAACAACCAAAAGCAAAGCGCCCAATGTTGAGCGCTTACGATAAGCGTAGTTTAGTGCTAGGTTTAGCGATAAGCGATTTTGGTGCAACCGAACGAAACCGAAACTGAGCTTAGGTTCCCGGCTAAGCTCCGCTTTGCGCTAAGCGGCGTTGGTGCAACCGGCCCTTAGTCTATTAAGAAAATGTAGTTTTACACATTCGCTTGAAGGAGTCTACACTGACAAAAACGAAGAGTTTACCGGGACCCGAGGGCATTAGGTACCATGCACTGAGAAATCTCCCCGAGGAATCCAAACAAAGCTTTTTGGGTAAATACATCCGAGTTTGAAATTCTGTAAAACCCCCAAGGCAATCGAAATTTTCCTAGGTAACACAAATCGCCAAGCCAGGGGAAACCTAAGACAAAATAGAAAATATGAGGCCTGTTTCGCTGACATCAAATATAAGCAAGACAATGAAAAAAAAAAATCATCCTAAGACGTGGTACCTCAAGACTCACCAGAGACTTGATTCTATATAGACAATTTGGTTTCAGAAAGGCGATGGGCACGCAGGACAGCCTATTGTTACCATACGAGGGCGTCGTGACCAACGAAAATTAAGAAGATCCGCGGCTCGTCGTCGCCCCGGACACCGCAAAAGCTTTTGATGCCGTCCCACACAGGGCCGTCATACAAGGGGCTAAACAATGCGGAATTCAAGGCAAGAACCTGGGCTTTATAACGAACTTTCTCCGAGACCGGAGGTTTCAAGTGAACATTTGTGATACCAAAGGACCTGACTATTCGAACTGCAGAGGAATACTGCAAGGTGCAGTAATCTCTCCGGCACTATTCAATATGGTGATGGCTGAGTTGCCTGTCAGGCTCCGAGAAATCGAGGGTTTCGGTTTCATCGTGCGCACAGATGATGTCTGACTCTAGACACGTGGATGACCCCTGGGAGAACATAAACAGACGATGCAACACGGCGATTATGAAGTAGTAAGAAACTTTTCCGATGTCGGGATGAAACCATCTCTTGAGAAAAATCAATTTACGGTCGTTGCCAGGCCAAGCGTTCACAAAAAAGGAGGTTCCATTATGATATGACTGACGAACCGACAAGAAATAAGTAGAAGCTCGCACATCAAGGTGCTGGACGTCACCTTTGAGGAGACCGCCCGCAGTACCAGGTGAATACCTGACATAAAAAAGGCGTGGACACAAGGACTCGGGCTCATTCGAAGAACAACGATTAGGTCCTGGCGAGCTGACGAGAAGCCCCTTAGGACTATGACAGAAGCACCTCTCACCTCGAGGGCTTTGTATACAGCTGTAACTGGCTCAATTTCAGTAGATTCAATGAAAAAAAAAACAAAAAAAAAACAAACAAACAAGGAAGGCTGAATTATCAATCGATGAGGGTGGGCACGGTCCTTCCAAGTACACTGTCATTGAAGACTTGAGAAAAGAAGCCATAATGAACATAATCGAAGAACTCGCAAAGGTTCAAAAAATCTCACGATTTCAGCGACTCGAGCGAACCACGCACGGACGCATGCTGCTGGAAATGACAGGGTACGATATGCAGGACAGGCACCCGCTAGAATGACCACAAACCCCTTGGCAGGACACCGCCATCACTGACAATAAACCTATGCCGAAAATGCTCAACCGAGGAAAGCGGGCTTGCGCGGGCAGACTGCACGTAGCCGGGTGTGAAGAACACACGACGGAAGAGGAACTAAGATATACACATGCATCCAAAATGGATAAGGCTGTATTTACGACCCGGTACGATCCGAGGAGAACCGTAGACTGCCCCGCCATACTATCTGAGGGAACGACTGTCAACAAGGCAGAACTCAGGGCCATCTTGGCGGTGGTGGCAAATATACTAGAAAGACAGGCCAAGCCAGGAAAAGCACGGGCCTTCACAGGCTCTCAAGAAGCGATAGAAGCATGCAGATGCAGCAGAACCAAGAGCCGTACCGTCAAAAAGATAAAGAAAGCAGCAACTGATTTTCGCACGAGGGGAACTGCACTGACAATCAAGTGGCTACCCGAACACAGTCGCATACCCGGGAACGGGAGGGTTCACCGAGCCGCAGCGAAGGCAGCCAATAGCAACCACTCCGCGCAGGGCCCAACCTCTCGGGAGAATACGAAGCCCGAAGCAGAGCACCCGGAAGAGCAGGCCGAACTCGCTAGACAGGCGAGAAGGGCCCACCTCCCATTCCTACTGCCGGCAATGGATGACATTATACCCACGGGGTACGGTACGTGGGGAACTGTCAGGATCCGCAGGATCGGGATCGGAATCGCTCTGACACTCGCGGAATTGGAATTTGTTTGGACAGATGGAAGAAGGGGACCAAACGTGCAATACCTACACCGAAGACGCCCCAGAAACACTTTAGCACTTGCTCTGCGACTGAAAAGGCCTGGAGCGACATAGGCAATGAGCCCTAAATTCCATCAAAAAAAAAAAAAAGCATTTACGACGTTGGATGGGTGGGCCCTTCCGAGGAGCACCCCAGAGCACAAGAAAGCCATACTCGACTCCCTGATGCACTACTTCAGGGAGACGGGAATCCACCACGTCATATAGCTTTCGCCCATTGTCACAGACTTCCCTAACCCTTTCACCCTTCACAGGCCTTAAATTAATGCGTAAATTGATGCCTGATATTGGCCTCCGACCATATATGAGGGGCGGATACAGGAATTCCCCGAGGGGGGGGGGGGGGGGGGGGGTCAGGTGTTGGTCAGCGTACCATATATTTAGGAATCCCGTCCCCTCTCCTTCGTTTTATGCCCTAAATTTTTACACATGCAGAAATCACGAGGGGGGTCAGGACATCAGGACCCCCCCTCTAAATCCGCCCCTGCTTCCCATGAAGCGAGAACTCAACTATAGTGGCAGTTGTACGTGCTGTAATTATGTACCAACTGAATGACTATGGACGATAAGGTTTGCGCAACCGCGCATATGCAGAAACTTGTTTTTGCGAAGAGCGCAGCATCAGCGCGTGCGCGGCTCTGAAGTCAGTGTACCCATATTATGCCGACAGAAACATGAATCAGAAATGGGTAACTGCATCACTGAAAGTATAGTAAATGATTGTTGAGATATTTGGCTGACCCATTTGGCCGGTAGCGCCAAAATGCTTACATGTTTATTACAGCTTGCGGTTGGAGCATACAGCCTGGAGGTTGGGCATCAATTTCGTAAACGCAATATGCTCCTTAAAGTGATTAATTAAAACGTTAATGAAAATACATTCGTTAATTAGCCGTTTAATTGTATAAACTCGTTTCTACTGGTCGCCACTCGGGTAAGCTAGTCCAAAAATTAAAAGTGTCTTAATGCAGATCTCATATTTTAGAAATTTGGTGCAACTAAAAAAAAAACAAAAAGAAAAAAACACACCCGTTGTATATACAGTGTAAGCAGAGAATCGTGCAATAAGAGCCGTCCTCTCTGGGAACATTGCGCACAGTAGAGTGAAAGATGTCTCGACCATAGCCTAAAATATTTGCAAATTTATTCTCTTACACAAACTTTTAACATAATTTTCTAAGTTCTCTATGTTAGAGATGCTGGCTTAGCATTAAAGAGTTCAGGTGTAAAGCTGGGATCCTACACATTCTTAAGGATATAAGTGAAGCGTTGTAAATAATGTGACGTTTTAAAGGGTAGAAAAGCTATTTAACACAAACTCTTTTTAGGAGTGTCATCGTTGAAAAGGCAATTTCTTTTTTTGTGTGTCATTCAAGAAAGACTCTAAAGTCTCAATGCGTCTCACGCTGTGTTTAATGTCCACCACCTCGCAAGGTTCGTGTTTTAAACTTAGTTGTTATACACGGCTTTAACTTTACATTATAATTAACGTAAAAAAAAAGTATTCTTCTAGAGGCAAAAAAAAAGTAAGTTCAAGTTTCCTTTTTTTTTTTTTGGTGTACGACATTCGTTTTCAAAGAAGTGCGTCTTTGGCCGAATTGAAAGTTTCGCAGGGCTTTTACAAAGGCATTTTATATTCTAGACGTCAAGGACATGCGGGAACCATGGTGGAACTAATACCCGCATATTGTTATTTTCTCGCAGTTCTTTCAAGTTGCTGATTGAAAACATAGGTGTGCAATCAAATTGCGATCAAGAGCGCAGAAATGTTTCTTTTTGATTCGTTTTGATGCACAGTGAAGATTACAGGTACGAGGTTGAAAGCTAGAAGGCTGCTCGTCCAAAACTACATCGAACATAAAATGTATGCAAGCTTTGCTTCCTATATTCTAGGTTTTTTCTATCTTCTATTAGGAAGGCGAATTTCTGCAAAAAAGCTCTAAATACGTGCCTGTCCACATAATAAAGGTATATTGGAACTTGAGGTAAAGAGGGCAATGAAAAAGAAAAAAAAATCCACACTGCACAAAAGCAAACGTTAGAGTGTTGCAACTCTGTCCAAAAACACGAAGTTGCAATTTTTTACAATAGTTTCCAAGCAAAGCCACACAGATTTCATAATTATGCGCAATGCACACTGCGCGTGCCGGTGCTTGAACCACTTCTTCAAAATAGCGGGTAGTTGCTCGTTAAGCTTGGGCGTTTAGTGAACAGGTAAACTAGCAATTAGAAAACTGTTCTACTAATAATACGAGGTTATGCTGAAAATAAAATATACCTTCCTTAAAGTGAAAGTTGAAAGAAGTCGCGGGGGTTCACGGAGCGCATCGAAGATCGCTTTTTGTCCGCTGCTGTCCACTTTAAGAAAAAAAAAACACACGCGATCAAATTCTAACACGTGGAATCCGTTGAACAATGTCTACTCCTCTGCGAAAAAAGGAAACAAAAAGTACAAGAGGTCAAGAACGCAAGTTCTGTGTCAGCGACAAAGATTCGTGTCTGGGCGCTCTTGTGGCTGCTATTCACACAAAGATGCTTTAAATGGGTGTTTTTTTTTTGTTTCTTTCGGTTCGGAAGATGTATTGACCCAGTTGGATGTTTTGAGACGGTGGATGTCTAAATTTATTTCACGTGAAGATTCAAGTGAAATTTTGCTGGATATTACTCTGAATATTTTGCCCATTAGGCTGCACTTAGTGGTCACCCCTTTCCTCTTTTTATTCCCCTTCAGTCTTTTTTCCAAATTCTACGCTTTGCGTGTCCTATCTTCATTTCGTTTTCTTAGTTGCCCTGTTTGCCTATTAGCCTGATAGTGTCGTAAGGAAAAGTAATTTAGTGCTTCTTAGCTTACCACACTGAAGTAAATATTTACATTACTAGAATACCTATATCTTCAAGTGATTCATTACATTAGCCATGACGAGAACAAATCTTCTAGTTGTTCTGATTTTATTACATTAATGTCACGAACGTCTGAACGGCGCTGGCGCGCCTCCAATGATGGGGAAATCTTCTTTCACGCTGAATTCTAATTTCGTTGGAAACTCTTCAAAAACATTATCTAAGTATAAAAAGTATGCATGCGAGCTGGCTGGGAAACGACTCGTTTTCTTTTTTTATCGTAAAATACGTTTTTGATCGCATAGCTTTAAGAAAGGTCGAAGCGTTGTTCGATTTTACAGGTTCACTGCGTTTGTGATGTTGAAAAAAAAAAAAAAAAAGAAACCGAGAAGCAATATACCTTATGTGAAATTGCTTGGTGGCCTAACAACACTGAGAACGTCGCCATTTTAAGGTTGGCAAGCGTCGCCGGCACCGAAGCACTGTGGCCGCGTCGTAGACAACCGTACGGGCTGTGTGCAGTGGCGCGGCAGCTGAGTTTACCGCCTTCCAACCATGGAATGTGGACAAACAGTTTAAACAACCTACCGCAATTGTCTGACGAAACTCTCGGAAGCCTGCGCACGCTGGCGATAACCTTGTCGAAGCAGTGGAGCAAGTCCTATGCCTTCGCTATGGAAGTTTACACACTGCTGGTTGTCGCCACCATGCACAAGCCTCCGAGAGTTTCGTTAGACAGTTGCGGTAGGTTATTTAAACTGTTCGCCCACATTCCATGGTCGGATGTTCGAAAAACACAGCTGCCGAGCCATCGCACACTGCCTGTACGGCTGTCTACGATACCGTACTTATCTGCCGAGGACGCCTGCCAACATTAGAATGGCGACGCTCTCAGTGTTGTCAGACCACCAAGCGATTTCGCAAAAGGTCTATTGTTATGTGATCAGTTCTTTCGTTATAAAGGGGGGCAATTAACTAGTGACAGGTTACTTTAAAAAGAATGTAACGTGTTACAGGTAGAATTTACCAAAAACGCAAAAGAAAGTTACTGTACAACATTACTATATAAGACTGCCATAATGAAAGTAATGGTCACCATATTACGGTACGTTGACAGTAGAAACTTTCCGTAGATCATCGTGCGCTATGAATTGTGGTCCTTGCGGGCGCGTGTTCAGTCCGTGGTTGGAGTGACGGCACGCGTTTTCGCTAGCAATGCGAAAGCTCTTGCCTATGCGGCCTACACAAAGTTCCTACTAAGATATTACCTATTTTGCATTCAAGCGTATTTTTACTTTACCATTTGTCCCTCTCCCTTCGACACAAAGGCGTATAGGGCCCAGAATATGAACACCCTCTTTCACGAGGAAGTCGTAAGCACGAGGGCAGACCGTCTTTACAGCTTCACGCATTTTACCAAAGCGCCCCGACGGCAAAACCCAGCGCCAGATGGCGACTTTAGCTAAATACGCGTGGCGGAAAAGAAGAAAAAAAGAGGCACACCCATTGCATGAGCGAAAGCACAAAACAGAGACACGTACTCACACAAAGAGGCACGTACGTACACCCCAACGCACGCTTACATAAACACACAGACACACGCACGTACACAAGTGCATACGTACACACATACACACGCACAGAGACACACGCACACATAGACATGCACATACGCACACGCAAACACACGTGCCCATACACACTCGCACACTCGTGTACATACACACGTACACACACGTATATATGCACATACATACACACGCCAGACAGATGCAGATACACAAATACCAACGCAAGCGCACGCACGCACACGCGCACAGACAAAATGTCACCTATTGTCATGCGTGCCGTCGAGAAGAAAGCGAGGAAGGTGACCTTCCAGATTTCCTTCCTTTTGCACGTATGCAAATAGTCGCGCCAGCGTCTTTACGCGTCAAAATGAAAGTCGGCGTCGCACCCTTCTTGGCGTTACACCGGCGGGGGCTTGAATAGCCCCGGATTGCGCGTTGGCGTCGGGATTTAGTTTTCCGGGGTTTGTTCGAGCTGTACTCGCGTGTCTATTTGCGAGCCTCCCTTCTTATGGCTATCCCCGGGGGAGCCCAGGCAAAGGCGCGGAGACCTCCGGCTGAAACATGCAACATCTCGGTGTCCGTGTTTCGCGTTCGCGTGCATTCGACTTTCAATTTCATACAGCCATTGGAAGGTGCTTCCGTCTTATTTTTGGTTTAGCGCGGCACGCATTGAGTTTGTATTTTACAAAACGCCGGAACTGTGGCTTTGTCAATGTTTCTCTAACTTTTCTCTCCTCGGGGTAGGGGCTCCCATGAGCTCATATGTGGAACCACTATGTACACGTCGTACTAGAGAGAGAAAAAAAAAAACGCATTCAAACTCTATAATTTTTGAAGTTTTATAGCGCGCGCCTTCCTCCGCATAAAACGCCAAGAATAAAATTAAAAATATTCTCTTTGCACCATTCAGATAACTTCCGCTTCGTAATTCCCACTTTTGTTATATTCCCTTTTTCGTTTGCTCTACGTAAGTCCTATTAGCTTTACCAAATCAGTCGAGCCTTTTAATTAAATTTAATGTATAAATTATCGAGACAAACGAGTAGAGGGACAGAATAAAAGACGATTTGTGTCGCATGACAAGGCCTCTCTTCCTCGCACAGTAAAGCAGCAGAAATCACCATTATTGAGAAATGGAAGAGCTACCGCACTGTGAAACACACAAAAATTGGGGCGTAGCAAGAGAAAAACATCACACGCATGAACAGGTTAACAATTTATTCACGTGAAGTTTAACGATAGTTTTTGTAGGGGGTTTTGAATTTTTTTTTTATCTTTGAGCTATTAATCGAGGGCGGTATGTATGGCTGATTGTTTAGTAGTTGTGAAGCCTGATGAAATTTCCTTTGTGTTCCACACTTGGTGCAAATCCTTTATTGGAGGTAATGCATACGACGGAGGGTGTGTCATTTATGCTCTGTCGTTGTCATTTTTTAAATCTTGAGGGTGTAGTTTTTTCTGTACAAAATATACATTTATTTTTAACTATCAATGTATATTTTGTAAAAACAAAACAAAAAAAAACTGCATCCTCAATACTTAAAGAATGACAACGACAGAGCATGAATGACAAACCCTCATATATTTTCGTTAACAATCAACGAAAATTTAGCGTGCAGTGTTTTATGCGTCCCACAATGTGCACCTTTCAATCCCATTCATTGTAAACGAGTTACCGTAATCAGATTTTTTTTCTTTTTTAAATCCCCATAAAAGACGCCAAATTTGTTTTTCGTGCTTTTGTGCTTAGCGAGCAAAGCTTGTTAATGCTTTTTACTCTTCATAACGCTGGCATTCTGACCGTTCTAAGTATTGCACTTTACGTCCATGTTTTTTTTACTTACTCACTACATATCACGCTATTCATTTGTTGTGTGGGTTTGCACGCTTGGAGCATATTGTCGACAATGCAGTGGGCGCGCGAGGAACGAGTGCGGGGCGAAGGCGACGAACAAGGCGCGTGCAAGAGTCGGATTACGGTTCAGCCAAATGGTTCAGCCGTGGCGGCGTAAAGGGCTGTTTATACTCCGACGTTGAGCGCAGTCAACGCAGCGTAGCGCCGAACGCGCGCCTTTTATTGGTCGGCAACCAGGAACTCGATATCTGCGACCAATCAGCATCTGTGCGCGCTGCGCTACGCCGCGCCCGTCGACGTTACGTTGGAGTATAAACGTACCTTTAGTCGCCGAACATTTGAACATCGGCTCAATAAAAGATACCGCGATGACTTGAGCTTCTTCTCAGGAAAAACGGTGAGTGAGAACACCACATTTGGCGCACCAACGTGGCCCTTGCCGCTTGTTTAGTGTTGGCTTGGTCCAGGGCTCCGCTGTTGAGCTGGATCTGGTGGCCGCGTGTTCAAATCATCTTGCAAATCGGAAAGCGGGCTTCGGCTTAGGCGGCTGTGACCGACACAGACGCCACGGAAACTGGTTTATGTGGGCTGAAGGGCCCGAGGAGAGTTTACTGCTTAGGGCTCATCTTTGATACTCGAACGGGCAGGACTCGGAGACATCCTATATCGCAGGGGGTGAGCGCCATCGGGGCTTTCCCAAGTTATTCAGCGGTTTCGGTAAAGGTTGGTTGCTGCAGTTTCAAATATGCTGTCGGACACCATTGTCAAGAGCCTCACCCTCCGGAACAAGATATAACCAGTCTTGTAAACTCTGAAAACGGACAGAGGGTCCATGCCGACTGCGTCAGTGAAAGAGGCTTCACCATTGGCCCTTTTCCCAGCAAACAGACAGAACCATAGGAGCACACGATCATCTGATAATTCTGTCTTTAACGGTTTCGTCACTGTGGTCAGCTGTAAGACTTGTAAAAGTTTAGCCTCACTGTGGAGAACCCGCCGTCTCTTTCAGAGCCGGAAGTGGTAGGGGGCTATTTGCACAGTGGCGCCACCATGTTTCAACTCACGCGAGAAAGAGCGAATACTTCGTTCACCCTCAAGCTGAGAGTGCGGCGAATGCCACAAGCACGAGAGCTCGAGGTCGCTGCTTTGAAGCGTTCTACCGCAGAACGAGCACTCGCGCTAGAATGCATGTTCCAAAGTCACGAGCACGGGCTTGCTCGTGCTTGTAGCTTTGGCTGTAATCTCAGCTCAAGGGTAAATGGAGTATAACTCGAATTCCATGTTTTCGGAGTTTATTAGTCGTCAAATTCGGAGGGTGTTTTTCGGGGTTTTTTTTCCCGGAAATTCGGAGCTTATAGGAGTTTATTTTTGTTTGATTCCAAAATCTCCGAAATTCGGAGCTTAAAGAGATGCTGAACCGATATTTGAAATCTCATAATTATTGCCCGAGCGGGCTTCACGGGATGGTACTGTACCTAAAAACGATATTCAATCAGACGGATGGGGCCCGAATTATTGTATTTCTTTGAATTAAGAGCGAATCCTCGGCCGGAAGCCGCCGGCGCGAGTGAGTCCTTCTGAGAGCAGGCGTAGCGGAACTGGCGTGCGCATTCTCGGCGCCCCCAGCGCCCCTGGTGCCTCCGCGCATTCTCCTCGTTCGTTGGTGCTCGCCTTGATTCTTTGCTCGGCGGCTGTTCTGCTGCTCCTGCTGCTGCTGCGACTGCTGAGGCTGCTGAGGCTGCTGCTACTGCTGCTGCCGACGATTTTATACGTCGCCATACTAGTAAAGAGATCGCAAAAGGCAATGCCGAACGCCGACCAGCCAAGGTCGCGGAAATCCAAAATATGGGGCAGAGCCCGCGTGGTACTAACAATAACAAACGCCACCCGGCTTAGCGCCTGGCTTGGCTTGGCTCCGTCTGTCTTTTGAGGCGAATGAGAATGCGCACGTCACGAAGCGAGCTTTCCACGACGCTCACCAGGGGTCGCGTAAAATTGTATTTTTCGTGTTTATTCAATTTTATACGCCTTCTCGCTCAAAACAACGTTATTTAGAAGTAAAGGACATGCTATGTAAGCCATTGCGACCAAGAATTTCCACCCAAAATTTCGGTTCAGCATCCCTTTAATTCTGCAGTGTTTCCTATGAACAATAAATAGATAATATCCATGACATTGCCATTGGCTATACCAGTGGTATCAAACTCATTCGAGTGTGGGGGCCAGATAGCCCACCCCCGAAAGTTCGAGGGCCAAGGGAGAAGGGGGGCGGCAATATTTCGCTATTCGGGTTCAAATAAACAAAAAACCAAGTAGTGGTGGAGTTTACGTTGCAAAGCTGCCGACCGTCCCAACGACATCCCAGTGATTAGGCTATAGACGGAACCCTTTGTGCTTTTTATAAACTGATCGTTTTGCCATCTTTAGCTTTCATTTGCATGTTCTACTACTTCGGACCCACATCTGTCGTTATAAAGCGAACATCCCACGCATCCACACCTGTCGTTATAATATTTAAAACACCAACCTACTGGCAGTTTTCAGGAGAATGAGAGCAAGCATACCGCCCTTGCCCTGTCGCACAAGATAGGCTCAACAGGCATAAGACTAACTCTTCATGCAGGATTATTCTGCTTTTCTGGCTGGTTTTATAACAGCATTGTAAGAAAATATTTATATTTTAAAGTATTGTGTGACAGCTAGATGCCCGAGTTCATGGCTTTATCTTTGGTAGTTGCTTCTGCAGAGCAAGAGTACGTGGAACCGGGCTGTCTTTTTGAGCTAAGAGCTCGCACTTCGAGCCAAGTAGTGGCACGTTCCGGTTCATTTATTTGAGAAAGGGCTCAGAAGCAAATATTTAAACGAAGAAATACTCAGTCCAAGAGGAAGCAGAACAGTGCAAAATGTGTGAACATGTAAAATGAGTAGAGCTCCTCTTCGAGCGGCAATGAATCAACGATATAAAACTCTTATTTATGCCGCATGTAGCGCTCGAGGCATAGGAACGGGGTGCGCGCTGCCGAGGGATGTTCGCGGGCCGCATCCCAAAGAGTCGTGGGCCGCATGCGGCCCGCGGGCCGCGTGTTTCAGATCCCTGGGCTGTACTAATTTGTCCCACAGCAAAAGTTTCACACATATGTGGCTTCAATAAACGTCGATACCTTAAAACTACACTCGTGGAGGTAGTCGCTGGGAAGCATGTACTCATCCCATCCTATTCCATGCTACCCCGCGGCCGCGCGAGGTAGTGTGGTAAAGGATGTAGTAGGGAAGTTTCAACTGCCCCTCTTCCCAATCTTATGCAATCTCTATGGTCCATAGCTTTCACTGTTACAAAAATGCAACCTCTCCTTCCTCTTCAAATACAAATAGTATGGTCCAAACTGGAAACCAATACAAAGGCTTTTGTCGTGACCCGAAAGCACAATGACATATCGTCCTGAACCTTGACCAGATAAGCGGTAAGACTCCTTTTGTCAATGATCCGAGATTTGAAAGATAACTGTGGTGGCATTTTTTCTGGGATCATTGACAATGTGCGCTGATCAAACTTAATTGTAAAATATCGTCTTTATTTACTTTTTCATTTCTTTCCTTTTTTTTTTTGCGGGGGGATAAGGGTTGGAGCATTGGCACATCAAAATTCGGAGTTTATCAGATAAATCCGAATTGACAAAACTTTTACCGGCTGGTGTTTTTCGGAGTTTTTCGGATTTATCCGAAAAATGTTTTAAAGCGAGAGATTAAAAAGAAAATGTCAGAGTGCAGGCGAGTGGGTATAGATTGAACATGATTGTAAACCTGAGACTGGGGACATGAGCAAACACAAGTTCGGCGCTTACGTCATGCATGTTTAAAGATTTAAAGAAGGTTATAAGCATAAGGGTAGAAACAGGAGCAAGCAGAACGCGACAAATCGTGGGCGCTGACATGGCGGTACCGACAGGAAAAACAAAAAAGAGCGCACAGGAAAAAAAAAAAAAAACAGACGAAAGGAGCTTGTTTGTTTTGCCGCGACGAGTTGAAATTGCTCGAGCGTGTGTCAACCTTTTTTAAATCATCATTCGCGCAACAAGCAGAGCTTGATTGTTTAGATAAGGTGAGCTATTTGTGCATCCCGTGTGTAACTTATAATTTTTTACGATTCGCGATTCCGGTCTTCTCCTGCAAAGTAACCTAGAAAACAACAAGGTACAAACCTTACAGGTGGTATTTTGCTGCTTTTTTTGTACACATAAATACATTTGCCAGTGATATATGCCCATAGGATCGCCAACTGGGATCGCCGATGTCCGCGTCTACGCACCGCCAATTCCCAAGCACCACCAATGCATCGGACCTTTTCCTCTAGATTATTTTACTAACTCTACGGTTATAACTTTGTCCTCCCCCCCCCCCCGCCCCCCTCCCAAAAAAAAAGAAAAGAAGGAAAAAAAAGATATTTGGTGTTGTTTTTCAATTGCAAAAATAAACGGGGCATTGGAAAGAGACGGCCTGCCCTTCTCATTTTGTGCGTAACTGTAGGCTTTAATTGCCTCGGTAGACTCGGTACCAGCTAACCTGCGTTTCACTAAAACCGCGTAGTATAGCCAAAGCTACAAGGGAGAGGGCATAGGCCAAGCTGTTCAAGAGGAGGGAAAGAAGGAACGGGAGACAAAGGCCGGGAATTTCCCGTTCCTCGTTTCCCTCCTTTCGAAGAGGTCGGGATACACTCTCTCCACCCTGGAGCTTTGGCTGTACTGCACAGTTTTAGCGAGACGGAGCGTAGGTTAAGAACGCACAAGACGTCCTACCTCCAGCCCGCGCTCCTTGCCTTCCGTGGTGCTTTGGCTGCGCGCACTCACGATACGCCGATGTGTTATCGTCGAAGCTAGAAGGCTCGCGCCGAAGGCGAAACATCTGCTGCATTTTTTACTTGTCGCCGACTATATAGACCTTTCCAAAAACGAGCTTTTGGCCGGTGCCATTTTGAGCGTTCGTGCGTATGGCGCGTGCTTTGCTCGCTTTCCGAAGCGACGAACACGCACGTGCTGGGCTGTGAAGATCGCACGCTGGACTGTGATTTTGTAAACATTGGAAAGGTCTATAGACGCTTGTTAAAGTGCCAGCTGAACGTTTTAAGGACACACATACAGAGACGAACAAAAAAGGCAGACACACCGCCAGCGGAGTGTCTGCCTTTTTTGTTCGTCTCTGTATGTGTGTCCTTAAAACGTTCAGCTGGCACTTGAACAAGCATGAACAAACTAGCTCAGCTTCAAGCCGTCACAATATTGACGCGTGCTAACTCTTAGAAAAAAGGGTCGCTATAGTCTTCCTAAAAGGAATAACGCATCTTGTAAGCTATGTTCCTTTAGAAAGAGAGACACTTTCCTCCTGAAAGCAGGGAAGCAAAGTTCCTCCGTCGCCTGCATCTCATTATGGCGGCCCCGAATCGAGCAAATCGAGCTCAATAAGGCTTAACGAGGACGCGATGTTACTTGTACGGGCCGAGGGGACCAGCAAATAAAAGCGTAACACGAGCTTTCCGCGAACTGTGTTTATTTCCGAAGACAGCTTCCCCCCGCAAGTAAAGAAACTTGCGTTTCGAAAGCAGTCGCTCAGTCTTCTCATCGTCAGCACTGCGATGTTAAACGGAGACAACCGGCGCCCAGTTACTTCGCGCACTTTACGTCTTACCGTTGCTATTCCTCGAGCCACAATCCCTTCGTCAACTGCACATCACGGAGGAGGGGTAAACCATTCGCGAAACGAAAAGCCGCTGTGAAAAAGAGCAAATTCGAAGCGGCGAAGCATTAAAGAAGGTGAAATGACTTGCCACGAGTTGGCAGGGTCAAGCAGAGTAGTTGCAAGTAGCTAGGATATGTGGCGCTAGGTACCGCCCAATTCATGTGCTACAAAAAAAAATTATTTTATTTGCTCACGCCATCATTACGCTTCGGGCCCTTCGGGCACCTTGGGCACCTATATTATACACACGTAGATACATTAAGCATCAGCTGAACATATACACTAAGCGCATGCACATACAGGGAACATACAAATATCTATACAACAGCACTCTTACCCAATAATTACTTCTGAGCTCTGGGTTTCCGCCTTTGATACGGGTCATTTAGAAGATACAGATTTTGTCGGTGGGCCCCTAAGCAACAAAAATTATTTCCAGCCTGTTGATTTTTTTTTTTCAGTAATGTCATACTTCTGAGAGCATTTTGAACGGCTCAGGGGATGAATCTCTTAGTAAAAAGTAAACGCTGATGCCGTAATTATTTGAAAGCCAATAAATATAACCGCTCCACTGCGGTTCCAAGCCACGTGTTTGCTTCCCCGCACGGCACGTAGTAGCCAGTATTTATACTGTAGTATGTGTTTTTCTATTTGGGCTGTTCGCGTGCGGCTGCAATTGCCGTTTTGAATTAATCTCTGTAGAGGTTCATTCACTCAAATGAAAGCAAAGCTTCACGGGAAGAGAAATCGCTTTTCAATCAACTTGAGTGCAGTCAAAGCCGTGACCTGCGGCAGGTGTTAAGTGTACGGAGCTACGCCGTCGTGAGGTCGGAAACGTCTAGCGCTCATTCCAGCGCACCACTTGGAGGGCAGTTTCTCCAGGAATCGTAGTACACTTAAACAGCAAAATAAAAGATAGCTTTTTTTCTGTCGATTTTATCTACCTTCCTCTCTTAATGGTAGAATTTCATACTGTAAATATTGTTAATGGAGGACAAAGAAGAAGCCTCACGCAGGTGCATTGGCGCGTGCAGTCTGTTCCCCGAAGGACACTGATAACGGTCGCACATCATTGTATTTATACATCCTCTTATTTAATACAGCTATATTTTCAGCCTCACTCGTGGTGGAGGTAGCTTAAAGGGGCTATGCAACAATTTTTTTACTTTGCGCAAATACCGCTTAGAACGGATCCCTGACGTTAATGACCTATGAAACACGCCTTCGTTTTTCACCCGACGCATTAGAAGTCCCAGAAAAAAATTAAAAAACAACGAGCAGCGTTCACCCCCTCAACTCGCAGCCAGAACAAGCGGCCACGTGATCTGGAGCCGATTATATGCCGCCAATGTTGATCATAGCCACGCGCTGGGGTTGGCAAAGCACAGGACACGCGCTGAGTTCCAGACATTGTTATGGCTCGGCTATTGTCGTCGTTGCAGCGATTGGACACGGGCCACTACTCGAATGCTTCTCGAGCTATCAATTATCACGAGCCTAAATCGAGTGCCCACGCAATGCTCGGGTCCAATCTATGAACCGCATTCAAATATCGTCATACGGGTGTACTGCGATCCCCGCGTTACGTCATCGAATTTTGCAAGGGAGAGATTGAATGAAAATGATCGCTTTTGTCCTTGAAATTACACCGCAACAAAGGAGTTTCTCGGCCAGTGGCATTGCATGCGAGTATCCTTGAGTCCCACTAGTGCCAGTAAGCTCGTGTAAAGTGAAAAACATTCCAATTGAATATCGTTGCACAGCTCCTTTAAAGGGATTATCCGGTCAAATTTCGTATTCATGAAAATATTTAGACCTCATTGTCAATGGCTGTAGGAGCATCTTCCACGACAAATCTGAATTTTGTGTGCTTCCCTGGAGGAGTAATCCACCTCTTTCGAAATCATGGTTCCAGAGTTTCTGGTATGAAAACACATGTTCGCGTTCCATGGATTCACGAGCGGCCATGGCATGCTTTCAAGCGAGATCTCGTGAGAGCGCTCGTGGTGTGCACGCGCGTTCTCTACCCAAAAATCTCGAACCGGTGACTTCGTAAAAAGGTGGATTGTATTTTAAGCCAAGCGTGCATAAACGGCGTTTTCCTCTTCCACCTTCAGGGAAGCGGAGTTTCTGAGGTAACATCAGGCAAAGAACGCGCCGAACTGAAGTGCACTTCGAATTTTGTCCTCCGCGTGAGCGGTACGACGTGGTTCCCCCTCGCTGTTGCGCTAGATTTTTTTTTTTTTTTTTTAGAATGAAAGGGAATTTTTGTTGTGCGGTTGTCACGCTCCACACTTCTCCGCGACATTTACAGTGGCGAGTAATATGGAATGCTGCGGTGCGTCGGGAGCACTGTGTTCCCACGGAGGAATGAGGCATAGGATATGACAATTGCAACTTGCAAGACTGGTGTGACGTCACGTCAGGCATGGGAGTGCAGCCGTTGATACTTGCGAAATTCGGCATGGAGTTTCGTTCAATTATCCGTCGTTGATTACACTAAATTGGGGTGTCGTTTAATGAAATAAAAATGGCCTATGTTAATCATTAGGCGCCCAGCAGGTAACCATCACGAAATCTTAAGAACTTCCGGTTTTCACCGGACAATCCCTTTAACGATCCCTGTCCTCTTCACCGGGTACCATTTTGCCTTGACCAGGAACTCCGCAGCGGCCGCTCGACACGTACCCCGATTCCCGACGAAGCAGGGGGGCTATGTTGCGCTTTTTGGACTCCCAGGAGAATAGGGAGAAGGAAGTGACGTCAACAACGCAGCAAATGCAGATTGGATGTTGATTTTGTTTTCTTCTGTCAACATCCAATCTGCGTTTGCTCTAGTCGTTGATGTCACTTCCTTCTTCCAAGTCACCTGAGAGTCCAAAAAGCGCAACATAGCACCCCTGGTAACACAGATCTTAACGACCAGCGGAACCGTGTCAACCTGCCGGCCAAGCACCGCCACCGGGATCCTCAAGACTTTGCAGGTACGCAAGACGCTGATGTCCACGACTGGCTAAAAAACTTCGACCGAGTCAGCGAGCACAACCGTTGAAACGACACACTGAAACTAGCCAACGTTGTGTTTTACCTGAAGGGAACCGCCCTTCAATGGATTGATAACCATGAAGAGGAGCTCAATTCATGGGACGGGTTTAAAGCCGCATTCGCAGACGTCTTTGGCACACCCGAGCGCTGCCCACAATAAGCCTGTGACAAACTGTCACGAAGATACCAAACCGCTACTGAATCCTCTTCAGCATACATCGGTGATGTTCTTCGCCTGTGCAATCGTGCCGACTTGAACATGCCTGAGGATGACAAGATCCGCCAGCTCTTCAAGGGATTGTCCCAAGAATTATTTTCTGTGGTTGCCCCCAAGTCTCCTCCGACTGTTCAACAACTTATGTCTGAGTGCAAACACTACGAGGATATTCAAAGTGGACGAATCTCCAAGGATCCATTTTCGCGTCTCCCGGAAGTTTCCAATCCATCTTCTGCCGCCGACCTCCCGGCATTAATCCGCAGAATCATCCGTGAAGAACTCCGTGAGTTTTTGACATCTCTGTCGACCTCACACCAGTCTGCCTATACGTTCAAGCAATCCGCCGACACGACCGCACCTAACATGCAAGAAATAATCAAGGAGGAACTTTGATTCGCACTCCATACGGCGCCTTCTGTGCCTGGCACGTATGCCTCAGCAGCTCTTCCGCCTCCAACTGTCAGTGCTCTGCAGCATGCACCGCCGATATTTTCTCCGATGCAACCTCAAAATACGACACCAGCACCACCCCGACACCATAGACCACCCCGAAGAACAGAGGTATGGCGAACGTCAGACCACCGTCCAGTTTGCTTTTATTGCCATAACCTCGGTCACATCATCCGCTACTGTCGTCGCCGCGTCGACGCCGAAAGTTACGGTCGGTCTCCACTCGACAACCCCAGACGCTTCGACGACACCAGCGCTAGCCGCAACTTTGACGACCGCCCTCTCAGATCCTCCTCTGGTTATGAACCTCGCCGTGGCCGATCACCATCCCCTTACCCAAGTCGTCATCGCTCTGTCTCGCCGTTAAACAGCCCTCCCGTTGCAAACCAGTCGTCAAACTAAAAGCAGCAGCCTGCCTTGACGCCGGAGGTCAGGCTGCATTCACACGAACTTTCGCAAATCCTCCTCGTCCTTATCCAACAATTATTACGGTAACAGTCGACGAACAAGAAGTTTCAGCACTAGTCGATACAGGGGCCACAAGATCCTGCATGTCCAATAACCTTCGCCGCCGCTTTAACAAGGTTCTGTCTCCGCCAGCTTCCAGGTATTTCCTGCGCATGGGGAGTGGTGACCTCATACAACCTCTCGGATGCTGCACCATGTCCATCTCTATTAGTGACACTACTCACACTATTGTGTTCACTGTACTCCCCAGTTGTGTTGCCGACCTTATTCTCGTATGAGATTTTTTGTCAGCCGCCAATGCTCTCATTGAATGCGCCTGCCGCGAACTTCACTTGAGCTCCACTGGAATTATAAACGACTTTCAACAACATTCATCTGTGCCCCTTCACATCGACGACGTCTCCGACGACTACACCGTCCCTCCTCACTCTGCTCTCGCCATTATACTTGTGCCGGATCACTCGCTCTCAGCCCCAAGTTGCCTCGTTGAACCTCTTCCAAACGTTTTCACAAAGAAGAATATCATTGTCCCGTACAGCCTAGTCGCACCAAAAGACGGCAAAATTTTTCTTTTTGTCACCAACCTCTCGGCCCAAGCGCAAGTTCTTCCCCGTGGTACTCATTTTGCCACCGTCGCCACACAATATTCTGAGTACAACTTTACTACGCTGTCTGAAGACATAAGATAATAAGGATACTCTGAAATGTTGATGACGCTATACTTTCTCTTGGCTCGCGCGTCAACGATAAGACGTCTAAGGGGCGGTCATCGCTACACTCTAACAAAAATCCGATTGTAAAAGAACTCTTAGGGGTTCCTCGGTTTGCGCATATTTTGCACCCTAAAAAAGTTATTTCAAAGGCCGACGTACACCTCGCGCTTTCCACTTTTGCCCGCCTCCTCTTTTTTTATGTCCTCTTCACTTTTTTTACCTCGCCCCAACTTGGCTCCCTTCGCAGCTAGGAGAGGGGAGCTCTACGAGGATTATCATCCCTGTAGAAAACCGTGGTTGTACGTCGGCCGCTTTTCTAAAAGGGTTCTTCGTAAAAAAAACTATAAGCACTTCTTTTAAGCTTCCTTTTCCGGTCCGAAAGAATTCTTCATCGCTCAGTTGCCGTTTTATAGTGCGAGCACGGATCGGTAGATCTTGAGTCGAAACCGTTCTTCACGAGCTGAAAGAGTTCTTGGGGCGTTGAAGAACTTTTCAAGTAAGGATTTTATAGTGTAATACATGGTACAAAAGAGACGCTGTCTGAGGTGTGTTTCTTCTTTGTATGACGGTCTCGTCGAATTGGTCATACAAAGACTGTGTGCAGAGATGTGTATAACGTAAACATGATTGGAACATGGTTGAGGCAAGTACACTTCTGCCATCATGTCAGCAGCAAACACCGCGTCTTTTGTGGGATGTAAGTGCAGTGTGACCCCAACTTTAGATTCGCGGATGTACCGGAATGATGCTTCCCCGTTATGCGAACGAAGCACAAAGGGCTTTCCTCTGTCACTACCAGTCTGGCCGATTCCAACGCTACACTCTGAGAAAAAAGGAGTAAAAAGGAAGCGACGGCGCGTCTTCCTCCCTTTTACCGACGCGCCCCAAGCGGACACGAAATGAAGGAAGGAACGACTTGTTTTTCTCCTTTTCCAGGGACTCTAAACTCGTCAAACACAAAGTTGGGGCCGAAGTTGACGGAGCGCACCGACTGGACAATTACGACAATGACTTCGCACTTTTGTCGCCAACGTCCAATCGGCGCGCTACGCGAACTTTCGGCTTCAGCTTCGTGTTTAAGGAGTTTAGGGCCCCAGGCAGACGGGAAAAAGTTTCCACCCTCCCACCTCATCTTCTTTTGGTTTCGTTTTTCGAACACGTCGCGTGCATTGTTTAATAAATGTTGTTGAGCGGGCTGGTTTGAGCGGCAGCGAAGGCCGCCTGTAATTTCGTCTCCCAGTCCAAACGTGCAGAACATTTCGGCTGCATTGACGTTCTTTTCTTACCACTAATTTTATCAAACGAGCAAACGAAGCCGTTGGAAATTGTGAAGTTCCGGAGCAGCGCCAGCAGCAATACGTACACTGCGCTAAGATGGCCGCCTCCAGATTGCGGAACGACGTTTCGACCTTTCGACGTTAACGACGTTATGGAAACTGCGGAAATTGCGTCCCAGGCAGGCACGTTTTGCTCCCGGGTGCCTGGGTGCCATCTGTGCTGAGTTCGGTTCTGTTTTCCGATGCCGAGTTCCAACCGGCAACCAATGGGGTTCTGTATTTCTGGGTGTCACCAACAAAGCAGCAACATCACGATGGCAGTGTTGTTTGTTGTGAACAGAAGACTGTAATTATCGCCGCTGTGACCGTGTGTTCGCGTATCAGTGGTGTAACTAGATGAGATGACATAAACTATCGGGCATTGATGCTGCTCGTCGCGCCGTGATTCGGAGGGGGCGGGGTGTCGTCGATCGACGTGCGGATAATCATGTTGGAACGCTGATCTGGCCAATGTGACTGTCGTTTGCGATGTCCTGTGTCTCCTCCCCGAGAGCGATTGCGCTTTGGGGGAAGGACTGAACTGTATGTAAATAGGACGGAAAATACGTATATTGTGAGGGTGAAAACATAGGTGTATTTAATGAGAAGATTTATAAATACAATGCTGTGCGACCGTTATCAGTGTCCTTCGGGGAACAGACTGCGCGCGCCCAACGCACCTGCGTGAGGCTTCTTCTTTGTCCTCCATTTCTTTCCCAACAATATCCCCCCACCGTCGAAAGGGCCGGTCATCCGGCACTTGTGGTAGAGTTAGTTTTCTTGGCGGTAGTATGGCTTCATACGGGCGATATGAACAATGTGGCTTGATTTGGAACGGTGATCTCGAGGCGACGAAAGTGGGGGTACCTCATAGTTGGTTGGCGAGAGTTGTCGCAGAACACGAATGGGCCTACGAAGCGCTTCATAAGTTTCTCACAGAGACCGGGGGCGCGTGAAGGGGTCCACAAAAGAACCCCGTCTCCAACGTTGTAATGGGCCGGGCGATAAAGGTCAGCGTGACGTAATTGTTCCTGCTGCTGAGACTGTAAGGTGTGAATGCGGGCGAGTTGACGGGCGTCCTCCACCCGGCATGTTACGTCTGCTGTATAATGCTCAACCGTATTACCTTCAATATAAGGTATATATAGGATTGTGTCAAGTGGGGTGAGTGGCTCACGGGCATACACAAGGTAGTAAGGGGAGTAACCGGTAGTAGCCTGACAGGCGGTATTGTAAGCGTAGGTTACATACGGAAGGACGGTGTCCCAATTAGTGTGGTCCTCCGAAATATACATAGAGATAATGTCCGCTAGAGTGTGATTGAGGCGTTCGGTTAGCCCATTGGTTTGAGGGTGATATGCAGTTGTGAGGCTGTGAACGGTTGATGCGAGGCGCAAAACGTCTTCGAAGAGGTTTGAAATGAACGGGGTACCTCGATCGGTGATGTTCTGCTGGGGAGCTCCGTGACGTAACAAAATGCTGTGTAGAAAGAATCTGGCGGCTTCATGGGCATTGGCGGCTGGAGCGCACTTGGTTTCGGCGTATCGCGTAAGGTGGTCGATGGCTAGGATAATCCATTTGTTGTTCATGGTCGATCGAGGAAAGGGGCCGAGAAAGTCTATGCCGACGCGTTGAAATGGCCGATCAGGTGGGACAAGAGGTTGTAAAAGTCCCGACGGCTTTGTGGTGCGGGATTTCTATGTTTGGCATTGGTGACATGCTCGAACGTACTTGCTAATGGTGCGGGTCAAGGCGGTCCAAAAGTAGTTCCGGCGGATGTTAACATAGGTTTTGGAGTATCCTAGGTGCCCGTCTGAAGGGTCGTCATGATGAGCTTGAATAATTTCTCGCTGTAGTTGTGATGGAACAAATATAAGCCAAGTTCGTCCTTGGTGGTTGTAGTTACGGCGGTACAGAATGCCATCCCGAAGTACGAAGAGTCGGGAGCGCCGTTGGGTCTGTACTGTGGGGTTATTTAGCGTGCCGCTGAGATGTTGAATTATAGGCTGCAAAGATTTGTCGGACGATTGAGCGGCTCCAATGTCGAGAATGTCCAAGACTGCCATGGTATCTCGTTGGGCGACATAAGTGAAACTGAGTGTTGAAACCGGTAGTGGACACCTAGAGAGGCTGTTGGCATCAGGGTGGCGTTTTCCGGATTTGTACAGGACGTTGAAGTCGTAGTCTTGTAACTCGAGTGACCAACGTCCAAGGCGTCCTGAAGGATCTTTGAGAGTGGCCAACCAGCATAAAGCATGGTGGTCAGTAACAGTAGAAAAGCGGCTGCCGTATAGGTAAGGACGAAATTTGGAAATGGCCCATACGACGGCTAGGCATTGATGGAGTTCGCCCGGATCCCCAAAACAAACAGCCGCCGTCTCTCCCTTCCCACAGCCTAAGAACTTAAAAGACGTACGCTCGTTCCTCGGCCTTTGCCTCTTTCAGTGATAGAATAATTGCGTTCGCATTTGATAAGGGTGCGGCTGGCGTAGGCGATGACGTGCTGGGTGCCAGAGATGGTTTGGGCCAAAACTGCACCGATTTCATATCCGCTGGCGTCTGTGCGAATCTCGGTATCTGCCCTTGGAACAAAATGGCCGAGTACAGGTACGGTTGTTAGTGCCATTTTGAGGCCTTCGAAAATCTTGGTTTGCTCTGTACTCCAGTGGAAACACATGTTGTTGCGAAGTAGCATGTTCAAAGGTTCGGCCAGATTAGCGAATCCTGGTATGAATTTGCGGAAGTAGGTGCAAAGGCCGAGGAACGAGCGTACGTCTTTTAAGTTCTTAGGCTGTGGGAAGGGAGAGACGGCGGCTGTTTGTTTTGGGGATCCGGGCGAACTCCATCAATGCTGACTATATAGGAACCGTGCACATATAATTCAGGCCCCGACCAGGGCGCCCCTAGCGGCAAACGGGTCCGTTGCATCGGTGAACTTCTGCCAGTCGCTGCGTTGGTTGTGCGTTGTAGCGGGTTAGCGCAGTAATTTCCAAGGTAGCTATTCCGCACTAAGAAAGCCACAACAATTGATGCGGCAAACAATAGGCGACCGCCGCGACGCGGCCGGCATGCTCGCTTCCCATGACCAAGGACTTTATTTCTCGAGCTGCAAATATGCACTTTTTTGAGTTGAGTTGCAAGCCAGTGGATTGAAAGCAATCAAGTACTTGCCGAAGGCGGTGCAAATATATGTTGCCACAAAAAAAGTATATATATATATATATATATATATATATATATACTAAGATATATGTATATATCGTAGAAATAAATAAATGAAGTAGTGACTGATGCCTCTGAAACAAAATTACCCCAATGCACATCTCTAGTTTACTCAGGAAGAAAGTGCTTTCTTGCCATATGCATGGCGGTGGATGAAGCTGGCTCAGTATTCTGCTTCCTTAGATTCTGTAGTTGGTATGCGAAATTTAAAATAAAGACCATCCGGGTGACAGCTGAGCCCTCGCTGTTTTCTACGCGCACGCGCAGTCGCGTTTTTTTCTGAAATTGCCTCTCTCTAGGCTCGGCATTGTCACACTGCGTTACTGTATCTTTCTTTTCCTTTGGTTATTTTTTATAAAATTTGGATACCAACCCAGATAGTCTGTGCGCCACAGCTGCACATTCTAAATTACTTAAAAGAACAATGGGGGAAAAAACGATTTCGGTCACATTTTCGGAACGTTGACTTGTTGATGGAAAATGATGGATGGGTTCTGGCCATCACCCTAATGGAATGATCGTGTTCATTCTCGTGACAGGACTATGCGCGGCCACAAAAGGCATCGAAAGAAAAGCGGTATAGCTGGAAAAATCTCAGCAGAGGTATGACGAAACAAGTCTGTTATGAACTGGTGAAAACAGTAAACAACACAATTGGTCTCTTTTGGGCTACATCTTGCTCACAGTGATTCCTCTTTTGCGGCGTCCTGGTAGCCTTCAAAACAAAGATAACAACTTTGCACCCATAAGTGTATACATGGCTTCCATGCAACATCATCGCATTATGCTCGTTGTCGTTTCTACTTGTTCTTGACAACAACAAAAAAATTCGGTAGTGCAAAAAGTATGTTGCAGGAGCTACGTGCTTGGCAGCAAGGCCAAAGCAAGTGTAGGGACCTGCAATGGATGAAATCAAAGTTCTACTTGAACGAATGGGATCTTAACAATGGTATTTTGACTCATAAAGATCACTATCAAGTCTTTTCTTTTTTTTTAAAGACCGATAGAAATTTAGTAACTCCCCTTATCACAAAAAACACCAGATCCAAAAAAAACTTTTTTTTTTTCGACGTGAGTTAGGCACTTGGTAATCGAAGCTCGTTGTCTCTGTCATAAAAGGGTACGAGCTGTGACAGGCAGGCAGGGCATCGCATGGCATCACCATGGCAACCAGCAGAGCATCAACAACACACCAACTTCGCCAGAAACGCCAACATAAAGACTATGTAAACACATTCAAACACGCCTTGTCGTCCTCTCGACTCACGAGAAGGGCCCTGCTCTCCCTCGCTACCCCAGAAGGCACTTTTCGCGATAGAAGTCTTTGACGAGGACGAGGAGGAGGTGGCGTCGTCTTTCGCGCCTCTTTTCCTGTGCAACGCAAGCACACACAAAACAGCGCCAACGTGCTAGCAAAAGAGCGACAGCATCAAGAAGTGCGCGAAAGCGAACCGGGTGATTCTTAATATTCTCAGATGTTTGTGCGAGACAAAAGGGGAAAAGGAAAAAGGAGCGTACGGCATCCCTCATTGATTTTAGCGACCAGGTCGTTAATCATTTCCCAGAACCATCCGTGGGAGCACGTTATCCCCTGCGTCTGCTGTGCCCTTGGAAACGCACGCGCTCGTTTTCTGAGCCTCGCGAATCTACTGTTGTTCCCGACTATTTTTGCAGCGACTGAAACTGTTTACTCGAGACTTTTGGAAGGGCCGGGATGCAAGACGTAGTTCCTTCCTTCCTCTTGTTGTTCTCTCCTTTTCTTTGGAGTTCCGAAGGAAACGGAGAAACGGAACAAGGCGTCTCACTCGCAGCAGGAGTAGCAGCAGCTGTCTGTTCGTCTCCGAACGTGTACGTGTACGTGTTTGTGTTAATCGTCATAGCAGTTCGAGTTCGCGATATATCCAGCTGCTGCATTGCTTCGTATAATCCTCGCATTTGCTGCGCCAGATAATATGTAGCTCTTTTTTTTTTTAACTTTTTGGTTGCCTTTTTTTTTCGTAAAAAAGCGAGCCCTATCGGTTTTATTTTACCTTCTTTGTGATGTTAGCGCGAAAGTTGGAAGAGGAAGAAGAGGCGACCGGTGGAGGGGGTGGGGTAATGGTGCGGACGAGGTAAAGAGTGAATTCCATTTTCCGAGTCGAGACGTCTCCTCTTATCGCATTAGCAGCGCGTCTCTCGGAGAATCGACTGCTGCGTGAGATAACGGATGAACCGGATGAGCTGAACGAAGTATCCTGTCACGTTGCGTCTCCGGATCAATTTTTTTCCCCTCTTGGATTCTATACCTTTAACTTTCCGTGTGTATGCGATCGGTGCGTGTTTTCGGTTTATTTCTTCTTCTTCCTCTCTTTGGGTACCGGCATGAAACTGTGAGGGAACTTTCTGAGCTTGTTGCCGAAACGTCCACGCAAGCCCACCAGGATTGTATACTTTTGGCTCTACAATTGCTCTATATTATTGCTGTAATCTCTTTCGTTTAAGCTTGTTATCACTCTTTAATATTTTGATCTCCTGATTTCACCAGTCTATTGAACTTCTTTTTTTATCTTTCGGCTGCTTTGTCTGGGTACCCCCATTTTTTCCATATATATATTAATAGGGTGTGAAAGGACTTGGAAGACAGGGCAACCAGGTCTTGTCAGTTCGGTCATTTATTTACGGACCACTTCCTCTTTCTTATCCCCGCGGCTACTTCGTCGTTCTTTGTATTACCAAATTATGTGATTGCGGTCTAACCGTAACACTACCCCCCTCCTCTGGAGAAGGCGAAGGTACGGGTTGAAGATAGTTGTCGTGATCGGAGCGCATGGTGTATGGTTTCATTCGAGACACATGGACGATATCCTTGTTATGTGAACGACCGTCTGAAATAGGCGTCACACGTTCTATTTCGTAGTTGACTACAGATGTCTGCTGTGTGATCCGGTATGGTCCAAAATACCGGGAGAGAAGTTTTTCTGAACGTCCAACAACACGAACGGGTGACCAGACTAAAACAAGATCGCCGACACAGTAGTTAACTTGTCTGTGCTTGTCGTTATAACGGATGACCTGTGTCTGCTGAGAAGCAAGTGTGCGGTGTTAGCGAGTTGGCGGGATTCTTCCGCCCGGTGAAGAACGTCTTGTACATAGTCAGATGATGGTTCGGAAACGCCTGGAAGGATCGTGTCTAGGGGCGTTACTACATCCCGACCGTAGACTAAGTAAAATGAAGAATAGTGCGTAGTTTCATGGATGGCCGTGTTGTAAGCATAAGTAACAAACGGCAAAACTTGATCCCAATTGTCTTGATTATTGGAAATGTACATTGCTAGCATCGAGGCGAGGGTTCGATTAAAGCGTTCAGTCATCCCATTTGCTTGAGGGTGGTAGGCGGTTGTGGTGCGATGAATTGTGCAACAATACCGAAGGAGGTGCTGAATGACTGTAGATAAAAAGACGCGCCCTCGGTCGCTGACGAGTTTCCTGGGGGATCCGTGTCGCAGAACAATACTGTGGAGAAAAAACGAGGCCACCTCTTCTGCGTTTGGTGCCGTGAGAGCCTGGGTTTCTACGTATCGCGACAAATGGTCGACGGCAACGATTATGCATCGTTTTTTGTGTGTCGACTCAGGAAAAGGGCCAAGGAGATCAATTCCAACACTCTCAAATGGGTGGCTAGGGGGCTGAATGGGATGCAGATAGAACGCAGGAGCGAGGGTATGTGTTTTTCGGCGCTGGCAAGCTTCACATGATGAGACGTATCTGTGGACACTCTTGTATAAGCCAAACCAGAAAAAACGAGAGCGGGCGCGGTTGTATGTTCGAAACACACCCAAATGTCTGGCAGTCTGATCATCATGAAGGGAACGAAGTACATCAGAGCGTAAATGTCGCGGGATCATAAGAAGCAGGGGTCGTCCTGTGGGTTCATAATTGCGACGATATAGAACTCTCCCGACAATTGCATACATATGTTCCATTTTCGCTTGTCTGCTACGTGGCAAAGGATGCTGTAAGAGTCGGATGATACTCCGCAGTTTCGGATCGTTACGCTGTTCCGTTGCGATGTCCATTTGGAGGGATAAGGCTTGAACAGGGATCTCGGTGGCATCCGTGTCATCGGTGGTGGTGGATTGTAGAGGGCAGCGGGACAAAGCGTCGGCATCTTGGTGAGCGTAGCCTGCCTTATAAACTATCTCTACATCATACTCCTGTAGACGAAGTGACCATCTAGCGAGACGCCCTGATGGGTTTTGTATGTTTGTCAACCAGCATAGAGCGAGGTGGTCAGTCACTACTCGAAAGCGTCGCCCAAATAGGTACGGTCGAAACTTGGTTATGGCCCATATTATAGTCAAACACTCTTTCTCGGTTGTAGAGTAGTTTACCTCCGCTATAGTGAGCGTGCGGCTAGCATACGCGATGACCTGTTCCTTGCCAATGTTTCTTCTGGATAAGGACAGCACCAATTCCTATATCCGCTTGCGTCTGAATTTATTTCTGTGGGAGAGCGGAGGTCAAAATGGCATAGTCTTGGTCTTCTGTCCATTCGAATGCTGTATCCTTTGAGAGAAGGCGATTTAGAGGTGCTGCACGGTCAGCGAAATCTTGGATAATGCGACGAAAGTATGAGCAGAGGCCCAAAAAGCTTTTCAATTGTTTAATGTTGAGTGGCCGGGGAAATTCCGAGACAGCTCTTATCTTGTCGGGGTCAGGACGAATGCCGTCTGCGCTGACGGTGTGACCCAAGATCTGAATATGGCGGCAAGCAAGGTGGCATTTCTTAGTATTAAGTTGGAGACCCGCTGTCTTAATGCATTCCAGGACGGATTGCAATCGTAAGAGGTGCTCTTTAAATGTCGCAGAGAAGATTACAACATCATCTAAATAGCACAGGCATGTTTGGCATCTTAAACCCCTCAATAAAACATCCATCATTCTCTCGAACGTGGCAGGAGTGTTGCATAAACCAAAAGGAAGGACTTTGAATTCATAGAGCCGTCGGGAGTTATGAAGGCTGTTTTTTCTTGATCTTGGTCATGTATTGGTATCTGCCAATATCCGGATCGAAGGTCTAAAGAGGAAAAAAATTCGGATCCTTGTAAGCTGTCTAAAGCGTCGTCGATTCGTGGTAGAGGATACACGTCTTTTTTGGTGACATTATTTAGGCGTCTGTAATCTACGCAAAACCTCCACGACCCATCTTTCTTCTTGATCAGAACTACAGGTGAGGACCAGGGACTTGATGATGGTACAATTATGTTCTTTTGGGGCATGTCTTTAACATGTTGATCAATTAAGGCTCCCTCTGAAGGAGAGACGCGGTAAGGTCTGTGTCGAACTGGTGAAGCATCGCCGGTATCAATTCGGTGCTTTACGGAGGTTGTTAAACCCAATGGGCCACCGTCGATGTCAAAGCATGAGGAGTATCGTTTCAATAAATCCAACAGTAGCCCTTGATAATCCCCGGTAGTTTTTTATCAACCATGGATAATAAAGAAGAGACGGAGTCACGCAATGAACTAGACGAGCCTAATAATGTTTCAGCGCACGGCTGAAGAGTAAAAACTGGGCAAGTGGGAAGGGTATAAACAAAGGCTACGCAAGTTCCAATTGATAAACGCTGAGGCTCGTTTGACATGTTGGTGATAGGGACTGTGGCTGTGCCATTGGTCAATGTCGATAATGAAAATGGAAGAGCTAGGTTCTTGCGTAGCAACATGTCGCGGCAAGGTTCCACAAGGACATTACCATTATAGTCGGCGAAAAAAACTTATTCACCGCCGTGACAAAAATGGTACTCAAAGATGGAATTACATAGTGATGACTCAAACATAGCTTTCTTACTTGAACCGTGTCTAGGTCATAGTCATCATAATTTTCTCTACCAATATTTAGCAACCCAGTGCCGCAGTCTATGAGCGCGTTACGTTGTGATAAGAAGTTCCATCCCAAAATAAAATCATTGCTGCAGTGAGGAACAACAGTGAAAGACGCCGCGGTAACTTTGTCTAGAGTGATGCGAGTGGTACACAAGCAACATGGCGAGAAAAGAGAACGATTCGCACCTTGCAATAACCTGCCATCCGGAGGGGTGCCAACCAAACGAAGCTTCCGTCGCGTGGACTCGTTCATGACTGAAACTGATGCACCCGTGTCTATTAATGCTGAAAACGTTTGTCCTTTGACGGTTATCGAAACAAAATTTCTTGGGGGAGGCGGAGGCTGGCAAGAATTGAACGAAGCGGCGTTACCTCCTACTGCCGCCGCGTCTAGTTTCCCTCGTTCTGGTAGGAAGTGGATGGCTCATGGGATGGTCGGAATGACGCAGACGAACGTGGGTAAGGCGAGGGCGAGCGCGGACGCCTGTATGCCGGTGGTCTCGGAAATGAAGATCGGTTACGATGTGGGAAGCTTGGTACTGGAACATCCTCGTCGTATGGATACGTCGGATAGGCTGGTGGCGAGTTGTAACTAGAGCGACCAAAGAATCTGTAGGTATCTCCTCGTTCTTCCGCGATGCGTCGGCGACAGAAGCGAGCAATGTGACCTCGGATTCCGCAGTGGAAGTAGGTGGGGCGGCTTCGAACAGTGGAGGTCCACTGGGCGTTGGAGTAAGTGGTCCTGGGAGGTTCGGTACTCATCGGTCTTTGGAACCTGGGTTGGAAAGAAGTCTGGGCAGCTGTCTGGGAAAGACGTCTGGGCGCTGAGTCAGCATGTAGACGAGGGCTCATGGTAATTGCAGATATATTAGGAGCTGCGGCAGAAAGCTCCTCTCGAATGGCGTCCCTTAAAGACATACGCGTGGCTGCAGTTGTTTCCTCGAGTAATGTGGCACTGTCGGGAAACATAATCCGAAGCTCTTCCTTGATGATGTCACGAATGACTGTGCGTATAGCTTCAGTGACGGGAATTTGCAGTCGCGAGGGTAGAGAGGGTAACCTCGTTGAGGTGGTTGCTGGATTCCTGGCTCTTTTGGTATCGTTGAGGCGACGGCATGCTTCTATGATGCTCTCGACGGTGCGGGAGTCACGAGCCATGAGGTATTGGAACCCGTCTTCTGATATTCCTTAGAGTATACGGCCAGCCTTGTCTGCCTCCGACATGATTGGATTGACGAGTTTACAGAGAGCAAGTACGTCCTCGATGTAGCCGATGTAGTCCTTGTCAGGACTTTGGGCACGGTAAGCGAGACGCCCTTCGGCCAGTTGTTTGCGCTGCGTAGAAAGTCCAAAAACTTCCAGAAACTTGTCCTTGAATCGATCCCAGGAGGTGAAAGCGTCTTCGTTGTTATTGTACCAGATCATCGCCGTGTCTTTGAGGTAGAAATTAACGTCAGCAAGTTTAAGCGTATCATCCCAGCGATTGTGCGCACTCGCCCGGTCATAGTCGCGGAGCCATTCTACGACATCTTGGGTGGCTGTGCCGGCAAACAATAGAGGATCACGTTGACGGCATGTAACGGTCGATGACGTTGTGACGGGTGGAGTCGGCATGGTTTGGGATGTTACGGTGTTTGTGCCCAATGGTGGCTGTAGACACCGGTGATTACCTGATCGAAGCTCCGTGTTGGATTCTGATCCTCGAGGTAGGGGTCGCTTCACCTCCACCAGATAATAGGGTGTGAAAGGACTTGAGAGACAGGGCAACCAGGACTTGTGAGTTCGGTCTTTTATTTACGAACCACTTCCTCTTTCTTATCCCCGCGGCTACTTCGTCGTTCTTTGTATTACCAAATTATGTGATTGCGGTCTAACCGTAACAATATATATATATATATATAGAGATAGAGAGGACGAGGTGATTATTGAATGTATTGCATTAAAGTTAGGGAAAGGGAAGGGTAAAGAGAGCTGGCGAAAAATTGGGCCAGGAGCGGGGATTGAATCCGCAACCTTAGCCTGTCCGGGGCGACGCCTCAACCGATTAGACCATCCCGGCCACTGGTTTCGGCGGACTCAATCATTGACCAGCTCTCTGTTTACTGTTAGTTTCGAATCCGCTTGACTACACACCTGGGTCATATAACGTGTCACACTGCCTAAGTCCACAACAATGCTAGTCGACGAAAGCCAACGCTAAAAAATAATCCCCGTACATAAAAAAATAAAAAGCGCGCACACTGAGCAAAGTAAACGACAGTCCCAGAACATTCAAAAAGGAGCAACAAGTGGCAAATATCTGTCGAAGGTCATGACCCGTTGTACCGTCGACACTAAGCCGTTGACGGGTAATACGGAAAGTTACACTCGAAAAGGCAAGGGTTGGACTGATAGGATTAAATTAGCTACATTCACTCCGTTACGGTTGGATCGAGAGTTATTATTGCATGCATAGATGGCCTTATACCGGGATTACGTTAATCCCGGTCCGCATTGAATTAATTTTGTAAATAAGGTCGATTGAGGCGCTATCGAATAAAAAACCTTCTTAGCGACAATAAATAAAAAAACTTTCGGGCCTATTATTCCATGATACTGAGTTTAAAGCTACAACTGGAAAATCTGTGTTTCGCTTATTTATATTGTGAGTTTCATATTTACCTGCTTTTGCGTTCTTCTTTTTTTTTTTTTGCTATACAGGATCACGTGTGACGTATTATGACCTAGTTATTGGGTGACGTCCGTGTTCGGGTTCTTCCCACTTAGAGCTCGTCCCTTCTTTCGTGTAAGCTGCTGGATTGTGTGCACTTAACTATTCACCTCACACAATTCCTTTGTACGCAAAGTGTTTTATTAGGACCAACACCCATTCTCACTTTTTTTACCACTGCTGTTTTCGTTAATACAACCAAGCAAAACTGATGCCGAAGGGGCCCCCCCACCCCCCACCCCCCTTTTTTTTTCCTGAGAAATTAACTCTCCCGTTTTAAGAGCTGTTTAAATTGGACTACCTATTCCCAACGAAGACCTGCCTCAGGTAGAAGCGTCGAACAAAGCCTACTGTACGATTTCATTACTTTATATATATATATACGAGGGGCGTTCATAAAGATGAACGCCCCTCGATGTTCTATGACAATGGCCTCCGATGCACCACGTGTCGGAGGCCATTGTCATAGAACTCCTCGTCTTGAGCGTTCAGGAATCGCTCCACTTCAGCAATCACTTGGTCACCGTCCTTGAAATGCTTTCCTCTTATTTGGCCACACTAGAAGCGTCTCTGCCCTTTAACCAAAAGTGTCGTAAACTGGGGCGTTGTCACCGAACAACGTTCCCAGATTGGAATGAATATCATTGGCATTGCTTTCCTTCAAATGAAAAAAACGGATAACTGAATGTGCTTGGCAATGACGGGCGGTGCCATTTTTGTTTCGACTCCCCAGCGGTGTTCCTAGCTACTATAGCATGCGATGTTTATACTGTGCGGAAACTAGAGGGACGCGCTTTCATGTTGATGCCTGTTTTGTTCCGTTTTCTTTAATTTTTTGTGCCGATAATACGAACTCTATGAACGCCCCTCGTATATACTATATATATATATATATATATATATATATATATATATATATATATATATATATATACATATATATAGAAATATATATATATATATAGATATATATATAGATATATGTAATATAATATATATATGTAATATATATACATATGTACCGTAAACACACACACACACACATATATATATATGTGCGTGCGTGTGTGTCTGTGTGTATTTGTATGTGTGTGTGTGCGTGTTAGTGTGTGTGTGTGTGTGTATTTGTGTGTGTATGTGTGCGTGTTAGTGTGTGTGTGTTTACACCACCTTGTTATATTTTGTCATGCTGTCGTGGGGTTGTGTGTCTTCTAGTGATTGCAGTGACAGCTCAGCTACTAAGTAAACTTAGTAGCTGAGTTGAAAACGTTGCCTGTTTTTTTCGTCTTCCTTTGCAGTTTCATTTTCCTACGTACTGTGCCCATTACTAAAAAGGAAAAAAAAGAAACGAAATAAGGTTATTTGATTGTTTATCATAGGAAACAAAAACGCGATGCAAAGACTCTTTACCATCCTGAAAACGTTAATGAATAATCTTACCTCTACTTTCCGAAGCTAGCCAATATTACTTTGGATGCCGATAATATTACCTTTGGGCAGTGATAAGTAGCAAATAGAAACTTTAACAAAAAATAAATGTTTATGGAGTACCAGGCCCTGGTAGAGGAAGCACATGCTGGCTTGTGCTTTTCACGGAGCGTGTCTTCAGCACGGTGGATTTTCAGATGTTCGAATGAAGACCAAAAGCGAAGTAAAGAGTTTATTTTTCTTACATTTGAATTCATTTTTTTTACAAAAAATTCACGCCTAAGAATTAAAAAAAAACCTAGTTTCTTGAGCCTCGTTTTAATGCCAAACAATTTTATTACAAAAAGTGTCCAATCGTAGTTAGTATTCCCGTGTATAAAGGATCCAAGCTGGAGACAGGATTGCTTAAACACCTCCTTCCTTGTTATCAAGCAGTCACCGATAACCGTCATTACAGCGCGCGCTAACCGTCATTACAGCAGACTACTTTCGTAATTCCGGGAATCAGCGATCACAACGCTGTCCTTTGCGAAATGTAATTGTACCACGTAAAAAATGTGTAATGATAGCAGTCGACGCATATTTAATTACAGTAAAGCTAATATTACTGCAATAAATGCTGAAGTAGATGCCTATTTTGTTCTTCTTGAAACGATTGCTGAATCATGTTCTATAGCTGAACTATGGACACTTTTTAAGACGAAAGCTTTGGAATTGCAAGACCGCTTTGATCCCCTTTGGATTTTAACTAAAAGACGTAATAAGAGCAAACCTTGGTTTAAAAAAAAAAAAAAAAAAACTACAAAACATGACCCATAAAAAACAGAATTTATCGGGCCTATAAAAACAACCCATCGCTCGAAAATATCACCAAACTAAAAACAATAACCAGTAATCTAAAAACAAAAATTGAACAAGCAAAATCAGTTTTCTTCGAGTCATTCCAAACTAAAGTTAAAGGCAATTCTAAAGAACTTTAGAAATACATAAAAAGAAATAAAAAAAAGATAGCGTATATATTTCTGCTCTCGTTAAATGTGACGATATGGTTACTGATGCTGGTGACAAAGCTGAATGTTTTAACAATTACTTTAGTTCTACAGTTTTCCCTACCTGTTGTAAATAACACAACTGCAGACCGCCTCGCTCCGGCGGATGTATCGCCCATGGAAGACATTTTCTTTGATGCTCACGAGATAGAAGTTTTATTAGAGGGTATAAGTGCTTCGAAGGCTGCTGGCCCTGACCGCATACAGGCTGCTTTACTGAAATCCTGCGCACAATCAATGTCCCCATATTTAAAATTACTTTTTACAAAGTCACTGAGTTTTTGCTCGCTCTCCGATGATTGGGAGATTGCGTCTGTTGTCCCAGTTTATAAATCGGGGCTTTGCAACAATGTCTCACATTACCGTCCCATTTCATTAACTTCCGTTTGCTGTAAAATTCTTGAACACGTCCTGTACATGTCTATTTCCAAGCACATGCATATTAATTTTTTGTTTAATCAGAAACAGCACGGCTTTCGAAAAGGGTTGTCCTGCGTCACGCAATTGTCGGAATTTTCTCACGATATAGTTGAAGCGTTGGATAGCCGTTCAACTATCGACTGCATTTTCTTAGATTTAAAAAAAAGAAAAAAAACTTTCAATGTGGCACCTCACGCGTTATTAGTTGAAAAATTGTGGCGCTATAATATCAACCCTCGTGTTATCTCCTGGGTTTCCAAATAACTACGCGCAAGAAGTCAGTACGTGGTAGTAGATAGCACGAAATCGGGTATTTCTGATGCAACATCCGGGGTTCCGCAAGGATCGGTTTTGGGACCTTTACCCTTCTTACTTTATATCAATGATATCTCGGAGTCCGTCACATCATGCATGCGAATGTTTGCAGACGATTGCGCATTATATAGACAAGTTAATTGTAAATCTGATAGTCTTATCCTTCAAAAAGACTTAAATTCAATACAAACATGGTGTGAAAAATGGCGGATGAATCTTAGTTTGGATAAGACCGTATGCACGACATTTTCCAGAAGAAAAACAGTGAGCGAATTTCGTTATAAAATAAACAATATTAATCTAAAAGTGGTTTCTGAGTTTAAGTATTTAGGCGTTTTCTTTACATCTTTGTTACATTGAAGTCGACATGTCGATTATACTGTGGCAAAGGCCTCAAAATCTTTGGGTTTTCTTCCTTGAAATACGCTTAACTTTCCTCAAGTCACCCGGGAGCTTTTGTATAAAACTAATGTGTTATCTATTTTAGAATATGCCTGCATTGTGTGGGACCCGCCCACAATCACTGATAGAGATAAACTAGAAAGGGTTGCGTCCCGCTATGTATTGGGAAGGTTGGTAAAAGATAGAGATTTTAGTGTGTCACGTGCAAAACAGACTCTACAATGGGATACACTCGAATACCGTAGAGCAAAGCTTCGCTTGAAGTTTTTCACTGTATATATCATTCCCAAACCGGAATTCCACGTGACACCTATCTTTTTTCACCACGTTATCAATCCCCCCGAGGGGATCACGTTCATAAGGTTCATGAGTAGAGATGTAGGACTGCAGTTTTTAGTAGTGCTTTCTTCCAGAAAACAATTTGCCAATGAAACCGGTGACCTTTTGCCGTAGTATCAATTTTGTCAAACGATTTCTTTTATTCCCCCCTGGCCCCAAGATGCTAAAATAAAAATTATGCAGGGTGTGTCGCGGATTTGAGGTCTGCTTCGATGTTCATAAACTATCCTGCCGTCATTTCTTGATATAGAGTGATGCTGTGTGTTGCGAAGTTGTGATTTGCTTCCATGTATATAAGTACTCTTTTCGTCATTTAACCCAACTGTACTTGACAAGAAGCCTGCTTGTGTGTATTCAAGTAATCTTTGGCTTATGTGACCCCCCCCCCCCCCCTTTCTCGCTGTAATGCCGAAAGGCGCCGCGGGTGTTGGATAAATAAATAAATAAATAAATAAGACGCGGTGAAAACTTGCCACATCTTCAATCTGGGAGCCGGGCATACCAGAGCGTATCGTGACGTTCAATGACCTGAGGCTGGGGCACGGGGTAAGATATATACAGGTGTGGACACCCATCACGGCGAACGCTGCGACACGATCGAGCAGATAAAGCATTATTGGCGCTCACCCCAGTAGTCTATGCGGGCACAAACTGAGGGAGAGGAGGAGATGAGAACGCGCGGGGGCGTCCGAACACCGAGCTCCGGTTGGAGTGACTGGTGGGTAGACGCAAAGATAGCTGCCTTCGTCTCCACTGCACTGTTCGAACGCGTTCAAACGCGAACGTCAAACGCCGGACGCCGGTGTTCCGCGTTCTAACGCGTTCGACGAACGCAGTGGGGGCAGCTAGCATTGCGTTTACCCACTAATACCTCGAACCAGAGCTCGGTGATTGTGTGGCTCGGTCGCTCGGTGTTCTGACGTCCCCGCGCTTTCTTGTCTCATCCTTTCCCTCAATTTCTGCTCACATTCCGTCAGCGTCTCCGTCCACCAGACGGTGCAACTGAAGCGCAAACGAAACAAACGAACAAGCCTCGTTGTCATGGCACCTGTGCGCGTGCGTTTTGCGCTCGGAGCGTCTGCTCTGACCTCGACAGATGTTGGTGGGAACACAGCGACAGAGATCGCTCCAACGGGTATAAAAAACTCTTTTTGCCGCTGTTGAGGCACAAAACAAGGGTCAATGACGAAGCTGCGTCTAAGCAACACGCGTAGCGCAAGAACCAAATTCTACATGACGCGGCACTCCGAGAAAATGACTTTAACAACAAGCATGTCTGCCACGAAGAAGCATTGGAAATCGGGGCTACCACTAGCCAGTTATCGAAGAGTAATCTGATAGCGCCGCTTGCAACCAAGGCAAGGAGAGGAGTTTACCAGGCAATGGCATTACCAACTTTCAGGAGAGGACTTTATCAGGCAGTATACCAACGATGCCTACTTTCAAGAGCTGCTTGATAGTCGAGTTATACAACTTATTAAAATAGCTAATGTACACATCGCGACGCTGTTAGCGCGAACACGACATCGGCGTATTTTCGCGTTTTACTTCTAAATAATATTAGCGAGCACGAAATTTTATCGCTTACATTATAGAACCAGATGAGATCTTTCCATAGCAATAATATCTTGGATGACATCCCTTGGTTTCGAAGAGAAAAGCTGGAAAAACCGGTGATCGCTTGTTCGCGCTAACAGTGTTGCGATCTGCACACATTAAATGCTACAGGAAAACACTCAAGGTTTTTTTTTGGTCCTGCTGCAAATCTTCAGTTTTTTTCTGTAGTCTTTGATGCTTACATTAGCTATTTTGTAAGTTATGTCACACAGCTATCAAGCAGCTCGTAAAAGTTGGTACCGTCAGTTCGACGTCAGCGGACTGAACGTCGAAATGTAGTATTTGGGTGTTATATATGGGACAAGGGGTGTAAGTGCTGCACCCCCTTGTCCCACATATAACACCCCAGTGTAAGCAGTTTTAGTGTAGCGTTGCCATACGGAACGGCATTGCCACCGTAAGCGCGTGTTGTGACTTCAAAGCATGACCTTCAGGGTGGGCCAGGAACCATACAGTGGCCGCGGTACAGCCAGCGGCAACGCTCGGCTAAAACCGCATATTAACGGTTCTGGTAAGCGTCCACCAATCCGCCTTCACTCTCGCTTGTTTTTCTGATGCCATAGGAATTGATTGCAGCCGAGTTTTCCGAGCACTTACCCTGTCCATAACTTCTCGGACGAGTCCGTTCCACTCTCCGTGCTCGTTGCTGACCCCGTACGCGCTGTCACGTACCAAGGCGAATCTCGAAGCGGAAGCCCAGCAGCAGCGCCATCTCGCGAAGAAGGTCGATGCAGAAGCCCTCCAGACGATCGCCTTCCGACGCAGTGGTCTTAGAGCCGCTTTTTAGCATCACGTACGGCTCGCTCTGCAAAAGGTGAAAAGACAGCGAAAGCCGATCATACTGTCGGAGAACGCTACCCATGCTACTATACTACTTACTCATACGTTTATGCTTACAGGGTCAGCCAAGCCTATAGGGACGAGATCGTGGCTTTGAAACGAGCTTTCTCTCAACAAGTGGCTCGTGCTAGAAATTCAAGTTGCAAAATAAGAAGGGCGTACTTGTTACCAATGGGTTCATTTGGAACTGATATAGACGCTTTAAGCGACTGCCCAATGGAGTCACCATTGGCATTTTCTTGTGACATTTAAACGCGGAGCCACTAGAACTGGCAATGACAAACCGATACTAAGCCTATGATAAATGAGGAGAACACAATACGCCAGAAAAGCAGAAGACTCGCATGAGCATAGTGTGAAGTGAAACATAAAACAACAACAAAAAAGAACTCTTGCGATGCTTAGTTTTACTAAATAGTGATACTTTACAACCCCTAAATAATGAAAAAAAAAAAACAACAACAACAACAACATCGTCAAAGTTGCAATTTAAGAAAAGCTAAAAGTCCGCTTCATCATTTTATCCAGTTTTAAACTCACATAGTATGGAGTATCGGTCACTCTGCAACTCTGAAGAATGTTCATAGCATGTAACAATTGGCATGTGAATTCTGAAAAGGTTCATAACATGCGTATCGGGCTGTCAAAGACACGGCGGCGAAAGCCTATAGCTTCACACACCACTTTGCAGAATAAATTGTTTAGGCAAGGGAAATCTTGAATTACTTCCTAAAAACACGCGCTGTCGTGTTTATATCATCTCTACAGAGATTCTTTGATGGTATATTCGACTGGTCGCTTTCCAGCGTTGCGGAGCGCTTCGTAAAGCCGAGGCCCATTCGTTGGTGGAAGTCGAGTGCTGGGGGGTTGGAAGCGTTGTGAGAGAGGTTGGGGGGAAAGGGAGGGCCGATAGTGTATGCGCACTGGGCGCTTTTGTCACTGGCTCAGTCGAGTGCTCCAAGTATATTCGCCGGGTTCTGCCAGAGCGCTCTGAAGTCGTCCGTTCGCACCGTCCTCCGACTCGTAGCGCTGTGGAACGCTCCGACTTCAAACTGGGAACGCGCGTGAGAGGATCGGTCACGTGGCTTCAGTAACATCCGCTGATAATTTGAAAGAGAAAGAAGCCGATACGACCGAGAGGCTTAGCTTCGGACGCCGCCGCGTTTGGATACCGCACCAATTTCGCTGTGCTGTGCAAGGTGCATTGAGTACTGGATGTGCTCGACGCTTGACGGAAGACTTTTGCAGCGAAGACCATTGACCGCATTGAAGGCTGCTTTTTTCGTGCGGGCATGCGGACACGCGGCAATGGCGCTGGTGGTCTGACGTGTAGGAGTGCTGGATGAATGGATAGATGGTATTGGCTAAACCCTATGTATCGGGCCTTAACTTGCGCCATCCCGGTGGAGCAGTCGCGGAAGTTGCCCTCAGTATCCGGATACGTGTCGAGTTCTGGCCGCTCGGAAAAGTTGTGAAGCATTCGGCTGTTACGCCGTTCCTCCAACTTGGGTTTGGAGACGCTCCCGGATCTCGCAGATCCGATTCAAAGGATTGGAGCGCTGGAAAGCGACCAGCCGAATATACCATGAGCTGGTGTGCGGAGCCTAAAACCGACTTTGACCCGTTTTGGGAATTGCTTGTGTTCTAAGTAAATCCGGGTAAATGCGAAATAAGTCTTAAATCATTATGTTAAAAACCTGAGACTGAGAAGGAAAATTAAAAGAAACAGTGTAAGAAGACACAAATAAGGGGACAGACGTTTGTCTGTCCCCTTATTTCTGTGTCTTCTTACACTGTTTCTTTCAATTTTCCTTCCCAGTCTCAGGTTTTTAACATCATGATCAACATGCACCAGCTCGCCTGCACCTTGACAATGTTTTCGTTAAGTCTTATATTTCTCCTAGATATTGTCATCTTTTGTGGAAAGATCCTCGGCTTTCTAAATCAAAGTTCGTTTTGGGGGGGGGGGGGGGGGGGGGGTGAGGGAGGAAATGGGGAGATAGGGAGTTGAGTGTGGTCAAAAGCGAGAAAAACGTTATTCCATATAACGGTCAAATCTTGGCTAGGAGTGACGTAAAGCTGAGGGATATGTATGCTTTCAGAGTGGCTGCAGAACTGTTTCTCCCAGAATTGAAATAAAGAAAGTACACAAAGAAGGAAAGGGAAGATGAAAGATATAAAAGAAATGGCAGGTAGAATAATAGGGTTACGGATGAATAAAACACAAGCACGCACTCACGCTCGCACGCACGGATGTACGCACACACATGCACGAACAAACAGCGATGAGCTATAGCTTGGTACCTTGGCTTCGACAGGGCAGCTGCTCCCGACCGGACGCATCACCGAGAAGAACCTCTAGGGATTAATTGACAAGTTTTTTTTTTTATTGTACATACATAATAAGCTGCCTGCAAAGAGCGAGGACAAAAAGGAGAGGCGTTTGTTTCTTTTTGTTTTCTATCTATTTTTCTCGTCATGCTGGGAGCAAGATTTTATAGACCCATCAAGATCTACCAAAGTTGACGTGAATATTAAGTTGCTACAATTTCACGGAGATATACCTGTAGTAATATTGATCTAATATTATGGTATATGATCTATGTAAGCAATATTTGTGCGCAATTTGGTCTTAAGTATTAGGGAAAAGCGTCGACACAACGTTTTAGTTATATCTCTGGTTCGTTGCATCGCTTGCGAGAGCGGGATTTGCAAACTGGGGTCATGACTCATGAGATTATCCTGAAGCGGAGGCTATGTTATGCCAAACTTGTTTTTGGGGAAAAATGTAGTGAATGGCTGGACTTAGAGTATGTCCCCTAATTCTTCACATGAACTGTAGTTGACGTCCAGTTACGCCTGTCTCCCAAGAACACAAAGGTGAATGACGATGATTATTTTCACAGATACCACACCGATAGCGCGCTTAATATTTGGTCTGACGCATCAGCGAGGATATACGAAGTGATACCAGTGACGAAATGATGCCAATGACAAAGTCGTTAAGGGAAAACTGAAGCCGTCCTGCATTTGAAAAAAAAAAAAAACCCACATAAATCGTCTTCATTTGGCCTCCAGGATCACGAATATCTAGATTACTTCTCAATTTGGTGTACGAAGGATGCCGAAAATAGTTTTTGAAGCACCGTTGAAGCCCCTTCTTCCCGAAGCGTCAAAGTCATATCCAGAGTTGTCGGAAACTCCGCTTTCGCGCATCTTCAGCGCCTATCAAAGCTATGTACGCACACTCTCGCTATTTTAAAAAAAGAAGTAAGAAAACGACGTCACGACTGGTGTCCGTGTGAGGGAATGTACCTGGCAAGTCTGCAATTGCACGCGCTGTCCACACGAGCGACACGCGATTGGCGGCCGAAAGATCTGCGTATGACCCAACGTCTGGTCGGCGGGTTTTCGTGCTTTCTCGCGTTTATTTGCATCTTCGCGAAAAACGAACCTGATATTCAGATTAGCGGGATAAAAATACTATAGCCATCACGTCTAACTCGCCTTTCTCAAGAACCTTTTAGCTTTTCTTTAAACAAGCACATTCCTCTGATTAAGGTGATGCTGCGCGTAACGCGTCGATAGTCGCTCTTTTAAAGAAAGTGCTGGTACTCTGTTTCCCTTCAAAATTTTACGACTTTACAGCCGTATTGTGTCATACCGTATTGCGTCTGCTTTCCTGCAGAACACACATACAGTCAATAATCGCACTCTACATTAAAAAAAAAAAAAAAAACACATCGAATAACGAGGTCGAGAACACGATTCTCTGTAAAAATCCGATCTGAGCAGATAGCATTCTCACATGAAGACGTTATCTCTGTCCCGTAAATCGCTGCCATTTTTCTGCCGGTCGCGGTGATTCGCTTTCCCCGCGCTTCGCGGGAAAGCAGACCCACAGGCTTTGTTCATAATCAGCGCGGCTATTACTCGAGCAAATACGGAATTGCATGTTGTGTATTGCTGGAAAGAAAGAAAAGTAGAAAACGAAGGTTCTGCCTCTTGGATGAAGATGCCTCGTCTCGAGGGAGGAGGGGTATCGGAACGCAGTGTAGTGGAGAAGGAAAAGAGAATAGAACGAATGATGAATACCGTTTCGCAATAAAGAAAAGAATGACGTCCAGCAATAATTTCTCAAATTTAGAAGTTCGCAGAAATGAATAACTTAATACAACGGTAACTCAGAGGAGTTTATGTTTCCTCCTGATGAGGCATTGGGTGCAGTTGGTCATCCAAATGGGTAGCGTGGATGCCGTGTGCAATTTCAAGCAATGCTCTAAACAAAATACACGTTTGCGACGTTAAACCCATCCGAAAGATATATGCTCCTGTTGAAATTTCTCCTCCACGTAACGCTGAAATCAGCGGCTTTCGTTCGCTGTGAAATGAACCTACATTTTGGTCTTTGCAGTCACTAAAATTTAGGTTCGTTTCTCTGCCTATTCATCGGTATGTGCAGCTAGCTATTATTCATTAGAGATGGGCTACATCTCGTCATGCTAAGTTGTTGTAAGGGTCCGGTGCCGGCGGGTCCCAACACGATTATTTGAAGCATCTGCTTGAACTTTAAGGTCTTTTGATTGCAATCTTACGTAATATTTGGATTCCGAATACTTGGCTTATATCGAACGTAACCCCAACGCACAGGAGCAACAAACCATCATTCGGAATATCATTGTATTATCCTATCACTCTCGTATATTGTACTAGAAAACTCACGAAGAGACTTGTACACGACAAGTCATATAACTGCTTAAGCCTCTGTTTGAATTGTAATGCTCGTACAAAACAAAAAGAAAAAACAAATTGCCAGTGATGTAATGATAATGCAATTAAATGCAAAGGTGCAATCGAGCTGGACAATAATGACGGAAATAATCCCCGGAGAAAGGGAACAAGGGAGACAAATTACATACACAAAGCGTTGTCGTATCAATTAATACAGCAGTAGCCATCTACAATCCACAACAAAGTTTGAGCCTCGTGCTTGTAATCTTCAGAACGTCGTATAACTTCCTTTTTCGAGCATCGTAGTCATTTCATTCTAACACGTCTAGGAACACATAAACGACACGAAAGATAAACGCAGTGTTGTATACGTTTCCCCAAAACGGGAACGAAATCTCGTTCCTTTTCTGTCTCAATCTTGGAACGGGATCCTTTACAGGTTCCAGTGGTTTGAAAGAAACGCGTTCCCGTTACATTTTTAAGATCGAACTACGTGTTGTTACATTAACGGTGCGTTTGCAATGAACTATTGCTCTGGATAATCCGTAAATAAAGTAGAGCAAACAAATAAAAATTATCCAGGTCGAACTACGTGTGGAGTCGTCACGATCGGATTTGTTCCAGTTCTTTGTTTTCGATCATATTTCGGACTCTTCTCCATATCTTCAAGTCGGAGGTTGAAATAGTTGATAAAAAAATAAATAACTAAAAACCTTCTAAATAAAAAAAAATAAATAAATAAACGCAGTTTTTTTTGGCTTTTTGTGAAAACGTGTCGAGTTTCCGTTCCAGCACCACCGATGCAAGATGAGACGCGGCGCTCCTCCGCTCCCCTAAAAGAAACGCGTTTGAGGAACGCCGTTCCTTAAAACGCCGTTCCGTACAATACTGGTGGAATGAATTGATCCCTACACCATTGAGCTACAACTCGTCAGGATGAACGAAAATATAAACAAAATGTCCATGGAACTCGGGTGATCAGACAGAGTTTGCCGTTGAATACATGATCGTCTGAGCGCTCCCTTTAACGACGACGTATTCGCTAATGGCCGTTGTTACTTTTCAGCGTCCCATCATCTGGGGCTAATTACACCTCCGTAATGTAGGCTGCCGGACGGCATCTAGATCTATCAAAGCATGCCAAGTATACGTCGAGCCCGCTCGATATGTCCAAAGCTTAGCGAGGCGTGCGTTGCGAAATAAGCGACCTAGATATATTTTTGTCCTCGAACAAACACGGCGTACGTGTTCAATTCCCCATGTTAGATAAAGGAAAAATGCCATAAAAACTGGTAGGACAAAAATTAGATCAAAAGCAAACGAGAGACGGCCTGACAGCCACTTTATCAACATGCATTAAAGTTAGGCTCCTCGCTTATAAGATTAATCGGGGTGGAATGAATAAAACAAAACAAAACAGGGGTCTCGATTTAATAAGCGCCTTGGGATTAGCTCGTCCGCAGCTTCCCGAAAATTAGGTTACGGAATGGCCGGCGAGGCACAGGATTGCGAAAACTGAATCACGCACCCTCGCACTCTTACCCTCTTTTGAACGAAGCGAAGTGAGTAATTTTGAGAGGGGGGCCGGCGAACAAAAGAGACATCAAAGACGAACACTTCAGCGTCTCGAAGCAGGCCGGTAACAATTTGGAAAGATTAAAAAAAAAAAAAATATCCTCCGTCGTAGTAGCAAGGTTTTAACTCCCTCAAGTTCGGACTTTCGTAGAATCTAATTTTGGTTTCTCTGCCTCATTTCCGGCTCGGATGAGCAAGGGGCAGCCTTTCCCGCGCTTTTGCAGTACGGCTCACCCACTACGTTTGTTCCCCCGTTCGTGCTTCGGGAAACGAGCAGGAGCACGCTCCGTTCGAAGCCGAGGCGTATGTGAGCCGTGCCCAGTGCGCTGCCTCCGGTCGCTATGGTTCCCGCCTGCGGCCTCTTAATGAAGGCAAACGAGGGATACACGCGTCCGGCATGCGGACGCGTGTATCAATCACTACTGCGTGATACACGTGAAAGATCGCGGGTTAAAACAGTCGTAGCGCAGTGGATACATTTCTCATCTACAGCGGTAGCACCCACACGCTACTTAGGGCTGACTAAATTCCCGCTGGCTGGATGTACAGAAAACGCCAACATTATTAAGGTTTGCGTTTTCTTTGATTGATACGCGCGTGCGTCTTTAGCATACAGTGTGCTAAAGACGCCCGCGCCTCTAGCACACTGTGTCAGCTGTGAAAGCTACCGAAAATTACCTACTCTCTCGTTCTCGTACATAGAAGAGGGATGCAAGGATTTCAAGCCCGAGGACCGTACGAATTGTTTCGGCGAGGAAGACGTGTATGCACTAACGCAGTCCTGAGCTAGACGCTCGTATCTGCACCGTTCAAAGTGATGTCTCCTTTTTTTTTTTTTTTAATGCGAAAGCATTAACTGTCTCATGGAGCGGAGTCGGCGTTGTCCCTAACCGCGAAAATACGGCATAAAAATTCCCTCTGCGGAACAACTTTTAAAATGGCTGTGACGCGGAGTTCCAAGGAACGCCACCCCACAGAGAAGCCCAATCAGCCCCAGCGCGGCCGCCCCGGAGGCCCGGAGAAGGGGGGGGGGGGTCACTGTATTACGTATTCTGCGCTCTGCTTTTAGCCATGTGGCGCCCCTTCCTCAAGCCAGGGCGCTGCGGCCGCTTCTGCCCTTCTCGTCACCGAGGACTCAAGGAGTGCTCCTCGGCGTTCAATTGCACATTTATGCTTTCGCGGTCACAACTCATAAAAAGTGCTTAGGTGTCCTCGGAATTTTTTCTAAATGAAACTTATCTAATGCTTACTATCCTCAACGCCGACAAAGAGATGTGTAGAAAATAAGCCGAATAATGTGCCTCCGGCAGTTAAATATCGCCACCAGTAGTCAAATTTGGGTGTTTTACGTGACGAACAAACCGTTTTATTCCTCGCCATCCCTGACAGTTTGTGCAGGCGGTCACAGAATTGCAACAGGAGGCGTCTGGCAGGGAAGAACTGAGGATTAGTTTTGACTACCCGGAATCTTTTGACGCACAACCGAGATCTCAGTTACTCGGCGCCTTCTCCGCAATAAGCCTTCGTTAGATTGCGGGACACCTCGGTCGGGATTCGAACCCGCCAAATGGGAATCTGTACGCCAGCGCTTTGCCTCAGAGTCATGGAGGCGACTTGATCGCCGCCAGTAACCAGATTCAAGTAGAATTCTATGGGCTTGCAAAACCGCCAGTAAACCGTTTTATTCCTCGCCATCCCTGACAGTTTGTGCAGCGGTTCACAGAATTGCAACAGGAGGCGTCTGGCACCAGGGAAGAACTGAGGATTAGTTTAGACTACCCGGGGATCTTTTGGCGCACAACCGAGATCTCAGGTTACTTGGCGCCTTCTCCGCAATAAGCCTCCGTTAGATTGCGGGACACCTCGGTCGGGATTCGAACCCGCCCAATGGGAATCTGTACGCCAGCGCTTTGCCTCAGAGTCATGGAGGCGACTTGATCGCCGCCAGTAACCAGATTCAAGTAGAAGTCTATGGGCTTGCAAACCCGCCAGTAAACCGTTTTATTCCTCGCCATCCCTGACAGTTTGTGCATTGGTCACAGAATTGCACAAAGGAACAGAAAACAGTTTGCGTTCTTTTGGCATACAATACAATCGGTTAAAGGTACTTACGAGAATGGTGGTAACGCGGAATGTCTTGTTCCGTAGCGACAGGGCAACCACTTGGTATAGTGAGCTGTAGTTTTGGCGGTAGTGGATGCCACGTGTTGCATCCCATGTCCCGGCCTGTACAGAACCAAGCAATCGGATATTTGACGCAGGTCAAACGGACATAAAACATCAAAAATACTAATCGAAAAATTTAGCTTCAATAACTTTATTCGGCGTTGTCTCGCTGAGCTGAAATCACTTCGTCATGGTTATACTGCAGGGTGAAGAAGTAATCGACCATGGGCCTATTATATGTCTAGAGTCCTATCTCCTGCTGCTGTGATTGTGCAAATTCATGCAGGGCATATTCTTTACTATGCGTAACAGGTGTTAAGCGCGTTATTAAATAAGGTGACAATAAGAGCGGTCTTGAAGTTATTTTCGTCGTAATTAGAAGCGTAGAAAGGTGTTCAACTGAAATATATACAGAACGTTCATAACTAAAGGAACAAAAAGCTCTATTACATGGCAAGTGACTGAGTGAAATTTAGACCGTATTTTATACTGAACGAGCGCCTGATCTCTGCGACTTCGACTGCACGCAGGCTGTCTTTATGAGGCCAAGACTTCTAAAGCCGAGGTCACACAGCTCATTCTTAATATAAACGACGATTTTGAAAACACGAGTCACCCCAATATCCGTGGTTCGAATGCCGCCTGCCAATTTTTATCCTTGAACTCATTGCCACGCGGAATTCGAAGGCACAGATCTCGCGATCATTCGTGTTCAAATATGTATGCAGACTGTCTTTTGTATGATGTATAAGCAGTGTGACCCCGCTTTTATGCTCCTTTTTTAACGATGGTGCATCAACAAAGTGGATGTGATGAAAGCCCTCGTCTCTACCGACCTCTCTTGTTCGAAAATGGTTGGTTAAATAGGCGTTTGTTGAATCATAAGTGACAGTGTAAACCGCGCAAGCTTAATAAACAAAATGTAGAAAAAAAAGGACGAAGGAACAATTTTGCGCGCTCGTGTGCTTTGCTTCTTTTCACATTTCATTTTACACCAGCCTCGCTTTTGGGCAAAACGATATAGGCTGAGCACATCGTAAGGAATTCCTTGTATAAGTTTATGGTGCCTTCTTATCTATATATATATATATATATATATAAACAATTTCGAGCTTATTCTTAAGTTTGCATGGCTGGACACTCAAATAACGTTAATAAAAGGCCTGCTCCGCACACCTCGAGCCTCCTTTGTCGACAGAATTCCCTGCCCCACCGAAAAACCCAAAAATGGCTCTGAAGCTTGATCAACCGAAGAAAACACGAACACAATTTGTTCCTCCGTAAGGAATTAGGTTACTCGCGTTCAAAAGCAACAAATAAAAAACATACTGATTTCGTACTTTTATGAAACCTAAATTGCACTTAAACATTATTTTATTGTACTCGGGGCATTGGCAATACTTGAAAAATGCCCTTATATACGTTTAGCGTACTTCGTGGTTTGGCAGCGCGATCCGCACCCTGACCCATACTAGCAATTAAGGTGTACAGTGAGCGGCAATATGTGCTTACCAAGTTGAGTTCTAGTCGAAAGGGGCAAAGTGCCCTACGGGGGGGGAGGAGGAGGGGGGGAAGCTTTGGCACGCTAAGCTATGAAACCGACAGCTACATTGCGGCAATAAGAAATTCAGCAGTCGATTCCAAGCTCTTATTTGGTTTCGTAGCTTAACGTCTGCCCAGGGCGTGCGTTAAGCGTGGCTTTTACATCGCCCCGGCCTAAACGCCGCCGGACTAGCTCGTATTGTTATATCTCGCAACATACTTTTGATTAACTAAAAAGTAACTCTAATTATGCTTTTCGACGTAATTTATAAAAGTAAAAAAAAGGATTGTATACTTTTAGAGCATTACGCCTTGCCAACTAGGCATGTTAGTGCGTAAAGTTTTTTGAGAGGGCACCATTCTGCACCGCACAATGAACAGCCCGTGTACCCATTACTCGCTACTCGTGAAAGGATAGAGCAAAATATTTTCGAATCAAGTCAGGAGACCCCAGATCGTCCATCTGGCGGCGAAAGCCGCGTCACTTTTTTAACTATTCCAAAGCTTCCTACCCCCGCGCATATCGCGGGGCAGAGCAGACGCGTGTAGTATACCGCACAGACGAGGGGAAACCTAATCACACTTTTCCTTCTTTGCGCTTGATATCGTCCGCCGTTCCATTCGACCTCCATTTCCTATCCCATTTTTCTTGGCCCGAGCATTTTATCATAACGCGGGCAGCTGCCTCTCTCATCGCCCGTGGAGAGTTATGCGCACCAGAGTTTTTTTTTTCTTATTTCGATTTATTTTGGCTGACCCTTTCTACAGATCTCTCTCTTTCCATGCTGCTTTGTGTCTGTTTTTCTTTTCGATCTTCCACGCTGGCCACGCGCAAACAGAAAGTGCCAGAAAGGGACGATGGAAACAGATTCCCCCATTTCTCACTCCATACAAGGACCAAATGCCAGGAGGAACGTTGATGCGAATTAAAGACAGATAGCGTGATTTTGGACCAAGAAAATAAAACAAACCAACAAAAGTACCACGTCAACGCGGTTCTATAAAAGTTTATATAGAGTAGCAAGATACTCGTTCGTTTTTGTGTGGCTGTTGTGCGTGTATATTTGTTTGTGTGTATGAGAACTACAGTCCTCGGCGTTTTTTTTTTTTTGAAAGCTCATAATATTAAGAATATAAAGAATAAACATAAAATTCCCAACTGGCAGACGTTGAAAAGTCGCGTTCTTTGGCCCTAACTCTTCCCAATTTTTTAGCGGATAGTATTTGTGAGTTCGTTGGGTTATGTCTTTTTTAAATCCGTGGTCGTGCTCTCTGTTTGTGAGTGAGAAAGGAAAAACAAACAAACAAAGAGATGGACAGAATGGAGGCACGACAGTATGTTCATGGTTGAGAGTCGCGATGCATGAATGGGAGCATGCAAGTTTTTCTTCTTTCTTTGAAGTTTCCCATATTTTCTGCTCTTATTTTGAATTGGCTAGATGCCCACAGTGTATACATTTTGCGCCTAGATAAGTTCTCGGACACGACGGGGTTATTTTTTTTCGTCAAATTGTGGTATCGACCGTCTGCGTGTTATTTGTGACCACGAAAGGTAACATAAGGTGGTGGTTGTGGTAATGGTGGTGGTAATAATAATAATAATAATAATAATAATAATAAAATTAATAATAATAATAATAATAATAATAATAATAATAATAATAATAATAATAATAATAATAATAATAATAATAATAATAATAATAGTAATAATAATAATAATAATATTAATAATAATAATAATAAACAAGGTGTGATGGAACAACGTCGGCTGCAAAGATGGTGCTTTCTAGACACATCCGGGTCACCTCCACACTTTAAAGTTGTTGCACGCTTTCACATACTATAAGCACCAAGATGCGACCGTTGTAAAGAACAAAATTGTACCGAAGAGCTTCAAGACGAGTGCCATCCGACTCCTAGGTTGCAATTCTTGGTCATGCATGCAATATCATGCGGAGACATGTATATCTCCTCTTGCTGTTTTATTTAAGAAAATTTTATTAAGCGGACAATACTAAAGCGCGGAGAGGCTCAAGCTCACCTTGTGACGACGAGAAGGTATGACATTTAGAGGTCGGCATAGGGCCAGGAATGAATAACAAATAAAACAACGAGCAATCTGAGCCCGTACCTTTTTAGAATGTGTCTTTTCTATGAATCTGTTTTTTACATTGATGTCACGTTCGCCTCAAAGCATTGTGTACTCAGTCGTCGTCAATAAATGAGAAACTCCCCCCCCCCCCCCCCGTTTTTTGTGACTTCACAGTTAATACCTAGTTGTTTCAAAAGAAAAGAGCTATCAAAATACACAGCACCGATTGCGTGTCGAATCAGTATTTCTATCTCACTAAGCTCAAGAATGTAAAATACTAATAAATCTCACGGAAAAGAAGCGCAGGCCAGGGGGGGGGGGGGGGGGGGGTTAAGGAGGGGGCTGCGATAAATAATAGATTTACAGCACCTCGCGCATAATATTTGTGGCGGTAGAGTCCAAATTTTGAAATTATCGACAGCTCAGCTTGTGTCGCGGAACGCATTATACAAAATAAAACATTGTGAAATGTTTATGCTTCGTCAGAAACATTTTATTTGACGTTACATGATGTCGCAAACACTTCCTTTTTGACGGATGGCTGTTTTACCCGCAGTTTAGAAGCACGATTGGCCGTGCCTCCAATTACCTCTGACGAATTCAGCGTTCTCACTTCATCAGACGCTCTTCGCATCTACATAGCGGCAGGCATTAAACATCCTACCAAAGGTTTTTGTGTACCACGCCTTACCAGAAAAGCAACACAATTTCAATTACAAAAACCACATTGTTTCTATCCTCGAAAACGAAGAGAGCGGGACGCTTGTAACATATGGAAGTCAGTCACGTGGTCTTGGCTCTGCGGTTAGAAACTTTCCGCAGATCAAAGTTAATCGTAATGTTTTACGTGCCTGAGCAGAAACTCCGCTTAAGTACAAACATCTGCACCAGTCCTCAGTTATGACCGCAGCTCGCAAAAAAAATATAATATTCTTTTTTGCCTGTCATGGTTTTGTTTTTCTTTTCACCTCAGTGCGAGGGCGACTCTCGATATGGTAAAGTTGTACCTGCTCGGTTGTGTTTAATTTTTTTTAAGTACATATTTATCAAAAATAAATGAAGCAACTGTCGGCTAAGGAAAAAAATTTACTTCAACAACCTCACTCTAAAAAAAGCCCGTGCATCTACTCTCCCGCACAAAACTCGGAGAGCCAATCACCGCAACTGACAGAGGCAGCTTAGCAAATGACAATGCCGAAACATATGTTTAGACTAAAAAACGCAGTCTGAGTTGAGACATTAAGCAATGCAACAGTGACGTTTTGCATTGCTTAATGTCACAACTCAGACTGCGTGCTTTGGTCTAAACATGTGTTTAGACCAAAAAGTTGAGCTGAGCTGTCTCCGTCAGTAGACCATTTGCTGTATTACCCAAGCATCAAGGAGAATGCAGGGATTGGTGTTCCACGCGCCACACGCGCACGTTTTCCCCGTATAAAATATTCGAAGTAAATAACCAAAATAAAGCGTTGACGAACGCGCGTGCAAGATACAATTTGTTTTAGGTTTTTGCTTTGGAAAATTTACTACTGCTGAGGCCAGCACGTGCGGCGCGTGGAACACCAATCCCTGCATTCTCCTTGATGCTTGGGTAATATAGCAATAGGTCTGTTGGGGTGATTGGCTCTCTGAGTGTTGTGGGGGGAAGTGGACGGACGTTTTTTTTTTTTTATCAGTTATGAACTGGGGCACTTTGCAATCTAATATTAACGAAAAACAATCCTGAAGAGGGACGACAATTAAAGTTGTGTATGTGTGTGTCTATCAGGCACGTAGCCAGGATTTTATTTCGGGGGGGGGGGGGGGGGCGGGGGCCCGCCCATGACAAAATGCTGTATGAGGGGGAGGGGGGAGAGGAGGTCCCAGCAAAATCTAAGATTTCAGGGGGGGGGGGGGCCCGGGCCCCATGCGCCCCCCCCCCCCCCTGGATACGTGCCTGTAGAGTCTATCCCTCTGTGTGCACGCTTGATATTTTCTGTACCTTGCTAAATTTTGTTTCTAGAAAAGAATGCTAGATATATTTTTTGCAAAGCGTGCACGTTTGAAAAAAAGTTCCATCGATTGCAGCAAAGAAAAATGGCAGCGACCTCTATATTTAAAGTTCAACAATGTACGAGACACACCATTTGAGGAGCGTTTGTTTAAATTTGTTTGGAACATATCAAATATAGTCGTTTCAGGGTGTGGGAAAGAAAACAATGTTTAATTTCCCCGTCAAATTTAGCATAAAATTTGAGCTCCCGTGCTCCGACGCTTCATGACATATCAGTGACGTGGCTTCATGGTATCACGTTACACAACGACTGACACCGTGACGCCGCTTCGTGAGACCACGTCGCGTGACGTCATGCTGTCAAGCGGTGGTTTCACGTACCATGACATCACGTGGCGTCAGTTGTCCCACTAAGTTGAGTGGGGAACGGCAGTGACAAATGAACCGAAGGACAAATATCTGGGATTAAAGGGTTCCGTTAAAAAGACAATTCATGTTTGAAGAAACCTCTTTCGATTCATTATTTGGAAACAAAGAAGAAAGCGTCACGGGTGGTCGTTCTACTTACTCGGCTCAGCCCCATGTCCTTGAGTTCCACGAGATTGAAGGAGATGTTTGTTCGGGCTCCGAAGCTGTCGAACTGGACTCTTCCACTGAGCCCCGTCACCGATCCCTGCGATGCACGGGGAGACAATAAATATTTATAAGTAAATGAGAAAAATATTACAAGCTTGAAAAAAAAAAGGCAACAAATCTGGATTCTACGAATTATTGCCACTCTAGCGACAATGATCTTATCTTCTTTTCCAGACTAACGCTTTTACAGCGTCTGCTTGGCGTAGTGAACATGTTCGCACTAACGAATAAACGTGCATATTTATTTTGGGAACAGCACTCTATAACAGTTAACTATGGTAGGACGGTGTGAGAGCTGGTGGAAATATTTACTTGGGGCCACAGTACGCATTCGTGGCCACTGTGGTCGGACGTGAAGCTGTATAACACCGGTGTGACTAAGGTCAGTGACTGCAAAATATACATAAGCATATTTAAAAAGAGGTTGCCCGTGGGGCACCCTTAACCGCAGTTAAGACTGACCTCAGTTACACTAAATTGCTGTTAGGAGTGCAGTGTAATAAGGGTATAAGTGAGTTGTTCATACAAAATGAATTGAGTTGACTGTACACCCTTGCTAGACACAGAGCTGGGGAGACTCTGGCCCCGAACACCCGAAGAGAGAAGGCTACTAGGCCATTCAGTAGCAGTGCACAATTTTTCAGACATGACGGAAAAGAAGGAGCAGCCATCGGTGCACTTTCATCAAGATATATGATCAGACAAAAAAAAAAAGAAAAGAAAAGAAAAACAACTTCACGAAGCAACATTCACGTTGGACGAGAAAGGTGTTTGAACGACGCTTTTCTCTTCCAATGGAAGAGAATGGTACCGGTGAGGGCTTGTATAAATTTCTCGATACAGTCTCGATAAACCCGGCGTCATCCACCAAGAAAAAACAATCAGAAATTTGTGATGGTCTATCAAACTTTCTTGATGGCCAATCCGATATTTTTGATGACCCACGACATCTTGACAGCACATCGCATCTCCTTGACGGCCCATCATACTTTCCTGATAGCCCGCCAAACTACTTTGACGATCCGACAGGTTTAATTGATGGTGTCTGATAGACCGCCAATAATTTTCTAAAGGTGTTTGACGGACCATGGAAGAGTGTGGCTAGGGTTCACTCGTATTTCTGACAAACACCGTGAGGTGACGCGACACGTCTGGGGTAGTAGGAGGCCAATCAGAGCCCCTCGAGGAACCCTCCTTATTCCCGCCCAAGCTTGAAAGAAGCGCGTGGCCTTGCACGAAAGCTCCTAAACCGACAGTGCTCCTGCTGAGAGATGCCCAAAGCCCGATCAATATTTCGCCGCCTAGGCTGATCTTGTTCAGTCACCTTTTTCTTCTACCGTGGCACCGTCCACTGCCCAATCCGGCTCAACGCATTCGGCATCGAATGGAGCGTTGGTTTTTGTGGGTTTGATATATTGTCGAGTTTGTGAAAAGAGCGCTTAGTTTCAAGAACTCGTATTCATCGACCAATGGGTATAGGACGACTTCCACGATTTAGTTTCATTTGTTCCGGGAATAGAACCTGCTCGTATTCGTATGAATAGGGAAACTTCATCAGAACGAAAAGCAGCGTAATATGTTAAAAAAAAGAAAGAAAACGAAGAAAAACATGTTTTTTGAAGAGTTCAACGAGTACTACATTTTGCTTCGCTGCGGAGCATAACCTTACAAGCTTCGAGTTGACTTTATTCAGTTTATTTGTTTTCGACAATGGCCATTCCTTTCTGACACTGGATATTCAAAAGGAATTTCGCTCCATTTGAATCAAAAATAAATAAAATCTTGTTAATGGCGTACACGTATAATAGTAAAGGTATATATTGATCTTGCGCAAGAAAAAAAAAGAAAGAATAGCATTTTGCAGTTATGGATTTTTGTTACTAGATAAAAGAGAGCAATCGGAAACCTTCGAAACTATTTTTTTAAGAAGCGAGTGAGAGAAACAAAAATAACTATAATACTCCATTCTCTGTAGCGAGTGTTAGGCAGTCTAATGGTTTTGGAATTAGAGAGCACGTACGCATAGTTCCGTAAAAAGTATATAAATAAAGAGGTATTTTGCTTTGATAAAAAATGAAGTTCTGTCTTGAGGCCAAACTCCAGAGAGAGAGAGAGAGAGAGAGAAACGCGAAATAGTAAAACGTCTGTGGATCACGGTAAAAAAAAAAAAAACAGAATCAGTGAAGGTAAAACGACTTCAAAATCCCGAACAAAAATTCACCTTCGATATTAAAAGAACGAGCAAGCAAACCTGAAACTCCTCAAATAATGTTTAGTGTTTTTATTTTTCTGAAGAAAGAAGGCCGCGGAAGAAGTTCGGTGATTCTTTAACGTAGGGAATTGGAAAATAAAAAAAAGAAAGGTTTCATCTTTAGAGTCGCAAACGCAAGTGCACCAACTAATAAAACTTGAGCGGGAAGTAAGACTCGAGCGACCGTATCGTTCAAGCGTAATCATGAGATGTTCAGTTCGATTTAAGCTACGCATACAATATTTGTTCGATTGGCGACAATCTTGCCCGGGTATTTTATGCGCAACGGGCAATAAAGTTTGGTTCACCAGGTGGTGCCGTCATGCAAGCTTGTCGCAACTCTCAGTCGGCCATATGTGGCCATAATCATTCGACCCGATCTCGAACTCAAATCTCCGAGTGTCCTGCCGAACTTTTTGCGCAGTGTTCGTGTCCAATGGTCCGGTGGTTAAGCCTTCCCAAAGTTGTCCATTTTGGCCCAGCCGCGCTGACTAGCATCTCACCGAAGCGCCTCCTGTTCATTGTCCCAGTACTATATGCTACTGTCGGATCACTTCCGGCTTCTGTATATTTCCTATTTATCTAATCGTGCCCTTTCCTACTGCCCGAACAGGCGTGAAGCTGCTCAAATAACACTCTAAGACTCCCTATCCGAAGTAAAGCGCGTAAGTATGACGCCGTGGATGATGAAGTCATTGGTTTAGCACAGGGAGCGAAGTAGTTCATATTCCCACATTGACGTCACCGAGTTTCAACGCCTTTGATAAAGAGGAAATATTGAAGGGTAAGAATGAAAACAGGACCTGGCTGAGAATGACATTGGATGAAAGAAAATAAGGATCGGTAAAAAAAAAAAAAAATAAAGATGGAGATAGCAATAATCTACCGACAAATTCACCGATTGAATATTGTGTATTCTATCTTTCGTAAGAGAGGTTGGCGTGATTAACGTAACGAGGTCGACGTGATTAATTGTAGCTGTTACGGATATCGCACTAAGGAGCGTACTATTATTAGATTTGAAACATTGTTTTTGTTCAGTATAAAATGAGAAAATGAAATGTGAGGACCACATCGCTACATTCAAGGTCTAATGTGAGATATGCAAAAAAATAGTATTCGTAAAAAATATTTCATATCAAAACAGGACACGAAACTAGAAAAATGTCAGGAATATAAAAGCCAGCAATCCTTACTGTTCAACCAGAACCGATCTAAAGCCGCACTTAATGTTCAATAACAATTACAAGAGGACGCTTAAGTGCCTTTTTTAAAGGGGAACTGAAGAGCTTTTCGAAAAAAAATGAGTTAATGGTTGATTCTAGCGTGTTTATGCCTGCCGAGTCCAAATATCACAATCGTTTGACCCAAATGAATTCCTAAACGCGAAAAAAAGCGAAGAAATCAGAAGCGATCGCCGCAGCGGCACGCCATTGGCTAGTCACGCGTGACGCGCCACTACGTCATAAAAGGACCATCTCGATTCTCGTTTGCTCCGTCGCTTGCGGAAGTAGCCGGGCGCCGGGTCTTCTGCTCTTGTAAATCGGGTTCGGCTTCTGATGTTTCGAAATCTTTCGGTTGATCCGAAAGAGGAATGTGTCCAGACGACCCTCGACGTGACAAAATACGTGTTCCAGCCGTTGGCAAAGTAGGAAAATGACCCCCCGCAGTAATAAACGCAGACACGAGGAACCGCTTGCGCGGACGCGACATGGCCGGCTTCGTACCTTCAGGAACTTACTGACTGCTGCCTATTGTAACGTAAAACGTTGACAATAAACAGAGTGCTATTGACGGGACGCCCCAAGCCGGATTAGCGTGACCCTCCCCAAAACGGTCGTCAGAGGACAAGTATTCTGCACACATCGGCCTTCGTGCTTGCCAGCTGCTGGACGCATGAGCGTGCAGGCTGCACTGTTCATCAAGGCTGAAGTGGTTTGAAGGGATAGTATAATCGGCTTCGGGCGACGGGAGAGCTTCCCCTGAGATGAGACGGGTGGTAAGACAGGGTCGCCGTTCTGCCACCGCCATGTCCTTGCGCACTATGCGAATAACTGCGCAGAATGTCCATCCTTGTGATAGCGGTACCCTCTGCTGCGTTTAGTTTGTTTGCCACAAACTATTACGCATTTATAGCTTTAGAAAAAGCGGAGATCTGTGCCCGGCAGCCCTTAATTTGATGTCGAATCTTTGAAAGCTTCCTGGGCCTCTACATTCGCATACTTCTACCAAGATTTATTGACTGCATCGCACCAGCACCAAGCATTATCATCGTTCGATTGCATTTCGACGGCACAAAGAATTGTTGCATGAGACAAACTTTATACGGAAAACACTGCGTAACTTGTTAAAAAAAAGAACTCAATTCAGAACAGAAGGTCACTAGCTTTGTATTTTCAAAAAGCTCTCCTAAAGAGAATATGAACCTTTGGAAGGAAAATTTGACAAAATTTATGTCTACATTAAAAAAAAAAAATGTGACCTCAAATAATGTCATCAACTGTAAAAAAAAAAAAGTTTATGCTAAAACAAGTTGCACCGTGAAAGACGCATTATGAATTGCCTGTTCACTTATTAGAGCAAGCCCTCCTCTCACAAGTGACTGGGTAGCCAAGTAAATTAAAAACAAAAGAAAATAATCTTGGGCTACCCAAGATTGTTTTCTTTTGTTTCCCAGATTTCCCGTACCGGAGTCGGTCCGGAAAATATGGTCACTTCAACAATATAAGAAACCAACACAAAAACACTAATATAAAGCGGTTAACACAAGAGAGCCAGTGGAAACTCGCTATTCGGCTAAATCATCGCCGCTTTTCTAGCACACTGTACAATTATAATAACGTAATAGCTTTTTTCTAGAACAGTCGACCTACAATTCCTACCTAGTTACGTTTCCTCTTTGCTTGTGACTTTTAATGCGCTGAATTGCCTTCTTACCTTCAAAGATAATCGGCAGAGCGTCGGGTTCAGGCGAGCCTTCTTCAGACCCAAACGTACATAGTTTTCAGATGCGCCGTCCGAAACACGTTTCGAACAAAAAACGGTATACTTGCTCAAACCCACCCACCCCTTTAAAATCTCGGTGACGAAGTGGAAAAGACGGTAAGCGGGAAGAACAACCGCGACGAGCGCTGTTCGTGAAAGCTGGCGGCTACACATGAGTACGGCACCGTGCAACAGCACGAGTCAGTTGGTTCGGTGCCACGAGCATTCTGCAAACACGTGAACAAACAAGAGAACAATCAACACGTCAGGCGATTGAGTCAATAGCATGACCGGTCAACAGATCAAAGCAAGCGCTATGCAGCTGCAGAACGACGACGGCTCGAAAAGACACTAGAGCAGCCTACGAGGAAAGCGCGGCCAGCCGCGGTGGGGTCCCCCAGCCAGTCCTTTTGTGACGCCGGCTGACGGGCTTCCTCCTCTCTCCCCTTTCCCTCTGCTTCAGAGAGGCGTGGCTTCGGCGCTACTTTGAAGGCGCTTTTCCGGTTAATCCGCGCAGAAAATGAACAAACAAATACGATATTCGTGATGGCTGAGGTCTCATTAACTAGGCTCAGGTGTTTTTTCTCATATTTAAAACCGCTTCAGTTTCCCTTTAAGAGTGGAAGCGATAGCTAAACATATAAACCTCCGCTCGTACCCATGCGTGTCTGCGTGTCCTTGAAACTTGTGACGCCGTTCGAAACGCTCGCAAAGAAAATGGGGTCCCGTGCAGCGTCTTCAACGGCTTTCACCGGCCGTGGTTCATCTGCTGAAATGTCCCAGGATATCTACCGTGTGGTTCTGCCATTTCTGCCTACAGGTATTGAAGTTTTGGATTCTTTATTCGCTCATTACGACATCACCGGACGCCCATACAAGAGTGACGATTTTCGAGAAAAAATGAAACTCCACGGCGTTCTAAACAAACCTCCGTTGGAGCCGGTGCGTGCCATATGAACCATGTGTGACTCTTCATTTTCAACTGTCTGACAGCGAAGAGTAGACTTCTGGAAGCTAAAGAACCTATGGAAAAAAAATGCCTGCTCATCGATCTTGATGAGTGCGAGGTACCAATACGGCTCCCCTGTTCACATCAGCGACGACACAGAGCGGAGGGCCCTCAAGCCTTACGGAAAAATCACCGAAGTAACCCGAGAAACATGGAGGGCGGAAGGCTTCAAGAGTGTTCAGAAGAAGACAAGGTTGGTGAGAATAAACCTGAAGGAAGGCGTCAACAAGGAAAATCTCCCGCACCAGCTACGTGTGTTTAGCAGAAACTTTACCGTTCTCGTCCTCGGAAGAGCACCGCTTTGCATTCGATGTCAGAGAACAGGCCACATCCGCAAAGAATGTCGCATCCCTCGCTGTGATAAGTGCCATCGTTTTGGTCACGACCAAGAGGATAGCATCCAGAAGTACGTCACTGTAATGCGGCTTGCCCTCCGAGGAAGATAGCTCGGAATTCATCGATGAAAAAGAAGCGTCGAAAATCGAAGACGGCGCTGGGCACACAGCCACCACCCATACCCAAACGCCTTCAGCCGCTGACAAACGAGGCCCATCACAAGACGAAGACACCACAGGGTCAATTCTGGAAGCTGACAAGTCAATTGCCTGCGGTAGAAATGCCTCAGACATCAACAGTGCCACTCCAGACTCCTCAAAAAACCAGACAAAAAAAAAACAGTCGAGGGGAACGACCGCTCTTCAGACGATGCCTCCGACGTTGACTCAGAAATGGACGACAGCTCCCAACCCTTCAAGCGACCGCAAGATCGCGTCGAGGAGGAAGACACCGACCTCAAGGGGCCTGACTACAGCAAGCCGCAAGGAACAAAGAAACGCACGCCCCGAACTCCGCCGGATGGCCGACAAGAGCAAACCTCGCATGAAGTGGTTGTGTTCACATAGATAACAGCTTCCAACAATTGTTTCCTTATACTTGAAGATTTGCTCGCGCCTGTCGCCGCAGCTTTGAGTTATGTAAGGTTTGCGTGAAGTTGATGTAAACCGCTTTTCATTGCAAATCTCCTCCTCCGCCCCAATAATATTTGCACCCAAATTTCTAACTTCTTCCACTATTGGCTTAACGCTGGGCACATTCATAAATATGGGTTTCAATTTTACTTGTAAACAGTACCAGCTATTACGTTTGCTTCACGAAGAGCAAGTAAACTTTTTAGCCATACAAGAAACAACAATGTCGGAGTAGGAGCAACTTACGAAGGCGCTACAACCCTTCCGTACCTCGTACGAGGTATGTGTAACGCATGCAGTTGGCACGGCGGGAGGCTGTTTTATGGTTCCATAAAAAATCGGTTCCTCTTTCTGCTGTGAGTGTCACCACCGATGCTCACGGGCGTTTTATAATGTTTGATTTTAATTTGTTTGATGTCAAGTGACGAATGATTTCTGTCTACTTCGAATCATATATCGAAACACCATATTTCATATTACTTCGAATCATATCGAACCACCATATTTCTCGGTGACTATAACCATGTATGCGATGGAGGTGATATATTTCCAGTAGCGCGTAATAGCGACGTTAGCGCAAATCGGCTGTGTGAAATTATTGCAGAAAACAATACGGAAGATGTTTTTTCACATATTGAGCGGAACTAATAAAAAACAAAACAGTTTACTCACTTGCAAGAATCTTCGCACGCGCGCCTTGATTGTTTTTTTTTTCTGCTAACATTGTACATCACATTAGCTCTTATTGCGTAAGACCAGTGTTTTTAGTGAACACTGCCTTGTAAAGGTCCCAATTGGAGAAAACAAAATTCCCAAGGCAAAGTTTAATTTGCGGTTGTGGAAGCTGAACACCAGTCTGCTTAAAAACGAAACATTTGTAGCTACAGTAGATGACCTGTTGAGAAAAATGGCAGAGCAGAACGAGACATGTCCATTAGAACGATGGGAGCGGTTCAAGGAGCAACTAAAAATGTCAGCAATCGAAAGATTGAGCACGATTAAGTTTCATGCTCGGCAGAGGAGCGAAAACTGCAGCAGGATTTACGTGGTGGTGGTGGTGGTGGTGGTGGTGTTTGCCTGACGAGGTTTTTCTCACTGGCTGTGGAAAAGTTTCACGGGCTTGGGTTACTGCAGTTTTGATGAGAATAAATGCAGGGGAAAGGAGGGGGAACAGATGGCGATGAGAAATAGAGGATGTTGAAACACAAGTAAACAAACTAAAGTAAAATAGAGAGTCGGCAAGAAATCAATCAAAAGTGAGCAAATGGGCACATCTAGAACGCGAGCATCCCAAAAAGTTCCCAAATTCCGGCAGGAAACTTCACAAGAAAACTATGTCTGGCACACAAGCACGAAAAAAGAAGTGGGCGGTCGTATTTTCTCGCACATCACAACCTTGCCAGAAGCCCACAGGCATCCAAAAAGTTGGATACAGTCTTTCGGAGACATGCACGTGGGTGGTGGACCCCTGGGGAATAGCATGTCCACGAGGGTTGACGAAACACCGAGGCCTCTTCAGTGAAGCTAAAAGCACAGTTCGTTCTGTATTGTAGTGTCCACATTCAAAAAAAATATATGCGTCAACGTTTCTGGCTGATCGCAGTGCTCGCAAAAGGGGCTGGCTGTTCTTTTGATGCGATGCAGGTCCACTAGCGTATACGCGCAGTCTGCTCTTAGGTGGTGAAGGGGAGCGAACTTCCGTGTTAGGCCACACGTACCGCCTGAAGGAGGAGGTTTATCAGACGCCACACTGAAAACGGGATGCTTGTGTTGTATCCAAGTTTTAATAGCCAGTCTCGGGTCAGAGTGGTTGGGAAGGTTCAACGTCGCACTGGGTAGTTTTAGAGCAGTTGAGCTAGATTGTCAGCCACCTCATTTCCAAGTAAGCAAATGTGCAAGGGGATCCACTGTACTCGCAGGTCAGAGCCATGGGAGACAAGTAGTCGACCCAGACTAATTATTCCACGAACCAAATCGGGATTGGCGCCTTTGCTGCTGAGACTATTTTGCACCGCGCACCGAGAGTCTGTTGCCAAAAGCCAGTTATTTGGTGGTTTCGTCGCGATGTGAAGAAGAGCTGCGTGGGTTCCACTCAGCTCAGCTGTAGTCGACCACACGGCATGGTTCGAACCGTCCTTACCATGAGCAGGATTCTGAGGGGATGGGGTGAGCTGCAGTTGCGACATTATGAAGGAAGTCGCCAGAGCCATCAGTATAAATTGCCGTAAACGAGGTATCTCGAGACATCATCACCTCCTCTGCCAGAGCTCAACTAACCACACAGGGGTGTTGTGATTTTCCGTGGAAACCCGGGATGTCCTCGTAGATGGTGAGCAGGTGCTTGCTCCACGGGGTGTAAACTGGAGGAGAATGGACGGAGGGTATGAAGCCGAGAGCCTCAACTAGAGAGGTGCAGTGACCGCCGTTTTGTGAAAAATGACGCTGTTGCATGTCAGTGACCAGCGAGACACCACTGCTCGACTCAGCAAGTCGAACCAGATGTTGAAGAGCACGGTTCACAGCGTGTAAAGCTACCGGCATCTCTCGGCCCTCAATCCACGTTGGATCGATTCGAGAATACGAGGGAAATCCGAGAGCCATTTTTATTCTGGCTCGGTGGCATCGTTCCAGTTGATCCCACAGAGATCGTGTAGGCGGCAAATATGAAGCCGCATAAAGAATGCGGGAAAGGTTAAGCGCCCGGTGCACGCATAGTAGGGCTTTAGGGGCCGATCCCCACTCAAGTGCACGAAGTCGACGAATAAGAGATGTGATCGTCGCTGTCTGACGTATAAGATTCGTAACGTGCCGACGCCAACATAGTCGGGAATCAAGATCGGCCCCCAAGTATCGATAGTTACGCACGCGCAGTACTCGAGTCCCACATAAAGTAAGCCGCGGAAATCCATGACGGAAGGGGCAGCGGGAACAAGCGAGCACCGCTGTTTTTTGCGCTGAGACGGCAAGTCCGAGGTCTTGTAGCATGTTTGCAACACGTGCGAGGCATGTTTGCATAAAGTGACGTAGAATGCATCGATCAGAATGGGGAGCCCACAAACAGATGTCATCTGCATAGATGATAATACCACTAGGGTGTGGTGATTTATGCATGAATAAAGGTATTGCCGTCATGATGATGTTAAATAGCACTGTACTAAGGCAACCACCTTGAGGTAAACCCACGCAAAAGTGGATGCACGGCTCCCGTAGTTTTGCCCAAGCAAACACTAATTGTCCTGTTGCTCAGAAACGCTTGGAAATATTTTACCATTTCTCCTGTCATGTTAAGGTGATCCAAGCAGGCAATAACTACATCATGTGGAACCGAGTCAAAGGCTCATTCAACATCAAGAAACATTGCCAAAGCAGTGTCTCGTCGTGAACGAGCGCAATACAGTCAACAGTGCAGCGTCCACTTCTGAATCCCGCTAATTCAGTTGGCAGTGCTTCAGTGTCCTCAAGATATCACTGGAGACGCGTAAGCACCAAGCGTTCCAGAAGCTTTCCAGCACACGAGGTCAAGGATATTGGGCGGTACGATGACAGTTCCGGAGAAGGTTTGCCTCGTTTCTATATGGGAGTTACTACAGCATGCTTCCACTCTTGCGGAAGAATACTAGTAGTTCACACGAAATTTAGGCGTTCGAGCAAGACGACGCGTGACTTATCACTCAGGTTACGCAATGCTTGGTAAGAAATGCCATCAGACCCAGGAGCCCTGTGGCGTTTGCATTTCCTAGGAGCCGTATCCAGTTCCGACATAGTAGAAAGATGATCCAGACTATGCGGACTTCGTGCAGCACCAGTCAGTGATCGAGGATATAAAGATCCAGAAGGGCGCTGGGTTACAATGAAGCGCACTGCGAAATCATCAGCCAGTTGTGATAATTCAAGGCCAGTTTTAAGACTGAGGGTGATGAACACATCTCAAGGTGTTGAAGAGCAGCCCATAACTCTCAGTACTTTGTAGAGCTTTGGCTTAGGTGTACATGGAGTTAGTGACAAGGCAAATTGACGAAATTGTTGACGACGAAGTGCGTGAGTGTGACGGAGTAAAGCTGATGTAACACGACGACAGTCTACCCAATGGGAGACCTTACCAGATCGGCGCGCACGGCGCTGAGGGCGGTGGCGAACAGCACGTAAGTGTACAAACTTCAAATCCGGGGACGGCTGAGATTGCCTTAAATATATTTTGCATGTGGATTGAACTAGACATGTAGGAATATATTTTAGTATAACCTCTGACGACTCAAGAAAGCGAAAATTTTGGTGAAATACGTCTCAATTTGTTACACTGTATTGACGACGTGGGAGGCGGGTCACTACGGGTATCTTCATCAAAATTAGAAGATGATCGCTTCCACGTGTGTCCGCATCCAACGACCAGTACACGTCTAGATTTGGGGAAGCGAGAGTAAGGCCCAGCACGCTAAGGTTCTCCGCGATGACCAAACAATGTAGGAGAGCCGTCATTCAGAATACTCAAATCTGTTGATTCAATCTCATCTGCGGGAGCCGCACCCCGAGGCGTCGTGTGTTTGCTACTTCAGAGAGGATGGTGTGCGTTAAAATCTCCGCATATAAGGAGACGACCAGGAAATTGAAGACGTAGGCTACGAATGCACTTCGCATCAAAGCGACCAGTAGGACATATATGTACAGAGAGACACGATGGACATCTTAAAGGAGCGAAATACGACCGTGCATGATGGAAATTCAGCTGTTTCTGTACACAAATGGGACACATCCTCTGCAGCTTGCTGCACACTGGAGTGAACAGAGTGATGCCCGTGACGAGCTGTTAGGCATGGCCGCCGCGTTAGGGTAATGGACGTAGGGCTGAATTCGAGAGCCATGTCTGAGGTGGCATTCCGACATTGCAAGTATAGGTACCGGCTGAGTTGCAAGAAAATACTGCAACTGTGTTAATTTAGAAGTGATGCTGCGGGCGTTCCTAGGTAAAATAGATAGGCAGGAAGACATAAAAATAAAACTGAGCAGAGTCAATACTTTCATCGCAGAAAACTTTCGACCAAAGGCTCTGTGTGATAAAATTCAGGAGCTGGTTTGCCCGTGGATACCGCAGAAGTGGGTCACATTTTCGCAATATGACGATCAGATTGGCGTACGAAGCTACGGAGGGTGACGGTATTGCCTCCTGTCCAATACTCAGAGGAGGTTGAGTGGCTGGGAGTACAGTTCTGGCCTAAACTGGTGGTGACGACGATGGGGCTTGTTTTGCAGCGCTGCCTTGTTGCTTTGTCGCGCGTTGTTCTCGCCGGAGGAGACAAGGACAAAGCCTTCCTTAGGCGGAGGCTCTCTGTCCATTGGCTTCGGGGCTTCGGCGGCTAGGGATGATGACGGGTCTTGTTTGTCTGCAATAGGTTGTTCCGCCTGGCGTCGTCGAGAATGACGTCGTCTCCGTTGGGGTTTTTCAGTTTGAACAACCATCTCTCTTGTAGTTTCGGCTCGTGGAGCCGCGCGTTAGGCCGTACGTTTGTCAATTTGGGCTCGGGATTCTGCAAAGGACACATTGCTCTCGCAGTGGTAGCGACACACGGAGCGCTCAGCTTGCCAGAATGTGCACTGTTGCGATGTTGTTTCATGTGGTTTCTTGCAGTTGACGCAAAGAGTGTTCGAGCCTCTGCATTCCGTAGTTGCGTGAGGCTGTGCGCATCGGAGGCAAGTTAGCGACCGCTCACAAACAGCCGAAACATGGCCAAACAAACCGCATCGGTGGCATTGGATGCGGTTGTTGGCAGACAAGTCGACGCCATGTTGAAACAGGCCGACGTAGACGTGCTAAGGAAGTTTAGGAGAAGCAAGCTCAACACAAATAGTAGAGGATTTGCCGATGCGACGGACGCTGCGGATGCCTACTGCTGAGCACAGAACTCCGAGTATTGCGGAGTCAGAAAGGGTGCTGTTAATGTCGCGGACGATTCCAACGCTGGAGGCCTTTCCCCGAGGCTCGAAAGCACGCACTTTCATACCGCAAAGCGTAGTCTGGCCAAGGAGAGTCCTTGTCGTCTTTCCATTCCGCGTGTCAATCGCTAGGAGGTTCTTCCGCCTGTTATAGCGCACCACAATAACACACGAAGGCACGACCGTCTCCAGAGTGGACGTGAGGCGAACAGAATTGATAGAGTCAATTCTTACATCTCCATCCACAGGAGTGAAAAGAACTACGAGACCAACAGTGGGCTCTGTTTGGGTGATGATAGTCTTCTCGCTAGAACCAGAGCCTTAACTTGGGCAGTTCTCTTTGCTCCGCGGACGACATCCTGGAACTCACCTTGATTGTCGTCGGAAATTGAGCTCGACACGCTGGCGAGTTCTTCGTCGTCAGGCGGGAGCGGTTCCGCCATGGTGGCGACTAAGGAAGTTGACATTTCCATGCCTTGCCGGCTTGAGTGCCGGGCAGAGGGCCAGCCAGAACCTTGCAAGCCAGCAAGAACAGCTTATAATGAAGTCAGAGAAAAACAATACTAACTGGCGATGGGCAACGTAGTAGCAGTAACCTGAGAAAACAGGGAGCGAATGGGATACACGTCCGCTATATGGCTTTTTCTTCTTTCCAGGATTTACGTACTCTGTGGGAAGCTGAATGTAAATGCCCTGGTTGGGAAGCAAAGGAGACTGCGAATGTCAAATCACCCTCGAGAAATTCCAGAGACCGATACGAAGGCGCTACGGTGCGTTCGAGGGCACGGAGCTTTTTCTGCGGTGAGCAACCCATCAAACACGTCTTGATGGCGGAAAGAAAGTACGCTTTGTCCAAATAAATCCTCGAAATAGAGATGAATGGTAGTATAGCTACAGACAGAGCAAGCATTGTGAATGCCTTTGTGGAACATTATCAACGAATGTTGAACCCACGCCTGAACGACAACATAATAAAATTGAGGAACTCTTCTCTTTTATGCCCAGGATAGATGACGAAACAAAGGAATGGCTGGAGGAACCCATCAGCATGAAGGAGGTCGAAAAGGCAATAGGTGACCTGTCCTGTGGTAAAACGCCAGGACCAGACGAGCTAGGTTCACTTTTTTACAAGTTCAGAAAAGTACTCGCGTTCATTCTGCTCGCTGTCGTAGAGGAATATTCTAAAAGCAAATTATTACCGCTATCTTTTTCTAGAACCCCCACTGTGTTAATTCCAAAATCAAAGGACGCCGCCAAGTTACGACGTGTAGAAGATTATCCGCCAATACGTCAATGTAATGTAGATGATAAGATATTGGCAAACATCCTCAACGGAAGGCTACAGCACACAATTTGCGAATTGGTGGGTGACCACCAAACGTGTGACATAAAGTGCAGGACGAGACAAACAAATGTTCACGTAGCCAGAAGCATTTTACAATGTTGTGCAGAAGAAGAAGACCACATTGTCATGCTTCAGATTGGTTTAGAAAAAGCATTCGACCGCGTACGTCGTAACTTTCTTTGGGTCATTTTGTGGCACATTAACACTGAAGATGTTATTTATAAAAACGTACAAATGGCATATGGTGGCTGTTCTACGCGACTACTATTAAATCGTAGCGTAACTTGCTGCATCCCTGTACAGACCTCAATACGTCAGGGTTTCCGCTCTCGCCTTTATTATTCGCGCTTTATCTTAAGCCTTTCTGTTTGAGCGTCGCTAACAATAGAAACGTTTATGGGTTTAACCTTAACTCTCTAGAAGTCAAGGTATTGGTGTATGCTGATGGTGTAGCAGCTTTTTGAAGATACAAAAAAGTGAAAGCGGCATTTTTGATTTAGTTAAAAACTGTTGCGATATTACTGGTGCACCTGTAAATTTAGAAAAAAGTTTCAGGATTTTGGCACGGTAATTAGGCCACAAAGCCCTCAGCGTTTTTTGCTAGAGCAACGGCATGCAACACATTTCTTGTTGCTAGGCTCATATACGTGCTTCGAGTGTTACATTGTGCTCAGAGTGTTTTAAGGAACTTTCCTAGGAAATGTGCTACATTCATCTCGAAATCAAAATGGGAGCGACTAAGAAGAAACAACCTCTTCCGTCGTATTACTTTCGGGGGATTAGTCTTACCGCGTTTGCTTGTCCGGCACCTCGTGTCGCGATTCATTTTTCTACGTGATACTGGAGTCTTTCATGCGCGCGGTAGTTCAGACCCAAATTGGGGAGCACTTGCTTTGGTTTATGATCTCGAGCCATGGCGAGCAGCCAACCAGAATTGTTGGATTCCTAACGGAGGTCATTGAAGCATACCTTTTCTTTTTTGGCAGTACGCTATTCCAGAGAATATTTGTCTTGCATAACTAGAAAATCTTTGCCTAACACCCTGTAGGACACACTTTTTTCGGAACCTTTGTATCGTACACTCTACACTAGGAAGCCGGTCAGGATGCTCTTTGTCACGTGAAGAACATATCAATCACGCCACGTGCCAAAACGACTTTACTATTTTTTAAACTTCATACCTCGACGCTCTTTGTGAAGGTCTGGCTTCACGAGAAAGGAATTTTTGTTCCTTGGACCACCAAATGCTTGCTGTGTAAAGCCCTCAAAACTATAGAGCACGTGTATATTTTCTTTTGGAATGCCCTGTTGTTTTGGGATGTGCGGCAGAGAACCTTGAAAAAGGACCTAAAAATTACAGCACATTCGATAAGTTTTGTTCCGATAACTTCCCAGGAACTTGCACAGTACGACATTAAACGTTAATTGGCCTATATAGAGCATCTGGTGTTCGCGGATGGTGGTGAGGCATGCAGACCTTGACCCGCGACCGGTTGAAGCATACTTTATTGAACTTGTGACACAAATACGTAGTACCTCTGCACAATATGATACTGTCCCTGAGTGTGTTGGGGAGTGTGAGAGACTCCTAAAAAGCCCCCAACGTATTAATTGAGAAGTGGTAATCAAAATACTGGACGCTTAGCCTGGGCGTCTTTGTGTTGTGTATGCTCTAATAAAGACAAAAAAAGTGACTGCGTGAACTAGTCGGTATCGTGTTTTGCTCGTAACCGAAGGATCGTGAATTCGAATCCAACCTCCGCCTAATATTCTTTAAATTGTTTCATTAAGGCAAATAATTTACTTTATAAATTGAAATCATTTGCATTTGAGACATGCGGCGACCTTTAATTCGCCTTACATGTCATGTTTTAATCACTTTGATTACACGCGTGACGTCACGTTTTATGTGAGCGCTGTGGGTTGTTTTGAAATTCCCGCGCGAGGCCATTTGGCTGTGACGTCATGACAATATCGACCAATCAGATTTTCACGTCCCGCCGTCGCCGACTTTTTTACGACACGAGCTCCTAAACACTATCGCGTTCAAAAAAGGCGCTCGCACACCAGTCGTCCATAGATACAACAAAGGCCTTTGCGAGCTTAGCTCTTTTTATATATAGGCGGATAGCATAAATCAGACATTATCTCTTGTACTCACAAAGAGAGTGAGGAGAAAATGATCAAAATAGGACATAAAGAGCAAAAGTTCTTCCCGTTCTACTCCACACATCACGAGATTTTTACGCGAACTCGTGCGAACAGTGACAATTGTTTTTATTAAAAATAAATTGTAAAACTTTATTTATCGAAGACCCCTCCACCAGCTTGTGGCATGAGAACAATAGCACCTTACACAAGGTGGTATGTGGGGCGATGATCCAGCGTTCAGCAACAAACAAATTTTATGTGCGACCAGTTAAGCGCCATTTTTTTCACAGGGATATAATTAGGCGTTTATCCTGTGTTTCTGAAAAATGCACGTGCGGCACTATGCGTATAATTCCTTTTTTAATCTCCGGGTACACCTTGGTAAACAACTTGTTAAGATATGCTGCGGTTCTGAGTCGTTTAGTTCGACGAGACAAATATTTCAGGATTTCGTGACTTGGCATTGTTTTATGAAATATACATCACGAAAAAAAAAAGAAGGAAAGTGTCAAAAAGTACTTTTAATTGTTAAAAATGTCACCGGTTCTTATGTGTTATCTTACATCCGGTTAGCTGCGCGCAGTGAAAATGTAATAGTTGAGCACTACCGTGCCAACAAATATTTGAAAGACTCCGAAACTTGTTGAGTACACATACGGCTTGATATGTCACAATTAATGAACAGCAAAAAATATAAAGGACACCGATGCACTTTGATTTTACTGTCCCTTGTTTACCACTAAGTTTCGCATACCTCTGGAGCAGGCTTTTGTTATCATCATTATCTCTCGTAATGATAAATCTATGTTTATTTCTCATGTCTGAAGCATGTTGTAACACAGAACGAATAATTTTCAAGGGATATAATTATCGGCACACGTCTATGAATTGCTGTGGGTTAAATGGATGGGAGCAGGTAGCTACAAACAGTGTTTTTCTTCCGCCAATTTTCGTAACAACCATGGGTTTCGAGAAGGAATAGTCTCTGGCAACAATTACTTCAGTAGCGACCAACAGAATGTGTAATAAAAAATATTTTTATCCCATACTTTTATGTATCTGTATACAGGGCAGTCTGCTCAGGCCACTTGGCTGTTTGCAGGCACGCAAATAAACCCCATCTATTTATCTATACCGTTACCCCGTTGATCTCACTTCACGAAATACATCCCGAACCATTAACAAAAGAGCAGAGGGACGATCAAGTTTTATTTCAAAATTAGACTGTCTTTTTGAAGCTTTTGAAACGGAATCCCCCCAAACTTCCGCTTTATAGCAAGCTTGCAGAGCTGCGAAAAAATCTGTGGCCGCCGCTCGTGCCTAGTTCCGGAAGAAAGCGGGGCGTGACGTGCTTGAAAAAGGCCAATCAGGGCCCCGGAATGTTTTCCAAGGCTTTACGCCATGCGCAAACCCGAAACGCCTCCGGGCGGGTGCTGGCGGTTGCGCGTTGCGATGGCGACGGGAGCGTGCGATACCTGAAGCCGGCACCTTGATCCAACTGATGTGCTCGCCGAATGACTCTGTTGGAAGCCGCACCGCGGCGCCACTTGTCTCGTCGCACGCTTCCCATTATCCATCCACAGCCAATCAGATTGCAGCGTTGCATTAGGAAGGCCGAAGAAGGAATCCGGCAACGCATGAACATAACAAGCGCTTGCCTGTTTCGTCTTTCTTTTTTTCTTTTTTACGAGCGACGCCTCGGATAATTAGGAGAGGAAATACATAGTAGGGTACATTGTTTTGTCGACTACAGCCACTGCACAGAATGAGAAAGGCCCGGAGGAGTTTCGGACGTTCCGAGTCCAGCGAGAACGCTTCGGCGTCTCGTGAAGCTCGAGCATGCGTTCGCAGCCGAAGCTCGATCGACTGAAGGCAGTGAGCGCGTGGTGGAGGGCGCGGACGTTCGAATCAGAGGTTCGAATGAGGCGTCCTGCATTTTCCACCTTGTGAGCGGCTATAACAACTATTGATGACCTTGGAGCAAACGAAGAACTAACGTTCGAGATGTTGTTTACCCACTAAAGGAATTGGAGACTACTGCGGCGGAGCTCTGCAGGGGTCACTTGCGTGATCAATGCCTCTCTCTCTTTTTTGTTATGTGCCATTTATTTCAAGCGCGGAGAGGCGTGTTTTAAATCGACTTGCTCGCTGTGTAAATGAGAAGTAAACGAGAAGCGGTGTCGCGAACGTTTGCCAAACCTGAGATTTGCGTGGTTTTGGCGAACCTTCGAGCTTTCACCAAAATTCGACGTTATTACGCTCATGAAAAAGTGTTGTTTTACTCCTAGACAAAGTTTTTGAGTGTTGAGAAATTTAATTCCTACTCTACTTTGCGTTAAATTTTACAAAAACATACCAACCAACAAACATTACACAATATAAGGTCAAAACATATATATTCATTTTATAGATGCTTTAGTCTGCTTATTAATATGACGCAATGAAACAATGAACGCAGTAAATATTGCGCCCCTTCTCCGTCAGGTGGCGTCAGCTCGTCTCGAATTTTCGAGCGGACGCAGATAGTGGTCAAACACTAGTCGAAATCGTTTATCGATGTCCAAAACTTTGTCCCACCTCAACCTCGACAGGTCCGCGACACCCATCCACTCCGCTTCACAGCGTGTCCGAGCAGAGCCGTTGCTGCGATCCGACGTAGCCAATCACGCAGAGCCAAAATTGCATCGTCGCGACGTTTCAATCGCCTCTCCGCGTCTGCCATCACCGGTTAAACCAACCACGCACAGGGAAGGCAGCGTGATGCTGCGCTTTCGTTCTAAGCGTCATTCGTTTAGCCGGTGATTTAAGGCGAACGCCCAAAGACGACGCACGGCATGACGTTGCATTTTGGCGGAATACCTGGTTGCCTCCATCGGATCGTTTACCGTCGGCTGTCCTCGGAATATCTGCGAAACGGAATATAGTCTAGAACTCCACCGCAGTCGCTGAGAGCTTCAGAAGCGCAGAGTGTGGCTTAACTGCGTTCACAATCTTTGCTTCCTAATGGGTTCTTGGACGTTTTTATTCGGCGAATACCGCCCCTCATCGGCTGTACCGCGATAATCGAATGCCCGGGACTCGTGTGCACTCTTGCCAGTGACTCTACACTCTAAAAAATGACTGCGTGTCTACTTACCCGCGAAACACACAACGAGCAAATCTCTGCGATCTACGAAATCAGCTCAGCGAATGATGAGGCGGAACATGTGTTTAGACCTCAAAATTAAGTCTGCGCTGTGGCATTACGCAACGCAAGCATCACGCTTTGCATTCCGTAATGGCACAGCGCGGTCTTCATTTTTAGGTCTAAACGGATGTTCCGCCTCATTATTTGCTGAGCTGACTAAGATCGCAGAGATTGGCTCTTTGAGCGTTTTGCCGGTAAGTAGACGCTCAGGCGTTTCTTAGAGTGTATGGCGTGCAAGTTCGTCCGCTCCTTACGCACCTCGTGCGGTTGTTTACCCCTTTAAACGCGCCCACGTGCATTTTGACGCGAAAGCATTAACTGTACCATGGAGCGAAGCCGGCGTTGTCTGCAACCGTCTGTAAAGCGAAACGGCAGTTGAATTCCCATTTGCCAAAAGCACAGCAACGCAGATGCTTCGTCACGGAAGCCGCTCAAGGTTAAAGGGGCGATGCAACAATTTTTGTACTTTGCGCAAATACCGCTTAGAACGGATCAGTGACGTTAATAACCTATGAAATATGCGTTCGTTTTTCACCCCACGCAATAGAAGTCCCAGAAAAAAAATTAAAGAAAAACAAACAGCGTTTACCCCCTCAACTCGATGCCAGAACAAGCGGTCACGCGATCTGGAGATCATAGCCACGCGCTGGGGTTGGCAAGGCACAGGACACGCGCTGAGTTCCAGACATTGTTATGGCTCGGCTATTGTCGTCATTGCAGCGATTGGACACGGGCCACTACCCGAATGCTTCTCGAGCTAGTAATTATCACGAGCCCAAATCGAGTGCGCACGCAATGCTCGGGTCCAATCTATGAACAGCATTCAAATATCGTCATATGGGTGTACTGCGACCCCTAGTTAGGTAATCAAGTTTTGCAAAGGAGAAGATTGACTGAAAACGATCTCTTTTGTAGTTGAAACTACACCGCAGCAAAGGAGTTTCTTGGCCAGTGGCGTTGCGTGCGAGTATCCTTGAGTCCCACTAGTGCCAGTACGCTCGTGTAAAGTGAAAAACATTCCAATTAAATATCGCTGCACTGCCCCTTTAAAGGGGCCATGAAACGAATTTTGGGCTGGGATAAATTATTTTAAATTGGGACTTTACTAATAGCATATCGTTTAGTTGGCCAAAAGAAAGAGGGTAGAAAGTCAACAGCCAGCTTTTCAGGTACGAACATTTGAAAATATAGCGGACTATTTTGTACCTTCTTTCTTTCGAAAGCTCTCCGCCTTTTCACTATGATACATCCGCGGTTCCCAAAGCGCGTCAGCGGTGCCAACCTGACGTCAGCCGAGCCCAGCTCACGCATTGGACACGAGAACTGCGTCACTCGGACATATGGGCTCGTCAACAATAAATCCGTCGACGAATATTCGGATTCGCGTTCGTGGCCAATGAGTGCCCTGACGGAACTTATCGTCACTGGGGAATGACAAGTTCTATGGTGTGCATAAAAAGCACGGTGGAAGCTAAGAGTCATCGCACCGGTGCCGAAGAATGTCACGGCGACGTGATTTCACAATTCGCATTTGAGTTGAGGATTAAAGCTAAGGAGGAAGAAGTAGGAAAATCGTTTCATGACCCCTTTAAAGCGGACGCGCCCCAGAAATAAAACAGAAATAAAAGCACAGCAAAGCAGATGCATTGTCACGGAAGCCGTGGAGCCGGCGGGGTTCGCCGCGCCTGCGCAGGGGGGGGGGGGGGGGGGGGAGGGGGGGGGGGTGGCGTGAAGTCACCGCCGGAGCACCATGTGAAAAGGGAAAACGTGGCGCGCTGCTTGTAAGAATGCGCTGCATGTAGGAATTCTTTCCCATTCCTACTTGTAAGCAGTCTTAACTTTCTTTAGCGTACGCTATAGTTTTTTGTAAACACCCCCCCCCCCCCCCCAACTTTGCAGCCTGTACCAATGACAGCGCGCGCTTGGCTGCCTGGTATCATTGCGCGTTCCCTGCGCCTTTTCCATGTCCTTCGATTGGCGTCCTTGCGTTCCGATGTGCGAAAGAGACATTTTGGACCACTTGCTGGCCGTATAGTAGCGGCCACATTTGTGTTCTTAGACGGTCTGCTGCCTTTCCCCGGTGAGGAGGCATGCACCGGGGGAACGCGGCGCCCAGACTTTTCTCGAATGTCCGCTGAAGGCCTAATGTGCCGAGTTGCCCGTCTTGGAAGAGAAGAGCAGCGAGCACTCACGGCTTTGATCTGCGTGGCGAGCGAGAGACCAGTAGGCCCACGGGGTGGATCCCGGGTCGCACGTGGCTCCGTGCTTGGGTTCCAGGCTGCGGGCTCGGCTCAGAGCCTGCAGTCCCCGGGCGAAGGACAACACTGCGTCGTGTGCCAGGGCTGCGTCGGACTGCGGTCCAAAACACAAGTGCATTAGGAGCGTGCAGCTTTTGCGGGACAGAACCATTTCGTTTTCTGTCGGCGTTGTACGGAGCGGCGCATTATAAAACGGGGTCTCCTAATGTAGAACCACGGAACGCCCGCAGTTAATTTGGCGTTGATAAACCTAGAACGGAAAGCTCGTTACATTTTATTTTTTGTGAACGGCGAGGGGAACGACATTTAGTTCCTTTATAGAGTTATGTATTTGAATATACGTTCGTGAAGTGATTTGGGTGGAAAGGATGTCTCAGATATAAAGTAAAAAAAAAGAAGCTTACGAGTAAAGGCCGTGGCCACCTTACGTATAGTTTCTCAGGATTACGGCAGAGTACTCTAGCCAGATTTTTTTCAGTATGCAAAGCGTAATTTTTATTCTGTTTAGATCCACTTTTATATGAAACGAAATTTCTACTTGATATACTTCTTTATCACACAAAGAGAAATGCCACGTGTCTAAATAATTCTACGAAGCTTTCTTAAATAAATGAAACTTGCATTTATACTTTTCCAAATGAGAACGAATACGGTGTCGTCATCTCGAAAGGGCGACTATATCTACCAGCCCATATCAGAAGACGGTATACAGAGGTCACACTGCTAATCCATCATCCAAAAGACCGTCCACTGTCTGAAGCGTGTTTTTCCCTTGTATGACCGTCACATTGGACATGATGTCTACAGACATGCTTTCGATACAGACATGTGTTTGAGGAAAACATGTTTCGTATCTGCTAAATATCGCAGATAATTCTGTCCTCATGTGGGCCACGAAAACCGTGTCTTTTATATGATGTGTGAGTTACGTGACTGCTGCTTTATGGCGGACTGGAACGTGTCACCACTGCTGTATCGTGGCTTTGCCATTCAGCCATACTTCATCGTGCATTCTGAACCAGAATTGTACGATGACACCCGAGAATGGACTGCAACTTTCCGGAAGAACATTGATTGAAAAGACTAAAATGAAAGCCGTTTACAACTCCCTGTAACGCAGAATTAGAGCGCAGCTCTTGAGGAGGAGGGGAAGGCACGGGGGTGGGTCACGTGACCTCGGGGAGGGGGGGGGGTCACATGGCCTGGGGGTCACGTGACCTCAAGGGGGGGGGGGGGCGGGGAAAATTCTCCGCTAAATTTAGCGGGGAAAACTTTCCGCTAGATTCAGCGGGGAAAATTTTCCGCTAAAATTAGCGGGGAAAATTTTCCGCTAAATTTAGTGGGGAAAATTTTCCGCTAGATTTAGTGGGGAAAATTTTTCGCTAGATTTAGCGGGAAAATGTTTCCGCTATATTTAGCGGGAAAATGTTTCCGCTATATTTAGCGGGGAAAATTATCTGCTAGATTTAGCGGGGAAACTTTTTTGCTAGATTTAGCGGGAAAAATTTTCCGCTAGATTTAGCGGAAAATTTTCCGCTAGATTTAGCGGGAACATTTTTCCGCTAAATTTAGCGGGGAAAATTTTCCAATAAATTTAGCGGGGAAATTTACCCATCATGCACCGCGCGGTTACGCCGACGGCGACGGCGACGCCGACGCCGCTCAAGCCGGAAACGCGCGCCTAATAGCTGAGCTCTAAAAAGAACGAGGCCGAGCGTAGTCTCTCGATAAAATTAACGTTTTCATGTACTGCCAACCGTTTGTTGTGGAAACGCGCGAGACACGTGCCACGATCGGGTGCTTCATCATCATTCGCTTCCAAGGGCCGGTAATTTCAGTGCTGCGACGCCATTTGCTTGCGCGCACGCGGTAATATTATAGTTTTTTAGAGCGCAGCTCTTAGGCGCCTGTTTCCGGCTTGAGCGGCGTCGCCGTCGGCGTCGGCGTCGGCGTCGGCGTCGCCGTCGCCGTCGGCGTAACCGCGCGGTGCATGATGGGTAAATTTCCCCGCTAAATTTAGCGGAAAATTTTCCCCGCTAAATTTAGCGGAAAAGTTTTCCCGCTAAATCTAGCGGAAAATTTTATCGCTAAATCTAGCGGAAAATTTTCCCCGCTAAATCTAGCGGAAAATTTTCCCCGCTAAATCAAGAGGAAAATTTTCCCCGCTAAATCTAGCGGAAAATTTTCCCCGCTAAATCTAGCGGAAAATTTTCCCCGCTAAATCTAGCGGAATATTTTCCCCGCTAAATTTAGCGGAAATTTTTTCCCGCTAATTCTAGCGGGAAATTTTTCCCGCTAAATCTAGCGGAAAATTTTCCCCGCTAAATTTAGCGGAAAATTTTCACTGCCCCCCCCCCCCCCTCGAGGTCACGTGACCCCCAGGCCCCGTGACCCCCCCCCCCCCCAGGTCACGTGACCCCTTGTCACGTGACCCCCCCCCCCCCCAAGGTCACGTGACCCCCCCCGTGCCTTCCCCTCCTCCTCAAGAGCTGCGCTCTAACCCGGCGTTACGGGGAGTTGTAAACGGCTTTCATATTTTTTTAGGGGCGAAGCTCCTTAGGGGCTAGCCATGTCCGTCCGCCGTCCGCCGTCCGCCGTAGGCCCGGCGTCGGGTGCTCGGGCTTCTGCTCGTGAGTTCACGTGCTCACGAGCACGTGAGCACATGCTCACGTGCTCGTGTAGGGCAAAGAAAAAATATGAAAAAAAAGATGAAAAAAGTTATGAAACAAGAAAAAGAAGAAAAAAAAGAGTAGGGGGTTCCGAGATGCCATCCCATCTGTCTGCTTAAAAAAAGAAAAAGAAGAAAACCACACATTCTCCTACTGACATGAATGAAAAGGCTCAAAGAAAAAGAAGAAAAAAAAAGAGTAGGGGGTTCTGAGATGCCATCCCATCTGTCTGCTTAAAAAAAGAAAAAGAAGAAAACCACACATTCTCCTACTGACATGAATGAAAAGGCTCAAAGAAAAAGAAGAAAAAAAAAGAGTAGGGGTTCTGAGATGCCATCCCATCTGTCTACTTAAAAAAAGAAAAAGAAAACCACACATTCTCCTACTGACATAAATGAAAAGGCTCAAAGAGAAAGAAGAAAAAAAAAGAGTAGGGGTTCCGAGATGCCATCCCATCTGTCTGCTTAAAAAAAAGAAAAAGAAGAAAACCACACATTCTCCTACTGACATGAATGAAAAGGCTCAAAGAAAAAGAAGAAAAAAAAAGAGTAGGGGGTTCTGAGATGCCATCCCATCTGTCTGCTTAAAAAAAGAAAAAGAAGAAAACCACACATTCTCCTACTGACATGAATGAAAAGGCTCAAAGAAAAAGAAGAAAAAAAAGAGTAGGGGGGTTCTGAGATGCCATCCCATCTGTCTGCTTAAAAAAAGAAAAAGAAAGAAAACCACACATTCTCCTATGACATGAATGAAAAGGCTCCAAAGAAAAGAAGAAAAAAAGAGTAGAGGGTTCTGAGATGCCATCCCATCTGTCTGCTTAAAAAAGAAAAAGAAGAAAAAAAAGAGTAGGGGGTTCTGAGATGCCATCCCATCTGTCTGCTTAAAAAAAGAAAAAAGAAGAAAACCACAACATTCTCCTATGACATGAATGAAAGCTCAAAGACAAAGAAGAAAAAAAAAAGAGTAGAGGGTTCTGAGATGCCATCCCATCTGTCTGCTTAAAAAAGAAAAAGAAGAAAAAAAAGAGTAGGGGGTTCTGAGATGCCATCCCATCTGTCTGCTTAAAAAAAGAAAAAGAAGAAAACCACACATTCTCCTACTGACATGAATGAAAAGGCTCAAAGAAAAGAAGAAAAAAAAGAGTAGGGGTTCTGAGATGCCATCCCATCTGTCTGCTTAAAAAAAGAAAAGAAGAAAACCACACATTCTCCTACTGACATGAATGAAAAGGCTCAAAAAAAAAGAAGAAAAAAAAAGAGTAGGGGCTTCTGAGATGCCATCCCATCTGTCTGCTTAAAAAAAGAAAAAGAAGAAAACCACACATTCTCCTACTGACATGAATGAAAAGGCTCGGCATGCTGCGGCTCGGCGTCTACGCAGACAAGCACCACCAGAGCTTCGCCCCAAGCAACATCATTCACCACGTGGAGATGCGGTCAATTTTTCGAAAGCCCGCCGAGACATTTTTTACTGCAATTTACGCAAGAAGTGCCGCGAATGATGATGCGGTGACCCAAGTAAATTGATCTCCGCGCTAGCCGCCGAGCACTGCGTGGCATGATCAAAATCCTAGCAAAAATAATAAGTTCCACACTAAGGACATCTGTGCCTCTTCACTCGCTCGTTTCCGTTTGCTAATCACAGTGATCGGGTTTCGCATACAGTTACCGTGACACCGTTACCGTACACCTCGCGATTCTATTAAGAATAACAAACAAATAGCGATTCTACCGACCACGACCATCCTTCTTTTGTTTTCCTTCCGGCATCGCGGTAGGTGACGGTTCGCTACGGTCACGGCGGTTCAACGATATTCAATTGGAATGTTTTTTGGAATGTTTTTTAAAAACTTTTTTACATGCGTAGTAATAACAAATAATTATTTCAGTAATTCCTATAAAACTGCCGTAAATAAAACTAGAAATTTGAGACGTACTGAAAGATACGTCATTCCGAAAATATACACACTGTATGGAAAGAAAAATAGAAATCATTACATTCCTTCCTTATTTAACGAACTCCCAGAGTCCCTTATGAATATAGAATCCACTAGGGTACTAAAAAGGAAACTAATGAATTGGTGTCAAGCATCTGAGCTGTAGGTATCGTAGCCTGACCGTTGGAGATATTTCGTACTTTTATTTCATGGTTGCGTGAGTAGACTTGGCTATAAGCACCTATATTTCATGCTCTAAGGTGTTCCTTTTTTGTATTTATTTGTGTTGCTAATTTTGTGTTTCAATTTTTTTGTGCTGCGAAGTGTTTTCTGTTTTCTTTTTGTAACAACATGTATTCTATCTGGTCGCCTGGCCCCACATACAAGCAGAATGCTGCTTTTGTGGGCCAGCTCTTTATTTTGTATTACTTGATTTGAAAATAAAAAAAAAATTTAAATCCGTTTACAACTCCCTGTAACGCCGAATTAGAGCGCAGCTCTTGAGGAGGAGGGGAAGGCACGGGGGGGGGGGGGTTCACGTGACCTCGGGGGGGGGGGGGGGGGGGTCACGTGACCTCGAGGGGGGGGGGGGGGGGGAGAAAATTTTCCGCTAAATTTAGTGGGAAAAATTTTTCGCGAGATTTAGCGGGAAAAAGTTTTTCGCTAATTTATCGGGTCGGGTAAAATTTGCCGCTATATTCAGCGGAGAAAATTTTCCGCTAAATTTAGCGGGGAAAATTTTCCACTAGATTTAGCGGGGAAAATTTCCCGCTAAATTTAGCGGGGAAAATTTTCCGCTAGATTTAGCGGGGAAACTTTTCCACTAGATTTAGCGGAGAAAATTTTCCACTAGATTTAGCGGGAAAAGTTTTCCGCTAAATTTAGCGGGAAAAATGTTACGCTAGATTTAGCGGGGAAAATTTTCCGCTAAATTTAGCGGCGAACTTTACCCATCATGCACCGCGCGGTTACGCCAACGCCGACGGCGACGCCGACGCCGCTCAAGCCGGAAACGGCCGCCTAAGAGCTGCGCTCTAAAATTGAATTGAATTGAATTGAATTACACGAGCTTACTGGCACTAGTGGCACTCAAGGTTACTCGCACGCAACGCCACTGGCCAAGAAACTCCTTTCTTGCGGTGTAATTTCAGACACAAAAGCGATCATTTTCATTCAATCTCTCCTTTGCGAAATTTGATGACATAAAGTGGGCATCGCAGTACACATATGATGATATTTGAATGCTGTTCATAGATTTGACCCGAGCATTGCGTGCGCACTCAATTTGGGCTCGTGACAGTTACTGGCTCGAGAAGCATTCGGGTAGTGGCCCGTGTCCAATCGCTGCAACGACGACAATAGCCGAGCCATAACAATGTATGGAACTCAGCGCGTGTCCTGTGCTTTGCCAACCCCAGCGCGTGGCTATGATCAACATTGGCGGCATATAATCGGCTCCAGATCACGTGGCCGCTTGTTCTGGCTGCGAGTTGAGGGGGTGAACGCTGCACGTTTTAGAGCGCAGCTCTTAGGCGCCCGCTTCCGGCTTGAGCGGCGTCGGCGTCGCCGTCGGCGTCGGCGTAACCGCGCGGTGCATTATGGGACGCGTGACGTCACTGATGACGTCATCAGTGATGATGACGATGACGATGCGGATGCCGATGACGTCGTCAATGACGTCATCAGTGACGATGTCGATGACGTCATCAGTGACGTCACTGATGACGTCATCGGCATAGTCATCGTAACTGATGACGTCATCAGTGACGTCATTGATGGCGTCATCGGCATCCGCATCGTCATTGTCATCACTGATGACGTCATCAGTGACGTCACTGATGACGTCATCGGCATCGTCATCGTCACTGATGATGTCATCGGCATCGTCATCGTCACGTGACCCCCAGGTTACGTTACCCCCCCCCCCCCCCGAGGTCACGTGACTCCCCCTCCCGATGTCAGGTGACCCACCCCCCAGTACCCTTCCCTCCTTCTCCTCAAGAGCTGCGCTCTAATTCGGCGTTACAGGGAGTTGTAAACGGCTTTCACTTTTAGAGCGCAGCTCTTAGGCGCCCGTTTCCGGCATGAGCGGCGTCGGCGTCGCCGTCGGCGTAACCGCGCGGTGCATGATGGGTAAATTTCCCCGCTAAATTTAGCGGAAAAATTTTCCCGCTAAATCTAGCGGAAAATTTTCCCCGCTAAATCTAGCGGAAAATTTTTTCCGCTAAATTTAGCGGAAACATTTTCCCGCTAATTCTAGTGGAACATTTTCCCCGCTAAATCTAGCGGAAACGTTTCTCCGCCCCCACCCCTCGAGTTCACGTGACCCCCCCCAACCCGAGGTCACGTGGCCCCCCCCCCCCCCCCCGTGCCTTCCCCTCCTCCTCAAGAGCTGCGCTCTAATTCGGCGTTACAGGGAGTTGTAAACGGCTTTCATTTTAGATGCGGAGCATCTCTTGCTCGGGTCTATGTCCCGCGTCCGCGATGTAGTCGGCACTCGAACTACGCACGCGCAACTCTCCTCCTTCCCTCTCTCCAACAGCTGCGCGTTACTCTCTCCGCTCTCTCTCTCTACCAGCTGCGTGCACTGCGCGTGCGTTGGCTTCTCCTCACACCGCGCGCGCACGCGCAACTCTCCTCCTCTTGTCTCCTCTCCTTCAAGTGTGAAAAAAATAAAATAAACGGCGAGCGGCGAGCGTTCCAACTTTCTCTGCCGCGAGCCGCGACGAAGGCTCGCGTAGGGGGTAACGCTAGGGCAGTCGGTGGCGCCATCTCTCGACGTCAGCACGCAACTGACTCTTTCCTCGGAACCAACACGATGCTCCGCATCACCCCATGGTTTTTTCTTTAATTTTTTACTGGGACTTCTTTTGCGTGGGGTGAAAAACGAACGCGTGTTTTATAGGTCATTAACGTCAGGGATCCGTTCTAAGCGGTATTTGCGCAAAGTACAAAAATTGTTGCATCGCCCCTTTAAAAACCGCCGGACGAGACGACTAACGGGCTTCTAATAATCGTTGCGCAGCCAATCAAATTGCGGCATTAGCCGATACGAACACCGAGCAACGAATCAGAAACGAAGAAGCGCGAAGAGATGAAGCCAAGCCCCGCTTTTCTTACATATTCTGGCAGTAACTATATTGAAAGGTTCTTTCGCGACACGTTCCCGGCCCGCTTCAGACGTTTGTAATGGGAACGGTGTTGCGGTAACGCTTTGCTGAAACGTCTAATGATAGGGATTCGTGTTTTCGGTAAATACCGATGACCCCATAAAATGAACCGCGAGCAGTATTGTACACGCTACTCGAAAAAAAAGTAAGCGATTACAATTATAGACACTTGCAGTTAAAAAAGGGTATTTAATTAGATCACTAGATTACTCGAGAAGGAAAGTGATTGGTCGTAATGGAAAATGTAACCGTTACTTTGTACGATAACTTTATAATTTTCAAAAAACGGAGTTCTTTACCGGCTTGAGAACAGGTGCTTTGTGCTGTTCATCATTGGATTAGAATCACCGAATTATCAGCTACTTATCGTCTTGATCCACAAATTTTGGTAAACCATATCCCACCGTCGGGGACTTTGTTCGAGAGTTTCTTGCTAGAAAACTTCTACGAACGAAGGACGCAATCAAAAGGGGATCGAAAAATACCGTATTAAAGGTTAAGAGCATTTTAGTCATTCAAAAAGTAATAAAACTGCTCTTTGGATTTCTTCCTAATAAATAAGACCAAACGATTACAAAATTACAAAAACAAATCAATCACGAGTAATTTTATTACATCTAATGAGTACCTTACATGTCTACTACCCCCGAGCCGATTTAATCGAAATCGGCTAAAACTGAAATGCACCGAATTCGAGCTGTCCTTGAACATTGAAAACGATAGCTTTACGGGAAGAAATTCACAAGAAGGTGAAAACACCGCAAAAAATGAAAGCCGTTTACAACTCCCTGTAACGCCGAATTAGAGCGCAGCTCTTGAGGAGGAGGAGGGGAAGGTATGGAGAGGAGGCTATGCCCCTCCTCCTCTCCTGCTCGCCTCCCATTTGGGGGAAAAGTTTCCACTAAACTTAGCGGAGAAATTTTTCCGCTAAATTTAGCGGGTTCCGCTAAATCTATCGGGAAAATATTTTCCGATAAATTTAGCCGGGAAATTTTTCCGCTAGATTTAGCAGGGAAATTTTTCCGCTAGATTTAGCGGGGAAATTTTTCCCCTAAATTTAGCGGGGATATTTTTCCGATAAATTTAGCGGGTAAATTTTTCCGCTAAATTGAGCGGGGAAATTTTTCCGCTAAATTTAGCGGGGAAATTTTTCCGCTAGATTTAGCGGGGAAATTTACCCATAATGCACCGCGCGGTTACGCCGACAGCGACGCCGACGCCGCTCAAGCCGGAAACGGGCGCCTAAGAGCTGCGCTCTAAAAACGATGGACCGGATGAAGGAAGGCACAGACAGAACGCTAACTCGCAACTAAATTTTATTGAACGCAACGGTGCAACTGTCTTCCTTCATCCGGTCCGTCGATGTTTGCGTTGTTCTCACCTTCTGAAGTGTGTCGTACCCACTCGCCCAAGCTTCAACTTCAGCAAGAACTTCTCCATCTACAGCTTTATCTTGTGTTGACTCGGATCACAGCCTGCACCGTACTGTCTGCAACGCTGCTGCTCAGTATGAATTCATTGTTAGTGAATAGCGCAGTGTTAGTGTTCAAACTTTGTAGTTTTTTTTATCTTTCTGTTCTCTCTCTTTTAATCCTTTCACCCCTTTCCCCCGAAACAAAGTAGCAAACCGGGATAAAATACCCCAGGTTAACTTCTTTGTCTTCTTTTCTGCCCTTTCTTCTTCTTTCTTATCGTTACCAGGTAGTTTTAGAGCGCAGCTCTTAGGCACCCGAATCCGGCTTGAGCGGCTTCGCCGTCGCCGTCGGCGTAACCGCGCGGTGCATTATGGGTAAATTTCCCCGATAAATTTAGCGGAAAACTTCCCCGCTAATTTTAGCAAAAATATTTTCCTCGCTAAATTTAGCGGAAAACTTCCCAGCTAATTTTGGCAAAAATATTTTCCCCGCTAAATTTAGCGGAAAACATTTCCCGCCAAATTTAGCGGTAAAATTTCCGCACTGAATTTAGCAAAAAAGTTCCCTGCTACATTTAGCGGAAAAATTTCCCCTAAATGGGAGGCGAGCAGGAGAGGAGGAGGGGCATAGCCTCCTCTCCGTACCTTCCCCTCCTCCTCCTCCTCAAGAGCTGCGCTTTAATTCGGCGTTACAGGAGATTGTAAACGTCTTTCATTTTTTCCTAGCTTTCGGGTTCGCACATGTTGCTTGCAGGTTGAGAGACCCCACGTCCGTGTCTTATTTTCTCCAACATGAGCCCTGATAAACACCCAGTTTGTGCCCGACACCAAAAGTTGACACCAAAAAACACGGAATTTGTAGAAACAAAACTAAAAAAACGAAAGAACCCCCGAATTTGAAGAAACATAAAGCAGGAAGACACGAAACCCTAGTTATACGGCAATGGCATTACATTTTCAAGTAAATACAGTTGCATTTATTTGCACAAAATACGGGTTAGAAAAAAATATTCGCAAGTGAGTCGACTACGCTCCCCTAATTTTGTCACGGATGAAGGTGAATAGACGATAAATAATGAATTGAAAATAAAGGTTTAATCGGCGAACCTGTCCCAGAAACAAAAGAAAGAACAAACATTGAGAAAGCAGCAGCGAGCGTCGACGGAGGCAGTAGCAGCGAGCGACGGTGCGTCGGCGTGAAAGCTGGCTGGAGCGAGAGTGAATGTGCCTCGTCGTCGGGAGAATCTGAGTGAGTGGGCGAAGTTCATGCTCGATTCCTTATCTACTACACTGGGCGGCATCTCAAACATTCGACCTAGAATGTTCGGGAGTGAGCAAGGGCGAGACTAACTGGGCAAGGTCATTCTGGCCTCCTTATCTTTTACACTCGGGGTAAGAGTAAAATCCAATCTCCTCCGCGACAACCTTTCTTGGAAATGCAGTGGAAGGTACAGGCACGCGTCCCCTCTCTCGTTTTGAGCGAAGTAAAGTTGTGCGCGGGCTCTCCTCCTCTTCCCATTTCCGGGAGAGGAGGAGAGCCCGCGCACATTCAAAATGGGAGAGGGAACGCAGGCCTGTACCTTCCACTGCATTGCCATGAAAAGTTGTCACGGAGTATAGATATAAGGAGAAGCGTTCCTTCTCGGTCATGCATGCGGCGATCGCTCTGCTTTCTCGCAGAGCACATTCAAAGTCGATGGGCTTTTTTTTCGCTCAAAACGTTCGGCGTCATATATCGGCAAGTCGGGAACCGCTTTTGAAAGCCTTCCGAAACACTCTAACCACATGTTACGCCTATAGCCATGTTATAAACGAAGGTGAAACAAAATTGCGGGGTGTTGCAGTAAAAACGATGGGTTGTCCCCGGCTCCACGCTGCTACCGGCTGCCTATACCGCCTCGTAAGCGCCATCCGCTGCTACTACGCATGCGCGTAAGCAACGCCCCCCCCCCCCTTTCCCATTAAAAAAAAACGGGCCCGGCCATGCTTTTAATTTTTGGAAGGAGGAAATGGTGACGCCGAAAAACAGTTCGTCGATTGTGAGTTAAATTCCGCGATATGGCACCGGGCTTGGTGTGAGCGTGTGAAACATTGTGCTCAGGTAATCAAATCATACGCTTCATATTTTTGCGAAAGCGTTTTTGATGCTTCGTCATTTGACGAGTTCCTCTTGAAAATAGCAAGGTCTAACTCCCCGAGTGTTTTCCGGCAAATATAAACTACGCATCGCCGCACGTATATTGTCCGCCAAAATATAGCGCTATAGCGGTGCGAGCGAGATGCCAAAGTTTCAGAACTAACCGTTGTCTCAGTCAAAAGCTATGGTGATTTTCTGAAAATTTCACTTAGAAAATTAGGCCCGTTTTCGCCCGTTTTCGTTAACTGGCTTTCAGCTCCATGTATTTGAGAACTCCGTCAGCCGCCATTTTCCCATTGAAAATGTAAGAAAAGCACTCATAACTTCGGAATAGAATAGCGGTTAGTTGTAAAACTTTTAGCATACGGTTAGAACCGCTAGCGCTACGTTTTGGCGGAGAATGAGCATTCGGCGATGCGTAGTTTATATTTGCAGCGAAGAAAACCCTGCAACCTTTTTTGGGGGGGTGACCATGTTGATTATAGAAGTACCATGTATAAAAGCGTCAAAGTTAAGCTTTCACATGAACCAGACATCATCTGTCTCAAAAATGTTTACGCTAAGGTTTTCTTCTTTTGTATGCTTGATAGGTATATGCAATTATAATAGATAATTATGTAAACAAAAAATGACGTTTTAGCAATAAAAAACAAACATATTGTCTCTCTAACGAACACGTTCTTCTACTTAAATAAATGCTACAGGTGCATATAATAACAAAATCCGTTTTTTGAAAATTAGGCTTCGGTGGTCGTGGGCTCGTAGAGAAATTTTGTTTTTCTTTTGTATCTTTTGATCCTGGTAACGTCGTGTGTTGAAACATGCAAATTTTATTACCAACGCTCACATTCTTACATAGTTTAAACTTTCTCCGATGCGCAGTTTACTTATGCGAGCCGAGAAACCGGGCTTCCTTTCTCAATTTCACCCTGCACTTAATGAGGGCTATGTTAAAAAAGAGGAAGGGTGGTCGCTTCTCCCTGGTCTAAAGTGTGGAAGCGGTAGCAGTCCCTAAATTCCCAGACGTCACGTATTCCGACGCCGGTCAGACCGTTGATGCGATCACCACGCAGAGCACGTGGACTTGAAGGTAAATAAAAGCCGTCGTATAAGGATCGGGGGTAAACAAAACTCAAAGTCGTGTGAGGACTGGACAGATTTCCACACCCATTTCGTTTGCATTCGACGAAAGCCTGTGCCCGTGGCTTCGCTGCGAGCAGATCGCCGGTAACTCGTCACCCGAGCGATTTCAATCTTATTGCTAAATACAATCAAAAACTTACTTCATCAATAAAGGAGGAGGGCCCGTATTGTGAAAATTGGGACTTGCGAGGTCGATTGAAAGGGTTTCGCGGGAGGTAAGTGGAGATAAAGGAATTGTCTTCTCCGAGTGCGTTTGAGGGCTTAAAAAGTAAGGTAGTGCAGCGGTGTGAGTTTTCTTTTTTCATCATGACTTCCTGGCGCACAATGCGCGAAAGTCTTCAGACATTTCCTGACGGTAATTTTGAGGACACTGGGCAACCGAGGCGGCGTTGGTGGAGACCTCGTGAAAATTGTCGTAAGTCGTCCGATATTGTTTGAATGGAAACCGTTTGGGAAGCTCTTGGAGTTGACGTAAAAATAACACAGGAAACGGAAGCGGCAAACTACACGTATACGCTATCCCCGAGGTATATTCAAAGTCTCGAAGCGTATCAAATGCTGATGCGAATAAACTTGTTAAAAAAGTTGCCTACGCAAACCATTTTCAGTGCCGATAACTTGCGGCTGGAAAGCGGTGCGGTGGCAGTGCGTCTTTAGAAGATGGTCAGGAGCAGCAACCAGCAATCCCAAAAACTGGCATTCCCCGTAATGATGGTGAATCGGTTGCCGAAGTGGGCTATCTAAATCGAGACTAAGATTCATCAGATTGGCTCTGCAGAGAAACAGATTTATAGGCATGAGCGGACCACACGTGTAAAAAAAACAAAAAACAAAAAAAACTAAGGATTCCGCATAGCTGAAAGGTCCCCATGAGATTGAGATGCACATGGTACAAAAACGCAGCAGGGTGACGGAGCGCCATCGAAGACGTTCTTTCTTATACACATGCTCACATGGGTAGAACAACTGATTGCCCGTGGGATGCTTCAAATGTTCAAGCACGTTTTCATGCAGAATTAAGTTCGAACGGGAAGTAACTCAAATTCCGTGTTCGTCCATGGCATGTGTGGCACGTCACGTCAAGTCACGTGACTCAAGGTGCGAAGTCCTGGTGACACGTCACGTCACGGTGTCGACAACGTTATAGGATTCAGTAAGGTTGGGTGTGAAGGCGTGGTGTAACTAATTCCACGTCACGCGACCACACTGCGTCACATTAGGATACGTGATGTGACGGTGCCACGTGACACTGTGCCACGTCCCGTTACTTTCACCAGGGCCGTGAACGTGTGGCACCACGTGACCACGTACGTCGTGTGACGACGGGTCTCGTGAAGTCAGGGTGTCACGCGACACTGTGCCGCTTGAAAATATGACCTGACACCGTGACATGCGACGTCACGTGAACTGACGTCAAGTGTCACGTGACGTCAGAAAGAGCGTCATGAAAACGAAGATTTTCTCATACATTTCCAGTTTGCACACGACGGGTTGATCAATACGTCAAACTACAGTTGCCATTTAAAAGAAATAAAAGTAAATATCCGTATTCTTTGAGCTACGCTTTATGTTTTATCGCTACTGAATCCTCTCTAAATGGTTCAAGATGTCTGCCTCTGGCGCGTACCTTGACGCTCCTCTGGAACTCCTTCGCCCTCGGGGACAGCATGGCCAGCGGGTCGGCCCCAGCCACGACCCGTTCGTCCTGGTGAGTCTTGAGCCCCGGCTTGTCGGGGTCGACGAGCTGGAATCCCGTCAGGTTGCAGCGCGACGAGTAAAAGTGCCGCAGGTCCAGCGTGTGCAAGTCCTGCGAGCACGTCAGAAATGCACAAGAAGACAACAGTGGGTCAGCAGCGGTAAGCATTCTCAGTTACTTAGAGTTGAAAAAAAAAATGTGTAAGCTCGTACACAATTACCATACATAGCCACATCGAGGATTCGGCAAGTATAGGTCAAATATGGCCATACACGATATTTCTGTACGGGAACTGCTTCACTGGCAGGAAATGTTGGACCGATTGGAACAGATCATAAACATTTGTTCGTCAATCATCCATATCGCACTTTACAAAGAGATGTGCACGCACTGCCGCGAACAGTATGAACTGAAACAGCCCTCCATGCCTTTTCGGCTTTCCTGACTGTAAGAAGCTTTCGTTCAAACTTGACTTTGAACGCAAAGCTGAGCACTCAACCTTTGAACGCTTTGACAGTCTGGGAATGAATGGAGGTTGCGAGAACTGGAGGCGCAGCAGATGCCCGCATTGTGTGCTTTAACTCATAATGCTAGGGGGTGTACTGTAGTCATCTCAAGTATAATATATTTTTTCGATGAGGCAAGTTTTAGGCACCTTTGCAAGATTTCTTTTTTTTTTTTTTTACCAGGCCTACACTGCGTGGTGTGAGCATATAAATGAAATTTTTCCTAATCTTAGTCTAGAAATAAAGTGTCTCTGGCTAACGTGTGCTTAGCACCGACGACGGAAATAATCCATAGAGAAGGGGAACAAGAGGGACAAAGGACAAACACAAATGTCCAAAACAAATCCCCAAACACAGCTAGGTGACTGGTGAGCGACCGAAAAAATTTGGTCGCGCACAAGTCACCTAGCTGTGTTTGGAGATTTGTGTTTGGTCCCTCTTGTTCCCCTTCTAAAGGGATTATTTTCGTCATTCTTGTCCAGCTCGCTTGCACTTTTGCATTTAATTGCATTATAATCATAATGCTTAGCACCGTTGGCTAGAGACACACGCGTAGATTGCCTCGGGGAATAGGTCATTCACACTGTGGGAGACTGTACGTTGCAAGTTGTCACTGAGAAAGAGAAAGAAAATTTCGAAGGATAAACCTGCCAAAATACAACACTGACGGTAAAAACAGTAATTTCCCTTTACTACGTTGATATATATTTAACTTTAAGAGTGGCAGTTATAGTCATTGTAGAATTCTTATGCAACAAAATTCCGGAAAACAGGAAGAATACAATCCGCCCTTTAAAGTATGTTGAGGCAACCTAAATAAAAAAGAGGTGGTATTTTACATACTTTGACGAGAAGTAGATTTACAGGGTAGATTACGCCGAGAGCATTTATGTCTTCAAACCATTAGAAACTCCATGCACCCTTGTTGGGAATCGCATCGTGATACATTAAGGAATCCACAATTTTTGTTCCTTCGAGGGAATATTGCCGCGAGCGCAGCGAACCAAGCAGGCAGCGCGCTCGTGGCCTAACGGTTATCGCGCTGAAAGTGCTCGCCTACGCGGACGATGTAGCTGTTGTGTGCTCATCGAGAACGCAAGTACGCGAGGTGATCCGACACATCACGGACTTTTGCGAGGCCTCGGGTGCTGAAATGAACACAGACAAATCGGCCGGAGCCTGGCTGGGAGACTGGGACGCGAAGCCACAACGATACCTCGGAATCACCTGGACGGAAAGTGTGTCGAACTACCTAGGTGTAAGCCTGGAGGCGGAGCAACTGAGTGCTGGGCGCGGAGGAGTGAACATTAACTGCCTTAGAAGCAAAGTTCAAGACTGGCATGCCAGGCAGATGTCTTTGTTTAGCCGATCATTCATATGCAACTCTGTATTTTTTCCGACCGTATGGTACGCGGCACAAGTGACGCCATGTTTACAAGGGGACATTGCTAAAGCTCATCGTTTTTTGGCCACTTTTGTCTGGAATTCGTGTTTTGAGCGCATTAGGCGGGATAACTTGTTTTTGAGCAAAAAGAAGGGCGGCGTAGGTCTGGTAAACGTTGAAATTAAGCTGAAAGTTCAACGTTTCCTTTTTTTTCGAGATCAAAAAGATCCACTCATAGTTTCTGCTTTTAAAAATCTGGGAGGGAGATTCTTAAGGCCATGGGTAGACGGTGAGACCGGGAACTCCTGTTCACGTGTTTTGAAGTTTTATAAGGAAATAGCGGCAGCGATAGAGTTTTTCAAAGCACGGTTCTCGGAGGAGTACCTGAAGAAGGTTAATAGGAAAACCTTGTACTGGGACAGCCTAGACTTGCTTACGCCGTCGCCGTTATATTGCGTGGTGGATGGAAGCAATGTCGAGTCGGATGTTTTTCAACGGCTGCGGAGATACCCCGTCAAAACAAGTACCAAAAAATTTTTTGCGCGCTTTCATATTGAAGTATTGCCAGTCAAGACCTGGCGGGTCAAGAAGGCTTTTTATGAACCATGGTCTACAAATTGTGTATTGTGTCCGACGCCTGAAACTTTACAACATGTGTTTTTGTATTGCACCAATGCGGAACTTTTTTGGGCAGAACTCCGAGCGGTCTAGAGGATCGACCTGTATGTGGATTGGAAACGGGCAAAATTTTGAAGTTCGGAGAGGGGTCAGAGAGCAGGACGTGGGAAGTACTAGCCCTTCTTGGTCTCCACGCAATATGGAGATCGAGGACGGACCACTTAGATGTAGCGGAGCGAGGAAAGCCCGCCTGGCAGCATTTTGTCGACGGGTTTAAGTACGTCTGCTCTTTGACTGAAGTAACGGAGCAACCTGGTTTAGAGTGCTGGTCGCAATTGAATGCAAGATTGCAAAAGCGAGAACTCACTTCAAGAGGTGAACGTTGAAGCGCCATGACCCTCGGCGGGCGGCAGCCGTTTTTTTTGTCTGTGGAACATGCGCTCTTTACCTCACTGAGGACATAAACCTATCGGGGATTGTGATGAACCGATAGCCTAGAGTGCTAGCCTTGTCGGATCCGAAGCCGGGTGTGCGTGCCGTTGTCCGAGCAACACTGTAATCACGCAAGACAGGTTTCTCTGGTTGAAAAAAAAAAGCCTGTCCTCCTTTTAATCATGTATATATAAAATTTTAAATAAAGGAAAAAAAAAAGCCTAACGGTTATCGCGCGTGCCTTCCACGCAGAAAGCCAGGGTTCGATTCCTGGCCGCGGGGACGTATTTTTGTGGACTCTGACGTAAATGTTCTGGTAAATTCGAGAACCGTGTTGCTTGTTCGAGGTCACAATGTTCTACACGCAGAACCTTCTACGCCGATTCTTCCAGAATCCCACGCGTGTACATAAGGGGCTTCGCGTAGTGAGCCAGAGTCAGTCTCGCCCCAGCGTTCGACTCTGCTGTTACGCCAACTTCGGCGCTCGCGACGCTCTGCTTTGTTCTGTTTCTTTCTTTCTTTTATTTTTGGGCACAAGTTCGCCCCATTAAACGTTTCAGTTTCTTCAGTTATCATCGCCTCATCCATTGTCATTCGTGACATTTTGGTGGAGGTCCGGGGTACTGCATTCTATGCCCGTTGAGCGTACCCCTCCGAAGACATCCCGGCCAAGCGACGTGCTCAGCCCCGGAAGGCTACCTTTCGCCGAAGACACCAAAGCCCGGAGACGCGCCGTCGTATTAGAGGCCAGTCTTCTGAATTGGGTTTGCTGCCGGACAGGCCCAAGCCGAAGAAGACGACGATGACAAACCAGGCGCAGACCCCGGCCTCTCCTGCCGTCGTATACCTGCCCGTCGCACCCAGAACTCTGACGCCTTTCCACGGAGACGTCCACGAGGATATTGAGGACTGGCTGCAACACTATGAACGTGTAGCCCGCCACAACGGATGGACGACTGACCAACCAATACCTTCACAATTTCTACTTCGCACTCGAAGGAACTGCGAGGCATTGGCTTGAAAACCACGAAGCGTCCTTCACTACGTGGGAGTCCTGCGCCGCCGAGTTGAAGCGAACATTCCTCAACCACCACCGTCGGCAGCGAGCGGAGGACCTTCTCCAAACAAGGGTGCAGGGCCCCAACGAAAGCGTTCCCAGCTTCGTTGAGGATGTCATGCGCCTCTGTGCCCGAGCCGATCCGGAGGCAGCCGAGGAGAAGAAGCTTCGCGTCCTCATGCGTGGCGTGAAGGCTGAAATTTTCGGGGGCCTTGCCCGCAATCCTCCGACAACCGTCGACGGTTTTGTGGCTGAAGCCACTAACATCGAGCGTGCACTGGCGTCCCGAGCAAGCCACTACCACCGACTCGCCGGCGCGCCTACTGCTCCAACCGTCGCAGCTACCAGTCTGGACTTGAGCACCACCGGTGTCGACAGCCTTCGGGAGATCGTCCGGGATATCGTCCGGGATATCGTCCGGGAAGAACTCCGCAAGATCCTACCTGCTGCTGATCGCCCAGCCTCCCTCTCACTCGCCGAGGTCGTCCGAGAGGAATTCACTGAGCCTTCCATCCCGAGGTTGCCGTCACCGCAGCAGCACAGAAGGAGCCAGCCCTAAGCTACGCCGAAATGGTCCGACGAGCACCAGCAGCCTCGCGTCCGTACACAACGCCCCCCCCCCCCCCCCCACCGCCCCCCCTCGACGTGAACCTCCAGCGCCGCAGTATCCCCAACACCAGGAAGATCGGGCGCACGTCCGCCCAGAACAAGCTGTGGCAAGGAAGACCGACGTGTGGCGGACGGTCGACAGGCGACCGCTGTGCTACCTCTGCGGTGAAGCTGACCATGTGTACCGGGCGATGCCCCTACCGGCAGATCGGGCTTCGCGGGTTCGCGCCGGACGCACCACGCCCAAGGATCGGAGAACGACCGCGAGACATCGAAGAATACCTGCGACGTGCACCGTCTCCAGCGCCCGCTCCCTCTCGAGGATACCGTTCGCCATCACCACGACGTCCAGCTTCGCCGATGCACCGACCCCGACGTGAAAGCCTGTCGCCCCATGCTCCTCGCCGGGGAAACTAGGCACGGCAATGCCGGGAGGTGGTGTTGCCGAAGACAAACGATGCCAAGATCCTCCAAGGTCGTCAGAGCTCTCCCACTCTAACACCGCCACGCCCCGAAACGACGTTTCTGCAACAGTGTCGAATAGCCTCAACGTTATCATCGACGGCCACGACGCAACGGCACTCGTCGACACCGGAGCAGACTACTCCGTTTTGAGTGGGAGACTCTCTCGTCGCCTTCGGAAAGTTATGACGTCGTGGGATGGACCGCAGATACGGACCGCCGGCGGATATCTTATCACACCTGTCGGCAGGTGCACAGCTCGCGTTGAGATCCACGGTGAAATCTGCCCTGTGAAATTCGTCGTCCTGCAAGACTGTGCAAGGGACGTTATCCTCGGAATGGACTTCCTCTGCGAGTATGCCACCGTCATCGACCTCGGAGCAAACCGGTTGACGCTACGAAAACCTGTTTCACCACCGGAGGAACCCAAAGCGACGTCATCTGCGGTCCGAGTCCTCACAAGCCACGTGAACCTACCGCCGCGGTCGAGTGTTTTCGTACCCGTCGGGATCACCGAAACGTTCTGCGGCGACGTTCTGCTCGAAGGAAGCCTCCAGTTGCTTTTTGGAAGAGGAATAGGCGTAGCTAGAGGAGTAGCTGAACTTCAAGATGGTCGCACTGTGGTCCTCGTGACGAACTTCCGAAATGAAACGCAACGCCTTACAAAAGGTGCAGCCATGGGCCAGGTCGAGGAACTCCGAAACTCCGCCGAAATCACCGATATTACTGACGAATCCTTGCCACCTCAGCAAGACAGTACGTCGCCAGCGCAGCTCGACATTGACCCTAAGCTTCCGGGCTCGAAACGACGACAGCTGATTAACCTTCTCGCCGAATACCGCGACTGCTTTGCGTCGTTGTCGATGCTGCGCCAAACCGCCGTTGCGAAGCACCGCATCGTTACCGAGGACGACGCGCGCCCTGTTCATCGATCGCCATACAGAGTCTCCCTAAAAGAAAGAGAGGTAATTCAGGAGCAAGTTCAAGAGATGCTGAACGACGACATAATCCAACCTTCAAGCAGTCCGTGGGCCTCTCCAGTCGTACTGGTTAAGAAGAAGGACGGGACGCTTAGGTTCTGCGTGGACTACCGGCAGCTGAACGCTGTGACGAAGAAAGACGTCTATCCACTCCCCCGCATCGACGACACGCTAGGCCGGCTGCGCCATTCTCGATATTTTTCGTCAATGAACCTGAAGAGCGGCTACTGGCAGAACGAAGTCGACGAACGGGACCGAGAGAAGACAACTTTCGTCACGCCAGATGGACTGTACGAGTTCAAGGTGATGCCCTTTGGGCTATGCACGGCACCAGCAACTTTCCAGCGTGTCATGGACACCGTACTAGCTGGGCTGAAATGGCAGAGCTGTCTCGTCTACCTTGACGACGTCGTAGTGTTTTCAAGCGACTTCGACGAGCACTTGCGGCGACTCCGAGCTGTTCTCCAAGCAATACAAACCGCCGGCCTCACTCTCAAGCCATCGAAGTGTCGGTTCGCCTATGACGAACTGAAGTTCCTGGGCCATGTGGTTAGCAACGATAGTGTTCGCCCAGACCCAGAGAAGACTCGCGCTGTCGCGGCATTTCCAGCGCCGACAGACAAGAAGGCCGTACGAAGATTCCTTGGACTATGTGCGTACTATCGGCGCTTCGTTCGCGATTTCGCAAGGATTTCCGCACCACTCACAAACCTCACAAATAACGCCCAGAAGTTCGAATGGGCCGAGGAGCAACAGCAGGCATTTGACGAGCTGAAGCGACAACTCCAGACGCCTCCAGTTTTTGGACACTTCGATCAAGATGCGGAAACCGAGATTCATACGGACGCAAGCAACGCCGGACTTGGTGCGGTACTGGTTCAAGTGCAAGAAGGCACCGAGCGAGTCATCGCCTACGCAAGTCGGACACTGTCCAAAGCGGAGATAAATTACTCCACGACTGAAAAGGAATGTCTTGCGGTCGTCTGGGCCATCACGAAGTTTCGCCCGTACCTGTACGGGAGCCCGTTCTGTGTTGTCACAGACCACCACTCACTCTGCTGGCTTGCGAACCTAAAGGACCCTTCAGGACGCCTCGCTCGATGGAGCCTCCGACTGCAGGAGTTCGACATGACTGTGGTCTACAAGTCAGGCCGCAAGCACAGCGACGCCGACTGCCTGTCCAGAGCCACTGTCGAGACATCTCCCGGTAGCAACGACGACGATGACGACGAGTACTTTCTTGGCGCAGTGAGCACCGACGACATGGCACGACGTCAAAGAGACGATCCTGAGTAGCGCGTGCTAATCGAGCGCCTCGAAGGACGAGGGGGTACTATCCCCCGTGTCTTCTCAAAAGCCCTGCCGACCTTCGTCCTTCGACAAGGTGTACTTTACAAGGAGAACTTCGGAAAGAGCAGCTCGCCATTGCTGCTGGTAATCCCTACCGACCTTAGAGCGGAGATCTTTCAAGCCTGCCACGACGACCCGACGTCCGGACACCTTGGTTACAGCCGTACATTGGCCCGAATTCGTAAAAGGTATTCCTGGCCTAAGCTGCCAAAGACCGTCCACATCTACACACAATCGTGCCACGAGTGCCAGCGACGCAAGAAACCGCCGACGAAGCCGGAAGGTCTCCTGCAGCCTATTGCTCCCCCGACCGCGCCGTTCCAGCAGATCGGAATGGATCTACTTGGTCCTTTCCCACCATCAACGCAAGGAAACAGATGGATAATCGTCGGCACAGATTATCTCACGCGGTACGCCGAAACGAAAGCCCTTCCATCAGGACTGCTGTGGAAGTCGCCAAGTTTTTTATTGAGTCCATCGTCCTCCGGCACGGCGCTCCCGAAGTTCTGATCTCAGACCGTGGATCATCGTTCATGGCCCAGCTGACGCAAGAAATCCTTCGTCTCAGCCACACCAGCCATCGGCGCACCACGGCGTACCACCCGCAGACCAACGGGCTGACAGAAAGACTCAACAAAACCATCGCCGACATGATCTCTATGTACGTCGACGTGGAGCACAAGACATGGGACGAGGTGTTACCTTACGTTACATTTGCCTACAACACAGCGGTGCAAGAGACCACAGGAGTAACCCCGTTCCAGCTGGTGCATGGCAGGAAAGTAACGACCATGCTCGACGCGATGCTACCCCATGAACCAGCCGGCGATGGGAGCCCCGACGCCCAGGTGGTTGCTCAACGAGCCGAAGAAGTTCGCCAGCTCGCCCGACTCCGAATTCAAGATCAACAACGTGTCGACGCTACCCGGTACAACCTTCGTCGTCGGGACGTCCACTTCCAGCCCGGAGACAGGGTATGGGTCTGGACACCGATTCGCCGCCGTGGTCTCAGCGAGAAACTCCTAAAACGGTACTTTGGACCCTACAAGGTACTTCGTCGACTTGGAGACCTGAACTACGAGGTGATGCCCGACGGAACAAGAACGTCATCACGCCGCCCACCACGGCCTGAAGTCGTCCACGTCGTGCTCCTGAAGCCGTACTACGCTCGATAGGACTGTGGACCTTATGTCTTCCAAATGACCCTTTAGTTTACCGTCATTTTTATTTGCTTTGTTTTGTTTTGTGTTGCATCGGGGCGATGCACTTTTTAAAGGGGGGGGGGGGGGAGTAATGCCACGAGCGCAGCTGACCAAGCAGGCAGCGCGCTCGTGGCCTAGCGGTTATCGGGCGTGCCTTCCACGCAGAAAGCCAGGGTTCGATTCCTGGCCGCGGGGACGTATTTTTGTGGACTCTGACGTAAATGTTCTGGTAAATTCGAGAACCGTGTTGCTTGTTCGAGGTCAGAATGTTCTACACGCAGAACCTTCTACGCCGATTCTTCCAGAACCCCACGCGTGTACATAAGGGGCTTTGCGTAGTGAGCCAGAGTCAGTCTCGCCCCAGCGTTCGACTCTGCTGTTACGCCGACTTCGACGCTCGCGACGCTCTGCTTTGTTCTGTTTCTTTCTTTCTTTTATTTTTGGGCACAAGTTCGCCCCATTAAACGTTTCAGTTTCTTCAGTTATCATCGCCTCATCCATTGTCATTCGTGACAATATGAACCCATCCTATGACAACATCACCCAGACAAGCAGAAGGCCTCCGCACCACCTTTGCACTGCCATTACGACCAGATCGATCGAGGCCTGAGATTTGACACGAGTGCTGTGTCAGTGTTCGGCCGGGGGCTCCTGTTCAATCAGCGCGTCGAAGGTAGAGTTCGGGCCCAATAGCCGAGTTAGCGTCATCCGTCTGTTATGACGTTTTATGAAGGCGATACGGAGGCTTTGATTATTGTAGGTGGTGTTGCCTGCGGGCGCTACATTTCAAGAGCTTAGTGCCAAAATTAAGTCCTATTGTCGGACGTAATGACTATTAATACGATGAAGCAAACGTTACTTAATCAAAATAGGTTTCTCGTTTAAAAAATAAATTACATTAGAAAGGTTTCGTAAAGAGTGTTCGGAAACCCTCGAACAGTCGAGAGTGTGCGCTTCAAAATCAATTGACTGCCAAGCGACAGCACATCCTCGAAATGTTGACACCTTTAAGGCCTGTTCACACATGCAGCGGAGCGCTACAAGCATAGCGCTAACCTCGCGCTAAGCGCGTGCTGACCGGAGCGTTCACCAGCTTTGTATCGCACCGCCAAAACTGTTGCTCGTGGCAGGCAATAAGTAGCTGACGGCACGTGAGGAGCGCTACATCAGCGCTTCGCTGCATGTGAGAACCGGCCTTTAGGGTAACGGCTATCGACTAAAGTTTTGTCTTAGCCTATTTCGCCTCAACCTCCACACTAAGATAAACTAGTTCGTATCTACCGCTGTCAATAACCAGAAGTAGTCATTCTTAATTGATGCTAGCAATCAAACAAACAAAAGTAATGGTATTTACTCATTGATATTTAGTTACTCCCTCCGTGCCCGCTGGGTTGCCCGAACCACAAGAGATGTGGAAAACGCAAAAAAGGTAGACGCTTAAATAGGATTGCAGGGCCCCTTTAAGCGGCTAAAGAGACGACAGGGGGAAGGGGGTTGGGGGGGGGGGGGAGAGGGAGGGGTGCCGAGGCTTAGGTATACAGCTACAGTGTTTCACGCGTACACAGGTGCCGCCTCGAAGCTTATGCCCTTATCAAAACCGACCATCTTGGTGTGTTGACACCATCCGACGCTTTTGGCCCTCATCTGCTGTTTTTTTTTTTTTTTTTTGCTTCAGAAACTGTTGTTTACAGCTAATAGCGCCAGCCATTGTGTTTTCCCCCGTTCCGGGTGGTATTTAGCTCAGTTACGAAAGTGCCCAGTGACCCCGCTTTCACAAACAAACAAACAACCCCCGACCCCCTTCTTACTTTGCCATCATTCGACGCACCAGCCTTTTTGTGTCGGCTGCTATGGTAACTGCAGTTTATTCTAGGGAATAGGTATGTTTTGAAGCACAGCGCCTGGATGGCGTTCCACCACACTCTATGAAATAGGGTCACTAAAACTGGATACGTGCAACTCGACGATCGCCCGGCTCCGATTTCACGTGGTTCATGAATGCAATATCGTGAGGGATTTTCGCTGGTCATTTATGGGTTTATAAAACGTTTTAGGACCATTTTCCGATTTTAGAAGGACTTAAGAGGGCTTGAATATTTTACGGAATTAATAAAATAGTACCTATGATTGCTCATCGTCTATTTTTCGATACAAAACATCTTTTTTCAACGAAAAAAAAAATAATTTCGCCATTTCAGTTTGCAGACCAATGCAGTGCCATCCGTCACATGGCCGTAACGTAAAGAATCCCTCCTTGGTCACGAAGCAGCGAAGCGATCTCTAGGCCAGCAATAGTCAAACGTGTGTACATATTTACGTTGGCATTTTGATAGTATCTGTTAAGTTTCGAGGTTTTTTTTTTCGCTTTTGTACGTTTTGTGGGTGATTTCTTTCACTCTGCCGAAGAACGCGAAGTATAAATTTATTCGTGACAGCTTCCCTTTGAAGCGAACGAGCCTCCTACAGATTTTTTGACTAGGGCATTTCTCGCGGGGTGCCGTGCTACGTTTCTCGCGGAGTATTGTATTACAAGCCGTGCATGACGCAGTCGGCTGTCGTTTCTTTTCTTTTCTACTTTCGGTACGCATGGCATGAAATCTTATACTTGAACGCACCACGCCATGAGGCACTGGTGCAAGCGGACGTAGGCACTCGAAATGCACCTGGGTCTGGACATGTACTCTACCGTGATATAGGAACGTGGGCTCACCCCGCCATGAGGCACCGGAGCTTACTCACGCCTGCACTCAGGATGTGCTGTGTCCGGCCACTTAGGCCGCGGGTGCTTAGTGCTGTGGACTGGGGTGTGTAGGTCATTACTTCTTTAACCTCGGGGCCTGAGTGTGTGCTGATTAGAGAGAAAGAGGGGTCCTTCGCGTGCCTATAAATAAAGAAGCGCGAGAACCTTCAAGGAGATTCGGCTCTGGGACCAAAAAGGGTTGAGGGTTTATGCTTTCAGGCGCAAGTTTTTCTTCTCCTGTATATTGTTTGTCGTTGTAAATAAACATAACCATACTGGAAACTAAACGTGTGCTCCGTCGTAACGTGTTCAGCACGACCGAACAACTTTGAGTTTTTTTTTCGTGCAACTTTCGGCGACTTCAACCATCCTTCGGTTATCGTCATCTGAACCCGAAGAAGGAGTTCTCCCCGGAAAGTTGACTGTATCCTCCTGTGGGATTCTGCGTGGCAGCAACACCGCGATTGCTCGCGCGAACGAGTGAGATATTGCAGAACCGTGTTCGAGAAAAGCTGTTTTGGCGCTCTTTTCAGTCCTCAAGTTGGATAACACTTTTATCAAGATATTTATCTCTCTTTTCAGCCAGACCATCACCCTACTTCCTCCATCTCTCAAAGTCTCGTTTAGAAGCAACACATCTCTTGTTTGTTAGTAGTAGGTAGACACGGGCTCCCTCATTCCCGATTTTGAGAGATTTTTTGCCCGAATCGATTCCATAGGTGTCCATTACTTGGAAATGTTTAAGCTACAAGTAGCCTCCGTAACACATCTTGGGTTTGTCGATGAGTTCATGTGTGTACAATGCTGCCTCAGTTCATTGGGGATGTGAATAAATACTGGACATATGCTTTTTGTGCGTCATTTGACCTGCCCAGCATTTTTCCTCGTTACTCGCAAGATGACGCCCCAGACTGTTGCCGCAAAGAAAACATCATAATTTTTACCTTTGAGACGTTGCTGCATTATGATGAGCGCAATCCAAACTTCGTTACTGAAAAACCGGGCACCACGACGTCCGTCAGTTTCTAAACTTCTTCGCTGCTTTTCTCGAACTCTTGTTTCATGCGTTTATCACCGCCAAGGCAATGCTAAACAATGATTATTTTAGCGCCGCCCTTATCTTCTCAACTCTCACTCAGACTGACAGCATGAGGAGATCGACGACTTCCACACTTTGACGACCTCGGCAACGCCGGCGACGTTCATTTGTTTTTCACGAACTAGCGCGCAGTAGATCCGCCAAGTGCTGGTTACATTGGTATTGTGCAGGCGCAAACATGCCATAAAAGCGCTTGATTTTTCTTTCTTCTATTTTTCTTTGTGACAGACCGCTCCATATTTTGAGTTGCATGTACCATTAGTTATGTGACCTTACATTGAACATAGTTTTGAAACGAACATCTATAAATGACGCCTTAAACGACGGCGGACGGACTGAAGGGGGTGAGGGGGAAAACCCCTTCCTGCGGAGGGGTTGCTGCTCGGTTGCCTCTCGGTTCACGGTCATGAGCCGTCTTGTCTCAAATACTCAAACAACGGGCACGAAAACTCACGGTGGTCTGCTGCTCCCGAAAGAGCGAGACGTTCAGATAGGCCAATCAGGACATCTGACATGCCGGTTTTACTTTGTGGGGAAACCCCAGTACACTCTTCGGGTATTACTTTACGCGCCGCTCCTAAAGTGCACAAATACGGTTAATTTCACTTCCATTTTGAGACACTTCACCCTTCTTCTGCGCGCGGAATCGGACTTTAAAATAATCTAAGTGAGGAAAGAATTACTGATCCATTTGCCCGGAAATTCCGCAAATGCGGCGCTTAGCTTCTTCTTCCCACGTAATCGGTCACGTGACCTTAAATATGTATTTTTTGATGAGTTAACCGCAGGAAAAGATATCCGTACCAACCCGCTCGTTCTGTCCTTATATCCGCACTGATTAGTAAATTGGCCCAGGGCGTTAAACGAGCATTACATTGAAGGAGTTCCGTATGTCAGTGAACCATGCCGAAAATGACGCAGCTCTAATGGCTATTAAACACATAAAAAAGGAAACAAATACTGTTGTTAATTGCATTAGTCAGAGACAATAGACAATTTGCTGAGATCTTTTAGCACTCAACGAGGGATCTTCTGGAGACAAACTCATGGTAGTGGCCCACAGGAGGCAGAAGCCCTGCACAACGCTCCTATTTCTTTTTACATCTTTACTGTTGGTGCTGAGATACAGGTCGTTAAACAGGCCCAGAGGTTGCTGCAAGCTCAAGTGACAAGCGCTGTTTTCCAAGATCCGAAAGTCGACTGTCCGTGCGCTCGTTTCGGCTGCTAGAGCTAGAAAGTGTAGATTTATGAGAGGGAGCAACTCGAACCATGAAGAGCGTTTGCAATTTTATGGCCGACTCATCCTGCGCGAGATTGATCGCAAATGCGAATGGGATGCGTCGTAGGGTGGCGAGGAGGAAAGTGCCGGGAGTGGCGGAGACGCTTCAACGCCATCGCCACCTCCTCGCAAGTCGTACTGAAGATGCGGCCCGTAAACCACGTGACACCGTTCGAACAGTTGCAAACACTCTGAAATCTAGGCCCACCGGTCAAATTATGGGTCCGGAAACGTGAGCTTGTCCTGCCCGTTTCAGAAGTATTTTTTATGTTATTGTTTTACGAGGAAATGCGTTTTCCACGTAGGCCGGCATCTTACTTTTTTGGGGGTTATAGCTTAGTGTCTAGTGTTAAGAGATAAAAAAAAATATTTTATTGTTCGTAAAAAGATGGCTGAAAGGGATTTTTTTCGAGGTATAAAAACAACGAAAAAGAAAACACCGTTAACTGATCTGTTTCAAAATTCAGGGAAATGGAAGGTAATAACACGAAAAAAGAACAGCTATAGATACAAAATATTCAGACGATACTTAATATGCGCATCAGGTTTTGCTACTTTTTTTTTTTCTTCAAGAGTTAACCACGTTTTAAAATTAAACTTTTGATATTTTCATAATTCCCCGGAACCTTCAAAACTGAATTTTGTATGTTATTATGATTCCCTTCTTGCGACCAGACAGTAGTTCCAGAACTATTGTAACGAACCAGTTTGCCGCGCGTTTGGCACGCTGCCTTCCTAGTTATTTTTGTTATGATCACACATTGCTCGCTTCAGTGCATCCTGCGAACGGGTTCTTAGCGAGAACAAGTAGTTGAGAAGGCGAGTAAGCGAGGGATAGTGGAAGATTCCGCCACGAATATGTTCAAGCACTGCCGCCTTCTTGGCAGCATAAACTCGATTTCCCGCGTCTTAGCGGGAAATCGAGTTTATTCGGGGCAATTCGGGTCATTTTCTCCATACAAGAAAAAAGGGAAAATATACGGTTAGTTACAAGAAAAAAGACATTGCTACGTACGATTTTTTGTTTCTCGCTCGCATGACCTCTATAACACTCATAAGAAAACAACAGTTAATTCCTTTTGATCATCCGCTTACATTCAAACTCTATAGGTTAGCCTTCTAGGACTGGTAATTAGCAATGAACAAATTCGCAGAGCACGGATTTAGAAGTTTTACCCTTAGTATAGAAGATTTACCACAAATAAGATACGCTGCAATGCATTTATTTCTATGTGAAGTTACGACGAGCCATTATACGCTTTTCAGCTTTATTTCTTGAAGTTCCTCGAAAAATAAAAGTTATTTCAAGTTTTTTTTTCTTTTTAATGCGTTGCTCGCAACGCATTAAAAAAGGTTTAGCTCTCGGTGACTGAAAACTTTGGGCATGTGAGGTTAGAATAAACGAACGTGCGCCCCAAACCAGGGCCGACTTGCTAGAAACAGCGTCTCAGTTGAGACGGGGAAAGAAAGCACTGCCAAAGTCAGCGCACGAGCCGAGCAGGACTCTGCGTCTCAAGACGCTCGCGCGCCCCACCCTTTGCACTGTTTTCTTTGAGCCAGTCTCTGAGTCGTTGTTCTATATATAGAACAACGTCTGGACTGAAGCTGAAACGAAGTATACTTCGTTTCAGCTTCAGTCCAGACGCAGCCAAAGCTAGAAGCGCGAGCTCCGGGCTTTCAGCATCCCTGCCAAGCACGCGCGCTCGTGCAGTGCAAGCACTGTTCTGGGCCACATGCTCGCGCTTGTAGCATCGGCTGCGTCTGGACCGAAGCTGAAACGAAGTATAGCAAGCCGGCCCAGAGCAAACTGTCACCGATACTCCATCTGCACAAAAATCAGCAGTGCAGACAAAGGCATGGGCACGAGCGCGTGGCTTTGGAAAATGCCTCCTATGCACGAGTTCTCGTACAAACAAAAGCATTTCGCTGAGCTATTCTCACGCGCCTGTGCCTTTGTCTTTACTGCGGACATTTGTGAGAGGAAGGAGAGAGGCCGAGATTGAACGCTTCTATTTCACGCTTTAAAAAGTCGTTTGCAATATTGTGACGTCGCGGTCTTCTGACTGGTCGACGCTGTGTCGTACCTTTAGTTTACGCTCTAACCGTGGGGGCAGTTTTCGGCGCTGGCGGCGGCCTTTGCTCCGCCTATTGTCTAAACTCTCCTAATATACGGCTCTGGGGAGGCGGCGAGTAGGTGGTTACCCGCTTCCGCGCGAGTTCAAAAACTGACCTAATCTGGTAAAGTTGTCTTAAACGAAGCTTTCAATTCACGTGCGTGACTGCATTAGACGTTCGTTTAAAGCGCCGAGCTCGCTCTCGTATTCGCCCCTTTTTTGTTAGTCAAAACACTAAGTGGCAACATCTATAGCACCGGCGCACTTCTGGTTCAGGCATGTTTTGAATTTTTTTACTCATTACCTTTTTTACCATCAGAGTGAATTAAGGCTAACAGTGCTATAAGTGGTCATTTCCAGCAGATAGCGTGTATATTTAATTTTGCAAATACAGTAGAATCTCGATAAACGGAAATCGCTTAAACGGAATTGTCGCTTAAACGAAACAACTATCGCGGAGTTGTTTGGTTTTGTATTCATGCAATGTAAAAATATTCTCGTTAATCGGAACTCAGATTCTCGCGCCTCCGGGTAAACGGAACTGAAAACGAAACTCTGTCGCCGACATATTTTTCGCTATCGCAGAAAAGAAAAATAACTCTTGAGTAATAAAACAGTATTATAAATGTTCTTAATATTTATTAGCTTTATTGCCCAAAATTAGCATGTACGCATGTTTTTTTTTAGTTTTCTCTTCTCATTTTTATGCATAGGCGGCTATGTTGGGTAGGCTTGGCTCAACAGGGCTTCTGCTCGCATCTTAGGCCTAGTGTCCTACTTTCTGTGATGGCGGCCACGAAGCGAAAACACCGTGCGCTCACGTTAGAAAAAAAGATCGAAGTCATTAATGATTTCGATAGCGGTTGCTTCACGAAAACGGCGCTTGCAACGGAGTATGCCATTCCCAAAAGTAGCCTGACAAGGATTCTTCACGACAAGGAAAAGCTGCGGAGTGCTTTCAGCAGTACGCAATTTGGACCAAAGAGGATGAGGCTGCGACTCCCCGAACACGAAGAGCTTGAGAAGTGCTTGGCGTTGTGGCTAAGAAGAGCCCGGAGTGAGAACCGTTCCGTCATTGGACCCATAATGTGAATACACAAAAGCAGCAATTTGGTGTTTTTGTTCATTATTTTGCCTTCTACATTCACTTGCTGGTGTTTACAAATTGTGCACTTGTGGAAACAGCATTTAAGCTGGCATTCAACATTTTTAGTGTACCTACACTACATACTTTCAGTAAATGAAACTCCTGATAAATGGAACAGATTTTCCTGGTCCCTTCAGGTTCCGTTTATCGAGATTGTACTTACTGCGAAACCAATCGTCTCTTTCAGAACCGGAAGTGGTTGCGGGCTATTTGCACGCTGGCGACACCACGTTTCAACTCACGCGAGAAAGAGAGAATACTTCGCTCACCCTTAAGCTGAGAGTGCAGCGAATGCCACAAGCACGAGAGCTCGAGGTCGCTGCTTTGAAGAGCTCTACCGCAGAACGAGCGCTCGCGCTAGAAATGCATGTCTCAAAACCAGGAGCGCGGGCTTGCTCATGCTTGTAGCTCTGGCTGCAGTCTCAGCTTAAGGGTGAACGAGTGTAGCTAAAGCCCCTTGATAAAAGTGTTTTAAAACAAAAGATTAAAAAAAAACATTGTTGGAGTGCAGGCGACCGGGAATGAGCTGAACATTATTGTAAACCTGAGACTGGGGTAGGAAAATGAAACTGCAAAGGAAGACAGAAAAAGAACAGGCAACATTTTAAACTCAGTTACTAAGTTTATTTTGTACACGTCTAACGCTGTCACTACAATGACCAGAAGCAACGCAACCCCACGACAACATAACAAAATAAAACAAGCTGGTAAAAAAAAAAAAACGCACACACACACACAGTTTTTAACAAAAAGGGGTGTAAACCTTCTCATATCTCCCCAAACCTTGGCTTCGAAACATTTACACAAAGGGTCACAGTTCATCACAACCAAAACATTGCCCTCCGCGAATACAAGGGATTCACGGGATCCGGCCATTTCGTCGAAAGCCAACTCGTCGACTGCCAACTCGTCGACGGCCACAAGCGGGTACTGCGCTGCCGTTAGCTTCCAAGGGCCGCTTAGAGCCACTAAATTAGCTATAGGCCTTTTCTCCTGTACTCTCGTCACCAGTCACCTGATAAGCATGTCCGGTATGGGCGACGAAAAAATAATAAAACATTTCTAACCTGCAAATAGTACAAGAAGAGAGGGGAGGCAAAACGAGAATGGGTAACGGTTACGCCTATATCCTAAATGTACTCTATTGGCGTGGCGACGGCAAAACAATGTTTTCGCCCATATTGGAGGTGACAACAATTCAAGATGGCGGCACCCTTGTGAAAAAGGTCTATAGAGTATCGGCTCTTTCTCCTCCGATATTGTTGTGGGCGCCGCTATCTCAGTGCATGTGCAGAGCAGACTGAATTGCCCATCGTCATGATTCAAAAGTGCAACTTCCCCAGCATTATACTTCGTTTCACTTTATCTGCGAGCGAAGCCAAAGCTAGAAGCGCGAGACCAGCGCTTTTTGCATTTCTCCCCAGCTCGCGCGCTCGAGCAAAGCCTGAACGCACGAAGCTTCCGTGCTCGCGCTTCCAGTTTTGCCTTCGCTCGCACATAAGGTGAAACGAAGTATAGATTCGGTTTTCAGATGCTCATGCGATATTACTTTGCTCTGTCACGAACTGTTTAAAGAATCGTGGAGGATGGAAAGAGTTTCCTGTGATCTCAGATAAAGCCGCAGATAAATGGCAACCATAATCTTAAGCCACAAGATGGGTACCCGAAGGAAAAATCCATCAATGTAACGCTGTCTGGCAGTCGATGTTTTCTAGTGGACGCCTGTCTGTGCCTGATTGTACGTCAAGCACGGCTGATTGACCAACAAGTTACTCTGACCGTCAGTCAAACTCCAGTCAGACTCCGCTTGTCGGCTTTCTGATGGTTTCCTGGTGGCAGTCGGCCGCCGCGAAATGCCGTCAAGATTTCTTGGTGGCGATTCTGATTGGACTTCGATTGTCTCTGACTGTACGTCAAAAAGCTTTGACGGGCAGACAGACGTACGGTCATTGGACGTAAAGTTCGTTCGAATACCAATATTTCGTCAAATCTATGAATACGAAAAATAATCTATGCACAAGAAAACGATTTCAGGACGTGAAACGATAAAACCGCTGATGTTAGAGATATGACACGCAACCGATCGACAACACTGATCAGAAGCCCGCCGAACGCCGAACTGGCCGAACGCGCCACTTACTCCTTTACTTTCGCTTCGCCCGGCTTCGCCGAGCTTCCATGAATGATCGCTCTCGACTCGTTTTGTTTGCCCGCTTGCTCCAACCTGTCGATCCTGCCCGAGCTCTACAACGTCTTACGTTTTAGTAGAATTTCTCCTCGAAAAGACCCAGTGTTTCGGGAGTTCCGACTATGTAAGGAAGTTTAGCGGTGTAGTTGAAGACGTCAAGGTGTACCATCTCTACTGGGCCGGAGACGCGCGAACAAAAGGAGGGTTCTACGACGCGAAAGCACTCTACATGGCAGGTGAGTAGAACTGAAGTACGGCGATTGATGTACGAGTGCTTTGCATAACATGCTGAAGGCTTAACTGCATATGGAGCCGAAGCATTTCTTAGAGGCTGTGTCTACAGTGCCATCCGACGGTCCACTCGCTCCTACAAGTGCCGTCCGAAAGAGAGTCAGACGGCGCGTGTATCACTGGTGGGGTGCCGTCCGACGGCACTCTTGCAGAGCGTTCGAGTGCCGTCCGACGGTACTCTGCTCACGCGTTCAAGTGCCGCCCGAAAGTCTCGTATAATACGTGTTCTCAAAATAAGTTTTTTGAAGCTGCAGTGTAGCTTAGTGGTAAGACGTCTGCCTCGTGAGCAAGCGGTCCCGGGTTCGATCCCCCGTGCGGGGTTGCTTTTTTTTTTTTTTTTGAATCTTTTGAGCATTTTGTTTTGTCGACGCATTTGGCGATATTTACATTTCTTTTTTACGATTAACATTGGGAAAACCGAATGTTGTCGACGAAATGTCGCTGAATAAAATGGTCAGACGTCATCTGATGGACCATCAGGGCACGTTCCACCAGGGCTGCTGACTGGCAGTCAGCGTCCCAAATTACGTACCTTGATGGAATTTTCAATAGGGTAAGTGTCGTTACTCTGAAGCGTAGCGCATTTAGTGACACTAGTATTTTCCCTAGAAAGACTGGCTATACTTCGTTTCAGCTGAAGTCCAGACGCAGCCGATGCTACAAGCGCGAGCCTGTGGCCCTGATCAGTGTTTGCGCTGCACGAGCGCGCGTGCTTGGCAGCGACGCTGAAAGCCCGGAGCTCGCGCTAGTAGCATCGGCTACGTCTGGACTTCAACTGAAACGAAGTTTAGGCTTCCGTCCACTGCCCCCTCGGTGACTGCTCTGGAATGAAAGCGCTTGGCGGCGCTACGAGCAATCGGCGTGCTAGAATTTGGCAGTTGCCAAGCCATAGAAGAAATATAGAAAAAATACGACCTACACAAGCAAATGAGCACTTCGCAGATTAATTATTTACACCTTCTGGCCTTCAGAAGCCTTAACCGCTCTAGCCTTGCTGTCCTGTCTTTGTTCATTGCTTTAGTGTAAAGACGGAAAAGGAGGATAAAGAACTTGAGTATGCTTGTTGTTATTGCCACTGCGTGCACCTCACAGCCTAAAGGCCGGTTCAGACACTTGCGTTTGAGTGCGTTTGACTGCGTTGCGTCGAGAACCGAAAGCAAGTCACCGGCACATCTGTGCTTCATATGAAGCGTGGAACCCAATTCAAGGAATCATATTGGCACGCGATATAAGCAGCAGGGATATCCTGGTTTCTCTCTGCCGCAACGCAGTCAAACGCAGTCAAACGCAACTGTCTGAACCAGGCTTAACAGAGGTAAATCTGTCCTTGCTAAGAAGGCAGAGAAATCAACAACGGTTTTCTCATTACGCTTGTTGAGCCTGAAGAAGGTAGTGAGTGAGGATAATGGCAGCTAAAACAACACTCCGATTGTGCGCAGCGCCCCCTGCAATTTCATCCACGGCGCTGCCCTCTCGCTGCGTCGAGACAGGCGTTCCAACGGGAGACTAGCCAGTTAATCTACGGACCATAGCACTAGGGCCCCTCAATGCACTGCCACGCCGCAATGGACCTCTTGGCGAATATGTGCTGCCACCTAGACACGCGAATCGGTTCGAGACTAGGTGACTGGAAAACAACGCGCGCCCAAGGCCTCTCCCACCCGTTCCACACCCAAAACGTCAGCTACATATCCCGTTCACCCATTGAGGCGATGTGACCTAGATACGGCTCCCCTAAGCTCACCATTGTCCCCATCGTGCGTAATCTTCCGCCCCGAGGTCGACACAACGAAACCACTCAAAGGCGAGAAATGCAAGATGGCGGATTGTTTGGAACTAGATACCCTCGAACCCAGGCGCATGAAATACTCCGCGCATGCGCACCGCGTATATCTACAAAAGGTCCATTTGCTTCCAAGGGACGCTCGAAACAGGCCTCGGGCACTGGCGCATTTGACGCTACTTGCAAGACAAGCGCAAACACATCGAGGGGCTTACTCGTAGCTCCTCCATTGCTCGCCCTTACGGTGAAATGGAGTACTTACACACCTGGGCGTACCAACCGGGGGGGCAAGGGGGGCGCTTGCCCCTCCAGTTCTCAGAGTGGGGGGGCAAGGCATCTGTTTTGCCCCCCCCCCCCCCCCCCCCTGAAACAGCCGTCACTGGGCAGGGCAAACACTGGCCGGCGGCGTCAAGGAATACCAAAAGGCACCACCCCCCGACCCGCGGGGGCATATTTTTAACGCGCAGGCGATAGAAACCCTAGCAACGGCGCTCACGCCGAATTGGCTGGTTCGTGGAGATTGGCGCTGCCGCTGTCAACATGGGCAGTGGTTACAATGCGAGTTTTCGAAGCGGTAGCGAAACTTAGTTGTAAGATGCCTGCCTCATACGTAGCAGACCCGGGTTCTATCCACGGTGTGGGCTTACTTCTTTTAGAGCGCAGCTCTTAGGCGCCCGTTTCCGGCTTGAGCGGCGTCGGCGTCGGCGTCGGCGTCTCCGTCGGCGTCGGCGTCGGCGTCGGCGTCTCCGTCGGCGTCGGCGTAACCGCGCGGTGCATTATGGGACGCATGACGTCACTGATGACATTATCAGTGACGTCACTAATGACGTCATCGGCATCGTCATCGTCACTGATGACGTCATCAGTGACGTCACTGATGACGTCATCGACATCCGCATCGTCATCATCACTGATGACGTCATCAGTGACGTCACTGATGACGTCATCGTCATCAGCATCGTCATCGTCACTCATGACTTCATCGGCATCGTCACGTGACCCCCTCAGGTCACGTGACCCCCCAAGGTCACGTGACCCTCCAGGTGAATTGACCCACCCCCACAGTACCCTTCCCTCCTCCTCCTCAAGAGCTGCGCTCTAATTCGGCGTTACAGGGAGTTGTGAACGGCTTTCACTTTTTCTTTTGGTTCCTCGAACATTTTGTTTTGTAGAGGCATTTGTCGATATTTACATTTCTTTTTTACGATTAACACTGAAAAAAAAACAAATGTTGTCGACGAAACATTGCTGAAATAAATCGTATGGGACTCTATTTACGGATGTGCATGGGGGACAACGGGGCTTGGGTTGCCGGCTGCAAAGCGGCGTGTACGGGGGTAGAAGGGGTGAGGGGGGGCTAAGTGGGTTAATAGTTTTGTAATTAGCAGCCGCACACTGTCGCCGCGAAGCGGGATTATTATTATTATTATAACAATTCTATTTTCGGCTCACAAGTAGTTTGTGCCAAAACAGAATAATATTACTTTTTAGTTCGCGTAATTTCGCGATTTTCATGTATCTGCATAAAACTAAACACAGAACTACCTTGCTCGACGTTGCACATACTCTCCCCATCTTCCAAAACGTCCGTGTGTGTCCTAACACCAGAAACCGGCATTTTAAAGAATAAAAACGGCACGTTGCGAGTATCGAACGCACACTTTTATGCAAAGCCGAGGTCAAGTGAGTCAAATCGGAAAACATGCATATTTACAGTAATATTATTATCTCTTCTGGAGAAGGCTCAGCAATCGTTGCATTCATTTTCGCGCACGAAACGACGACTCCCAGAGAAAGTAAGAACGCAGTGATTGCCTTTATTTTAACAATGTAAACACACTTGCAGGCGTGCGCTGAGGAAGTCTCAAAATCAAAACTCTCGTAGCGTGATTCGTGACTGCGCCGGCTACTACCCAACCTCGTTGTCACACCACTTTCCGGTAGCAGACACTAAAATTGCAAGTAAACACACAAAAGCGACACCAATACAACAATATTGCAGAATATCACCTTATTTGGTAATAACTGGGTTAATAGGTACTACGTGTTGTATTTAAGTTAAAAAAACAAAACAAAACATAAACCTTTTTTTGTGAGAAAATACTAAAGCGCCGTTCACAGATATGCAACCGAGTAAGACCGAGAGAGACCAGACCGGTTTTTAAGCCTCTTACGACGTCTTAGGACCGAATGCGCTGCAGCGGAGCAGGTCCTATGACGTCGCAAGAGGCTTAAAAACCGGTCTGGCCTCTCTCGGTCTTACTCGGTCGCATATGTGTGAACGGCGCTTAAATATCAACGTTAAGACTGATAGCAGTGTATTTTTGCCGAATCTTTGCTGAATTTTTAGAAAAGTTCGGCAAAAGTTTGGCTCCGCCGAATCCTAAAATTCGGCGCCGAATTTTCGATTTGGCAAAAGTTCGGCTTATCACTAGTAAAAATATGCTACCCGGGGGGGGGGGGGGGGGGGGGATTGCCCCCCACTCAAGAACAAGTTGGTACGCCACTGCTTACACAGTTAGTTCTCCGGACGCCTGCAGAACACTTAATTTTGTTATGGTTGTCTCTATGGTCACTATAAATATGTGTGCATTACTGAAGTTTCTTGTTCGGTTGTCTTCTTCTCTTTTCTGTTGAGTGAAGCGGTTTTATTTTTCTATTACATATTGTGCGCGGTCTGCTTTGGAATATACAAATGCTTGTTTAAGCTATCGATTCCTACCTAAATTCAAAATTCCAATTAGTCATTGCAGACTAGCTAGGTGGCACCAGCTACCACTTAATACGAATGGAATTAATTATATTAGTTATCCACCCATTCAGATATCAGCCATCATGTCTCTAGCGATGTAGTGAATGGAAGCGCCTAATGCAGAAAGCCGAGATAGGGTGTACCTAGAGCCACTAAAGTGGAGCTACGCTTAGAATATCGGCATTCTATTCCCCGATATTGTTGTGGGAGTCGCCATCCTGGTGCTTAGCACTGAGCAGACGCAACTGCCGATTGTCATAATTCAAAAGTACGACAGTCTCAGCATTAGATTCAGTGTAAGGAAGCTCGTGTAATATTCGCAACTTTCTCGACCTATAGGGGGCGCGCTGACGCCTATCAAAATGGCTGTCATCTGGAAGATCGTCGTAGAACAGCAGTACAAGGCGCGGTCTGCGACGTGTAAGTAATTCTAGTTTTGCTTTATACGAGCAGTATTAGAACCTAACTTTACTTTTTCACCCCAGAAACATGTAGGCAAGCACCTTTATTGTGAAGCCGATCATCCAGGAGCTAGGGAGCGCGATTCTCGCACCGCGGTACCACCATCGCTGAAAGTTGCGAATTGCTTTGCTCTGTCGCGAACTGTTTAAACATTTGTGGAGGACGCAAAAGCAGCTTCAGATAACACCATGATGTTAAGCTTTAGGGTGGGTAAGTAACGACTCGTAAGAGTCATTACTCTGAAGCGTAGCTTATTTAGTGGCACTAGGTGTACTAAAATTAGGAGGAGTGCCGTTTGGCGGCCGTGAGTGTGTTGCGTCGTGCAAGCACGCCAGTGAGACCGCCGTGGGACAGGGCAATGTAAAGTCCCTTGATAAAATTCACGCTTTCAAGTACCGCCAACCATTCTGTGGAAGCGCGTAAAACACATGCCACGAGCGGGTACTCCGCCGCCATTCGCTTCCAAGGGCCGCTCATTTCAGTGATACGCCGCCATTTCCTTCCAAGCATCGCTCCAGACACGGATTTGCAGGTGCACTGGCGCATTTGACGCTACTTGCAAGACAAAAGCAAACATATCGAGGGGATTTAAAGCGCGGCCATCCGACGGCTGACAGAGACCTACGGGCACAGCAGAGGTGCTTCATTCAGCGTGAAAGGGGGGATCGGTGGCCGCGCACAACAGCTCGGAGCACGTGGAGCGAAAGCTCGAGCTGCTAGAACTCAGGGATCCTTGGTTAAATCCCCACCCCTGCCCGTTTCGATCTGGATGAGCATCGTACCGCCGTGCGGTCGTGTATCACTACTGCGTGGTGCACGTTAAAGACCCCAGGCTAGCGGTTGTACTGCACTGGCTAAATTGCTCATCTACAGCTGGCAGACTCGTCACCCGTTGAGGCAGACCAAGTTCTAGGCTGTATAAACATACACACAACCCAATTTGTTTTTCAGCGTGAAAATGGCCGTATTCTTCGTTTGTTTTTGTCTTCTCGGTTGTGAGAAGGGCAAGTCCCATCCTATCTCACACCCCTGTGAAAAAGCGTGACTTTCGCGTGCGGCAGAAGCTTATATTCAAATCGCAAATGCCGTTTGGGAGTTGTCAATCACTTACATAATCTCGTTTCTTTTTTTGGTTTGTTGTTACAAAAGAAACATTATCTATTTCAACTTGCGTAAAATGTATTAAAAAAAGAAACTTGAGTATGATATGATATGCGACGCTTTCCTCTCGAGTTTAGCGTCAAAGATCTTTCAATTATTTTTTCGGCAGCTGTACATTTTCTAGACTTTTTAATACCTTGTTTTTGTTTTGGTGTCGATACATCCTTTTTATGTAGCATGAATTAACAAAACCGAGCTTTTCTTGACTTCTGCATTCTCAGCCAAAGCTTAAAAAAACAGGAATGGTCTCGATTTTATTTTGTGAGCATGCATCATATAAAAATGAACACTAAGACTGGCAAGATAAATGGAGTAACTTTAACTGCTGTCTTTATTGAAGAGCAATCCCGCATGAATCAAATTGTTTTCTGCGCCATGTCACACAGGTCATACATTCTTCTTAGACATCTTTTTTTTTTTTTTTGTTCCTCCGCTTCAGTTTCGTTTTTTACCTTCAGAAAGAAATGCAATCGCGTGAAGCAGTACAACGTTTTCTTGAAATCAGGCGATCTCATTCCGCGAACAGAGAGGCGTCGCTCAACGTCCGAAACAAGGAGTGTTTTTGTTTTTGCATAAGTTGTAACCTAGGTTGCACCCGGGCGCAAAACAATACCTCCCTGTATTTTTCTTCGCAGCCTTTGACATCATTGTGATTCCCTTGTCTCTAAGGCACAGCTAGCAGCCACACAATATTGTATCACTTCACACACAACGCAAACCAAGAAGAAATAGTCATACCAACACGCCAGGAGCCAGCCTCGCTAAACGCTGCCCGACTAGCTTCTTGGTCCAGCTGTGACTGGAAATGCCACCCCGGGCCCCAGCGGCAGAATTGGACCACACTACACTTCCTCCGAGATTTTCCGCGCGCTCTTCTCCGGTTCGCCCAAAGGGTCGGCTGCCCAGCAGAAAAAAGCGAGCCGAGCCAGTTCTCTAGATCTCCTCATGCAACGCTTAGAACCAAACCAGAATCGGAAACAGAATCGCCTCAAAGCACGCTGTCAAGTGTGAGTCAGCGGCATAAAACTTGCATTTTAATTGTTATCATCATCGAAATATAGACAGGTAAGTCGATCTCTGTTGATTTGTAATTTTTATTCGCTGCTCCGGTTTTTGCGCTTTTTCGCTGGATGATACCTCATAATGTAGCATTTAGTGCGAATTTATATTTGTCCTCTGCGGATCCTGTCTGGCCCTGTGGGACAGGCATAGAAATATGTTTGCCGCCATGCATGAGAATAGATTTCTGAACTTCAATTACACGCACAGAAATTTGCTCTACACCTTCCCGCTTTGAAAAGATGAACCTTCAAATTTCGATCAACTTTTTCCTTGCCAAAGGGGAATGTGTTGCGGCGAAAGGCGGGGTGCACATTTCGCGCTGCTTCTAAGTTCCGTAGACCGATGATAATTGTGATGATGATAATTCGCGGCTATTCTTTTGCATTGTTTGGTTTAGAGTTCCTGTATAGGCTCCTTACGAGAGTCAGAGTTGCGCGTTCATCCCCGTAGCGCCGTCTTTCCTGCACGGCATGTTGATCCTGCTCCTCATGTGACTGAATTCGGCAAATAGCGGTGCCGCGCTCAAAATCAGGGGATCGTACGTCGGGGCGCGTGCAACATCTACTTTCCTGCACGGTTTGATCCTGCTGTTCACGTGAACGGATCTCGGCGGATAGCGGCGCGGTGGCACGTGGAAAACAGACGCGCGACTCTGGCTCCCGGTTGCGAGCGCCATCAAGCGCCCCGTAGTATGAGTCTCTACCGGCGAATGCAATGGCCTGAAGAGCACAGCCAGTGCGCGAAGAAACTCAGAGGCCTTACCCAGCTTATTCGCCCTTTTAGGGGCGAAGCTCCTTAGGGTCTAGCCTTGTCCGTCCGTCCGTCGATCCGTCCGTCCGTGCTCACATTGAGTGCCATCCCATCTGTCTTCTTAAAAAATAAAAAAAATGTTTGCGCAGTCGACGGGATTTGAACCTGTGCGGGAGACCCCAATGGATTTCTAGTCCATCGCCTTAACCACTCAGCCACGACTGCGGGACGAGTAGGGGACTCTGAGATGTGGTAGTAACTCAAGAGCAGGAGATGTCATGAATGAAACGTTGCATGTAGCCGCTCAACGTCTATACAGGAGAGGGCGCTGCGGTCAAATGCGTATATAATCGCGTTAAACTTTGCATGCATTGGCTCAACGTTTATAGACGAGAGGGCGCTTCGGTCAAATGCTCAAATGCGTATATAACCACGTACCTATACCACATATTCTCTTTCTGACATGGACCGTTGACTTAAGCGGTGGAGATGCGTTCCCACGGCTTCAAGCGGATCCAAGCTGATCCGCTAGAAGAACCACTGGCTCTGCATTTCACCGACCATAAAGCAGTAATAATGAAATCGAAACGCAACCCGGAACTCAGCACTACCTATGAGCAATAAAAACAAATCAGCACCATCAGCACTACCTATGAACAATAAAATCAGTATCATCAGCACCACCAGAGCTTCGCCCCAATCAACATCATTCACCACGTCGTGGAGATGCGGTCATTTTGTTTTTTGTTTGGCAACAAAACGGTTCACGTATATTTCCAAATTTTTCACTCACCTTTATTTTATCATAGATTTAATTAAGTCTAACAGTGCTATAAGTGGCCATTTCCAGAAGATAGTGTGGATATTTGATTTCAAAAATAGCGCAAAACTCGCCGCCTAGTCCAGTACGGGAAGTGGTAGGGGGCTATTTGCATGCTGGCGCCACCACGCTTCAACTCCCGCGAGAAAGAGCGAACAACCAAGTTCACACTGCTCATACCTCATACAAGCGACAGTGTGCAAACACGACTCACCGTAATATCCGTGGTTCGAATGCTGCGTGACAAGTTTTTCCTTGAACTCACTTCCTTGCGCCATTGTGGTGACTCGCGTTCGAATCTCTATTCTGACTGCCTCCGGCTTATGGAGAGGTCGACGCGATCGGCACACTTCCCAGTTCTGGTACACCCTAGCCGAGACCAACTTCATAACAGCCGCTAGGTGCGCTGACAGTCGAATGAGCCGCTGGGGCCTATGGGAGTGGCCCCTCTTTACGTTACACTACGGTGGTGCACGTGACTTATCGCAGATGTGCTGTTCCATAGTGACGATACAGCGCCGATGCATCGCTACCAAACCGACAACTCGGTACAGCAGTAGCAGCGCTGCGCTGTGTGTGACAAGGCCTTTAAGAGGATGCTTGCTTCCTTCCTGTGCGTTCCTTGGCTATTTTGTGGCCACAAGAGCGAAGTCAGACACCCTCACTTTATCACATCGCTTGCTTTGTTCATCTGTTCCTTCGTTCCATTTCTCGGTGCGTCCAGTTGGTATTCGTGCCCACGTTATCGACCGTTATAAGTCTCGATCCGAGAGTAAAGAGGGGTCATTAGTTTTCCAAAGTGTCTAAGAATCGCCCCCCCACCCCCCCTTAAAAATCGTATGCATGAAATCCGATATATGCAGAGGTTCTTCGAGAATTTGGGCCATGACTCGTGACCTCGACGCAAACGGCAGAAAGCAGACCCCGTTTTTTTTTTCATACACCAAAGGGCGCAATTGTTAAATGGCGTGGGGTAGGATTTGACCTCGTTTAGGGAACCTATGTTTATTTCCTTTTAATCGGGGCGAAGAGTTGAAGGGAAGGGCTTGCGTCTGTACGCAAAAAAACGTGCCTTAAAAAGATGGGACTTGTCATTTGCCTCCGTTTTCTAGAAATTAATTACACACCTCCTTTTTTACTTATCCTAAGTAGGTTGCTTTTTGTAGATTTTGCTATGCACAATGCGGACGACATTGGCAGCGATACGTAAATATATAACAAATATGAGCTCCATTTCATATAGGGAAAGAAACAAAAAACGACCCCAATCTTGAGTTAGGAGTTTTATTCTACTATCTTTGCGAAGAGAGGGAAAAGAGGTGGAAGGGCACCAAGATCGCGTTGAAGAAGTTATGGGGCAAGCGTTAATCTTTGGAATGATAATGAAGTATGCAAAAACTGCAAGTATGTTCGCTGCACTGCTTGTTTATTTTATATATTAGGTTTTTCTCTTGAAAGTCATCGCTACATCGGGATTTAAAGATAAAATAAAAATACGTGCTGCTGTTGCCAGATTTTTTTTTAACGCAACAAAAAAGGACGTTTGGAAGTAGGGAACGGGAGCCAGGAATGGCAACAGTTATGCCATTTGTCATTTTCAACTTACTTCGGTCCAAACTGGAATATGCCAGCACTATTTGATCCCCTCATCACCACATCACTAGATTAGAGTTTATACAAAACAAATTCGCCAACTTCATTGATCATAACGTTTCCCCCAAAATTCAGTATATCTGAGCTCAAGGCTATTTCTAACCTAACTCCCCTTGATTCTGGCCACAAACTCTCTTTTTTTGTCACTTTTTCTCAAGTTTTATTACAACATGCCATCATTAATGCTATCCTACTCTAAACCTGCCTCGTATATTTCTTTGCGTCAGGATCCCTCTTTAAAAAGTGCACCTCTATTCGACCGCACTATTTCTCCTCCTGCTCCGGCTATTGAAAATTGGAATTGCCTCTCGAATGATATAGCTGCTGACACTAACAAAGTCATGTCCCGAGAAAAAGGCTTTACCTCGATGTTGTGATGCATATTGTTTTAATCCCCGTGTGTGATTATGTTTCCCTGGTATTGTTGGTTTTTACTCATTTTTTTATAAAATAATGAGTGCTGAATTCTGTATAGTTTTTTTTAAGTTTGTGATTCAATCGTATAGCTCTTTGTGTTGCCACTGTGCTCATTGCTCCCCCTCCCCCGTCATGTAACACGTTCGAAGTTGGAACGAACGTCTTCGAGGGTAATAAACTTGAACTTCAACTTGAATTTTATATTTGAAAACACGTGCAGAGTCGGGGTCACTTTTAACTTGGAACGATCGAAAAATCGGCCTTGTGCAGCTAACCTCCTGACAGAAAAAAAAAACAACAACAAAAACAACGAGAAAGAAAGAGAGAGAAAGAAAGAAATTGTGTCTATTCATGTTATTATTTCGAAATTGTCACCGTCGAGCCTTTCGTGCCCCTCATCAGCGAGTCTTCGTTTGTGCCGGCATCGGTGACGTCCCATCACGTGGTTCGTCTGAAAGCTACAAGAGCGCCAACGACACCGGACTCTCTCAGTGGGCTTGGCGGCAGCACAACCGGCAGCATGCTCAGCAACCGATTTTGTTTCCTGGTACAGGTTAGTGAATATTTACCTTGTGGTGGTTATCGAAGTGATAACCGTTTTTTAGTGCTGCTGCCTTGCCAACTTACTGTAAAACGCTTGATAGATTTTGCTACTTCTGTTATTTCTTGGCCGCGAAATTTGTTGGTGTGTGGTGATGTGGAGGCAAATCCAGGGCCCACCGACAGAGAGCTTTTGTTGGAACTTCTTGCCGGCCAGAGCAAGATGAATGATACTGTTCTAAATGTTCTTGCCTCTCAAGATGAAATTAACAAACAAATGACTGCGTTAACTGAACGAATTGATGGGCTGGAGCGACAGGTAACCAGTTTAAACGCGGTGACCAAGCAAATAAAAGACATGGAAGCAGCAGTGTCAGGATTTGACACACAATTATCTTCACTCAATGCTAAAGTAGATGATTTAGAAAACAGAAGCCGCAGAAATAATTTGATAATTTATGGTATAGACGAGTCTAATACTGAGACAGTTGAAGAGCTTGAAGGGAAAGTAAAAAACGAGGTTTTTCTACAAAAACTAGGAATAACGGTCACCGGTATTGAGAGATGCCATAGGCTTGGCCGAAAAGTTGAAAACAAGCCCCGTCCAGCTATCCTCAAGTTCATCGATTACCAGGAAAAATTAGCAATATTAAGGTCATCTTATAAACTAAAAGGCACTAAGGTATCGATATCTGAGGATTTCTCAATCAGAGTTCGCGAAATTCGAAAGCAATTATGGAAAAGTGCGGCTAAAGAGAAAGAAAACGGAGCAAAAGTTAAACTGGTTTATGATAAGCTGAATGTGGACGGTGTGCTGTTTGGATGGGATGAAGGGAAGGGTTCACGCTTCAAGATAAGCAAAACAGATAAATGACGGCGTAGAAGTGCTTCTCGGTCATTGCGTTTGTTGAATGTCAATTGTAGAAGCGTCCTTAACAAGACCACAGAGTTGGAAGGAATTTTGCTCTGTCATGATCCTGATATCGCCGTTCTGACTGAGACTTGGTTAAATGCTACGATATATGACAGTGAATTTGTCCCTGTTGGCTACAGTGCACACAGGAAAGACCGTGGTAGTAAGGGTGGTGGTGTGTGTATTCTTTTTAAGAACTTCCTAAATATAGTGAGCATGCCTGAAATACCTGATACCGAGTGTATTTTTTGCAAAGCGTACGATGGTAAATGTAAATACATTATTGGGGCATTTTATAGACCCCCTGGATCTTCTACGGCTGTTCTTGATAATTTAGAAATGTATCTCGATACACATGTGAAGCCTGGCGATCGAGTTATTTTGGTAGGAGATTTTAATTTACCAAACGTGGACTGGTCAAATTTTTCACTGAAACATCAGAATGATAACTTAGGGGAAGCAATGTTAGACATCGCCTTTAAATTTGACTTACTGCAAGTCGTCGAGGATTTCACGAGAATCCAAGGAAACTCTGCATCTATACTTGACCTTGTTTTTGTAAGCGGTACGATTTCGTCTAAATCTGGGTGTGAAGTAATCCCTGGTATTTCTGATCACAAAGCAGTATTGTTAACCTTAGAAGATGTTTCTGTAAATAGAAAAACCAAGTCGAAATGTTATCCAAATTTTTCTCGTGCAGATGATGTCTCTATTATAGACATGCTTTCATTTAATTTAGACGATTTTGTAAACAGTACTGGTGATGTAAATGACCTTTGGAATTTGTTTAAAATTACTGTAAGTGAATGTATTGACCGTTTTGTGCCAGTAATTGTAAAAAAGCAGAATAAAAAGAACCCTTGGATTTCTAGAAAGGCCTTACAGTTAAAAGACAATTGAAACGATTGAAAAAGAAAATGAAAACAAGCGCCGATTCGTGTGAACTGACTGAAAAATTTCTTGATCTTTCTTTGCAACTTAAAACCCAAGTTACAGTTGATAAAAGTCGGTATTTCGGCGAATCTTTGCCAAACTTCATATCTACTTCACCGGAGAAATTTTGGCGATTAATATCTCCACATTCCAGGGATTGTGATGTTTTGGAAATTGGTGGTAACTTAACCCATGACGAAAAAATAATTTCAAACGCATTTAATAAACATTTTAAATCGGTGTTTACTCAAGACGACGATGTGTTACCAAATTTTGACGCTGACTATCCACCTATGCCTGATATTGTAATTAGTGAATGTGGTATATTGAATATGCTTTTGAAATTGGATGTAAAAAAATCCCCTGGGACTGATGGTATCCCCAATGCATTTTTATCTAGGTATGCTGAATGGGTCTCAAAATATTTGTTTGTTCTGTTTTCACGATCGCTGTCCGAAGGTCAGGTTCCAGACGACTGGAGAATGGCCAGAGTCAAACCACTTCATAAGAACGGAAACAAGCACTGCATTCAAAATTACCGTCCAATTTCATTGACTTCCACTGCCGGTAAACTTCTTGAACATATAATATGTAATCATTTATCAAAATTCCTAGACGAACACAGCATCTTGACTAAAAATCAGCATGGATTTCGAAAAGGTTTTTCAACATGTACTCAATTAATTGAGACTGTTCACGATTTCTCCTGGGCAATAAACAATGGAAAACAAATTGATGCCATTTTTATGGATTTTTCAAAGGCGTTCGATAAGGTCTCTCACAAAAAGTTGCTATACAAATTAGAAAAAAATATGTAAGAACACACAGTTAGTTAAATGGATTTCAGCATACCTTTCAAATCGTCGACAATTTGTAGTTTATGGTGAATATTGCTCTGAACGACTTTCTGTTGACTCTGGCGTTCCCCAGGGCTCTGTGCTCGGACCTCTCCTTTTCTTGTTGTTTATTAATGATATAGTAGATGTTCCGGTAAAAATCAGGTTATATGCTGATGATTGTATAATTTACTCAGAAATAGCTAGCACTTCCGATCAACTTTTGTTAAATAGAGCTTTTCAAAGAATCGCGGAATGGTGTACGAAGTGGCAAATGACTATTAACTTTGAAAAAACGGTTTTTATGAGAATTACTCACAAAAGAAATCCTTTGAAATTTGTTTACAATACTAATAATATTCTTCTATCAGAAGTAACACAATACAAATACATTGGACTATGGATTCCTCATAATCTTACTTGGACAAAACAGATTGATTATGTAACATCAAATGCTCTTCGAAAGTTATTCTTTCTTAGAAGGACCCTAAGACTTTCTACCCCTTCCTTGCGTCTTCTAACATATAAAGCCATAGTCTTGCCAACATTAGATTACGCGGCTATCATTTGGGATCCCTTCACCAAACTAAATATTAACAAGCTCGATCGTGTGCAGAAAAAGGCAGCTCGCTACATTTACAATAGCTTTGGACGTACCTCTATTACCGAACTTTTAACCAGAGCTAACCTAAAGTCATTATCTCTTAGAAATCGGCATTCTCGACTAAAATTTTTGTATCAATTAATAAATGGACATTATAGGATATATCTGTCTAACTTAATAAACTTCTCATCAGGCTACGCTACTCGACAGAGGCATGCGCTAACAATAACTCCTTTTCGATCGCATAATAATTGCTTCAAGTACTCTTTTTTCCGCGAACGGTGACTGATTGGAATAGTCTTTCTGAAAGTGTTGTTATGCAGCCATCATTGTCTTTATTTGAATCCCTTCTCAATTAGTTTTGTCCCTCTGAAAAATATTTGTCCTCTGAAAAATATTTGTTATTTTGTTTCTGCGACTTGTTTGCTATTTTGTATGCCTGCCTCTCTTGTGAATCAAGTGTACCCACCTGCTAAAATCCCTTTCAGGGATTGCAGTATCAATAAATATAAAAAAGTAATATAAAACCACGACCCTAATCAAATTTGTTAATAACCAAAAGAGCAATCGCTGGCAAAATATAAAACTGGCAGTATTTAAATTATAGACCAATAATGCGCGTCTAAACTCAAGGAATTAATTTGATTTGAAGGATTAATTCAATATCAAACTCAATAATAGTTCGTAAAGAGCGTGTCTTGACAATCAGTGGTGTTAATGCCCTAACGTAGGGCGCGTTTGTGCGAAAACTAAACATCGTTTTTCCTGACCGAACAAAATAGCTGACCCAAATTACCTTCGACTTAGTTTCCACTAGAGTGTAGCGCTAGCGGCACAGATAAGAAACCAAAGTTTCAGATCTTGAAGCTGCCTGGTGCGGGATTTATACGAAATTTCTGGAAACTTTCAGTGCGAAAATAGAGCCCGGTACAGATATCGATATTATTTATATTCATGCATTTGCGGGCTCAATTAGCTGGTATTATGTTTACAAAATGCACAGAACTGCTTATAACTTTTGAATTTTATGGTCCTGTCCCATCTACTGCCAACCTCTAGCTCTACATTCGGGTAGCGCTAGAAATGTTTAGAAAATCTAGCAAATATATTACCGATTTTTTAAAAAAATCTAATATTTTATTTGTTTCATGTTTTATTACTAGCACGGTATAATTGTGGTTTAGCAAAAATGTAAACATAAAAGATAGTCTTATTTTATGACCACAATTAAACAATGAATCTTGTTTGTTGTGCTTTGTAAATGCGTCCTCGCAGGGGAGCTATTCTGCTCAATATTTTGGCATGAGTATGGTTAATTAGCTAATACGTAATGCTGAAGCTGCTGCGTAATGCGGAGTAATAATTATTTTATTCCCCAACAAAGCGTTTTGTAGCTCAGATTTCACAAGATTCAAACTTTATATCCGGTGACATACATAAATATATATATATATATATATATATATATATATATATATATATATATATCCTATTTTTGTTTTATATATAAGGATAATTCCTTGCTACTAATAAGAAATGAAGAAAATAAAACAAAGGGGGTTTTTGAGAAAATGTATTCCTTTTTCGAAACATTCACTCCTTCATGTGTATATAAAAGTTTACATTGTACGCACAATATTAAATTGATATGCAATAAAATGTAATATGTATGAGCTTTGTGGTGATTTCGAGGTCATTGAAATAGCTTAAATGAGTGACACGTAAGAGCTTGCCAAACTTTGCCAAAAGCCATCAAAAGAAGATAGTTCGACCCTTTTTAAAATTCTTCTAAAATAAAAGTTCTTTTTTTCATTTCATGTGGCGTAATTAAATCTATTTATAGAGTGCCACCGAGTGTCCTAGCTCAGTAGTGTAAAATTGACAAAAGAGCGAGCGGTAAAATAAGGGATCCCGACAAGTGGAAGGAAAGAAACGTCCGTTTTTGCCTCAGCCCCTCCAATGGTCAATACCTTGAAAACAAGAAATCCGCAAAGTTTTCTTCTTGTGTTGTTTTCATTTAAAAAATGCTCTAAAACATATATTTGTTTGGTCAAAATTCAAAATTCGACCCCCAAAACGTGCTTAAATTAAGGTTAAAGCACACCGCGAAATAGTTTTGTAGCATGTTGATTAGTATTGCATGAAAATACGTAACAATGTGCAGGGTAGTCATGCAGGGTAGTCATGCTTTATATTGACATGTCATAGCGCGACCTGAAATACATCAGTTTCTTAGGTCACGTAGGTATTACTCGTCAGTGAGCCCAGATGTATGAGATTATACATTGCACTATCTCATACCGCTGCGTGGGTTCAGGAATTTTAAGACCAGAAAAGGGTCGCAGCGTTGAGCCATGCACCTTATTCGCCGGATTCGGTTAATGCAGGTTATTCTTTGTTCCCAAAACAAAGGTTATTGTTGAAAACTGCAAGATACTAGAGAATTCGAAACTTTCATGTGCCTGTGACCTCACTGCACAGAATACATAAAAAATACCTTTTCTATAGGTCGAAGTATCCGTATGAACGACGCCAATAGCCTATTGAGTCTGAAGGGATCATTTTTAAGTGCTCTGAAGAGATGTTACCGCAATATGTTTTTTTTTACATTTTAGTGTTGCAACCAGACTATCTTGGCACATCTCTACTATCTTGTAGGGTATTCAGTTTTCAGAGCAGAGAACATTTACAAAATAAAACATTTGACTTCCACCTGAGATGGAGGGCAACTCACGCCCTCTAGGCGACTGGCGTGCCGCTGAAAAGATCCGTACGGAGAAGCCGGATTTCTTTTTCAGGAGCACATCAGTCGCCTAGATGGCCACGAAGTCACTTTTGTGATTTATTTTAGGAACACGCCTTTGCTCCTTTTTGTGGAAGGTGACAGCTTTCTTCGCGTGACAAGTTCAGAGCTTGTGATATCTTTTAATTGCAGACAGACCATTTCTTTTCCCTTTTCATGCCCCTCTTATCCACAACCTCTACGGCGTAGCCGATCGGAACGAACTTCCGAAATACCTTGTTTGTTTATCTTGGGGGCTGGGACCACTGTCAAGCTGCCCTTTCTTTTTGCCCGAGTTCCTGTTGTCATGTAAAATGTGGCAACAAATAAGCTCTAACACCAAATTTTTTGGTGTAAGAGTATTGTTTTAGTATATTGAAATTTCCCCTTTTTTGTTATGTCCTGTACAGCATATAGTACGTCCACCCCTGCCGGAACCCTAACGGAGCCTGCAGTATTGTTAAATAAAGACCAACACTTTATTTGATTTGATTCCATGCTTTAAACCCCCCAAATATTGCGAATCCTTCACAGACTAAATTTGCCGCAAAGAAAGCAAACTGAATTCTAAATCTTTAGGCACTGTTAGCTTAGTGCGCAATACTACGTCATCACTAGTTCGCCGAGTAGAACAAAAAAAAGTTACCAGTTCGGCACGACTGGTAACCTGGTGCATTTAACGTCACTTACTCATTAGGAATGAACGACTGCACCCCACACGATGTTCGTTGATATATTTGCCACAAAGTAGCGTGAAGACGAATTTAGTAATGTGACTCTGTAATTTCCCCCACTGTTTATTTTGATGTCGTCATACAGATCTCCCGAATGAGCCAGCTAAGAAATATTTAAAAAAATTTGTGCTTAGTGAATTTCAGGTATATATTTGGCGGATTATCACATCACACGAGCTCTGAAGTCTACCTTAGTTCATGAGGTTATCACAGAGGGATCACTCAGTTCTCATGTAATCTTTTAAAACTATTTTCAGTATTGAAAACAAAGAGACAGCAAGCTGCACATAACCAGTAGCCAACCACGAGCATATATACCACACAAGCCCAACTTTCTGCCATTCCCTGATTACACTATATTCCGCTTAAAGGAACACGATAATGAGCACGTTTCTTTTCCTTCCTCATAAGAGATAATTAGACAGCCCAAGCATATTTCCTGTTCGCTCTAAAAAACAAAGAAAGTTTTCCATTAAGCTATCCACGCAGCCTATATAATCTCGCGAACCATTTCGGCTCTCGAACAAAAGAAGCCTCGATAATCTTCCTCCCTCTAGTCCCTTCCACCCGCTTGGCCGCGTTAATGTGGCCCTTACTGGTCGAGTTTCTCTCTCCCCATGTTTGTGACAGATATTTCGCCCTCCTTCCCCGTCAGCTCAGCGGAAGGCAAACAACATCACCAAGCAAAAATTACGAAAAGCTTCTCCGCGTATTTCCTCCGGGAGTTTGGTGTCAGAGCCGTTAGCTCTACGGATTTCCATCGTGTTATCCCGACGGCTTTTTTACGCATAACGCGGGCCCGTCAGGCGTCCCTTCCGCGAACATGAAACACATCTGCTCACACACCCAAACACACACCCACAGGCAGCGCGCCGCTGCAACAGGCATAAATATAGATGCGCCCGCCCGCCCGAGTGTGCTCTTCGGAGCAAAACCTCACCCCCCTTCGAGTACGGAGAAAAAAGATTGGAACGCGGGAAGTGCGCAAAGAAATGCACAAAAACTGGGCGGCACGCCTCGCCCGGCGTGCGAGAGCGCGTCGGCGATTGATCGTCGACGACGTACGCCCGCGGTCTCTGCAATCCGAAGGCTATGGTTAATTGTTAGCGCTGGCCGTTTGGCGGGCCGACGCTGCCTCGTTGCGGGGGCTTTTGCCTCGTCCGCTGTCAGAACTCCTCAGCGCCGCTTAATTTCCCTTTTTTATACTTGTTGTTAAATCTCGTACTTTTTTTCCCTTTTGATTACGGTGCGACGGAGGGTTGTGCAAAGCGTCAGCGGTGTACTCAGGGCGCGGGAGCCACTCGTAAATTAGGCAGGTGTTCGCAAAGTTGCGTGTCCGTAATTTTTGCGAAGTGATCCGCAGCGCGAGTCTGTCTGAATATTGATTTTTGTTGTACCGAGATATAAAATAAATTAATGTTGTTTGAACATAAGGACTATTAGTCAACGTACATAAAGTAGGAGTGCTTTAAGGAGCTGGCGTAAAGTGAATGTAATGGCGAAGAACACCGAGACTGATGGTACGTTTACACTTGCGGATCCGCTAGCGAATCCGCCCAGCTTTTGCCGCTGGGGCGAAACGCTGGGCGGAAAACGCGGCGGAGAGCCGTTTAGGTCCAGGACCTATTTGTGCCTCCGAACGAGGCGTTTCGCTGACCGGAAGTGTCATTCTTGCGCAGCGCGCGCTGCCACGTCATGAGCACGCGTAGTTCCGGGAGCAGCAACGCCCGGGGCCCGGGAGAGAGAGCCGAGGCGGGAACTCTCGCCTTCTCGTCATATTTGGCGAGATGTTACGGGAACCGCTGCCGCAGCCGGCGCCGCCGCCGCTGCTCGAAGGAAATAGATGTAAACGCAACCCGCTCAGTCGACGCCGCCGCCGGGAGCGGATCCGCTCCCGCGGCAGCGAATTTCTTCTCAGGTGTAAACGTACCATGAGGCAACTAAAAGAGGAACTTCGTGCTTGTGCTCCCCTTCTCTTGCCTCGGTCTCGTGGTACTTCGCCATTATGGCCAACATATATACTATGCGTTTAATAAAACATGCCCGTCCAAGTTTGATTCGGAATAGTTTGTGCCTTATCGGGAGCGTGCCACACCTAAAGGTGTATCCACACGACGGACCGGGCCGCGGACCGATTGATCACGTGATGCGCGGCCCGCGGGCCGCCCGGCTGCAATGAGCATCCACACGGCGGACCAAAAGAGCAGACGACAGAGCGAATGGGCCGGTCTAACCCTCGACCTCAGCTCCGCCAAACGCATGCAGCGAGCTGCTTTGAGGCTATTTTTAAGGAGCCAAAATGGAGGTTGAACGAAAGAGATGTTTGGCTGCGGTGGCCTTGGCGTTGACTACTGAGGACGAGGACGACTTAAGTGAACCGAAAAAGGCATGGGGACATCTTTAGATGATTATTTGAGTATTCGTCGCGACTATTGTCCCACAGAAGTGGGGAATTGCTCCATGAGCGCGATGAAGTAAAAAGTTGGATCGTCGCACAACAAAAGGTTCGTCTTCTTCGTCTTCAACAGTTGGCGCCAAAAGAAAACGACTTTGGATTTGGATTCCAATCCAAACAACAAAAGTCAGCTTGTTGCCAGACTTAGCGCTTCAATTATATTAAAAACACCGCGGTCCGCCGCCAAGGTCCGGGCGAGAAAAGTCGCTTGGCATTTCTCAGAAGCGCGGGCCGCGGACCACTGGCAGACCTCGAAAACCGGTGACGTAAGATCACGTGATGCGCGGCCCACGGACCGAAACAGCAATTTGGTCCGTCGTGTGGATACACCTTAAAGGGTGCGCGCCGCTCCACCTCGGCAGATGCAGCGCCACCAGTGACAGCTTCCGCGTTTCGCGAGTTAAGGTTTGTCACTTTGGGATTCGAACCCTACACACGTCCAGGTTTGCTCTGAACGTGTTTTCCGTCATTCGGCCTGCAGGAGTTGCTGGCAACTTGGGTTCAATCGTATGCCCTGCAATTTTGAGCGGAAACGGCGCCAGTAATGCCGCTATGTTTTTTGTTTATCGGCGCCGGAAGACGCCCATACGAAGCGTTTGTCTGTTCGACTCTTCCGAAGACAGTACGGGACGGCATTCACCAGTGGCACTAATTGATAAAATCTCCACGAGAAGTATATTTCACTCCTCCCATTACGAGATTTCTTTTCGCTCGGCGAGAGTTCGCTTATTGACGCGCTGGGATTCAGGTGATCGCGGCAGTTTTTGCCGGAACATGTGAGGGGACCTGTGTTCTCAATTTCTAGATCTGGTGCAAAAAAAAAAAAAAATAGCGCCGAGTCTGGTCTTCAACATTTTGTATACCACTGTGTTAAGGCCCGTTCACACTCTTGCGACCGAGTAAGACCGAGAGAGACCAAACCGGTTTTTAAGCTTCTTGCGATCTCTTAGGACCAGCTCCGCTGCGGCGCATCCGGTCCTAAGAAGTCGCGAAAGGCTTAAAAACCGGTCTGGTCTCTCTCGGTCGCAAGAGTGTGAACGGCGCTTTAAGGTAAGCTCACATTCATTAGAAACAAAGGTTGTCTACTACACAAGCTGTCTATGCCAGTCCTACCGTGTTCAATACACAGTGCTTGTGTTACGAGCGGCAACGTGGCGCCACTGTCTTGTCTCACGCTTCTAACAGAAAACACAATGCATAAATTTAATCACTCCCTTTCAAGAGATTAAGATACAGCAATGTTACGTTCTTCGTCGCCAGGAAAGCCAACCACAACAACATTGAATAGAACTTCCCTCTTTTCAAAGTGAGAAATGTCACTTAGGTACAAAGTTTAAAAAAAAAATTGTGACCTGCGAATATGTTTTTATTATTAAAGGTCGAGTATCTACATCTACCAGAGGTCATCAAAGCACCACCTTGTTTTCAACTAGAGGAAACGTAAGAGGTAAAACAAGTTGGAGTGGTAGAAAGACAGAGCGAACGTTCGTGAGAGTATATGTGAGAGAGGGCTACGGATAGGGAGGGAAGGAACTTAAAGGGGCAGTGCAATGATTTTAATGTTGCAATAATTGGAAGTTTGAATTTTTTAAATTGTTTATGCAAGCCCAAGTGACCAAAAACGCGTCACCTTTCCCCGAAAAACTGCTATTCTGCTGCGTAATCACAAAGCAAAAAGCAAATTATTTGCCGATCTGCAGCCGCCTGTCGGGGTTACGGGAACTAAAATGACACCGTCTCTGGGGGATACGCGGAAGTCAACAAAACCTGTCCCCCTCCGCTGCTACACTCGCCGTCAGCCCCGTGGTGAACCGTCCTTTGTGTCAATCGCTCGCCGCGACCTTCGACGATGCTAATCCTTTAAAAGTCGACAATCGCGGAGGAAGCGGCTTGTCTCTGAAGAGAGGACCGAAGGGGAAACTACGTGAACCCCCAGAGTACGTCACTCGAAAGTCGACGTGGAGAGTAGGGAGGCACTTTGACCTTCAATTTGTTTCATTTTTTTAAAATAAGAACTAGCGCTCGCAAGAAAATACGGTTTTCCGCTTTTCGTTCCATAGGTGACGCAGAATAATTTCCGCAGTTAATTGGCCAAAATCTGAAAATTGTTACACAGCCCCTTTAAGCCTTGAGGGCGAAACACAGAATATAAAGAAGCAAGTTTCAACGTGGTGCGGCCTTCTCCAAACTTTCAGGTTTATACCTCGCTCTTCGACAAAGGGTAGAGCAGCCCGCCGCTAATAGCCCGATGGGTGAGCTAATACGAGCGGCGCCCCTTTTGGAGGACTGATGCCAGCGCCAGTTCGCCCAGCAGCTGACAAAAACGCTGCAGACTTCGTAAAAATGCAAACCCGAGGAAAAGGGACGAAAAATGAAAAGTGAAACGGGAAGTTGAGAAGCGAAGCCTGAGGAAGCAAGCAGCAACACCCATGCAGGTTTTAGCTCATGGTAGGCAGGCGTGCGCGCGCGCGGGCGCGCACACACACACACACACACGCACACGCACACGCACACGCACACGCACACGCACACGCACACGCACACGCACGCACACACACACACACATACACGCGCACACGCACACACGCACACGCACACACACACACGCACACACGCACACACGCACAGACACACACACACACGCACACACGCACACACGCACACGCACACGCACACGCACACGCACGGACAAGAATGATCATATATACTGGTACTCGCACACGCGTGGGAGCCGCGAGCGCGTTGGGTGCCCTTATTAAATTCGCCAGGGATTTACGACCTCTCGCGAAAAGTAATGACGCCCTGGAATGTTTACTCGACCGAAGGCAGCAGACCCAGCGATTTTTCTGAGAAAAATGAAGAAGGATGGAACAAGAAAAAAATAAAAACGGGAAACTGCTGTTCTTCTTTTTTTTTTTTGCTTTGAATTGCTTTTGTGTTACGCGCTTAATTCTCTCGATACACTGAAACCACAAGTGGCAAGTGTTTGAAGCATATCTGCGGGTTAGTAGGAAGATAGAAAAAAAAAAAATAAAACTCCAGTGAGATTGATGTGAGCGATCTGTGAAGAAGTTTAATTTCTTGAAGCGAAGCCTTAGTAGCTATGCGTTGTGCTTTGTAAAGCGTCTTGTTTTTATATTCAATATAGCTTAATGCATTCACCATTCCTGTTTGTGTGAAACTTAAAATATCTACCCCCAAAAGTATATGGATCTTGTTTGTAAAGTGAGGTAAAAAGAAACAAAAGAAAAAGAGTGTTGTGTGTTTACTCATCAAATTATCGAATTGGCGCGTTCCAAAGCTTTCAAATATAGCTTGACCTACGTGGAATTATATCCTAGGGTGCATATTATTTCGAACTAAAGGCGCCCAGAGATCCACGAGCCGGCTAACAGTTTCCAGTCGGCGGTTTCTAATCCTTTACGAGGTCGATCCGCAGCTTAATGGAGGCTCAAAGGTCGGTGCAGGTAAGGGAGATTTAATTTCAGCGTTAAACCTACACAAGGGGTATAAATAAAACAGAAGTTCCTCATTTGAACGTGACACATTACCTTCGTTAGTTTGGCTCACTAAACCACCAATATAAGATTGTTTAGCTTACCCACGTTTTTGTTCAGGCGGAAGGCCGAAGGCTAAAAACAGTATTGAGCCACTTACAAAGAGAAGTTGAAGTGTACGAAAATAACTTTGTTATGCATAACTGATCAGCAAAAATAAGACATGGTTTACAAATCCCGGGACACGTTCAAGTTCGTTAGCACTTGCTGCAGATCAGAGAGCCGAACAAAGTGGACGTCAAGATGACAAGACTCAACGTTCTTAATTTTTTCCCGTCTCGTGGTGCCCATGTGATAGTCAATGAATACAATAAAAGTGCTCCGAAGAAATCCAGCGACACCAATTCGTCAGCAATGAGCAAGTCACGTGACTCTGCTTCTAAGAAATCACTCAATGCACTGTGTATAATGCTTTCTTCCAAGTGTTTTTTTTTTTTTTAAGCCTTGTTTAAATTCTCGAGACCGCCATAGCATTTAACCACAACGTTGAATGTGGCAAGCTATACCATGTTAAAAAATCAATGTGAATGGTAAACAATATATCTTACGTCGCCTTTGCCTTGTATACTGCGACAAGCATCCCTGAACTGTGCGTATGATGTACAATTTTCCATTCTTCATTAACTTAGGTTTACCTCGAACCGCTGTGTACAGTTACATCACAGGTTCGTGCGAAACTTCTGTCATCATTTGCGTAACCAAGTCGCGAAACATTATCAGGCATCTGCAGCAACAGGGTGTACAAAGCAAGTGTCCTGGAAGCCTTATGGTATTATCACCTAAATTAAACAGAAGCCAAATTGTGTCAAGAAAAGCAGGCAACGAGTCTCCAGAGGAGATGAGGGATCAAGGCGTATACCTATTGCTTGTCCCGTGTTACTTGTAGAGTAAAACGTGACCTTTACTTTGAAGCACTTCCTGCGAATCCGCGACTTTTCCCGATTGTCCATTCGTATCCTGGGTACGGTAAGCTACAGTCTTATTCAAATTACCACGATAATGCATCACGTTTTTTTTTTCGTCGGAAAGTCTTGGAAAATATTTATGTGCCAGTCAGGTAACTTTTGTCGATAAGGTATTCAACAACAAAAAAATATTTTTTGAACGAGGAAGCCGGTACGTCGCCAAGATTTCACAAAAAGACTTTGGATGCCATTGACATCGACGATGATGTGTTGGTGGACACTTTTTCTAGCACAAATGAGGAGAAAATGTCCAAGTCCTGGATAGGGAATATCTCTTGTCTCACTTACTGGCTTTCATATTCCTTCTTAGGAAGAAAGATTATCATGAGGGGGCATTGGAACATCGCACGAGAAGTATAAATCCACTTACATTCTATCGTACACACTGCGTAGCTGCGAAGAAACGCGATGTTCATCGCCAGCTCAAGCATATGCTTTAGTTACACGTATTAGTTTTTTTCTTGAGAGCGGAAGATTGCTTTTTTACGCATGGTGTAGAAATGGTGGTTAGCACCCCTGGGGACAGTACAGGGCTATTAACAAGTCGGAAGCACCTAAAAGAGAGCCTCTGCTCTACACTCAGGAGTTCACAAAGAATATCCGAGGGGGGGGGGGGGGGAATCCGTGTTCTAAAACTTAAAAGTACAATCAGCGCAACGACACGGACAGAGTGAAATACGACCGACAGACAACAGCGCTCTTGACTGTCGGTCCTTTACTCTGTCCGTGTTGTTACGCTGTGTGTACTTTTAAGAATTGACAACCAACTAGCCCAATAGTCAACGTTATTTGTCTCCTAGAAGGCCAACGTGGGACAAGCTTATATAGTATACCAAATGCCTGTCAACATTGAAACATTCCCTGAACAGCAATCGGAATGATTTTTAAACTACTGGAATTGCGCCTATTGCTTCTCGGTTGCATAAACATGGCGCAGTTTCTAATGGCTTATCAATGCCGGTTCGGTATTGACTTTGATGTGAGTGGTCGACCTGCACATACCTTTTTTGTGTAAGGTGTCAGATCATCACATAAAGGGCACTCCGTTCGCTCGAATATTTTTTTTTTCCAGCAACTGCGCAGTTCATGTATCACCAACGACACTAGGAGGGAAATAGAGGGTTTTAAGCTTCATGGTTTCAGCATCGATCCGTTGCTCTAGAATTCGTAAAGAATTTCCAGCATAAGCTTCAATCACCAAGCATCAATACGTTATCAGTTATATGAACTGTGGCGGTATCTTTCTTGGAGACAGCAAAGCATCGATCGAGAATCTCCCACTACAGCAACAGCGAGCAAGCAACGTCTCCGTTGTACAGCAAAAACAACAACAACAAAAAAACGAAGCACTTTTTCGGGTAGGCAAAATATTTTGCGTGAATAAAAAGGCATCCCAACAGCACCCCGGATATCCCACGTCAAGATACGGCGTAGGCACCTGTCCCAGCCAACAGAGTGGTGGCATGTAAAAGATCGATCGACAATGGTTGCTACCACAGGAGGCTATTTTGCTACTTACCGTGGATTTGGTTGTTTTGACAGGTGTCTCAAACCAGCCAATGGCGCGTTACTAGATGTTCGGCTGTACACCGCGTTTTCAGTTTCCAAGATACGTCTTTTGAAGACAAGATGAAGGTCTTAGACTCAATATTTGCACTCAAACGTTCACCATCCTTTTATAAACGATGTCAGATCTGCCAGGGGTGGTCTTATCTCGATCTAAAATATATAGTCAAAGAATAAAAAAAAATGTCTTTCTCATTTTATATTTATTTATGTTTCATATTTTTTTTTTAATTTCAGATAGTTGCAATATTTACGGGCTATTGCGTTGGAAGGGTAGGAAATTACCCCGGGACGACATCAACCGGTGACTGTGATTACAAAACTCCGACAGGGGGAGTATTTTCCGTTCCTTATTTTATCAAAATGCTTTTTCTTCGTTGACGAAGCCGCTAGTCATAAGTGAGGAATTTGAGATCGCTGCTAAGTCCACGATTTACACCACCGTACGAAGAGGTTTTGTCTGGTTCTGACCTTTATGCAATTCCTATGTCGAGAGTAAAATTGAGTCAGCACAGGCAGTACACGAAAATTTCGTTTGTCCTGCCGTTGGGCAGAACTGACAGCGTTTAAAAACCGAGATAACGACACAATACACCTTCATAACGATCGGCGGAAAAAAACGATTGTAAGCACTTACGCAACCCATAAGGTAAAAGACGGCTACAGCTGAGGTGTCACGTGGGTGCCGCGAAGCTATCATTCCAGAGCAGACTGAGATGACCGAGTGAACGGTAACGGTGCGAGCGCGCACCAGAGCTTTCCGCATAGGCGTTTCGTATGAAACCGAGTAACACACCCGACGAAAATTCAATTGCGTCAGGGACCAATTAGGGTATTTTCAGTAGATAGCATTTAAAGGGCCCTAAACTCGTCAGACACAAATTGGATCCCAAGTTGGCGGAGCGCGCCGATCGGACTCGCGAGACGACGACTTCGCTCTTTTGTCGCCCAAGTCCAATGGGCGCTCTCCGCGAACTTTCGGCTCCAATTTTGTGTTGGACGAGTTCTGAGGAACATGATTTGGGTCCATCAGGAAGATGGACCCAAATCGCAGTCGCAGTCCGCAAATCGCAGTCGATAATTCGCGCTGAAACCCTTTTCGGAATTTGTTTAATTTCTGGGCTCTACTCCCTCAAGAACAATCATCAAGTTCCCTCAGCATAGCGAAGTCATCAAACGAGGTTCTTTCTGCTTAGAAGATCACATCATCTATCAAAATTTCCATCCCAATGAACACCTTGGATGAGCTCGTCATCTAGCACTCAATTGAGCTCGTCATCTACCACTCAAGCATTTAGTGGTCTGCGCTGCTTTAAAATTGAACATAGCTTGTTCCGTGGCCCAAGTTATATTCTGTAAAGCGCTAGATGCTGTAGACTGCCTTTAAATTCCTTGTCAGGCGAAAAGATATTAGGCCGTACTTGTTTTTAAGCGGAATTTCAAACACTCATAACCGGTATTGACTCCGAAAGTAGCAACCAGATCTGTGCTTGTCTCTCTGAAACTAATTCCACCCCTGTTTTTTTTTTTTTTTTTTTGCAGAGACACAATTAGTTACTGCGTTTTCATTACACGGGATCACCCTTTGTGTTGGAAAGAAGCACCGACAATTTCACGTCGAATGTCAGTGCAAACACCAACATCGTCGACTTGAATTTGGTTTGTAGAAAGGCAGGGTAGGACGTGTCACACAATAGAAAGACGGTTATGGTGAAAATATATTTATAAAACACACAAAAAAACAAAAGAATTTCGTTAAGTTCATTGTGATTGGCCTAAATGTTCTCTAACCAGAGTAGGGGATAACGCACAACGAAAAACGCAAGAAGCCGCGGATTCTCCTTTCCTCCGTCTCCACGCAAAGAAGGAGGAAGAATCCGACACAGGAAAGTTTTACGTAGAAACACCTTAAAATAAACTTTGAACGGTAGAATTAGCGCGGAAAGTGTAAAATATAAAGTTGACTAAATCTAAACAAAATGTTTGTTGAATGTTCAATGTCTGTTGTCACACACCAAATATTTATATCATATTTTTCGTGGCATGGTTATAACGTGTTCTCTTTTTGCGTACGATGAGCAACAAATAACGAAGTATTTTTTTATTTCTATAGCTGGCGCCTTTTGACGCAAAATGTGGATTCGACTTTACTTTCCTATTTAGTACCGTAGCATGCCTGGCACTGCATCGATAATTAAAAAAAAAAAAACCGAGCTCACTTCACAACATATAATTTCTAATTTAATTTTAAATTGATTTTATATCACCTATGCAAACGTAAAGGTACGAGGGTGCGGGCATCAAGTAAAGATATGTTTGGGTAACTTGGCCCACTACCACTTTCTCGCCAAAGGTGGAGAGACGACAAAAAAAGAAGTAAACCATAGTTGTTGGCAGGATAAAGCCGACGTACAACCTCGGTTTTCTGCGGGGAAGATAATCCTCTTAGCCCTCCCCTCTCCTAAGATGCGAGGGGAGCCAAGTTGAGACAAGGCAACAAAAGGGGAGAAGATATAGGAAAGGAGGAGGCGGGCAAGAGTGGAAAGCGCGAAGGTGTACGTCGGCCTTTAATATGTCGAGGGAAGCTCCTCCCACCTCTTTACACTTTAGCAAATCGAAAGCTGGAGAGGAGCGAACTTCTCTCTAGTGCTCGCGCTGCTATAGTGGAATGAGGTGGAATGAGCTTGTCGTGAACACTTACCTTCCATCCACTATATAAAACATTTATTAGCACGCCTACAAAATAAAAAAGAAAAAAAAAGGAAACACAAAACAAACAAGTTTAGAGACGCATAATGCTACATTGTGCATATACCTAATCACTTCTTTATTTATTCGGATACCCTCTGGGCTCGAGGTCAATGTGAAGGGGAATGGATTACGAGGTAAGTGGAGAGAAACGGGGAGAGAGGTGTGAGCTCGAGGGGACGTCAGAACGCCGAGCTCCGATTGGAAGAATTAGTGGGTGGAGACGCAGAGGCTAGCTGCCTTCATTCTTATACCCACCATTCGAACACGGTCGCACTCCTAACACAGGCGTCCGACGTTCGAATGCGAGACACTACGCGAGGAGTGAACGACGCTCGTGTTTGCTCGGATTGGAGGGAGAGTGTGGGTAGGCACAAGGTGAGCTAGGCCTTGCGTCTGCCCACTAATCCTTCCAATCATAGCTCGGCGCTTTGACGTCCACGTGTGTTGTCATATCCTCCTCTCCCTCAGTTTCTCTTCACCTTGAAATAAAATTAGGAGATCAATAAGTTGCGTAAATATAAACTTGATAGAGCGTGGTGTTAGAATTATAACCCTACGGCCGTTTCTTCCTAAAGCATTTAAACGGAATGTATTTATTTGTTATCGAGATATTAAGATATTGAGATATTTTTTATCGAGATATCAAAGGCGCTAAGAGGCATTTGAATAACAAAAGAGTCTTTAATACATAGACGTTAGGAAAAGAGTATTTCCTTCTTCGAGTGTTTGAAGAAGGAATCACTCTTTCGCGAAATGTCTCTGCATGAAAGTTTCTTTTGTTATTCAAATTCCTCTTAACGTAAAGTATTTAGGAATTATTGGTGCTTACGTCCTAATATCTGGCTTTCGTAGTTTGTTCTAACACAGAGTATTTTCCCAATTCCACTTTGCGAATGATTTAGAAAAGTTAAGCTTAAACGAGACTCATTTTCAGACCCAACAGGGGGAAAACAAACAGATAAACAGAATTGCCTCTCTTTCTTGTGTGTAGATTTCATCAGGTCATACGATGAATGTCTTGGAGGATCATCCATAGTTCTCACTTCTCGCTTAGATAGATGCATGCTTAAGCGAATTCAAGTGAAAAAGATGCAAGTTCATGAACGATGACGTAAATCAAGCCGCAAAAGAGAAAGAAGCAACCAAACTGGAATTGTGCCAATCTGTATGTTTCCTGTGACTTCTGGCGACGAAAACTCAGTAAGCCTCGTTCAAAGAGACTCACAGGAACCCATTCTCGACGAGCTTATACACACGCGAAAGAATATGAAAAAACCAAAAACAGTCGCCGTGACACGGAGACTCACCCGTCTACGGGAAGGAGAAATAGTTCCTCTTTGACGTCGTAAAAAATATACAGGAAACAAAGAAAAAAAAAAGTAGACAGAGAGAATAATTCAGACCACCTTGATCTAGCACACGCACACGCAAAAACACACGCGCGCGCGTGCGACGCACGCACACAGACACGCGCGTACGCACGCACACGCGCATACGGAGACACACAAACCCAAAGACACGCGCACATACATACACACACACTCATAGACGCAGAGGCTTACACGCACAAACACACATACATCAACACACACGCACACAAAATCTTCTCTTCCTCTCCTTCCTCTACTTTCTCCTGCACCACTCCCTTCTTTTTCATGGTGATTTTCGGCGCCACCGTACGACGGCTTTGGGTTCCCTCCCGCTGGCTCCCTCCGCTATGATCGCGATTGCGGGCCACGTCTCGGTCGCCTCGCCTCGACTCCATCTCCGAGACAGAGACGAGATAATAGCCGGGCCCGGAGCGAAACCTCGGCTGAATCCTCAATGCAGACGCCGCGGCCAACGCCATTAAACGCTAGTAATGCGGGAACGAAAAGGCGGACATCGCGTCACCACGTCCATTGCGTCACCTTTCTTTCTCTCTCTCTCTCTCTCCTCTCCCTCCTCCCTGTTCTCTCGCTTTGTAAAATGGCACCCGCGAATAGCCTTCTCGATCACCAGTGTTGCTAAAGGTCAGCGAACGTTTAAAGAAAACTATCCTCAGGGGCCATGACCGAACACAATAGCCGACTTAACGCACGTGAAAAAACAACGGCAACACCAAAAGGGTACGACGGACGATAGGCTTGTTTTCGTCCCCGAGTTGTGTCTCAGACACCGCGTGACACCCATCCTGTGTCTTGAGAGTTCGTCGTCCCTGTTATTTTCTCTACCTCGACGAGACTTTACGTTCGAATGGAACCAGCCATCCCGTGATTTCGACACTTCGATCTGGCGATCATGTCGGTTCGGGTTGTTGGGCAAGATGTCGAGACAGATGACATGAACGGGATCTTTAAATGGAACAGCGTCACTGACCCTTCGTTGTTATTGTCGGGGTCTCAAGTCTGAAGTTTATCTGGGTTTCTATCGTCACTAGAGACGAACGGCGAGGGCGCGAGGTTTTGTTGCATGAGCGAGATTCTGTCTTCTCGCAGTGCGTTCGCGTGGCACTACAATTTGTAATATTGTGATTATTCTTATTATAATATTAAGGAAGTCTAGAAAAACTAAGACAAGCTTTTATGGAACGTAATGGGTTAGGTGTTTTTGGGTATATACGTACAGTTAGCTACATTAGATATCTTGCTTGCGAAATGTAGGCTTAGGATTCCACTCACATTAGGAATATTGCTGCTCACAGGACAACGCGTGCAGCGCCCGGTCAGGGTATTCTAGAAGATTCGCGTTTTGTCTTACTCGGGGTGTAACTTTTATTCATTTCGTCCTTGTTTTTTGTTTACAAAAGTGCCTGATTATTCTCGCCCCGAACGCTCGATGCTCGAACCTTCTGGGACAAATTTTCGCGATGCTGACGCACACTGAATAGGGAGATGCCCGCAACCTTGTCGAGTCAGTCTTGCTGTTACGCCGCCCAATCGCCGCCCGCTTTTCTGCTGTCTAGACGCTGGTTCGTTATTTTGTTTGACACAAGTTCGCCGATTAAACCTTTCTTTTCAGTTCATAATTTATCGTCCCTTCGCCTTACGCCGGGACAATATTATCACATGCTCGCTTCCTGGGGAAAATGTATTGGGTACTGACGTGAAGTTTCTTACTTCCAGTGCATTGTGAATTTGGGAAGATGGTTGGGCATGCAAGACTTCCAGTATGTTTTTCAAATTAAAAAAAAAATACTGTTACACTGCGTCTCACTTTTGTTGACAATAAGACAGAAGTGAAGAGAGAACCAGCGCAGTAAATATATTTAAATATTGGCAGGGAAATAGCTTTAGTATACGTATTTTCACATCTTCTGGGCTATTCGGGGCCTCGTGCAATTCTCTTAATTTTCAATGATGATACGAAACTTGGAGTCGTTTTTTAATTTTTATAGTCATGCGTATAGTTGAGTTAAAAAACAACAGTTTTGTTAAGGATATATAATATATCTGCCACGGAAACACGCTAATATTAAAACCGAATTGAAAGTCATAAGAAGTATAAATTGATTATCTACGCTTTGAGGTGCTCTAAAAGTCACAACCGGTGCCCATGGGCATCACCCCTAAATTTGGCGTACCTCCTGCAAGATGTCCTTTCTCAACAACCAAATTAGGAAGCAAACAGAGATTGTACTCTTCAAGTGAAGAAAATTTCCCATTGCATTTATTTGATAACTATATTTCGTTTCAGCTTAAGTCTAGACGCAGCCAATGCTACAAGCGCCAGCTCCGGGCTTTCAACGTCCCTGCCAACCACGCGCGATAGTGCAGTGCAAGCACTGTTTAGGGCCGCATGCTCGCGCTTGTAGCATCGGCTGCGTCTGGACTTCAGCTGAAACGAAGTCTCAAGTTCTGAAAATCAATCGATTTTTTGGTAACGATTTCAAATGGAGTCGGATATACGAAAATAAAGCATATTCTGCGTGTATGTGTGGGAATATACGTGTGTGACTGTTTGTATGGTCTCTATAAATAAAAAAAGAAAAGCTACAAAGCTCACATATAGTTTGTTCCACTTGGACTAAGTATATCCGTAGATTTGTGGGGTTTTCGGGATGACAAATAATGGTGAGAGTGAGGAGGTAAGGATAGGAGCACACTATGCAAGTAAACCATTGACTGCTTTCTATGGAACTGAAAGCACTTACGGCAGTAATGCTTTAAAGGTGAAGTAGAAAGTGCGCACTGACCGCACTTGTTGCGCAACTCAAAAATACAAAAAAAAATACGTTTGAATATTTCGCACGAAGAATATTCTAGAATATTACACATTCCATGTGTGTGAATCCATCTCACAGATTTTGTGTGATGCCAACTAGACCATTTGGAGTCAACTAGACTGTTTGAAACGGTCTAGTTGACTCCGAGGCTCCACAAACGAAAAGTCTGCAAATAGCTGGTTGGTTCAGTTGGTTTGAACCTAGACTCACGATGAAAGAGTTTAGGTTGCCTATTATGTAGGTCAGATAAAGCTCCACGCGATGCTTGAGAACCCGCTCCTCAAACTACAGCTGTGGCTCAGTGCCTTCGTCTGACCTAACCTTACAGAGAACACGAGCAGGTAAGAGGAGAGATGAACTCACCAAAACGTTTATCACTGTAGCGGGCAACCCAAACCCGCGACAGACATTGAGCCTTATGCATCCAAAGGCACGTTCAGGAAAGAGGGCGGCAAGCATTTGGCAGAGAATGGTTTCGTGAAACATTCGGCTCCCACCCTTCTCAAGAAGATGTACCCACAAATTCCTCTGGACCCAGAGTGCACCCTCTGCCACACACCCGCTACGCTCTCGCATCTTTGGTGGGACTGCCCCTTCATTCCACAGCCCGCTCTCGCGCTTTCTCAGTCCTCTCTCCTTACCCCTCGACTCTCACTGAGTGGCCCAACCCGCAATCATCTCCGGACCCTGGCCAGGTCCTCGCAGCATCACAGGCGCTCCTTACGTATCTGGAAGACCCCGAGGCACCTCCAATTGGCTCCACTCTGTTAGCAAGTCCAGTGCGTTTGGTGAATGTTTGGGGTGCAAAACACGCTATTTACACAAATTGGCATAAATTTACGCGTGGAGTAATGGATAATTCGTTCAAATATCACGCGAGGTTGTATAAAAACGTGTTTTGGTTCGGTCATACACGCATAACCGTGTAGCCGACCTCTAAAACACGTATCACCCCAGGCGACGACTGCAGCATTGCCGGCTATCGAAGCACCGGAATGCTTGGGGACACACCTAGAAAGGACCGTGGAGACAAATGCCGCGGAAAGAAACATGTTTCGGAGACAGATTTGCACCAAATGCAATTACGCCATGTCGCGGGACGGGCCGAATCCCGCGCTTGTTGCGCGCTGCCATTGATTCTGGTCGATGGCATTGCGGCTTCCCTCGTGTCGCCCATGTTTGTATTTATTTTAGGGGTCTTGATAATAGTTTTTTACGCACCACAAATAAAGCTATTGGTCTAATTACTCGTTCTAAACAGTTAAAATGGATATAAAAAGCGTGTCCTCGATTTGAACACGTGACATTGAAGTTGGTTTCGTTTGGGCTTCAACCCTTCAACTGCAAGCGAAACGGCCCGGGGGCGGGGGTGAGGTGTGCCGCCGCTTTTCATGACCCCCCTCAGAATTTACGGCGCTCTGTGGTGGCCACCATATTAAAACTTTATACCAGTGTTGCTGCATCTTTAGGTCACATTTACGTTAGAGCTGACAGAAAAAATCTGGCCACGGCGCAACTCCGATGTACGCTGCAAGCTCAAGCCGGTTTTGCTTTCATTGTTTTTGTTTGGTCGGAGAAAATCTGGCAACAACGCACGTTTAACATGGCACCGGTATTGTTTTGGTTGAGGGGACACAAGAAAGTCCGCGGTTTGCGATCCCAAGTAGCGAAGACGTGATCGGAGAAGTGCCCCTGTGATGTTGCCGGAAGACGGAAAGTATCATTCGAAATCGTCGTGTGTGCTTTGAAAGCGAAGGGAGTCACAGGGTTCACGAGTGCGCAACCACAAGCCAAGGCTCACGACAGCGCTGCATTGATTTTGGCGATCTCGTTCTGTTTGGTGCAAAACGGCGATGCGACAAAGAGCTGAAACGTTCGTGGTGTGTGGTGCGGTGCTTGGAGATAGAAAACCGCACTAACACTGAGCGCAAATTGGTTGTTGTAGGGTTGAGGTTCAACGGGTTCAGTCCCGTCGTCGTCAGCTGATCCGGACCAGCTGGTTCGGGAGGACGCAGCGAGCGTTTTTAAAAATATATCGTCCTTCGTTCCGTTTCAAAATGTGGAAGATTCCCGACGCATACCGTGAGTAAAAAGCTGCGGGCGTTTTCAACAAAATTACGTCGTTTTAATTGAACAATGGACTCCGGATTGTTGTCCTAAATCTGTCGTTTTTATGCTTCGTGTTGTTGGACAGCGTTTGCACAGCGACGTGTTTGCACAGCGACGCACACCGCTCGAGTAGATGATTCGAACCTGCAGACGAGCGCTTATACAGAATTTCAGGGAAACTTAAGCCACCACCGATATTTTCCTGTAAATCTCGTGTGAGTTCGTTGCGCTCATCAAGCGGTGTGAATAAATTAGGGCAAGATTTCCTGCCTGCCCACAGATGCATGAACTAAGACCATTTTTTTACGCAGTGAACATAGTGCTTTTTTATTTTGGGAAGAGGCGTTGGTGCATTTATTATAGTACAATCACTTGAGAGTTGAGAAATTGGGGAGAGCAAGCAAGCTTTCCCGACTTTGCGTCTTTTCACTCTGGCACTGCCCCCAGTTTCAAGTTTCAGTTTCAGGAGGCCTACCTACTGACAGATACAAACTGCTCTAAAGCAGGTAAGAGACTGGAGTGTCAGGACGGTGCGGACTCCGTGTTTCTCGCTTTTCGCTAGGTGAGTGGGTAAGTGCTTTTGCGAGGTACGCGGAATATGCAAACAATATTGTTATGCGCGTCGTTTGCGTCTCTCTAGCAAAACGAATAAGATGATCTACAAAGGCGCAATCACAAGCCAAGATTTACGATAACAGTGCGTTTGCTTCGATAGTCCGTGTAGTTGTATTTCTCCCTGCACTCTGCAACATCGTGTCATGACGAAGAGCTGGAACGGTCACGGTTTTTGCTGGACTACCGGTTGACAGAAACCCGCATCGCCCGCATCGCCACCGAGTGCACTTGGGCTGCTGATGCTCAAGTCCTTCATCCGCGGCTTGTCGCCAGCTGATCTTGCTGCTCGACGGTGAGAAAGCGGCGAGAGTGACCTCTGAAGTAAATGTAAATCCTCGTTGATCCAGTTATCCGGTGACAAATCGTGGAAGATGTTCAACGTGTACTGAGGGCGGGAACTACGAGCGTTTTGCCTTGCTTTTGTAACCGAAACCAGAGCGACGAGATAACTGCCTTGCGTACTCCAAAATGACGTAAGCAATAAGTTTCAACAGGTCGAGTACGTCACCGGGGATGTAGGCTGGACGGTGCACACTGTTTAAACGCTTGCAGTATCCACGAGTTGTACCAGGAATGCGACGTCAACAGAGAAGGAGCTCGCGATTCAGCATAATCCAGTGCCACGCACCCGTGACGCTTCAAAGTTCGGGGTGGTGGCAGTATAAGAAAAAACGTATCAGCGCCACACCAGTGATCACGAATAACACCGGTCACTCCCAAGCCCCACCGCTCCACTCGACACCGACACGACATACGACAACAAACTGCATCAAAACGCCCCAAAAGTGAAGGCGTCTGCTCCCGTACGCTTACTGCAACGCTGCAACTAGCGGAAGTGAAGTGTTGGGCGGATGTCCTTCACATGAATATATAAAAAATGCTTTGCGCAAGGATCATTTCCATTTATTATTGAATACATAATGACAAATTCCCAATAATTTGTTTTTCTATCTGATTCAAGCTAGTCGGACTTCTCATAACACTGGTCAAGAAAGAAAATAACAAAAATTTGAACTTTTTCATGACCGGCTTAAGATTAATTGTTAATAATAATAATCATAATAATCATAATAATAATAATAATAATGATAATAATAATAATAATAATAATTTGTTTATTTAATGTGCCCAAAAACAACCACGGCGGGTCTTCACATTGACGCACACAAGACAAAACGAAAAAACACAGCACACGCACAGCTTGGGAACAGAACGAGCGGGTTGGTAGGGATAATTAAACTTGAGGAAGAAAACGAGAAAGGGACGGTTTGTGTTTGTTCCGTCCCTTCTCGTTTTCTTCCTCAAGTTTAATTACGCACAGCTTCAATGTACAAATTAGCATGACTACAAATAGGTCGCACACTTCACACAAAATGTAATAGAGTTTCAACTTTCAACTAGACTTGCCAAGTTCCGGCGAAAAACTGGGAGATCTGTGAAGATGTTCAAAGTAGAGGATGCGATTGTATTAAAGGAGCTGTGCAACGATATTCAATTGGAATGTTTTTCACTTTACACGAGCTTACTGGCACTAGTGGGACTCAAGGATACTCGCATGCAATGCCACTGGCCAAGAAACTTCCTTTGTTGTGGTGTAATTTCAAGGACAAAAGCGATCATTTTCATTCAATCGCTCCTTTGCAAAATTCGATGACGTAACGTGGGGATCGCAGTACACCCATATGACGATATTTGAATGCGGTTCATAGATTGGACCCGAGCATTGCGTGGGCACTCGATTTGGGCTCGTGATAATCGATAGCTCGAGAAGCATTCGGGTAGTGGCCCGTGTCCAATCGCTGCAACGACGACAATAGCCGAGCCATAACAATGTCTGGAACTCAGCGCGTGTCCAGTGCTTTTCCTAACCCCAGTGCGTGGCTATGATCAACATTGGCGGCATATAATCGGCTCCAGATCACGTGGCCGCTTGTTCTGGCTGCGAGTTGAGGGCGTAAACGCTGCTCGTTTTTCTTTAATATTTTTTCTGGGACTTCTATTGCGTGGGGTGAAAGACGAACGCGTGTTTCATAGGTCATTAACGTCAGGGATCCGTTCTAAGCGGTATTTGCGCAAAGTAAAAAAATTGTTGCATAGCCCCTTTAAATGAAATTTGCATACGGGACAGTGGTGAGAGTTTAGACACTGAATTGAATATAAAAGACAGTAAAATTTCTGGTAACGCGACAAGGAACATGAAAATCGACAGAATTCAGAAGTTGATCAGCATCAGTCCAACCATTTACCACCCTGTGCAAAACAATCAGATTACGCTCGAATCTTCTATTTGACAAAGACTTAAGTAAAACGCTCTTAAGAAGAAATTCATAATCATAATAAAAGCGACGCTGAAAGTGTCTATCATACAAAATGCGTATCATTCTTTTTTGCACTCATTCAATACTTAAAGACTGTGTACTTGTTAGATAATTCCAAACAACAGAGGCAAATTCAAGCCGTGAACGAACTAAAGCACACAATAAACGAATCATACAAGCAGGGCGTCTGAACTTTTGAGTTATACGAGATATGATACCAAGAGTTTTCATCGCACGGCCAACAATAAAAGAAACATGAGCATTGAATGACAACGCGCTATCAAGGCGCACACCAAGATCTTTCATCACAGTCACGCGTTCGATTGGAGTTCCTCCCAAAGAGTAAGTAAAATGCATAACAGTGTGTCGTCTGCTCAAAGAAAGAACCTTAGTTTTGGTAGGATTTAGGAGCAAATTATTCGCCAAAGACCATTGCAGTATGTTATTCACTTCATGCTGAAGAGCATTACAATCAAGAGGAGTAGCAACGCGCATAAAAATCTTAATATCATCCGCAAAGAGTAGGAGCTCAGCTTTTTTTACACATGAGGCTATATCATTAACAAATATCAGAAATAGAAGAGGCCCCAGAATAGACCCCTGGGGGACACCGGAAGTTGAGTAAAATAGTTTAGAAGGGACACTAGAAATTCGAACATGATTCGTACGACATGACAAGTAGCTTTGAAACCAGCGAAGTAGTTCAGAACAACAACCGTATAACGATAATTTGTGGAGCAATAACTCATGATCAACTTTATCGAATGCTTTAGACATATCAAAATAAATAATAATAAATAATAATAATAATAATATATCGTTATTTGTCGCAATGGACTAACATTATAGATTTTGCCTCCATACTTTTTAAATGCAAACAATTCTAACACACGGCTGTCAATTGCGCCGTGTTTTGTGTCTTCTATAAATCTTTAACGGTCAGCGACCAAAGAGCTCACCCGCACATGTTAAGCTTATATGCGCCGCGGGGAGAAACGAATGTCGAGTAGGAAGTGTCGGGCGCAGTGTCGTTGTAGTGTTTGTGTATATGTCTATGACGGTGCTGTGTAATATGTGGTGCTCGTGTTGTCTGCGATGCATGTAGGGTTGGGTTGCTGTCTACTCGTAATCGTTCGCTGCGTACGAACAGACGCTTGCTTTTTCATGGGTTGCTAAAAATTGCACTAGGTGGCGCAAGTTACCACCTGATTCCAAATAGTTCGTTCGAGTTATTTATCCATGTAAGTTCAACATTCGTTTGTCTCTCTAGCAGTTGCGTTTTAGCTACCGACAGAGCCGACGCAGGTACGTACCTTTGCACGTAGCTACGTCCGCCGCTTGGAGACTGTTTACTGTGTATAAAAGACATCGAACGAGAACAAGCGCGTCCTGTGTGCTCTCACTTCGGCAAAAAGGCGCGCGGCTCGCTGGGCTCGTCTCTCGCCTGTTCTCGGCTGCTGGCCGCTATGTTTTATAATGAGCACGCTCAGCCTTGTTTCGCGGAAGGCAAACACGGTGTATCGTGTTAAGTTTACACGGCATGTGATGTGTAGACGAATAACACACATGGCTGCGTGTAAAACGAACATGTTTTTACGTGTCCGCTATAGGACAACTGTTTGCACGTCTAGGCGTGTTATTTTTGCGAACAGTGCAGTCTGCTGAAGCCCCACGAGTCCCTGATCACTACCACTCGTTGTCTTGTTCTTCCTGAAAGCTCCCAAAACAACTAAAATATTTTTTATTATTATGATTATACAGCAGGGCGCATGTGGTGTCGACTTTTTTGGTCAATAAATAAATACGTTTCAAAGTAAAAGTAAAACATTCGCATCGTTTGCTTCAATCGGCGCTCTTCCCGCGTCGTTAGAGTGTTCAAGAAACCCCGGAAAGACACGCTAAAGAGAGGCTTCTCGGGGGTGGTTGCCTTGGCTGCGTCTTTTTTTGTTCGGGAAAAACAAGTACTCCTGTTCCCGCGTCTATTCTAACGAGTAGAGTTCACAAAAGAAAATTTCAGTCGGATGATACACATACATCTATTAAGGTCGACATTGCCAGAGGACGGCTATCTCTTTTTATAACTAATACAATCGTCAAAGGTGCAGTGCTGATAGATGCTTTGGCTATAAGTTGTGCGATTTGAGAAGAAGCAGTCAATTAATTTTTTTTAATTAGTAAAGAAATTAAAGACGTTTACAAATCTCTCTAATCTGAAAATAGAGCACAGCTCTTGAGGAGGAGGAGGGGAGGGTATGCCCCTACTCCTCCGCACCCCCCTTCTCCTCTCATCCTCCTCCTCTCCTCTTCCTTCTCCTCCTCTACCCTGCTGCTCCTCTACTTCTCTCCTCCTCCCCCCGTCCTTCTCCTCTTTCCTTCCTCCTCCTCTCCTACCGCTGCTGAATTTATTCATGGGTGGCGTGGCACGAAGTCGTGACGTCACTTTCCCCGCTAAATTTAGCGGGGAGACTAAATTGGTGTCGAGGTCACGTGACGTCAATTTCCCCGCTAGATTTAGCGGGGAACTTAACCCGCTAAATTTAGAGGGGAAACGTAACCCGCTAAATTTATCGGGGAAAATTTCGGTCTAAATTGAGCGGAAAAATGTCTCCGCCAAATTTAGGGGGAAAATTTCCCTGCTAACTTTAGCGGGGAAACGTCCCATAATGCAACGCGCGCGGTTATGCCGACGGCGACACCGCTCAAGCCGGAAACGGGCGCCTGAGAGCTGCGTCTAAAAAGAGAAGACGAACGAGATGAGTAACAAAAATTAGTACTAGAGGGAAGGTCGTATAAAAACAATGTACTTGTTTTTCAGCTAGCTGGTACCTTCTTGAAAATTAACACATTGCACCAAGTGCAATTAATAGAAAATGAATTCCACATAAAAATTGTAGGTGGTCAAAGCTGGTAGGAAGAACGTAAAAAGGAGTACCATGGAAGCTACAAAGCGGTATTCCGATGCTTCGAGAAGACCTTATAATTACAGGTTGCTCCTACCAGCTTTCTTCGTGTTTTTGCTTGAGCTCGGCTCTTTGTACGTCTTTCTTGTTTCTACAACTCTGATGATTTTTGGAGACTTCGTTAAAAATAACAAAGGAGGTCAAGCAATATCCTCTTTTCCCATAAATGAGGGAACTTGTAACTTTACACTCTACTTCGACGGCGATCGGCGAATCGACAGTGCACCTGTAGTGGCCCCATCGGCTACGGCGTGTCTCATTTCGGCGAGACCTTCTTGATGGCAAAATACCGGCGCACGCTGCCGGCATATAAACCATAAAATAAAAACAGCTGCTGTCTTAATTGTGACGCATTCCTTAGATGCGAATGCTGATTCAACTTTTAATTGGACGGAGTGCTTGGATGGGTACAGCTCTGTACGAGACTGGGTTACGGGCTTTAGCTGAGCTAGTCGGTTCACGCTTGCTAATATGGACACTCGGATATTGTCGACAACAAAGGTAAGTAAAGAACGCGGCATCTTTGTCCATTCGTTAACTTCGTGTTTCGTGAAACTTATCCAGTTGTCAATATTAAAGGGGCACTCAAGTGGTTTTTGAGTTCGTGTTTTGATGATGACAACTGAATCTAGACGCCCTAAGTATCCTTAAAAACCAAAAAATATAGTCATACGGTGATTATTTCTTTAATAAAAATGTAATTGAAGGCCGCCAAACCTCGGATCCATCCGAAAACGAAACCACTCTCATTGGTCCTCGCACGCTTATCAAAAGGATCTCGGACCAGTGGCATTGGACGACGTTCCGCCGTCGCGCAGTGATCTTGAGGGAGCCACACCGGCCGAACCTTTTTTTTCATTCGAGCTTCGATCATGGCGCAGTTCTCTACGCTCGAGGACCTGACGCCGTTAGAGGTTGAAATTCTTCGGCGGACAGCCGACCTGGGGATGATTTCCTATGACGCCACTCCGACGTGCGATGTGGACGATAGCAGCGCTTCGGAGTCGTGTTCGGGTTCCGAGGACGACGAAACGCAGGCCTTTTCGGGCGTTCTTCGATTTGCGGTTGGGGCAAGTCATAACCAAACCAACGTTTGGCATCGCAGCGTAACCTCTGGTACGTGATGTCAAACGATGTCGCCACGTTGACTTTCGCCTCGGGAGGAGGCTGGTTCAGACATGTGCAACGAGCGCGTATACCTAAGACTGCGTCCGTTGCAACCGGAACGACCGCTCTGCGCCGCGCGTACACACACCAGCATCCACTGCAACAAGCGCAGCGGGTCGTCAGCTGTTTCAGCGGCGCCTCTAAAAAGGGGACGCACTGACACTCAATGCCGTAACAGAATATAGACATACAGTTTTCTATAGCCTAAAGCTTTATTTATTTTTTTTTTTCATGATAGGCTTGCAGGGTACAGTGGATGAAAGAAAAAGATTCAGTAAGCCGTCTTGGACGATCACGACTCTAATACACGACTTTGCCAATAGTACAAATATCGCCACACGCCTTTTCTACGATTATAAAAGACGATGTAATCTTAGCAGCGATATAGCAACGTAGAAATATGATTTCGTGATCAGATAGACGTTGCGAGCGTTCAGGATTGCTAACACTAATCACTTTTCTCCAGTGATGAAAACGCGTGAAAATTCGCATCCTTTATACGGTACGCGCCAGTAATACCTTGAACTTGAGCACACGCATGAAATGCGCCAAATGAGAAATCCGGGCGATGTTCGAGGACACAAATGCTTAGAAAGCACCACTGTAGTCGAAGTAAACAAACACGACGGCACGGGCGTTTCTGCTGTCTTGAGAGTGCCGCCACGAGATCGCCGCACGAGTAGGTGGATCTTCCCTTCTAGTACGTGCTGGGTTATCATAGCGACACACGACGAAAATTCACAGTCAAAGATAGCGCTTTTACGCGGAACGATGAGCTTCCACCACGCCGACCACGCCAACGATCACCACCGACGCCATGTTCGCATATGAAGGAGCCGGCCCACGACCGGCATGCAACGCGCGCAACCAGTCTCTTCGACCTGTGATTGGTCTGTCGCTGCGGTTGTTTCCAACGCAGCGGGGAAAGAAAGGCCGCCAAAATTTTCAAACATACGAAAATTTCATTGGTCCTCGCAAGTACAGAAAAGAGTCCGCACGTATTTTATTCTTGCGTGATTAATAGGCGGTTCTGCCTTCTAGAACTGAAGATACTCATTCACTGACACTTCCTTAACGCCATCGCACCGAAAAGTAGGTTCCCCAAAAAACGCTTGAGTGCCCCTTTAACATCCCTGTGTGAGAGCCAGAATGTTTACACGGTTTGCGAGGAAGAGTACTCATACATTTTGGCGTATGTCCTCCGCTTTACTTAGGCCAGTATTGAGAAGAAAAACATTGTTTATACGATGTGTGGAATAAATATTCCACAAGTTATGCAAATTATGTCAGTGGTATGTATTTTCTCATATCATCCTATATGCTCTTGCGCGGTTATGGAACATACTCTAATATATTTTTTTTTTTTACTCGGGGTTGCTGGTGCGAGTGCGCGGTCTAATTGAGCTTCCAATTCGCGCAAATGAAACGCTAGATCCAGCCAGGAATTTGCTCTATGAGCGTTGACAGCGTTGAACAGTACGTCTACAGTGGAGTAGGAGTGGTGTTAGTTCCTAGCTTCCTGGAATGACGCCTCGTCACTGTCACTGCCTTCCATCAGTCTGAACGCCTAAAATATATGGGAGTGTTTTCCGGCGTCGCTCATTGAGAACTTGGCGGATACATGATATATTAATAATAAAACAAAAGTATTCGTTGTGATCGAGGTGTGCCCACGATGAGAATATTTCTAGCATCCTGCTGCAACCTGGATGGTTTAAGAGGCAAAACTCCAGTGGGGAGATTCAACATGTTTTTGTGTGCGCAAATAAAAAGGAGGTGGCGTCCTCAAGGGTCTCTAGCAAGGATCAAGATATTTCTTCTAACTTAACTTCGGCATGGTAGGGCAGCGAGTACTGAATTCTACCTAATGTAATTGTAGGAAGCTTTGTACCGTGTAAACGCCATTAAATTGTTAGAGGAGACTAAGTTGTTCGAGGTGGTTTACAACGTGTTGGTAACCAAGCTCAGCCTCGTTGCAGCGAGCGGACACTGACAGGCAGACTGCCAGTTTCTCATCAGATTATCTTTGTATACCGTGCCGCGGCATGCGGCTCGTGCGCTCTTGTGCTCTCTCAAGCGGACCTTCGAAAGGTCACCTTGAGCACGAGGTCGCGATCCGCCAGCGTAGAGGTGCGGCTGCTCAAGAACAAGGACCAAGTGGGACGATTTTGCGAATATACCTCGAGCACGAAAGGAACACTACAATAAACAACATCCACAGGTTTCCAAGAAGCTGGCGGTTTAAGACAGCACTTCATTAAAGTTTTGTTGATTGATTGGGTTTTAGTGGCGCAAAAGCATTGAAGGCTATAATGCGCCACATTAAAGTTTGGTATTACCATTTATACCGCAATCTGGTAATGCCATTAACTTGATTATCGATACACCTTTTCCGCGTTTACCATCCAGGTTAAAAAACGAAAGCCGTTTACAACTCCCTGTAACGCCGAATTAGAGCGCAGCTCTTGAGGAGGAGGAGGGAAGGGTACTGAGGGGGGGTCATGTGACCTCGGGGGGGGGGGGGGGGAGGGGTCACGTGACATCGGGGGGGGGGGGTCACGTGACCTCGGGGGGGGGGGGGGGTCACGTGACCTCGGGGGGAGGGGGGGGGGGGGTCACGTGACCTCGGGGGCGTCGCTGGGTTGCATGCAACGCGGGTTGCATGCAACTCGGATTCAATGCAACCTGGGTTGCATGCAACGCGCGGTTACGCCGACGCCGACGGGTTGCATGCAACGCGGGTTGCATGCAACCTGAGTTGCATGCAACGCGTGGTTACGCCGACGGCGACGCCGACGCCGACGCCGCTCAAGCCGGAAACGGGCGCCTAAGAGCTGCGCTCTAAAAACAAAAGCTGAGTCATCAGGCTGTTAACAGGTGCACGACGTCTGATACTCCTCAGAACACAGTAACTGCTCATGCTCAGAACGAGGCCCACGGCGCGCGATGACAGCAGTACGCAGAGAACGACTATTGGAATGGCCTATAGGCCTTTCCAGCGCTTATCACCCGGGTAAAAAATGCTAAGTCACTGAGGTGTGGCCGCGTGCGCAGCGTCTGATATAACGCACAACAGAGCTACAGCGCATTCTCAGAAGGCGTTCCACAGCCCAGCAGACAAAGATGGCGGCGCGGAGAAGGCAATTTTCGGAAAGGTAAGCTAGACATAAACTTTCACATTCTGTTGCTTTCCACGACGCAAGACGAGGTGAGAGGGGACGCTCGACCGCATTGACAGTCTCGACGCTGCCAACCTGCTCAGTTCAGAATCTAGCGCGTGGCGAAAGGTTTCCTGGGTTCCGGAGTGCGAAACGACGCGCACGCACGCAGAAAGTGCACGCGCTTTCGTACCTACTTCCGGCGGACGCTTTTAGCGTGGCTTCCGGACAAGCCACAGAAAGTAAAGCCTCTTCCTTCGGTGAGGCTATTTCTGAACAACCGAATGAAGCGCAGCAAAGCAGTTTGTGTGCGGCACTATGCGATGCTGAGTGGCATGAAACGTAGACATCCAGAGCACGTGTTTAGCTGGGCATTAACCCTTGTGTACTGGATGCACGAATAGGATTTGTGTCAGATAACTCATTAACTTGTCCAAACGCGATAAACTAAACTGACGCATATTTTGCAGTAGGACTTTTTTTATGCGAAAGCACACATCTGTGTCTTTTTCATATCGGCCTCTTTAGAATGCGCTATTCACTCTTTTCGCACACACCGGGCTCCCGCGAAAGGACCAGGCACTTTTTTTGTTTCTACAAGGGGTTTTACGAAATGCAGGACAAACCCTTTGCCTGGAAAACTACATGTACCGCACGGAAAAAGAAACTTATGCGGTATTGGGCACCACCAAGAAATCTTCTTACATGAATGCGCATATAGTATCATTACTTGTACACCTTTTTAATAACTTAAGATACAGACTGTAAAACTTGCATAAAAACTTGCTGGGCACCATTAAAACATCATAAAAAATAAATTTTTTGAGAAATTAATATTTTAACAGCGAGCTTCGTTTCGAGCTATTTTTTCCCCTTATTGGTAGCATTTTAGCCTTAAACGCCAGCAGAAAAACAAAATCTAGAAGGTGCATTCGAGCGGTTACCTATTTTTGTGGCGAGCCGCAGCGAGTTTCGCCTCAGCGTTCGATCCTGCTGTTTCGTGAATATGGACGCCTGCGACACTAACCTTCTCTTTTGTTTTGGGCACAAGTTCGCCCCGTTAAACGCTTAGTTCCTTCAGTTATTTGCCGCCTCATCATTTGTCATTCGTCACAATATTCACTCGTAATGCCGCACTAGGTGCTTGGCGAGCATCATCTGGTCAAAGGTTACACTCTCCTCCTACCAGACGTTTCATAAAATGGTCAGGAACATCTCAAGTTTTTGTTTGTTTAGACTGTGTCTATCCTAACAAATTCCTGAAGTCGGGGAACAATAGCTTCACTTAAACAGAGACGTTTATTGCGTACTACATCGCTGCTCTTAGAAATAGGAACTTTTTGTAGATGGTTTACGCGAGAACACTGCTACGCTAGTAGGAGCTCGTGCCACAGTCCTGAACACGAATGAAGCACGAGCATGAACGGAGCATGCGCACGCAGGGCCCGCAATCCGGAACGTGCAATCTACGAAAAGTCCTTATAGTTGGAAAGTTGGAATGCCACAAACGCTTTTTGCCGATAAAAACAATATTTTAACGAGTCAAAGGCACATTCTCACAGGCGGGCCAATTACTAAAAAATAACGGGCCACTTAATAAAAAACAATCTGGACATTCTGGACAATCTGTAATTCAGCATCATTATCATCATTCATCTGTCATTCTGGCGCACAACATAAATTTGAGACAATAACCTCGATAAAACCCAGATGGAAATCGCATGGTGGATGTCTACTAATAGCTGACGTTATTATCGGGAATTGATTAATGTATTTTTTTTTTTCAAGATTGGGACATATCTTGGAATCCCAGCTTAATTTATTACGCCAAGTTAAGGCGCCGCACGCACCCGAACCCTGCCCAGAGCAAAAGCTTGAATAGAGAAGTGCCTCCCGACTCGCGCATTTCTTTGCACATGAATCTTCAGCTGCGCAAGTACAATGCGCACTTAGCGTGGGTTTGTTATATGGGCGTATTTAGCGACTCCAACAGAACGGACGTCACTTAACGGGAGAACACTGAACTGGCCGGAACATTTCCTTTCGCGATTTCTGCTGTTCTCAGGAAATTTCCGAGACTGCATGTTGTCGCCGGATAGCGCAATGGCCACCGAAGTAGAGCGATGGAAATTGCGTTAGGTGTGTCCACAGCAACGAAAACGAAGGGACGCAGGAAAAAGCGTGACTCATAACGGCCTAACCAGTTAGGTCTGCCTTGCGTTCCTTCTCAATGTTGTCTAGCTTGACCACTTGTACCGATGACGAGCTCGTTACTGTCGCATCAGCGCCTTGCTTAGGTCGCTCTGAATGCAGCCTCGCAACCGCGTGAACCAGGCAGGTTTCGTCTGTCAACCTTCATCAGTACACTAGAATGACAGTGGGTAGACCTTTCAATGCTTTCCCGTAGAAGGCTAGTCTCTGGAAGCGTACTTACGCCAGCGCACTGCCGTAGGTCTTGCACGAAATTGATAAAAATCGAGGCAAAACATTTTGAAACCGATGCTTGCCTGCTTAAACCGGAGCGTTGTGGGTTGAGCTGGCACATGGCAAGGCACGACCTGTTTTCGACCTCTATTGTTGTCGAGAGTGCGTCCTTTAAAGTCGCAAAAACTGCCGCATGAGTAGTCATTAGTATTTTCGGGGTTTATTTATTTATTTATTCATTTATTTTTTTAACTGGGCAGTGCATTTTCGGGGTGCATTTTTCCCAGCGATTTTTCGGTGCATATCTTAGTGTGGAACAAAAATATCAGTGATTATTGGGGTGTAATGTTGAATAAAACAAGACTCGAACTTGGAATTCCTTAGTCCTCCAGGGAACATGCGCCCGATTGGAATATGAGGAAAACCCTCCAAAATAGAGCTGTAAACAAAAAAAAAAATATTCTCGTGAAGCTTGTTTTTTTTTCTTCTCTTCTTCTATTTAAGATTAGCTCTAATCCCAAAACTTTCGTGTTTTTTTTTTACGATGTTGACACGACCGGTACGGATGTTATTGTTAGTAATCTGTTGGTATATACCGAACACACGGAACATTAGGCATCATAGTCTGTGCTTCGAAGAGGTAACATAAAAGGCTCGACCGATTGCGTGCTTTTGGGTGGAAAAAAGTTCCAGGAAGTACTTTAGTGCCAGTCCCGGGAGCATGTCTGCCATTTTTTCGTTCTTGTCTTGTTTATTGTTCGCGCTATTTAATTAAACGTCAATGATCGCCTCTGCAACGAAGAACGACCATTTAAGTGACTTCACTATTTTCCTTCTGACAATAAAGTTTTAGAAGTTTCCCCTCCCCGTCCTCTTTGCGCACGCGACCGCTTGCAACAGATTGTTTTCTAAGTGACCCTATCGCTCTCTTTTAATTAAGCGTTCTTTCTCCTTTAATCCCAGCTTTTTTGAGTAGCTTGACTTAAAGTGTTATGTTTAAGCCTCCTTCAAATTGAAAGGTCGAGCACGTCTTGGTTTTAACTCAACGTATTAGCCTCTTGACACTTCTCCAAAGCTAATCCTTTATCTCCGAACAACAAAACAAACAAACATGAGGAACGGATGCTCGACAACGGACGGGAAGTATTTAAAACGTATTATCCGGTCAAAAAACAACGAGAAAACTTGCTACCCGGAGTTTATCATGAACAGTTCAGTGCGCCCATGCGGACAGCACTCAACGTTACTTGATTATCTCAGTTGTGGAACTCCCGCATAAAAATTACCCCCCCCCCTTCCTCCCTCACTCCCTTGAGTCCACCTCCCGTCGTTCGAAGCACAGTCTAGATTTTCGTTTCCAAAACTGTCTGTTTCATAGAGTAGGGTGAAATGTCATCTAGACACTGTGCTTTAAAAAAAAACTACGAAAAAACAAAAACATCTATTTGTCAATGAAGATATGTAGATTCCTTTTAGCCCATCTATTATAGTGTCAACGCTTGTTCGCACAACGTTGTTAGCTTAAATCCTGCACTAGTTTCATCGGAAGATAAGGTGTTAGTTTAAAAAAAAAACAGTAAATGCAAAAACAGATGAACAAATTGAAGAACTTTCGAGGATTCAGATTAATCGTATTGTTTATTCGTGAGGGTGTATTCGATGTATTGTCATGCGGGAGCTATCTCGTTTTTGGGATCGTCTCCGAGCGAACCATATAATAATTGCCGATAATTGCAGTATATGCCTCCCGCTCTATGCCGTCTTTATTTTTCTATGGGAATTTATTTTTAGATGATTTTTTGGCCAATCACACACTGCTGAGCTACAAAAAGGATGCTTGCCTGTTTCATGTTGGTCAGTGCATATACACATTTGCTGCGGTGGGAGTGACGGAGCCGCGGAGTAAGCTTAGGGAACTGGGCTAATGGATAATCCGTGCACACTAAAAAAAAAAAAAAAAAAATCGGCAGAGACATTTAAGACAGCTTACGTGTAGGAATTCGAAAGCATTCTTACACGAAGCGAATTCCTACAAGCAGCGCGCCACGTCTTCGTATCGCACAGGGCGCTGCGGCGTTGACATCACGCCCCCACTGCGCTGTCGCGGCGAACCCTGCCGGATTCACCACGGCTTCCGTGACGAAGCATCTGCGTTGCAGTGCTTTTCTTTGTGTTCTATTTCTGAGGCGCGTGCTTGATGACGTATTGGTGTCGACCATCTTTCGGGCACAACGCCGCCGCTTTTTCGCGTGATAGGACAAGGAAGGCTTTCGCCTTAAAAGTGGAAAGGCCAAGAAATTTCGCCACCTATTTTAGATGAGAAAGAATTCGAATGCGTCTAGGGGAATTCGTCTGTGACCACGTGTGTGAATTTCGGGTATTGTCCATTTATGATTTCAATCAATTTTAAGTCACGTGGCGATTGTTAAAGGTCGGAAACCTCTGCACAAGGGCGGAACAATTGAGATCGGGGAACGTGCAAGTCATTCCAAAAGATAGCGAATGTCGGAGTACGACCGACGCTAGGAGGTGACGAGCCGGTCGAACAGCGTCGAAAGGGCAACGTCGCTGCTCTCATCACCTTTTTCTGTCGGCGCGTTTTTGCCTTCTCATCCAACCAAACACATAAAGAGCGAGAGACAGTGTCGGAACGACGTTCGGAGGCGAGGGTTTTCGTCGCACGGGAGCGTCGGATGGTGGCTCCGTCCGGCTCCGGCATGCGAGCAACTTGGCAGATATTCGCCGCACTGCTGTCCGATTTTCGAAGGGCCGCAGCCAATGGCAGCAGGGATGGCGCGAAGGTCATGTTGCCACGTGACTTTCGGACCGATCGGGAGAAGAGCTGCTACGTGGCCCGGGGAAGCGGATATGGCGGTGCGTCACGCGAGTCGTCGTTGTGAAGGAAACGGACGCCATCGAGTTTCCACCCGCGCACAAACGAGCTCATTATTTCGCGCGCCATAGCAAGCCGGCCTTCTGGGATCAATTGAGACCGTCGAAGCCCAAATATACTACGTTTTACCTTACTATGGACAGCAGCGTACGCTACGAGCCATTCCAATGTCGCGTGAGGGTCACGTGAACTTCGGGCGAGACGCAGCAATGCACGGGGTGCGTAGTCGCGTGAGTTGTACGTGGTGCTCGCTTCGCTGGAACGGCTCCTAAGGTCCGCTGCGGTCTATCGTGATTAAGTGATGTTGAGCAGAAAATTAACTTCACGTAATATTTTCAGACACGCACACTTTAATAGAATATAATAAAAATGTTGTGTTTGTTTTAAAGTCAGAAAAACCCCGAAGGTCGAGGGGAGCATTTTAGGTTTCTAGGCTAGGTGGCGCGAGCTAACGCCCGTTATAAACACAGCCATTAGCATCGATCCATCCATCCGGTAGAGAGATACCCGAAACTGGACGGAGCTGAACGGAACGACGCCACGACGCGTCAGGAGCATATGCGTCCGGAACTGTCGAGTGCGGCGAGTCGGAGCAGCCATCTTTCCGACAGGTTGCACGTCGGATCGGACAGTGCCCTGACGTTGCGGTTTCTGTCCGCTATCGTGCAGGAGATTCCACAGCTGCCAAAAGAGGTCAGCCTTTGAGAAAAGGTCTACTTTCTTGAAATACAAAAAAAAAAAACTATAAATAGAACATTTTAGGCATGAAAGACAGGATATAGGTTGTTCGCGATATAAATTAAACGGAGACGAGGTAATAAAAGTTTCAACCTTATTTACATCACGGTAAAATGTCTAACCAACCTGCTCTCCAACTGCTTTTTTTTTTTTGCTAGCAGTCGAATTAAGTTTTCTGTCTCTCACAGTAAAAATAAGGTACCGGGCGATAAGTGCGACCAAAAGTTCACATTTTACATCACATTAGCACCGCACGAAATTTCGGGAAAACCAAAACATTAACTGCGAATGCAATAAAATTATTAAAAAAAAGCAAAAGATTGACTTCGTGCACTCTTCGGTTAATGAGTCTCTATAACGTAAGTATCGCAACAAAGTAGGGTTGTCATTACACGCCGTGTGTTTGAAAGAACCGCAGACGAGGAACATCACTTAGAAAAGCGCGAAACTTCAAGCAGCGATCGAACACGAGCCCAGATCCGCACGTTCGTCACAAAACACAAAGCGTCAGTATATACTGGAACAAAAAAAAAAATGTATCACGTGGTGGCGGCCACCGTAGCTTTGCGAAATTTTCTCATCCACGGACGCGGAAAAGTAGTGCTGAATTATTCATGAATTGAAAGCGTATTCGTGTTTTGTTCAACCGGGGCATTTTCAGCGCGCAACCTGGCGGTTTCCTGTCTTTTTTGCCCTTCGCCAAAGCCGTGCTCGCACGCTCATCGTATTTTAGCCTACTTCCAAGAAGAGTCGGAGCCGCCGGCATTCGCGAGCCCTGGCATTCGCGATCCTGAAGCGCAAAATGTTGAGAGTGTCGGCGGCAACTGATTCGAGTATCGCTCACATTCCGACTATACTCGATGGAAAGTTGAAGCGCGTTGAAACTTCAGCGCATACTTGCGGTCAGGCCGATGCGTAATTTTATATGTTCCTTATACATTTTACTTCCCCCTTTTACAGTTCAGGAATGAAAGCTTTACCAGCAATACTAAACTACAGAAATAGTTTTAATGGTAATTAATGTCGGGAACCAAAGTTCCCGTTAGTCTAAGGCCGCAGTAGCTACTAAAAGTGGTACTTACACAAATAATCTAACTTTCTAAAGTCGGCGTTACCCAAAAGTCTAAACATAAAAATTAAAATTTATTTATTATTGCCTTATTATTGCCTCGCTGGGAGAATATTTGTGGCTTGTGGTTCATCACAGGAGCTGTCAATCATCGCGCCCAAGGTTATTGAAACAATGTGCTTAGATGGGCCAGTTGGAACACTCATTGGAACAATTTCGGCCAATGACGTTCCTTATTTTCACCCTATTTTTACCAATTAATGACCAAACGTTCTACATATACGGCTCTGGTTTTCCCTTCTGCTTTCGTGCTATTCTGCGCGTGGCAAGGGGTGACAGGCATAGCTAGGGAAAATAAATTAAATAGTAACAACGCCGCTCTTTTTAGTGAAGTCGAAATAAAACCTTACACGCGTGATTTTTAAGGTGGCTGCTTTCCAACCTTCATAGTTCCTTTGAATCTGAGAAAAAAAGGTTTTAAGCACCTTTTGTTTTTAGAATAAGCTTGACAGCGTAACAATAAAAAAATCGGCTTGACTCACCAGAGACGTTGCGATGTAGTTGTGGTATTCCGTGAGCATCCCAACTTGCTGTGCCTGAAACAAATGGAAACAAATTAACAATTTTATTTGCTAAGTTTCATGTTTTTTTAATAAAAAAAAACGTAATTGTAAGACATGTAAACGACTCGGTGGGACCCCTTTATGTTCTGAGAATTTTAAACAGTCGCATTGATATCATATCTTAGGGCACGCGTCGTTATAATGCATGGAGGTAGGAAGCTTCTGGAGGTGACATGACGCCACCAGAGGTGAAGTGAGAAGTGTGGAGAGACGCGCCCTCCAACGACAACCAAAGCAACCAAAACCACAGCTGATTTGGTCACCCTCGGGTGCCCCCTGAGGGCAACCAAAACAGCTGTGGTTTTGGTCATCGTTGGGGGCGTGATCCCCTACACTTCTGGCTTCGCCTGTGGTGGCGTCATGTCGCCTCCAGAAGCTTCCTTCCTCCATGCTTTAAGGAATATAGAGTCACTGACGGCTTAGGAAATGCAGAGTGCGGCGAGTTTCGAGCATCTCATTGTCGCCCCCGCAGCCAAAGCCATTGCGGCATTCGCGGGTACGAGCTCCGAAGAACCAATCAGCGAGCAAGGAGCGTGGAGATAGCAAAGACGCGCCTCACGTTTCTCAAACTGTCGGCGACCATATGGTGCCTCTATACGTTCTCGCGAAGCCATTCGGACAGCCAATCGCAGCAATCTATGGAGCTTGACGAACGACGAGGCTGGAAATATGCGCATACCTGCCGTAATATGCCGCGAGATGGCCCCGCCTAAAGGCGAGAGCAGATCGGGTGAAAACGAGGAGTGGGCTAGCTTCCAGTGTGAGAGCGGGAAAAGTTTAAAAACAAAATGCTAATTTTGCATTCTGTGACCTGCCAAACATTTTTTTTCTCTCCACATTGAGGAGCAGTGGCGCATATAGACAACTATTCTTTCCTGTTGACAGTTACTGTCGAGACCGGCTATAACGAAGACAACGGGAATCGGAAATCACTCCGATATATCCGCTATTTCGTTATAAGTAACATCGGCTATTACGAAGTGCAAATTGGAATGGGAGATCGTGATCGCTTTGATGTAGCCGCTAGTTCGTTATAACCGACTTCGTTATAACTAGTCTCGACAGTATTGCGCATTTTGCGCCGTAGCTAACTATGGTTCGTTTCACCTTAAGTCCAGACGCAGTCGACGCTACGAGCAGTTGGTACCATTCAGAAAGCGTCAAAAGTGCACCATCGTGGTGTTCGTCATATTTATGCACTTGTTTTATTTCGTTTCATTTTTTATTTTTTTTACCCTAAGGGACTCTTGAAATATAATCTCTTAACCAACTATAACCGTAGAAGGCCTAGTGACACGCGCTTTTAACGCTGCTATATAGATTAGTCCCGTTGACCTGTAGCTGTCAAGTTTCAAGCAGTGCCCCTGGCGAAAAAAAACAAACAATATTTTGATGCCGCGTTTCTGTTGTGTCACGTTTCTTTTTTTTCAAACGCTCCGTAGGTGCCCGTTGATAGATGCGGAAGGACGCTGGGAGACGCTAGTTTACGCCTGTAGATTGTGTACGATGGGACGCTGGCTAGGACGCTGCTTCACGTCAGAATTCAATGGTCGCATCTCTCAGACGCTAACGGAGTTGCCACTCTTATGTCGCGTATGGCCTTTTATGTCGCATAAATAGGCCTATGCGGAGCGCAAGTTCGTCTGCTTCCCGCACAGGGTTTGCGATGATGTCAAAACGCCCAGCTCTTATTGGCTGATTGAAAGAAAATAGTGGGTAGACTTCGAGGCATCTAGCATTGAAGTCTACCCACTATTCTTCCAATCAAAGCCAATCAAAGCTCGTCTTCGTTCTGACGTCAACGCAACCCTTGTGCAAGAAGCAGACGATTTGCTCTCCGCATTACCTCGTAGCGTCGTCTGCGACTGGACTTAAGCTGAAACGAAGTATAACCTCATTTCGGCCGTGGTCACCATTGTCCAGGGCACCGCAATTATTAGAAGTGGGCTATCTTTCGGTGTTCTTGAACAATATAGCAAATCATGTGAAAAAAAAAAGGAGTGGGTTACCTTTCGGGTATTATACTGTCGGGATATTACGGCATATGAAAATATTGTGCGTTCTAATACTGAGCATAACGCAGGCACGTAAAATGCCAAGTTGAGTTCCACAGCGCTGCTCCATGCTCAGTAAGACAGAGGAGCAAACGTGTTTTTATAGGTTTAAACATATTTTCATCCTCGGCATTCACCCAGTTACCTTCGTAGATTGCAGCGATTGGCTATCCCCAGTGCTATGCGGTCAAGTATACGTACCAGATCTTTTAGAGTGAAGATAAGCTTGTTTTCGCATTCTTAACGTGGAGGTGTAACCTTGCTAGCGATGTTACCAGATGCCGACACAGGCATGCTATCAAATGAACTGACCATCTCACCACTCGCAATGGCGCAAGTCATAGTTTTATTTCAAGAGCAGTTGTTTTTCGAGCTCATTTAGGGTAATACGCCGCAGAAGCCCGCACACCTTGGAGGCAGGAGACAAGGCAGGGTCTCTCGTAAATGCGCCAAATAATAATAATAAAAAAAACTCTACATATGAGGTGAGGCAAACGCTCTAAAGTTATGGTTAATGCACTTTAAAGGTGGTGGAGAAGATACATCTTATTCAGAAGAGGGGAAAAACTTGTATGAAGACGACAGATGCCTATCTTGCGGGGCTGAGCAAAAATACTCTCAAAATATTTCGAAATATAAATACTGTAATACATGGCGAAAACAGCAAAAGGCTGATAATTAAATACATTTATAAAAACGTATTTCAATACGTATCACACATCCTGTTCAAAACTACAAAAGTATTTGGAAATACAAATACAGGAATACATTTTGTTGGGGCAAAAATACAGACGCTGAAATACTTTGTAATAAAAACATTATTGTAGATGTTTTGGGGTACCCCTTAGTGTATAAAAAGAACAAGAAAGAAGCATGATCTAAGGTACGAGGTTTTCTTTTTAAACTAGCAATTTAGTACTCCCAGCCAGATGCAGCTTAAAGTTTGATTTTTACGTTTTATTTTTTTTTTTGTCTCGGATTAAATTTATTGCAGGATTACTATCTTGCATTTTTAGAAGTATAGGGGAGCAAATAATGTTTTAAACCATTGCTGGAGCGCGGTTTTATTTCGGCCTGTCTTAACCTTTCGAGAACAAATACCAGGTTCCTTTAAATCAGTTTGGTGTCCTCCCAAATAACCCCAAAAGTACACTATAATTATGTCCAATCCGAGTGCTCCTTTCCCCGGTGACCTTACAACGTTACTGTGGAATGAAGTTCAGTGAACCCGTTATTCTTCTATCTCTTAGTTGGACGCATCGGCAGAGCCTTTAACTTTTGGAACTTGCATGAACAGTCGATCACCTGAAGTGAGGGAAATATTTGTTAACTTTGGCAGAATAAAGAACACGCTTCTTCATTCAACAAGAGTTAAGAAACATTTTCATTTAGAGTCGGAGACACAAAACGTGCCGGACGAAACCTTGTCTTGATCCTCTGTGAGGAGGTTAAAAATTCTTTAAAATTGTAGCGATATATATCGACCCTAATAGTATAGCGATACCAGGAATAGAAGCGAAAATGTATTTCGATACAGAAATACAAAATTGAGTTGAAAAATTCTCCCCATGTGGCGGGTTCGAGTCCCGGCCGAGGTGCCCGCAATCTGACGGAGGCTTATTGCGGAGGAGGCGCCTTGTAACCGAGCTTTCGGTTGCACGTCAAAAGATCCCCAGGTGGTTCAAATTAATCCTCAGTCCTCCGCTGGCGCGTGCCAGATGCCCGTCGTTGGTTTGGCACGTAAAACCCCCAAATTTGACTTTTTTAAAAAATTCTCCCACGATACAGAAATATAAATACATAATAAATACATAATATAATTGTGAAATACTATCGCGGTAGATTCGTATAGCGGTATACTGCCCGTCCCTGATATACCGTATTTATATACTTATTAATTTATATACATTATCTACCACAAATACGTACAATCATGCATACATATTATCTGCAAAAAACTCGACCACCAAGCTTAAAAATATTCCGGCAGCAGTTCGATTCATTTATCAAACCGTCATATGCGAAACTGAGTTTTAGAACACAGTTTCGCATATAACCTTGTATTGACAAGTGAAAATTATTATTATTATTATTATTATTATTATTATTATTATTATTATTATTATTGCAAACCAAAGTTGATACCCTACTGAGAGGAATACTTACTAGCGTTGCATATAATACACCTTTGTCAACAACTAGGGATATTTTCAAAGCTCTCCAACTGCCAAACCTCCGTTCACTTTATATTCAAACTGTTATATTACGCAACTTTTGGAATAAGGATTTCAAAACACCGTCACTTCCGTCTCGCTCATTGCGATGCACCCCTCGTTTCAAGGTGCCACGTTGTTGGACCCGTTACGGTAAATGCACGCGCGATTATTATGTTCCGAGTTTATTCAACGCTCTGCCGGACTCAATCCTGAACATCACCTCACTGAAGGCATTGAAGAAGGAACTGAAATGTGTTGACTTGGATATTAATTAGTGCAAGCCTAGTGCCAGTGTGTGCAGAGTGAATTTGCAGGGCTATTATGTTTTTTTTTCTCTGGACCCTCTTCCCCAATGATTCTGATGACATTTCTGTCTTCTTTTTTTTCTTCTTTTTATGTTTTTTTTTTATAATTATTTGCTTTTCTTATGCCATGTAGTGTCATTTTGTAACTGTGTTTCACTTTGCTTTTTCGTGTTTTTTTTATATGTGTATTAATTTGCTTATTCACTCATTTTTTTTTTGTCATTGTCGGATGACAATTACGACTTTTCCTTCTACTTTTCTTTTCCTTTATATGTTTTTCCAGCGTCGTGTTCCCATTTCAGTATAGTTCTGCTGAAACTGCTGGGTCTTTACATTTTTTTTTTTTTTTTGTTATGATTAGCGACATTTCTTTGGTGGCATGCGGGCTGCGTGGGGAAGGATGCTCGGACTGGAGAAGAGAGACCGCCTCACTACTCCAGACTTTCGTCTGCTTCCTCTCGAGATCGCGCTCCGCTCTTGGCTTGTCGCTGATTATACTTTCATTTCCATTGCTCTAATAGCTCTGACGACATTTATGTATAGCTTTCTGTCCTGACAATGTCTTTTTTTGCTTCGTCGTTTTTTTTTCTGTTTTTTTTTTTTCAACTTTTGCATTTTTGCCGATCTCATTGTGTTTTATTTTTTTAGGGCGTCATCACACAAGCCTTTAGCTGGCTTTGATGTGCCCATACATATAACATTGCATTCCTGATGGGCAAATAAAAATTATTATTATTATTATTATTATTATTATTATTATTATTATTATTATTATTATTATTATTATTATTATTATTATTATTATTATTATTATTATTATTATTATTATTATTATTATTATTATTATTATTATTATTATTATTATTATTATTATTATTATTATTATTATTATTATGAAAAACGCAGCTGATGCAGACATCCAATCTTAGTCTTCCTGGCACGACCATATATTTGCAGAGTCGCTTAGTCTTTTGCAGAGTGACGCCGTGTCTTTGCAAAGCGTTCCAACGTCTTCGGGTTTCTACTCTTTCTAACTCCTTGTTATCTTAAAAAAAGATTTCTGTTGCCGGCGAAGTGTTTTCAAAGCGTCGCGGCGTCCTTTCTTCTGCCTCCTTCTTGTTGTTGCCGGAACTTTTTAACCGCTGGCAAATTCTAGCACCTTCCTCCGTGCAACGCGACTCACACTACCAACGCCAGCAATATCTGACTTAGCTTCCGTGAGAATGCAATTCTGCATTAGTAAACTCGTAATAATAAAAGGTGCTGGTAGTAAAAGAAAAAAAAAAAAAAACGCGAGCAATGGCTTTCTGTATTTTCGGAGACCCGAACATCTAAGACAAAGTCAGTCACCTAGTTTGATCCCGCTAATAAGGGGGCCGTATGCACCTCCGTTGATCACCAAGAAACTCCGGTGCAATTAGGCTCCCGCACCATCGCATGAAGTAGCCCTCGTCGCTAACAACCGTGATACTAAAACCCTCGTTCCCTACTGCCCCTGAATCTAATCTACGCACCGTTGTCCCTCCCTAATCCCTGATCGATAGTCGGAGTTCTCGGCCTTCCTCGTCTGCCCGCGAGATTTCACCAATTCATTGAGATGCCAGCTTCAGGTTGAGATAGCTCGACTTAGCGTCACGGCCGGTCGACTCGTTCAAAGCTGCCGCGGCCCAAAATGAGCAAGCGCGCTGAGGGATGAAAGGAAACGAAAAAAGAAGTCCTATTATCATCCACAATTTCGCCCCCCCCCCCCCCCCCCCCCCGCGACGCGCTGTGCTCTATTCACTCCTAAGCTGGCAGTGCGGTGGGAGCTACGCGCCCTTCGTGCCAGTTGACCCTGTCATCACCTGGTCCCGTTCTTTCTACGCGTGCGTATGGGTGGGATGCGCGTTCACGTGGTGGAAGGTACGACTGCTCCTGCGAGCCCGTTCCTTCCAGCGCACTGTCAGCTTAGGCGAGAACAGAGTATAGGGGCGACGACTCCTTCGTCGAGGGACAGTGAGCTCGGAATGCAGTCGTTCGGATGAAACGGATTAAACGCTCTATCATGTCTGAGGCGCCTCGGTTGGCGACAAAGCTGGCGCCCCTTTGTGGAAAAAAAAAAGAAGTATGAGAAAAAGGGGGGGGGGGTGTACAAAGCCCCTCTTCTTATTATGGGGAATATAAAGGACGGACGCTGTGGAAAGTGTGCAGTCATCGGCTGTGTCCGCTCGCCAAGGGCTGTCACGAAGGGGCTTTTCGTCGGAAGGGTAAGCGTGTCGTACTCATGAAAATAACAAATGTACGCAAAAAAAAATACACAAAAAAAACGAACACAAAAGAGACAAAGACGAGAGGTTTGGGCTTCGATTTCTGCTGTGGCTGCCTTTTCTGGACGGCCTTCCTTCTTTTCTTCTTCGTAGAGTTCAAGAAGACAGGCGTACGCGACTGTGTGTCAGAGAGAGAAAGAAAGGGAGAAGAAGAGAGAGGATGGAGAGAATCGTACAGGACGTAAAAAGGGGATCTGTAAAAGATATTGTAATAAAAAAACACACACATACAGAATAAAAAAAAAAAAAAAGAAACGAGACGTGCTGCGGTTATCAATGCTGTGATTTAGAAAAAAAAAGTGTCAGATACGTTTTTTTCTTTAACGTTTTTGAAAAGAGAGCAATTTTGAAACCGGCGGAGGTCATTGTGCACTAAGACGTCACGAGTCTGGAAGAATGGAATAGAGTAAACGGCTAAAAATTGTCTGTCGGCAGCCGGGCGAGAAGCAGAATGAGGAAAAGGAGACATACGCTTTTCAAACTAGAAGAGTGGTATATGGGCCAATGCGGAAAAAGATGGCGCCTCATAAGGATGACAGATGATATAGGTCAGTTGAAAGCACATTTTACCGTTCTATGGTTGGTAAATCAAGTTTTTCAGGAGTGGAAGAAAACGTTATTAGGAATATAGTTTATACCACGAAGTCTAGGCAGGCAAAAATTAAAAGTAAAAATATAACTATGATGTGAGCAAAGCAGAAGTTACTTTTTGGAGCATATCATTGCTAAAACGGTTCAAAGAGGAACAAGCAAGAATATGCAGGCAAGACGTCCACTGCACCCTCTTTACACGCGGGCAAGCAAGTATAGACCAAGAACGGAACAAACACTGGCTACTACTAACGCTGCATCGCTCAAATATTCCCGCACAGTTTCTTCTTCTCTTCAAACTTCGCATCTCTCTTTCTTTCACAACATTTTCTTTTATAACCTATCTTTTAAACAAGAACTTATTTTGCAGCCTTCATACCTCTCATCCCGCATGAATCACCCGTTCAAAGTTGACATTCCTTACTGCAGCAGAAACATGCTTTTTTTTTTTTATTTTGTCGTCCCCGAAACCAGTTCGGAGTGAAACCGGCTTCCCCCTTTCATTGACTCCATTGAAAATTTGTCATCCCTTAAATCCGCCATAACCGAAAATTTTTTCTTATCATGCACTTGTTTAATGTTTGTATTTTTACTGCATATTGTACTATTGTTGATGTATTTACTCCATGTACCCACCCCCTCTGTAATGCCCCATGGGCCCTGAGGGTAATTAAAATAAATAAATAAATAAATAAATAAATTAGTGACCTCACAAGATCTGGGCGCCGGAACTAAAGTGCCTCGTGTTTTCTTTGGAGGCGTCGGATGAATTTGGGCGTTTTGCTTCTTTATTCGAGCTGTCAGGAGTAATTACGAAGCGAGGCCGGTATTTGGGGTCGGTGAAAGCAAGATAAATATTGACTACAAACAGAACAAAGCCAGCGCCATTACGAATACAGGAAATGGTTACCCAGAAACACCGTCAAGACACTATGACGCCCCAGATGCCCCAAACCAAGGATCGATGCCTGGTTTCTAAACTCTCTGGTGTAAGCTGCGAATTCTTGCGAGCTGTTCATATCTGCTCAGTTTGTTATTCCTCAAAGGCGCTTGAAACTAAGTGGATTACATGAGGGGGGATCTATTAAACAGGATTAAACAGTAACGATTTCCGAATAACAAATCCCTTTATTATGAACATAATACACGTTTTGCACAAAATATTAAAAAAAAAAAAAACACAAGCCACGAATAAATAGTATATATAACCGATTAAGCAGTGTGATTAATGAAAAACATTAATTGTGTCTTGCAAAATGACTGAATGTGTTCTGCTTAGTTTAAAGTACAATGGACTCGGAAAGGGAATTCCAATCTTCAATGGCCTTCCGCCTAGAAACTGCCTCGGATGTACGAAGTTGATGCTTGCCGCCGGCATTTTATAATTTATTGGTTCTCTCGAAAAGGGATTTTAAGGAATAACTAATGCTTGCATCCTTGGATTACACGCTTTAGCGATTGATGAACTAAGAAACTTTAAAACGCATTAGGATTTATTGGAATTAGGAGTGTGGGGACTCTGTACAAATTGTACAAAGCTTTGAATGTTTTGATAGTGGTTTTTTTTCGTACGGTACAGCACCATTAACGTGGACGAGTCCGTAGACTCTACGGACTCGTCCACGTTAATGTTCTATATTTTCTCTCTATATTTTTATGACTTACTAATGCCATGGCTTTCCTCTACGGCGTAGAGGAAAGCCATGGCATTAGTAAGTCATAAAAAAATATAGAGCAGTCTTTCATGAGGCTCTAATTTAGTTTAAATTTGCAGTATTACGGTTCGACTGTAAATTTAGTTTTATCGTTTTATCGGCAATCTACAAATTAGAATAGTAGTAGACAGTAGCTCGATTGGTACGAAACAAGGCACCACATTTTTTAACACATGACTACTCACAAACGTAAAACGGCACTAAAATTCATCCTGGACCTACGCCTTCTATCTCAACGAACTCAACTTGCTCGTCTTGTCCTTTTAGGGGCGAAGCTCCTTAGAGTGTAGCCTCGTCCATCCGGCCGGCGTCCGTGCTCACATCGATTGCCATCCCATCTGTCTTCTTAAAAAAAGAAAAAAAAAATGTTTGCGCAGTCGACAGGATTCGAACCTGTGCGGGGAGACCCCAATGGATTTCTAGTCCATCGCCTTAACCACTCGGCCACGACTGCGGGACGAGTAGGGGCTCTGAGATGTGGTAGTTCTCTTTCTCACATGGACCGTTGGAGATGCGTTCCCACGGCTTCTAACGGATCCAAGCTGATCCGCTAGAAGAACCACTGGTTCTGCATTTCACCGACCATAAAGCAGTAATAATGAGGTCGAAACGTAACCCGGAACTCAGCACTACCCATGAGCAATAAAAAAACAAATCAGCACCATCAGCACTACCTATGAACAATAAAATCAGTATCATCAGCACCAACAGAGCTTCGCCCCAATCAACATCATTCACCACGTTGAAATGTTGTGATTTTTTGCACAAAACTTACTACTCTTCTTCTGATTTACGAAACACCAACTGTCACTCTCCACCTCACATCCCCATGCGTCACGACGACAGCCTAAAAAGTAAACCTCTATTCGCAAGATCTAATAAATTCCGAAATTCCGCACTTTCTCTCGCTATTACTAACTGGAATTCCCTTCCTGAAAACATAGTATGTGAACCTAACCCGAAGACATTCCGCGAACTCAGCAAGGCACACCTGAAAAGTGTTGATCTTTAACGTGTTTATTTGTTAATTACTTTTTCTACGTGTTATGTACTGATATCTGTCCTATTAGATGGTAGTTTTTGCATTTTTCTATTATTTACCTCGTCGTCACTCTTCCGCTATCTGTATATGTCATTTGATCCCCCCCCCTTATGCAATGCATTTTATCTGAAATGCCTTCGAGGTATAATAAACTGAACTGAACTGACATAGCCTTTTTTGTAAAACGAAAACGGTCGGTACTTATTTTCTTATGGTTACCCAAGCTCATTTTCGATTTTATCGCCAAAAATATATTAGTAGAAAGGTATTCACAAAAGAACAACAATAAAGTATGTAATAGCAAATTAAAACCAACAATGAAAAACAAAAACGAAAAGAACAAGATGATGGGCGAATAAGCTTAGAACAGTGAGAGCGTGCGAGCTCCGGAGCACTTGCACATCTACAAAATGTGGGGTGAAAAAAAATTCTGAAAACAACTTGCCATCCAGCTAGGCGGACATCAGGGAATAAAAAAAAAAAAAACAAAAAAAAAACAAATGAGGCAGTTGTTGAGCGCTATCAAAAACTCCTAAAAGGTAACATTTTAGGAAGACTTGAAGAAGCACGTGTGAAAGGGGAGGAGGGTGCGCTAAAATTTCCTCTCGCGCAGCAGGCACAAGGCTAGCAATTGGAAGATGCGGATGATATTCTTATCTTCCGCGTTTTTATATCGACAGTCCTGTGTCTGCTGCACGAGTCGTAATCTCAGAGCACTCCCACGCTGCAAACGTGCTGTACGTCTTCCTAAAATTGACTGACTGAGAGGTTCACTAATTTAGAAAAAAGTAATTAGTTCATTTTAGTTAGTTATTTGTCTAATAATTTAGTTTTTTTGCAATCGTTGACATCCGTTGCGTCTGGCTCTTTGTTCCTGAAAAGTGTTTCCTTTTTACTCAGTTACCCTATTCGTAGGAATTTAGTGAAGGCTACGCTGAAACTACCAATATAATATACCACAAAAATGTAAAAAAAAAGCAAAAATGTAAACAAAAAGAAGATATAATCTACCTTCGCGTTAGAAGTTGCCGAAATAACATACTTTCAAATCGCGTCTCTGTGAGAGCCGGGTGTTTATCTCAGTCCGTCCTGTGGAGGAGACGGTACGCGCCGAAGGCCATTGCAAATTTAGCGTTCGAATAGGAAGGTTGCAATTTTCCGGGCGTTTCTTTAGATTGAGGGGAAAAATAATTCTTCCTTATCCTTCCTCTTACCGGGAGTGAAATCACGGTTAAAGGCTAAAATACATGCACACAACGTAAAAATGCAAGTCCACGTGAAACTCACTGCGAATGACTCGATTAACCTGCAGTAACGCATGCACGCAAACACGACAACTCCACTCTGCACTTTTGGAACTACCTCGTTAGCGCCATCGGTTTATAACTCTGACTGCGCTCGTAAGTATGACGAAAAAATATCTATCTGTTTGCATTTTAGTGTGTTTGCGATTGATGCAATCATAAAACTTAAACTACTCCCTGGAAAGTGGCAGTCAAAAAACTAGAGAGCCAGCTTGTAAACCTTGAGCTGATTTGTGGATTTAATGGTTGTATTGAGCTCGTTGTAAATTGTTACATGAGCTTTATCCGACTTACGTTTGATATACATATTTGATTATTTTTGATGCTATAAAACGGGCAGGGTTGGGCAGAAATACTCGAAAATGTATTTGGAAATACAAATACTGGGATATATTAAAATAGTAGCCAAAATACTGATACTAAAATACATCTGCAAAAATGTATCGCGATACGTATCGGAAATACATTTTAAATAGAGGCAAAAAGTATTTGGAAATACAAATACAGGAATACATTTTAGGGAGGGCAGAAATACTAATACAGAAATACTGATACTGCAATAAATTTTTCACATTTGTTAGAGACGCCAACTGAGATGAAGCTTGAAGTGGAAGTTTTTGATCCCGAAATTACTTTCCCGTTTACAGGCTTGGCACTTTGCCTTGAAGGTAGTGGTTTCGGACGACGAGGAATCTTCAATGGGCTCGAAAAAACGTTCCATCAAGGACTGACCGCGGTCCCTTCCCTGACATCCTGTCTGCCTGACGAGGAATGCGAAAAGACTTCGACTTCTAAATAAATTCTGTCACCCTGATTCTCATCAAAGCATCACCACGCCCCTGTCCAATAAGGACGTTTCTGCCAACATTGATCACATGACGTCACGGTGGAATGAACTGGTATTCTTTATTTGTAGGTGTGGCCTTGAACATGAAACTTTACCACGCTGGTGTATCAAAGTGCAATAGGTATTTTCGTTGTAGGTTACATCGTTGAAGATCATGCAGGCAGTGTCATTTGGAATTTTCGAGAATAGTGGACCACCTGAAGCATCCTGGAACACGTGTCTCATCTTCTGTTACGGTTGAAAAAACGATACGATGGCATCCCTGTTGTGAACGTCCTTCCTGCACAGTGCAAACCATCCGCCACCGACGCATGGATTGCAGTCATCAAGTCTCGCCTAGCATCACCCAAACAAAGACCTCGTGGATTGCGACCTGATATTGCCGGCACAGGTGCGAGCTCTTCGAGAAACAGCGCGCTCGAGACGAGTAGCAGGTGTACGAAGGCTGGTTCGGCACAGCGAGGCCACGTCTGGCCTCCTTCCTGGGTTTCGGATCCCCAGAGCAGTGGGTCACGTTCACGTCTTCTGATGACGTATCCTTGAGCCGTGCAGTATTACGGGCGCAGCCGCAGACGCATTCGAATCACGGTGATTTGAATATGTGTGAACTTCACTGCGTGAGTCATCCTACTATTTCAAGTCAACCACCGCCAGGCTCGTGCTGCAACGGGACTGGGTCGGTACTTATTTTCTTATGGTTACCCCCGCTCATTTTCGATTTTATCGTCAAAAATATATTAGTAGAAAGGTATTCACAAAAGAACAACAATAAAGTATGTAATAGCAAATTAAAACCAACAATGAAAAACAAAAACGAAAAGAATAAGATGATGGGCGAATAAGCTTAGAACAGTGAGAGCGTGCCAGCTCCGGAGCACTTGCACATCTACAAAATGTGGGGTGAAAAAAACAAATTCTGAAAACAACTTGCCATCCAGCTAGGCGGACATCAGGGAATAAAAAAAAACCAAAAACAAACAAACAAATGAGGCAGTTGTTGAGCGCTATCAAAAACTCCTAAACAAGTAAATTTTAGGAAGACTTGAAGAAGCACGTGTGAAAGGGGAGGAGGGTGCGCTAAAATTTCCTCTCGCGCAGCACAAGGCTAGCAATGGGAAGATGCGGATGATATTCTTATCTTCCGCGTTTTTATATCGACAGTCCTGTGTCTGCTGCACGAGTCGTAATCTCAGAGCACTCCCACGCTGCACACGTGCTGTACGTCTTCCTAAAATTGACTGACTGAGAGGTTCACTAATTTAGAAAAAAGTAATTAGTTCATATTAGTTAATTATTTATCTAATAATTTAGTTTTTTTGCAATCGTTGACATCCGTTGCGTCTGGCTCTTTGTTCCTGAAAAGTGTTTCCTTTTTACTCAGTTACCCTATTCGTAGGAATTTATTGAAGGCTACGCTGAAACTACCAATATAATATATACCACAAAAATGTAAAAAAAAAGCAAAAATGTAAAAAAAAAAGAAGATATAATCTACCTTCGCGTTAGAAGTTGCCGAAATAACATACTTTCAAATCGCGTCTCTGTGAGAGCCGGGTGTTTATCTCAGTCCGTCCTGTGGAGGAGACGGTACGCGCCGAAGGCCATTGCAAATTTAGCGTTCGAATAGGAAGGTTGCAATTTTCCGGGCGTTTCTTTAGATTGAGGGGAAAAATAATTCTTCCTTATCCTTCGTCTTACCGGGAGTGAAATCACGGTTAAAGGCTAAAATACATGCACACAACGTAAAAACGCAAGTCCACGTGAAACTCACTGCGAATGACTCGATTAACCTGCAGTAACGCATGCACGCAAACACGACAACTCCACTCTCCACTTTTGGAACTACCTCGTTAGCCCCATCGGTTTGTAACTCTGACTGCGCTCGTAAGTATGACGAAAAAATATCTATCTGTTTGCATTTTAGTGTGTTTGCGATGGATGCAATCATAAAACTTAAACTACTCCCTGGAAAGTGGCAGTCAAAAAACTAGAGAGCCAGCTTGTAAACCTTGAGCTGATTTGTGGATTTAATTGTTGTATTGAGCTCGTTGTAAATTGTTACACGAGCTTTATCCGACTTACGTTTGATATACATATTTGATTATTTTTGATGCTATAAAACGGGTTGTATGAATATCTGAACCTCCGTATTTTTTTGTGTACAGATATGTCAGGAGAAAAGCCAATATTTATGACGCTTCTTCAGCTTCGAGAAAACACGTTTATGTCCACCGTCTTTGGATGCAACGAAAAATCAATAGGGATTTTACAATTGCGGACACAGTTAATTAAGCAGAAAACAAAATTTATTTACTCCAATTTCTCGTGCTCGTGTTCTTTATTCTTTTCATTGTGATTTGCCTTCCAGAATTACAAATATACGGCTTTAATTAAAATACACTAATTAACGCTGCATCAGAAAAACCTATTGAAAAACGAACTCTAGTTTTATTAGAGAGATAAGAAAGCATTTATAAAACAGTGAGGTCAACCGGCGCTTATTGCCGGTTTGCTACATCGAGAAATGAACGGAAATGAAAATCATAAGATGGAAGAAAGAATTGAACGAGAGAAATTCCTAGCAAAACAAAAATAAAAAAGCAAAACAAAAACAATGTTGTAATAAATAAAAAAATAAATAAAAAATGCAGCCTAAAGTACGTCACTGGAGCATGTCACTCCAATTTGAGCTCACCTAAGCACGCTACAGCTTATTTTGTCGTCGGGTACTTTTTGGAAATTTCACGAGAGCTTCCGTGGCTTTATACCCATAAGCTGCAGATATCCATGGACCAAACAAAACAGAAATGTTTATCTCCTGTTCGTTGCTTTGTCTCAGGTGGGCCTTTATCAACTCTCTAGTTTTATGGCCTATCGTACTTGTGATTCAGTACCTATAGAAAAAATTAGGCGAGGCTAGAGAATTGCCTGATTTTTGCTCCGATAGGTATTCCGGTCAATATATCTAAATTTAGGTTTGGGATACTTCGATCAACCTTCAAATTTTAAACCTTTGCTTGCAATTCTTTACGTCAGTCTCTGTATAATAATGTAAGAGGAGTTTGTTAATATAGTACCGTAATGTCCCTAGTCATTGCCCACCCCCCTGCCACCTGAAATATGTAAGAAAAGTGTGGTGGGCCATGTCTCGGTGGGTAAGGACGAAACGTTTAGAAAAAGCTAAAAAAACGTCCATTTCTTTGTACATATCTAGCGCGGCTGCACAAGAAATACATTGAACTCAAAACTCAAATTAGTCTTATTGTTTTATGCAAGAAATGTTCATGAAAGAACATTTTACTATCGCAAAGTCCGTTTCTTGCATACGCACGATGAACACCGCCGATCGGCATATAGCGCGAACGTTTGTTCTGTGAAATCTCGTTCCTAACACCACTATAATCTCTTCATTAATAAAAAAAAATTCAACTGGAAAGTATATAAACCAGCCAGGCGCAACGAGCGAGCGAGCGGGCGCGCGGGCCAAAGAAGCGACGAAGAGCGATGCTGGGGAAGGAGGAAAGTCGGCGGTCGCGTTGGCAAAATACTTTGGCGTCGAGCCAAGTTGGGCACTTTGTCTTTCACAAGGAGCAGGCTCTTGTGCAACTTTCTTGTTTGGTGCCTACATGCGAGCGTCCGATCGCGGCGTGCTATCAATGCGGGTTGAGGCGGCGTTGCTCTATGGCGTGGACGGCACCACGAACAGAAAGCTCGAAATGGGACGCTTTACAAACGGCTGTGTGCGGCGTTCCAAGAAATCTTAATTTACCGTTTAGATTTTTCTCAGACATCCCACAATCTCACCAACCGGACGCGACGTTCCGAGAGAAGGAGCTGGTTCGCGGTGACATTATTTCGGTGGAGACGGTCTTTGACCTTACATCTTTGATCTTACACTCCGCTGTTTCATTCCAGGATATCGGGCGTTCGCTGACCTCGCGATCCCTGAATGGGTTACTATACGTCGTTTCAGCTTAGGTCCGAGCGCGGCCGATGTTATGAGCCGAAGGGCCAATCAAATAGCAAAAGATGCACAACGTCATAGCGTGCCCTCTGGAGTTGATAGGACCAGCCGATATTTGCGGCCTCTCTGTGCGTGCTCCTCCGCCGAATAGTCTATCAAGCACGGAGAGCACGCCATGACGTTGCGCTTTTTTGCGCTGTTTGATTGGCCCTTCGGCTCATAACATCGGCCGCGCTCGGACCTAAGGTGAAACGAAGTATACTTATGTTATCTTTCTGACTTTTTTTTTTAACAAACTTTTTTTGTAAGCAAAACAAAGTTTCATTTTTTCATCTCCATTGTTTTCCTTTCGCAGGCATGTACTCCAACTTCGGGGTCGCAGGAATCGGGGCCGAAATGCGTAAACAAGTGAAGCGTCTATTTCTCCTTCGTTTTGTTCGTTATGGCCGATTCACACGACGGACTGATCCGCGGACGGATTGTTAACGTGACGACATGTCCGCGGTTCGTCCGTCTCCCAAGCACATCCACACGAGGGAGACGACGAGCAGACGCTAGCTAAGACGGACCGAACCTGTTCGCCACCCCAAAGTGCCGCGAAACTCCAACATCGCACCGTGGCAACGTTGCCCAAGAGAGAAAGCTATATTTGCTAGCGCGATAAAAAACCATACTGTACGCCGCTGTTACGCACAGATCGAGACAGAACACCGTGTTAGGCTTCGCGCAAAACGACACTAACTTTATTGACCCAAGGCATGACAGTGACACAGGCGTGGTCCTGCTCGAGAAGGCTTCGGCGTAGAAGCGACGAAGCCCTGAACTCGCGGAGGGGAGTTTGCGGACGCCTTCACACACTCCGCGCTCGTGCACAACACTCAAGTTCTTATACTACAGCCATAAGAAAGGTATTGCCCAGTGAAAGGCTAATTGAAAGTACAAGAAGTATCGCGGCGTGCTAGACGAGTTTTGTCGGTAGCGTCTCGGACACGGACCCGGAGGGGTACCGGAACCTGCGTCGCGTCAGCCGGATAAAGTTTCTGCAGATTCTTTCACGCGTGGACCCAGGAATAGCGCGACAAAATGAACCAGCGATCGCACAAGACACAACGACGCACCATTTTTGTTTTAATAGTCGGAAAACACAAGGACAAAAGACATCGAACCGTTGCCAGATAAAACGCCTTTCCAGTTAATCTCCCGCCAAAAATCCGCAAGTGAAAAGGCGCTCGACTTTATCAGTCCGCGCGTCCGCAGGCGAGGCGCGGATTCGCGGGAATTTGTGACGTGACGGTGACGTGGTACGCGGTCCGCGGACGGAAATCGCGATTCGGTCCGTCGTATAAACCGGCGATTACGGACGTACTTCAACCATAATGTTCGCGGCTGCGCCATTTGGGTAGGATGAATGCTCGCGGATCGCTGAGTCCGCGTTTGGATTTTTTGTAGAGGTAGGCAATCACTCGGTGTTTTTTGAAAATCGATAATCACCCAAAGAGTGGGGTGGGCAATGACTCGGGGATGGACGATGACTCAAGATATTACGGTATACACCGAGAAAGAAACAAATATTCCATAAATATTGTGATTGCTGGGAAGCTCATAAATGAGCAGTGGCGCACCAACTTGTTTTTGAGTGGGGGGGGGGGCAAACCAAACTCCCCCCCCCATGGCCGGGGGGCGCTCCCCTTGGTATCCCTTGGGCGCCCCCGGCTAGTGTTTGCCCTGCCCAGTGGCGGCTGTTTCAGGGGGGGGGGGGGCAAAACACATGTGTGCCCCCCCCTCTGAGAACGGGGGGGGGGCAAGCGCCCCCCTTGCCCCCCGGTTGGTACGCCCATGTAAATGAGATATAGACCCTTTCAAAAAGTCTGACAAAAGCTAATTCTGGCTGGGTACACTGAGAAGCAGACGTCATCCTGAAGGGTGCTCCCAGTTTGTCTACGTCGCCCCAGTAGGAGTTTCGTGGTGTGGTGAGGAGGTCGTGTGGAAAATAAAAGAATCGTTTCTTTTTCACGGGCTGAGAAATTCTTTCTTTTTCTGCTCTTAGTAAGAAGAAGAGACTGAGTTGCACTATTAATTTGTTATAAGTGAGAGTGGATCAGTTCCTTCAACCGTCTTTATGTGTTTTTGTGATACGTTCGCAGTCATTGTGTTGCGAAAGATAAGTGAGTGTTCGTTTCTGTGGGCGCAGAAAGGCCTTCGGGTATATCCTTCTGCTATTCTAGAGTCTATTCCCGACAAGTTACGAGCTTATGTAACTCGCAGTGCACAGTTGTCGGCGATCCGGTGACTATGGACCCACCAATTGCTAGTCGCTGCGCTCGCTAGTCCTCTGACTGCCGAACTCGCTAGCAGATTGCAGACAGCACGCAAAGCAGGTAGGCTTCATATTAAAAGCAGTTCTGAAAAAGCAGTGTCCCTTTCCGTTTGCTCGGATGGCGCTAGCACGTCGTCTGTGCAGACAGGTTATGTGAAAGCCAAATTTGATTATGTTGCAATTCTCACGGGTTATTTTAAACGTTTGCCAGATTCTAATATATGTACATACATACACAAGTAAAGTACCTCCCTTAAAAAGTTTTGCACGAAATGTGTTTGCATTTATCGATCAATAAGTCGTATTCACAACCCAATAATTTTCCGACGCCTTTTTAAACGTAGTTGCAAAATCAACAATCCTTGGAAAACAATTGGCACAAGAATTCACTAAAAAAACATCATGATATGTTCCCTTTGAAATTTGAATTGTACTAGCAGTCTGAACACTGTAATTAATCAGCTGTTTAGACCTGCCTAGCAAGCACACCGAGGCCTTAGTTTTACCAATCTTCCGCGTCTACGAACGCAACTTCCCACAGAAGAAAGCTGTATTCAAAAACCGATAGCCGTACACTTTACCTTAATAAACAATCCTCTATCTGTCATGTGTCAGGCTCACTCATCTCCGCGTCAAACGGGCCTGGCCACGTAAAACGGGCAGTCGCCACCTCCACCGTGGCTGGCTTTTATTCTGGACATCATGGCAGAACAAGACAAAAAGGGTTTCTTCACTATTTCGGGCAACCTATCCACTCTTCATTTTACTTTACACAACGAAACGTGAATGTATTGTGATTAGTATCGCAACACTGAAACGTTTTGCAGGCTGGCACGAGCGATGCTGTATCCTTCAACGTGGCGGAGGAGGCTAGTTGCATTTTCGTGCGACCGATGGCTCTCTTGTATTTACAGGGTCTATAGTGCCGCTTTTGTAGCCGACCAGATTACCCCAAAACTTGACGTTCGAACATTTTCAATCGTTTTGACCGTGCATTTAGTTTCTATCAGAAAACTGAAATTTCCATATATGCACACCTTTAATCTTCGCTCGCCTTGCAAACTTTTAATACGGTATACCAATTTATTTTCGGACGAAAAACCCGTGAGATTAATCCGGACATGCAAAGCTGAAGTTAATCTGCCATTGAAGAGAGAAATTTCGTTCCCGCTTGAGAAGGACACTTTGGAGAATGCACCGCTAATCACTCAGTGGGTGATTTCAGATAAGATTGACCAAAGGATGGCTGGTCGACATTTTTCAATCAAATGCTTTTTATGTCATTTTCTAGTGTCTGGCATAAACGAATTCACACTTGGTTTTGACTATAAAAAAAATTGGGGACAGGAGAAATCGAAAGGCATGAAGAGGTGGACAGTTGCATTAACGCGCACTGATGGAGGGGGCACGTTTGAAAGTGAATAACTAAAAACATATTTTTATAAGAATGCTAAAAATTTTTAAAAACAAACTATGGGTTCATCTTGCTTGTAATATTGAGTAATGTTATGCATTTTAGTTTTATTTATTTTTCTAAAAATCTCCAAACATGCTTGCTCGAACGACAAATGGCAAATTTTGGAGGCCTGTATCTCATGAAATAATTTAATGATTATCATATAAATTGCAGGTAGTATTCTAGTTATATATGACTATTATTTAAAAAATACATAAGGTATCTCAGTGATACAATAGTTGGGATATATTTAGGCAAACATGGGAAAAATATCAAACAACACAAAATTCCCATGCACATAAAAAAAAACACCTTCGATTTTTTTTCAATTTGAGTATCCTGTCATACTCTATTTCGGCACTCATTTCTATTAAAAACATGTTGCATTATTTTATTGAAAAAGAAGACACATCTTCCTAAAGTATGGTCCTTTTTCAAAGCCTACACTTAGAGGTGCCCTATACGAGAAGTGACTCTGAGTTCCAGTTTCAGGAAACTAACACATCTTTCATATTTTTATTCTTATGAGGTCACTGACAACTAGAGAAATCGGTCACACACTAAAAGTAAGGAAAAACTATATACAGCATTTTATATACAGCGTACAAGGTATCATATTAGAGACTAGTGATTCGAGAAAAGATGATGCAGTCTGAAGTTTTACTTTCCCCTATAATTTATATTTAAAATGAAAGAAACAACTTTACTTCCACACACAAAAATAAAGATATAAAACTTTTTAGGTTAGTTACGTATTTCCGGGGACAAACCATTTTAGGTGAGCGGTGCCACCGCGCCGGACTGTAAGAGCTTCGATACTCTCGGTGTACGAATGGATCGCGGCAAGCCGAGATATTTTATCCTGCGAGAGGATAACTTTTCGTGATTATCATACGGTGATCAAATAACAATTATAAGCTATCATCAAGTAAAATAGGAGGCTAAATTCATCGCGAAGAAAACTATCATAAATTCAAAATGAGCATTCAAAATGAGCAGTCCTTGGGACATCAAATTCGACACTTTACAATAGGGCTTTCCTCGATGTACCCATTTAATAAAGTTTCTTCTAACCAGATCCGACTGTCCGTGCTACATGTATGTCACAGGTTCCTTTTGTTGATGACTTGCACAGCCGCCACGCGTGCCAAAATTGAATGCCAGGAAAGGCGCGCACCGTCAACCACTCTTCTTTTTTTTGTTGACGATAACGAACAAGCTCATTTTCGTCTAGATACGCAAGATGCACCCAGTTTCTCAAATAAAACGCACACCATTGTCCTGGCCGTCTGAATTGCGTTTATTGAACGTTCTCTCGGGTTGTTCAGCGTGGCCTGGTGCTTCAAGAGTCCGCCAACTCTGTCGCATGCATTTTCCCATGTCCAGATGTAGAAAATAACCACTGGGCTTGTGGGCAATCATTCTGTGCAAACTGGTGAAGCTGGTAGCGATTCTTAAAATGACTGGCGGCCCCGTCACTTACGTACGTCACGTGCGAGTATACCGCAACGTTGTCTTCAACCCACTCTTTTACTTTTTCTAGAGTCAAGCACGTCAGAGCGACGTCGTCATACAGGCCCTCACTGATGATAGCAACGCTGTTTGCAGATTTTCTTGTCGTCACTACACATGTAAATATCGTAACTTTTTTTTCTTCAGTGGTATGCTTTAAGTTTGTCAGGAAGCACAATGGTCCAGTTTTCAGCAAAGTCAAAATGACAGACAATGCTCCCGTGTTGCATGCATGCAGCTGCTTTTCATCGTAGGTCGCTTTATCTTGCGTTTGTCGGATATGCTTGTGAAATATCCAACTTTCAACAGTTACTTCAACGACTTTTAGGAAAGTCTCAGGATTCAATTTTTTTTTCACAGGGTCGCCTGACTCCCATGTTGTAAGTACAATCTCTTCATCGTCTGGGATATGAAGTTCCTCGACTGTAGGAGACTGGCCTTTTGGGCAGTGATCACACTCTCCTTAAAGAAGACTTGTTAGTGGGTCGCACAGAAATGCTGAGTTCATTTCACCAGTGTTGAATGTTGAGCCAGTAACCTTCTCTACAGTGGCAAAACAAAGGTAATAATTGGCGCAGCGCACACAAACGCACATTTCCAATTGTGGAATACATTTGACCCATCTAGGGCGCAAGGAATAAAGTTTCGTTAGGCGAACGCCGAAATCAGGATGCTTGTCTTTGTATACACGAAAGGCATCTCGGATTGAGCGTGTCAGGAAGTGCTTCGGCACGAACGTTTTCTCCTCGTCGAGCATGACAGAGATCACGTCCTTCTGGTTGGGACCTTGGCGCAAACATTGTAGCTCGTCTTTCGTGAAGTACTCTAGGGCAGCAGACAGGTTCTCAGGGCTCACCTTGCGCCTCGTGTAAGGATCCGGCTCATACCACACGCCATGCTTTTCCCTACCTAAAATGTAAACACTGTCGCCATGCTCACCTTTCCTAGGTTATTATGGCGACAGTGTTTACGCTCTATTGTATTTAGGCGGGGCTCGAGTATTTGGGGGTTGTGCTCTCTGTAGGTCTGCCTCTTTGTGCCTGATATTATCGCCCGCGAAGCCAGCGAGTGGGATGGCGACAGGCACGACAGTGAACAGGCATCAGCGGTCATATTTTGCTGGTTGAAGCGAACCCTCTCGCCCTTAACAGCGAGCGGGAAAATTCGAAAAAAAGATTGTATCGGCCGTTTTGCCAGAACTAGCGACGAGTGTCGCCTGCTACTTCCGTCAACCATTGCGCCATAATCGTGTTCTTCGCGAGGAAATGAGTTTTGCTAGTCACAGCACACTATCACGCAGATAGGGGACGCTTGAATGTGTTTTTATTCCATATATACGTCAGGGATATATATAAGCGAGAGAGAGAGAAATGGAGATAGAGGGTAAGAAAGAGGAGCATATAGTGCCATAGGAAAATGAAGTAAACAAAGTTCCCAGTTGCCGATGGCTGCAGGATCTTTTTTCGGATCACTAGTTCGTAATATGATAGCTCTTTGTACACAGTAGCGTCTCCTCAATTCTAGTGTGTGAACGATTTCTATAGTTATCAATGGCCTTATTTGAATAAAAATATATAAAAGATGTGTGTTAGTTTCATGAAACTGGAACTCAGAATCCCTTCTTGTATAGGGCACTGCTAACTGTAGGCTTTGAAAAAGGACCCTACTTTGGGGAGTTGTTTCTTCTTTCTCAATAGAATAATGCAACACGTTTTTAATACAAATGAATGTCAAAATAGAGTATTCAGGATACCCAAATTAAAAAAAAAATCGAATGTGTTTTTTTTTTTTATTTGCATTGGAATTTTTCGTTGTTTGACTTTGTTCCCATGTTTGCCTAAATATATCCCAATAATGGCTACCACTCAAATACCTTATTTATTTTTTAAATAATAGCCATATATAAGTAGAATACAACCTGCAAATGATATGATAATTATAAAATTATTTCATGAGATACAGGCCTCCAAAAGTTGCCATTTGGCGTTCGAGCAAGCATGTTTGGCAATTTTTAAAAAACTAATAAAATTAAAATAAATATTATTACTTTATATTAGAAGCAAGCTGTATCCATAGTTTGTTTTTAAAAAAAGTTTTAGAATTTGTCTAACAATATCCTTTTAGTTATTCACTTTCAAACGTGCCCCCTCCATCAGTGCGCGTTAATGCAACTGTCCACCTCTTCATGCCTTACGATATTCCTGTCCCCAAATATTTTTTCTGGTCAAAACTAAGTTTAGATTCGTTTATACCAGACACTAGACAATAGCATATAAAAATATCAGTTGATTTAAAATGTCGACCAGCCACCCTTTGGTCGATCTTATCTGAAATCACCCCAGTACTGATCACCCGCCGGCCGGTATAACGCTCAGCTTGATAAGGTGGTCGAGACGCTTCAAGACATTCGAGTCTTAAGCTGTCGATGAGCATAGAGGCTATGCAGATGAAGCATACCTTGTAGCTGGCATTTTATTTTTTTAAATCATTAAAGTTTATTATAGCCTTTGCATCATGCACGAGCGAAAAGGCATTATATTTAATGTGGTGAAAAGGAACACTAATTTATTTCGTAACTGGGTTTAGAGTGTCAATATTTAACTGGAATTCTAAACAACTCGACAAAAGTAAAAATTTTATTCCCTCCACCTATAAATAAAAAGGAATTATAAAAAAGGTGAGAGGTGCGGAAATTACATTTTCAAATTAGAAGCGAGTCATATAATCTTTAATAACTCATATGGCCTTGAAGCACACACGTTAAAAAACTCATGAACGGAAAAATCACCATCACTCTAAGGGGAAAAATACAAACAAGATATCTCTTTCGAGAAAATAAATATTTTGACGCAATCTACGACGTCACCGATAAACAGACACAAATTAAACGTTCTCTTTTTCACTCACTTTCGCAATCCAAACGCCAAGAAAGAATACCCTTCGTGCCGGCGAATAAAAAAAAAAAAAAAGAAAGAAGATAAATAATCGAGCTCGATTAAATTTTGAACCGAATTTCATAAACGCCAAACTGCGGTGCTGCCCGAAGATTGTCTGCATGCCAATGAGCTGGCATATTCGACGCGGGCCAACGGCGATGTGCGCGGATCCGCAGCCCATTTATGACCCGAGTTACTGACCGCAGATATGATCGTTTTAATGGCGAAATGGCTTTAGCACGCAGCCCTCTTCACCCCCCCCCCCTCCCTCCCCTCTTTCGTGTGTCGTAAAATATGGCATGCGCAACTACTACGCGTCTGGGAGAGCCATCCATAACAGCCGGAAAGTTATTTCATCGGCCCCGGCAACATGTGCCCGCCGAATAACGGCGTCTATCGTTATGGGGGCAATTGAAGGCTGTATTGGCCATCAAGACGCATTTAATACTGTTTAAGTACTGCCATATAAAAGAGAAGAATATGTACTTCCAAGCACTGAAGGGAATTTGAGTGCTGTAGTTGAAATAGACGCAGCACCATAGCGCTTTCAACTTTAAATTGAGTAAAATTAACATTGCATAGTGGGTTCAGTATGCGCAATAATTAAAACCTCTTTTTTTCTCTAACAAATGACAACAACAGCCCTAGTTAATCAGCATTAATATTCTCATAATCTGTTCATTTTGTGTGCTCATGTATCGTTTCTTCTCGTATTTTTAGGGTTAGTGAAGTGTGTTTTGTTTTTCTTTTGTAATGATGCCTTTAAATGTCAACTTACTTCGCTAACGGAAACAGCGGAAAAAATATTCAGTTCATAGACCCCTTTCCAACGGGCACACGATATGCTACTGCCCCAATTAGCCGACGTTACGAATTTCGGTTATTAATTTTGTGCACTTTAGTGTAAACATGGATTGGAGACGAAAGCTGGGAGAGCGTTCGGTGTCAAATCGGCCCCAATCAGTTGCTTCGCTTCGAAAGCGATGCCCAATATATTCTGACCGTCATACTTTGTTTGACGGGGGTTTGTAAAGCGACATGGTGACGAATACTACCACGTTTTGTTTCCATAATCTAATTACCGGCTTTTAAAAGAAAAGAAAAGACTTCGCGAGACATTTTTGTAAAGTGAGTGGAACATTTAAAATGGGAAAATTTACTTTGCGGAGCGCAAGTTCGTCTGCTCCTTGCGCAGCGGTTGCGGTGACGTCGAAAAGACGCCGAGCTCTGATTGGCTCCGATTGGAAGGATAGTGGCTAGACCTCAAGGCAGCTTACTTTGAGGTCTACCCACTACCCCTCCAATCAGAGTCAATCAGAACTCGGCGTCGTCCTGACGTCACCTCAACCCCTGCGCAAGAAGGAGACGAACTTACGCCCTAAAAAGTCTTTGAAAGTTTAAGAAACGCGAAACCTAACGAGTGCCGAGCCCTCCTAAGATCTACCAGCTGTTTGGAACACAATAAAATACGTTGTTGATTGACTCATTGATTATTTGATTGATTATTTCTTCTTAGCCAATGGCATTTCGTCATTAGCCGAGAAAAACACCGAAGAACGAATCACGAAGCAAGAAGCGTCAACATAATACGCCACAGTCTGTGCTTCTGCTTCACTGCATCGCACATCCTCACGGAATCAATAAACACTCATTTTCGTAGCTGATGAGACGTTCGCGATCCACGGAGTCTTGTTTTTTAGGCATGCATTAAAAAAAAAATATATGAGTAAGAGTATTCGTTTAGAGGAGCGGTTGTTGAAGATGCAATTGAGTGTGTTTTGTTATTTTGTTTAGTTAAGAACCAGCATTGTTAGGAACATTTCAGAAACGTGCTATGCGAATTCTGAGAGTGAACGAGATGCTGAGTTTTATTCTAAGAACTGACAATTGGTACGATACACCATCGCGCGTTCCAATGTTGGACAGAGGAGACGCCCGATGCCGTCTGTCACGGAACCCAAGAAACAAAAGTCGGGCCAGCAAGTAGATTTCTAAGCGAAGCTCCGTAGCCCGGATTCCCCGGGGTGGTAGGACATCTACCCCGGTAACGTCGAGGTTGAAATGAATGGCTTTATAATGAGAATTCAATAGGAAGTTTCCCTACGAGCGTGAGAGCAATGACCCTACAGAAATAAACGCAAAAGAAAAACACACACAAAAAAAGACTCGTTTTCAGGCTCTTTCGAGGCCGATGAATCTCGTTGTCGCCAATAAAATGTCAACGGACATACACACTGCAGTGTGGTCTTAAAAAAAAAGATAAAACAGATAAAACGCGTTTTTTTCTAAGTGTACCTATTCAAACCGACTTTCAGCAAACACTCAGTGTGCTCCAAATAGTCATGTCATGGAAACGATGGGGCGTCTCTTTTGTTTCCGTTGTCTGTTGCACTCAAACAGACTTCAAATGGAGAGCATGCGTCGTTTCGGAGGTGTTACGAGCCGCATACATACATTTCCGGGTCGTTTGTGTTTCGGCATTGAGTACGACGCCAAAGTGCCCAGCGACAGTGCGCGAAAACGGACAGCCTTAGCGTTCGCTCCACTCAAAAAGGTTTTCAAGTAATACAGGCACGTGGCTTCAAAGTAAAAATATTGCGAGTGGTGGAAACACGGATTTCTAGTACCCTGTAATCGGAAAATAATGCATTTCGGAATATATGCCTAAACCTGGATACTTAGAGGATAAAAAAATTATGAGCCATCCCACTCTGTGCAGGTGGATGACCAGCGAAGCAGTTTAGAACGCGACACAGACGTGACGAAGAGTTTTAAACATAGGTACGAACACATTTATTGTCTCGATTGGTGGTCATCGTGACGAACGGTGGACACACGCATGTCGAGGATTATCGCCGCCCGGAAGAGCCAGAGGAAACTAGAGACGCGTGACTGAACCACCACCCGGCGGAAGGAAAGGAAACTAGGCACTCAAGCCGCAAGCGGCTTGGAGCAACGACAAAAAGAGGGCGGTGCGCTTCCATCCTTCTCCTCCTCCTCTCCTCCTGCCGCTGAATTTGTTCGTGGGTGACGTGACACGAAGTCGTGACGTCATTTTCCCAGCTAAATTTAGCGAAGACACTGAATTGTTGTTGAGGTCACGTGAAGTCAATTTCCCCGCTAAATTTAGCGGGAAAATATCCCAGCCTAATTTATGGTTAGGGTCCCGTGGATTTTTCGTGTGCGGCAACAGAAACGACGTCACGTCTTCGAGACGTCACGACTTTGTGTCACGTGACGTCAATTTTCCCGCTAAATTTAGCGGGGAAACTGCATTGGTGTTGAGGCAACGTGACGTCAATTTCCCAGCATATAGCGGACAATTGACATGTGACGTCACGCCTTCGTGACGTCATGTAACGTCACGACTTCGTTACGTCATGTAACGTCACGACTTCGTGACGTCATGTGACGTCACGAAGTCGTGACGTGACACGAAGTCATGGCATCACATGACGTCACAAAGTCAAGACGTGCGTGGCTTCGTGACCGTCACGAAGCCGTGACGTCATTTCTGTTGCCGCGCATGAAAAATCCACTGGACTAGGATGCCTCATTGTCCTTATGTTTAGGGTGATGCCACCCTTTGTAGCACCCGATGCCGACAGCACGCGCTCATGGGGAAAATACAAAGAAATCGACGAAAACAAAATGTACGATAAGGAAAGAGGGACATTTAAGACAAACAGACAAGACAGGCTTTCACGGCCTGTCTTGTCTGTTTGTCTTAAATGTCCCTCTTTCCTTATCGTAAATTAATAACCAACACGCTCAACCATCTACAACAAAATGTCGCCATAGCACAGTCAGCGCCACAAACGCGTGCAGGGACACACTCTTTCACACGCTTCTGAACAAAAAAATAAAAATAAACGTGTGCGACAAAATGGTGAGATGCCACCACCCTAAGCAAAGCGCACATGAAGGCACCCTACACTGGACACTAGGCTTAACCAGCTTCGCTGTAACATAGCGAGAGTCATTCGATAATTGTCGCAAGACGTCCAACTGTGTCTGCTGGCGCCATGCACTTCGCAAGATACTCCATGAAGTTTTGTGGAGCGTGAATGCCCGAGTTCTTATCTGTTTGAGAAAGCTAGCATATACTAGCGTGAGCGGGCAGTCAAATGATTCGGAAGGCGCAGCACATATTCTTGGTAGTCACACAGACACTGGGATATTCTCCACCTCACTGAAAGAAGAAAACGCTTTTCAGATAGAGACTCAGACACGGGATTAAGTTGGAAACAAAAACATAAAAATATTTTTACAGATTTCTAAGAATATGTAAACTCTAGAGCTTCATTATAATTTGGTAATTGTAGCCCATTCCGGCAGCTTCAGAATTAAGCATGCTGACGGTCACGTTGAAACAGACTTTTCAGTAGATCATTTATTTTAATTGTTCGCTCGATAATGAGCGAAAGACGTATATCGAACCCTGATTCGGTGTGCCTGCATGTAATTATTTCCGCCAGCTTGCATCTTTGCCTATTCGCTACTGCCGCCAGTGCCAAATAAAGTTAAGGCTAAATTAATAGGTCGCTTTGAGTGCTTGTAACGTTTGGTAACTGAAAGTAATTGTAAGACTTAAAAAGTAGCTTAGACAATATGTCCCGTCGAATATAATTGGCCTAAAAGGTCAAATGTAAAATTTCCAAGGTCAAGCGTAACATTCCGTCGTAACGTCACGCGGTAACTTGCTATTCTGGGCCGGTTTGCTGATGGGGAGAGGGGGGAGGGGGGGGGGGGTTTCCTGTCACGTGACCGGCTCCGTAGGTAGAAAGTACCTAGAGTTCAAACCAATTCCGTCCAGCAAATGTAAGCGTTGGCTGTTGCTTTCTTTAACTCTCGCTTAACACGGCCTTCACCAAATATAACTTTACATGCTGCTCCTAAAGTATAGACCTTTACACCCTCCTTCGCATGGGCGCTTCCAGCTTGGAATCACATGACTCGGCCGCCATAAGGTGGCTCCAAATCGTCGCTGTTCTTTCCTTCCGAGCCCTGGCGAAGGCGTTGTATGCCTGTTTTTCGTCGCGTTTTACCGCGATTGTTTACAGCGGAGTTGTTAAAGGCTAGTTTCCCCAGGATCGTGTCCGGTACCAAACAAATGTCGACACCCGTGGTGGACACAACACTCTGGTTGCCGCCGTCACTCATAGATGGCGGTAGCAGTACACAGTGTTGTGTTTGCCGGCTGTCTGCTTGCCGCTGCCGCTCATAGATGGCGGCAACATTTCTTCGAATAAAGAAGAGCTGGAACGGAACGAGCGGCGATGTGCGCAGAAGCGCGAGTGGTTCCGCAACCGCCGTGAGGCCGCTGTCGCCTTAAGTTACACTGCGTCGAGCGCTTCAGATTCCCTTGCGAAAGAAGAGCAGATCGCTCGCCTGGAAAGCCACCACCGAGAACAGAAGCTACGTCTCCGCTGCTCTTCCTTCTTCACTAGAGTGAAAAGGGCTGAAAGTTTTTTTGTTTTGCTTTGTGAAGTGTCATCTGATACTTATTTTTACTACCTAACTGCATGCCACAATTATGTGCACAAATTCAGCACTTTATTTTATAACAACTTTTGACTATTTGCCCCGTCGGCATATTGGACTATGTGTGAGGAAGGGAATCAGCGTTAGCACTGGCGCACTTTGAGTATGCAGATGGCCTCAAGACAGACGAGGGTTGAGAGGCAAATTATTTATGATAGCGAAAATTTGCTTAATAAAAGTGGTTAAGTGGTAGTGGCGAAATAAGAGGCGCAAGGTATCTTTATGATCACGCATTTACGGTATTTAAGAAGAAGGCAAATATAGTCAACGCAGGTAGTCACTATGTCTGTTTCTTGAAAGCATCGTGGTTTGCCTTCAAAACAAATCCAAAGGAGTTGCTTTTGATTATATAGACGAATCATTTTTGCGGTATGAACATTCGCTTGATCTGTATGTTTATGCATTTAAATAAACTATACACTGCGCTCGGTCTAATGTCCGCAGTCATTAAATTTTTTTTAAGATACGCAATTCAATTAATTTATTTAGACAAAAATGGTTGGGCCCCTCCGATGCAAAAATGGGTCGAAGACAGCTTGTGAGTGCCTGAAAAAAGCGCCCGATGCACGCAATACGTGAAGCCGAAAAGAAGCCGTCTGTGTGGCAATAACTCGAGGGCAGCGTTGTCGATGCCGGGTTTACTCTCGATAACGCTGAAAGTAAAACGCGTATCTGTTCAAACAAATAAATATCTCTCTTCCGAAATCCATAAAGTGATGCCTTGCATTTGAGTTGAGCCAAGCTTGCTGGAAGTCAATTCTCTTGCGTCATTTAATTAATTTTTTTAGCAAATTATACGGAATACAGACGTCAGAATTAATGTAACGTGTTTGTCCCTTATCTCGTATTCTCAAAACGCGGTAAGGAAATGTTCGTATAACAAATAGTTTCCCAAGGTCAGCATTGTGAAATGCTGCTAATTAATACTTTAGCAGGGCTGATAGGTATAAAAATTTGCCACTCGGCCTTGGATGAACCATCAAAACATCTCTCGAGTACTTACTATCTTTAAAGAAACCGATGGAGACAATATCGCGGCTTTTTTACATTTCATGCGTCATTGCAGGGGGTTTACGGTCGGCAAATTTCACAAAACGTTGGTGTTCTTTATAACCGAAAAGTGAGCACTAAACTTGCGAGTTCCTCTGCTCTCTGCGATTCAGCACATTGTTAGCCAGGCCGTTGGCCTACTTTTCCTCTGTGCCTCTAAGCACTAGTCTCTTCAATCGTTTATTTCTATAGAAACTAGTATGAACTGTTCCGCCCAGTACGGCCGCAGACATCGGTAATCCCACCCCGGCTTGGTTTCATCCGTTTCGCCGCCGAACTTGGCCGAACGAAGAACATTATCAGATAAAGGTGCTCGTAAAAACGTCCACAATTTAGGCTGGTGACGACGTCTTAGTTTTCGTGGGATACATATAAATGTATCCCTTCAGTACCAGAAGGGATAAAGTTATCCTTGTTAACACAGGTCCGGGTGTGTTGGTTGCTCATGTGTGCTTGAGTGACTGTTTTGCGGGTAAGCTGTTCCCCTGTACATTTATTCCTTCTGTACCAGAAGGGATACATAAACAAAAGGGATACATATAAATGTATCCCTTCTGTACCAGAAGGGATACATTTCTATCACAAAATCAAGCGAAAGCGACACAACACACCAACACAGCTGCGAGGCCGCTAAAACCGAAACCAACCAAATTGAATCCACCTTTTGGCGCTGCGTGTGTCAGCGCCCTCTGTCCACCGGTCAGGTAACTACGGACATGAAAAGGTCTTTACAAATGCGATTCATTTCGCTTACAATCCAAGTCTGTTCACCCTTTTTTTTACCCGAAAGGCTCGCACTTAAATAATCGAAACGAGAACGGACTTACGGCAGCTTTTTTGCCTGCAAGGTTATTGGCGACGTGCGCGACCGAAAGCGTCGCTGTGGTCGGGCTTCCACGATTGGCCGAACGCTGACTATTACGTCAGAAAAGGATTTATCATCGACGGAAATAAGAGGAATGAAAGAACTTCAATTTTGACGGTGTAGGCAGTGTCCCTTTGAGAGCGCAATGATTTCAAGCTTCCACCATGCTATTTACAAACACCATCGAACTTGTTGTTTGCAAGGTAATGACGTCACAAGGGGGAACCATAGGAGGGCGCCACCAAAACATCTCGCCGCTAATACTTCGTTTGAGCTTAAAGGCGCCCTGAAGAGGTTTCTGAGGTCGCCTAAATATGGCGATAACTCACTCTGCGGGCTCTAAGCATCCTAGAAATTCATAAGTCATAACGATGCCCGGCTGAGTTTTCTATTACAAAAAACAATCAAATGTCAAAATTATCTCCGACGATGGGAGAAGGATTGTGCCAGCATCCAGGACGGCATGTAACCAATGAAAACACGACATTTCGTTCAGATTGCAAAGGCTGTTATTAAAAATGTGTATGATTTTGTAGATGATAGAAGCAAGTAAGAGTGATCGAAACGAGTTACTTTTCTGTTGAGAGGAAACATACTATTGCAATAATCGTCTCAGAAAACAACGAACTTCGTTGTCTTTTTTGTCTTCCGCGGGAATGATGTGTCCGGTCGTCAGCTCCTGAGCACTCGAGCGCGCTCACCCTGTGTTGAATCCTAGTCCGGGCTGTATAGACCTTTCCAATGTTTACAAAATCACAGTCCAGCGTGCGATCTTCACAGCCCAGCACGTGAGTGTTCGTCGCTTCGGAAAGCGAGCAAAGCACGCGCCATACGCACGAACGCTCGAAATGGCACCGGTCACAAACTCGTTTTTGGAAAGGTCTATAGAAGTTTGCAAAAATGGCGTCCCGACTGGTGCCCCACACGTGCAAGCACGTGTAGCGTGCGCGTGAACGTAGCTTTGGCAGGCTTGCAAATGCACGCGGTAGCTCGCCCGAGCGGCAACATGGCGGCGGCCAGATGCCTTGTTTGCAATCGTCTATAGACCGACACGCGGAGCGACTCTGTTTACCAACACGGCCGGAAGGCCGCACATGCGCGGTAGCTATGTGGGCAAAAGCAGCCCGGCTCTCCGTGTTTTCGCCATTGCGTTCTATGGCGTGCGCTCGTTGTTGACGTTGTAGGGACGCTTGTATCTTTATTTGTGCGTCGTATTTCCTCACAACGTATGTCGTATGCTATGCCCGACTATTTGAGCTCGCTGTCCGAGCCTGAACGCCAGCGGTATCGAAACAAACTGCGTGGACGGCGTTGCCTAGGAGGATCCGTACGCCGTAAACAAGGCCTGTTGGACTTCCGACGTAAAGTTGCTGCCACCGAAGTCGACGGCTCACGTCGTCGTTTATTTAGTTTTTTCGCCAAGCCAGTTCACGGCCGACACGGTGCAGGCGTACAAGTCTCTCGAGGCCTACGATTACTTCGAGTAGGTTTCCGCACTGCCGGCGGGATCAGCAGACTGTGGGTCTGCGGAAGTGTGCGTATTCATTAATTGATTAAATACACACAGCGTCTTCAAGTCAAGGTATGATATTTTTCCTACCCTCATGACCACAAGGCATTACAAGCAGTAACGCTTTGTCCGTTCTGCAGTCTTGGCGGTAACACGTTACAAGTAACGGCGTTGTTGGTAACGCGTTACTTTTTTCAGTAACGTAGTAACCTACTCGTTACGTTTTCGACGCAGTAACGGGTAACGTACTTACGTTACTATTTCAAGTAACGTAGTTACGTTACTCGTTACTACTTCCCAAGTCTTAAAGAAATTACACTTCAATTTTTATATGTTTTAGGCGTCAAGCCATGTTTTTCTTTGCGTTTTTTCTCGTGAGTATTTAGGTGAAACCGTAAAAAGAGATAGAGTAATTATGTTCAGTTTCTGCATGAACATAATGTTTCTTGATATTTGACCTGTATCGTCAAAACCGTAAAATGTGCTAAATCATAATTTAAAAAAAGTAACGCAGAAGTAACAGCGTTACTTTTTATCGGTAGCGGTAACGCGTTCCTTTTTTTTTAGGTAACTTAGCTCAGTAACGCGTACCTTTTATTTGTAAGTAACGAGTAACGTATTTCATTACTCTTTTTCGGTAACGCCTACAACACTGCCGTTCTGTCGCCGATCCCCTTCTGACGGTAGCACGGGCGTAGCAAGCCTCCGACGAGCGCTTGGCCGATGCTTTGTGCGCGAACACCGTGGGAACAAAATGCGGGTGGTCTCGAGCAGACGACGGTTTCCCTGCACATAAGCAAGCTTCGGGACGGAGATTGAAATGGAAGCCGCACTTTCCTTCAAGAAAGTGTTTGCCGCACAAACGGTCGTTCGCGCGAGGCGACCATTCTTTTCAATCCACGGATATTATCCACCTTCTATGCCTTCCAGAGTCTGCCGGGAACTTGTGGAAACTCACCCCCCTACTTTTTCTGTACATTTCGGTGCAATTAACGGCAACACAGCTTCGCGGTATGCTGAAATGCTATGACGCCCATGCGAAACGTGCGCGCTTTTGCCCACACCCCCCGGCTCCGGCGCGATCGCAGCGCCGCCGCAGCTCCGTGACGTCAAGCCCGCGTGTCGGTGTATAGACCCCTTTCGAAAGTCACGTGACAATTAAAAAAACATCTGATCCACTGCACAATGGTGGAATAGCCGACCCAGCGGAAGGCGCAAGTAGCGCGAGCGGGTAGCTCCGAGCTGTGCTCCCGCTGCACGAGGGTTTGTGCGGCCCGGTCGCAATCGAACACAAGAAGCTCACGCTTGTATCCACCATTGTGCAGGGATTCTACACCTATCAATAGAGGGCACAATTTCGAAAGGGACGAACGGCGCGCATTCGAGATATCACTACGTGGCTCCACCGGTCGGAGGCGCGAATATCCTTCACTTGCTGTAAAGTTGACATTTGGGCTAGTTGGTAGTCTAACATATTGAGGTATTTAGCTCACAAGGTAGAGAGAAGAAGGACAGGAAAGAAAAGCGCTCTTTTCTGTCCTGTCCTCCTTCTCTCTACCTTGTGCGCTAAATACCTTCACTTGCTATTGACTGACAGGGGTCCTGGTTTCGGAACATGCTCGTGCCATCGCCAGAGATGAAATCGGTCTGTTGCAATCTTTGACTGCATTTTTAATAAGGACTATTCGATGGGCGCCATATTTGTGGGTGCTGACTAGAGCGCATGCTCAGAACGAGCCCACATTAATAGCCTGCTAAGACCGTCAATCTTGATGGTGTGGAATGCACGTTGCAAAAGAACCGTGGAAGCTCGCCGTCAGCGCGCGCTCAGCAGTCGCGCACACAGCTATGGCCGCCAGTGAATACTTCTTATAGTAAATTCGGGCACGTATCGTCATGATTTAGGGATTCCTAGGATGCTTAGTTCGAGCAGAGTTAGTTATCGCCATATTTAGGCGATCTCAAAAACCTCCGAAGGGCGCCTTTAAAGGGATACTGAACCATAGAATTTAGTGTCCATAATAAGTGGCGCACGTTCTTTCTACGAGCCAACAGCCGCCGGTGTGCGCGAGCACACGCAACAAAAATGACGTCAAAGATCTCCATTCGCGGTTAAGATGGCAGTGAAATGCATGGGCTTCGGGCGAAAGGAGAATAAAGACAAGTTTTTCATCTATACAGTGGTGTCTGGTGTAAAAGGTAAGCGATTAATTGGTCTAACAAGCATGTAGCTTTCACTTGTAGAGATGAAAAGCCTGTCTTTATTCTCCTTTGGCCCGAAGCCCATGCATTTCGCTGTCCTCCAGCGCGAATGGAGGTCTTTGACGTCATTTTCGTTGCGAGTGCTCGCGCACACCGGCGGCTGCTGGCTCGTGGAAAGAACGTGCGCCACTTATTATGGACACTAAATTCTATGGTTCAGTATCCCTTTAAAGCCGAGGCCACACAGCTTATACATAATACAAAAGGCAATCTGCATACAGATTCGAACGCGAGTCACCGCGAGATCCGTGCTTCGAATGCCGCATGACAATACGTTCAAGGAGAAACCTTGGCACGCGACATTCGAACCACGGATAGTGCGGTGACTCGTGTTTGAAGACTGTCTTTTGTACGATGTAGGAGCAGTGTGACCCCGGCTAAAAGGGGCCATGAAACGATTTTGCTACATCCTCCTCCTTAGCTTTAATCCTCAACTCAAAAACGAATTGAGAAATCACGTCGTCGCTACATGCTTGGGTACCGGTGCCATGACTCCAACCTTGTACCGTGCTTTTTAAGCAACCATAAAACTTGTCATTCGCAAGTGACGACAAATTCCGTCGGGGCAATCATTGGCCACGAACGCGAATCCAAATATTCTTCGACGGATTCATTGCTGACGAGTGCATACGTCCGAGTGATACAGTTCTCGTGTCCAATGCCTGAGATGGGGTTGCCTGACGTCATTTTGGCACTGCTGACGTGCTTTGGGTACCGCGGATGTATCATAGGCTGTGTTCCAAATCTTACCCAAATGGATCCGAGTTACTCCGGCGGGTCGTGTCACGTGACAACACAGATTGAATAGCGCTGGACGTGGGTAGGTTTTGGAACGCCAGGGTAGAAAACCCTTACCCTAAAGTGAGATTGAGTAAATATTGTAACATGGGCATAGTGAAAAGGCGGAGAGCTAGCTTTTGAAGGAAAGGCGGTACAAACTAGTCCGCTATATTTTCAAATGTTCTAACTGAAAAGCTGGCTTTTGATTTTCTACCCTCTTTCTTTTAGCCCTCTAAACGATATGCGATTAGTAAAGTCCCAATTTAAAATCATTTATCCAAGCCTAAATTCGCTTCATGGCCCCTTTAAGGGGGATTCACATACTTGTCACTCAATGGGCAAATATCGCTACGCAAACCTGTGCTTCAGGAATGCACAGGAGTTTTCATTCTTTTTGATGTTCATTACGCAGACGTAATGAAGGTCGTGTGAACTTACTGAAAATCCGTCTATGGGGCCCACCAGAATTTCTTAAATGTCTTGACGTACCCTTAAACAAAGATTTGATGGGTCTGAGATATTCGTCAAGGTTTTCTAAAGGGCCTCACGTACACTTCAAAAATTTCCAAAGGGTATAAGAGATTCGTCATAGATTCTTTAAAATTCCTGTGGGGTCTGTTCCAATCTTTTCCGTGAAAGCACGGCATATATCAAAATTGTTTTAACGGGTTTGTGGGAGAGATCATTGTATATGCGTCAAGGTGAGGTGTAGTACGTTTCTTTTATTATTTCGTTTACCAGATTTTGTGAAAGGGCTTGGCTTTCGGTATGTTCGAAGTTAACCCTGGGGTGCCGGTGGCTTTGAACCCTTTGGCGACGAAGGTCGTCACACAGGCGTGTTGATATATTGTATGGTCGCACTATTCTTCGCTGGACAAAACACGCGTCTCTGCTTTGGGCGTCCGATTCACTCGTCCCAGCTCACCCGAAAGACTATCACTCTAAGGACACAAACACTCAGCGTCAACTGCAGTTCAACGCACAACGGTTGGGCATCAGCAAGCAAGCATTGGACTCAAAACGATTTGCCCTGCTTTTTGTCCTCTGCGTTTAAAACGTGCGGCGATGTGTTGTCGCAAACGAGCTTTCGGAGGCTTGACTTTCTTTGAGGAAGCGATGAAAGGAGCGCCTACTCTCCTTCTGCGGTGCTGATGAACGTTGATAAAGGCGGAATCTCTGAATCACGCAGTTGCGTAGGTCACGTGCAGAGCAACTTAGGAACAAAATGATACTACAGTTACAATAGAGTCACCAGGAGAACTGTTCTATTGCGCAAACCACCGACAACATGTGATCCCGGAAGCCACAAGAGAGGAGCAGAAATTGCAAAAGGACCTGTTCCGCCCAGTTCAGTGTTTTTTCCGGTAGGTGCCCTCCCTTTTGCTGGAGTCGCGAATACGATGCAGTAAATGCGTTACCGTTCTTCGCCAATACACGTTCAGGACAAAGTAACCCCACAGCTTTATAGACCACCACCAGACTCAATTTTGAAATTTGTTGACTCGTTTTAACATTAGTTTCTCGACTTCTCTGTCGGCACCCCTGAAGCACTAGTCTAGTCTAGTGTTTCTGGGCTTCCGGCACAATATAGAACAGGCCTATACCCCAAAAGAAGTGCAAACATTTTTTTCCGTACCCCTTTTAAAGGGTAACTGCAAAGAAAAAAAAGTGTTTTTCTAAACAGCCTAATTGGGACAAGCATGTCACAAAACAAATCTTCCGCAAAAAAACAATTTTTTTCTAGCAATATTTACGCCACAGGACGTAATTTAGTCGTGGTCACAACTTCTCCACATTTGAAAATCCCGCTCTTTCGAAGCGGGCGGAGTGGCTGTTATACGTCACTCCGTGACGTATAATACCAACTTTGTTTTGCGCGATTTAAAACGGACGAAATAGCCGCAAACTAAAACTAAGTCTCGCGCAATAAATATTGATGTAAAAAAACTTTGTTTTTGCCGGAAAAATAGTTTTGTGACATGCTTGTCCCAATTAGGCTGTTTAAAAATACACTTTTTTTTCTTTGCAGTTACCAGTTACCTTTTAAGGGTCATTGACAACCCCCGGATTGATATTGTACGCCGTCTCTAACGCTTTACAACGCATAACAAAACACACATGAAAAAAAAAATCACCACGAAAATACAATTTCTGGCGCGCGATACAGCCCATCAAAGTTTGTGTCCTCCTCTCCCAATTTGAACTCCTCCTCGCTTCTTTCTTTGGTAACGTAATTGGCGAAGGCATTGTTGTAAAAAAAAAAAATTGCATGTCTGTAATAGTTATTACTGTCATTCATAAAATGCGTTTTAGCGAAACGGCGGCACGTTTCAGATGATGTCAGAATCCAACTCCCAACGATTTAGATAAATTGAGGGTTTTCTCATAGTCCTTGTCAAAAAAGGGGCGAGAACAGATCAAGGATTATGAGACTGGCTTCTACAGCTATTCTTTGGGGTTTGCTGCCAACCATGCATTATTTTGTGCTTCATGCTTTGGGAAAATTGTGTAGCACGGCACTTTTAGAGTGGTAGTACTGGGGCAGAACTACACGCAGCACCTTTGCGACATCGCCCCTTACGTCACCTCACCAAGGTCTGCTACACGCCGTTTTCTTCCTTACCCATTTTGAAAATCGTATTAGACAGAATAACACTGCTAAAAGAAAGGGAACTGAAAAGTGACGCGTCCTCTGCAGGCGGAGGTCTCGCGAAATACTCTCGCGGTTGGACGGGTGGCACTGCAGACGAACGATTAGAGGGAAAGAATGTTAAACGGCACTTCCTGTTTAAGTCATTCAAAAAGGTAAGGAGCGCACCATTTTGCTAAGCATAGATTCGGGCGGGCGTATGAAATCAAGCTTCTTGAAAATATTTGTTTTCTCAGCAAACGCACAGTTTCTCAAGCTTGATATTTTTAGGGCGATCCCTAGAAATAATTCTCAGTCGTCTGCAATAATAATGATAAAAATCCAAGTTGGGGTTATCAGTGGCAATTTAAGTTCAAACGCAGCTGACGAGCTAATGGGACCAAACAAGCGGCGTCAAAAGCGCAAGTCACCGTGCATTTTCTGTTTACGATTGCTTTAGCCATGATAAAACACGTACAGAAGCATGATGAACACCATGATGGGGCTCTTTTGACACTGTCCGATTGGTACCCACCAGCTCGTAGCGTCGGTTGCGTCTGGACTTAAAGGAGCTGTGCAACGATATTCAATTGGAATGTTTTTCACTTTACACGAGCTTACTGGCACTAGTGGGACTCAAGGATACTCGCATGCAATGCCACTGGCCAAGAAGCTCCTTTGTTGCGGTGTAATTTCAAGGACAAAAGCGATCATTTTCATTCAATCTCTCCTTTGCAAAATTCGATGACGTAACGTGGGGATCGCAGTACACCCATATGACGATATTTGAATGCGGTTCATAGATTGGACCCGAGCATTGCGTGGGCACAAGATTTGGGCTCGTGATAATTGATAGCTCGAGAAGCATTCGGGTAGTGGCCCGTGTCCATCGCTGCAACGAGGACAATAGCCGAGCCATAACAATGTCTGGAACTCAGCGCGTGTCCTGTGCTTTTCCAACCCCAGCGCGTGGCTATGATCAACATTGGCGGCATATAATCGGCTCCAGATCACGTGGCCGCCTGTTCTGGCTGCGAGTTGAGGGCGTGAACGCTGCTCGTTTTTCTTTAATTTTTTTCTGGGACTTCTATTGCGTGGGGTGAAAACGAACTCGTGTTTCATAGGTCATTAACGTCAGGGATCCGTTCTAAGCGGTATTTGCGCATAGTAAAAAAAATGTTGCATAGCCCCTTTAAGGGGAAACGAAGTAGAAGTCCATTTTGTTTCTTGTTCCCCCCAGAGCCGATCACGTGATCTCAAAATCTCTTGCAGCAATTATAACTCCCGGGAGACATACCCGCAGTCCCAGCAAACCGGCCAAGACTCCAAAGGTATTCAAAGTCAAAAGACGTGAGTGACAATCTAAAAATGAAAGACGTTTACAACTCCCTGTAATGCCGAATTAGAGCTCAGCTCTTGAGGAGGAGGAGGGGAGGGTACGTCGAGGAGGGTATGCCCATCCTCCTCCTCCACTCCCCTTCCTCTCCTCCTCTTCCTCCTTGTCTTCCCCTCCTCCATTTTCCTCCTCCTCCTCCCCTTCCTTCCCTCCCTTTCTCCTCCCTCGTGACGTCGCTCGTGACCCTGGTGACCCTCGTGACGTCACTCGTGAAGGCCTCGTGAAGTCGCGAACTTCACGAATCAAGGTCACGTGAAGGTCGTGACCTTCGCTGTAAAGTCGTGACCTTCGTGACGTCACTCGCGGTGTCACTGGCGATCCTCGTGACTTTACACGTGACGTCGCGTGTGATGTCATTATGAAAAAAGTTCCATAATGTTACGCCGACGGCGACGACGAACGCCGCTCAAGCCGGAAACGGGAGCCTAAGAGCTGGGCTCTAAAAGAGTCTTCAGGACTCTACAATCATCGACAATCATGCTGAGGCAGCGATGCCAGTCAAGATGGTTTAAAGTATTCATATCTCAGTACTCCGGTTGCCAGAGCGAAAAACGTGCTCGGTTTTGAAGCAACACTTTGCGCTACAGCAGCTGGGGCGGCAAGCTGCTGTTGCCTTGACATTGCCTCTCCACTTATGTCCCAACGTTTTTTAGCTGCCTCTTCAAATGCGTAAGAATAAATAAAACACATCGGAAGATGGGAAGCACGAAGATACGGACGTCGCTCTGTAACATAAGGGTAAGAGGGTACAAGAGCTAGCACTCACTGCCTTATGAAGTGCAAGCCGCGGAAACAAAAAAATAATTGTAGAACTCATATATTTTTTTCTTGAGGGCCAACAAAAGACAACCCACAGTGCTAACAGAAAAACAGTGCCACAACCTGTGTTTGAAAAACTGTCAGTCATAACAATTTCGAGAAAAGCGAGAACAAAGTGCTTAGTTTTAAAACATTGTCCGAAACCAGTAATATACACTGAAGTGCAGTGCTTTGCCTCAAAATTCCGTCGATTCGCATTTGTTCTTCAACAGCAGTTATCACATTAGATACATATGAAACCTTAAGGTCGGTGTGCCGGTATATCTGCAAAACAGCCAAGAGGATTGGCGCACACCAATATCGCAAATCCGTTATTGCGTAAATAAACCACTAGCCACCGTTGAGGCAAGTAGTGCGGTTACCAGAGTACCCACATTCTCGAATGAACAACCAACGGCGATCGGCGGGATCTCACACGCGTCGCATCAGCAGTCGAGGTAAGAAAGTTGGTTCCCACCTGGTCGTGACTTCATTATGCATGTACTCAATTCGGCACTGGATTCGGCAACAGGTGCACTTTCCCCAGTTGCTTAATATAATCAAAGCATCAAGTGCATTTGCGACATGGCCGATATACATATCCGAGACACAAAACAATGCTTTGAATAGTTGTGCTATGATTTCATTTTTACTTTCATTTATTTTTATCGCAGGTACAGTACGCATTACAAAGAGGAGGGGGCACTGTAACATATAAAAGCAAAAACAATAAAAAGAAAAAAAGTAGTAATATAATTTAGTACGAAATATTATTTAACAAATTAGCAATTGAAACTTTAAAATCAGCGATATTAGTAATTGTAAACATGACTGAAGGAAGTCGATTCCAATCAATGGAGGTTTGGCGCAAGAAGGAGGTATTAAAAGTCGATGTGCCGCAAGGGGGGATCCTAACCTTTAGTTGATGATTGGTGCCTGACAATATATCAAATGGTTCTGAAAATAGCGCGCAGCGACGTGTTGAGTTATAAAGCCAAATCTCGTGAAACAAACTTAGGCGAGATAATTCTTTACGGAGGAAGAGATAGGCAAGGATGGGGATGCTTCCATAGAGGTAATGCTAGCTATGCGTGAATTGTTATAAAATATAAAACGAGCGGAGCGATTTTGATTGGATTCTAATGCAGATGCAAGGCAATGCAGATGCAAGGACCAGGGTACCAGATTAAAATCTCAAATGTACATTTAGTACGACTAAATGTTTTATAAACCAGTATTTATTAAACGGGGGCAAGAGAAACATTATTTAGGATATAACCCAATATTTCATTAGCGCTTTTATACCGACGAAGTCGACATGAATATTCCGGGAGAGGTCATTAGTTATATTAACGCCGAGGCATTTATAGAAGGGCACAAAAAGGAAGATAAAATTATTGATAAAGTAGAAAGGACAATCATCATTTGACGAGAGAATCTCATGGTTTTACATTGAGAGATGCTAGTTCCACGTGCGAGTCGTCACATCATTGGGTACCCTTGTTAATATCGGTTGGCGCAGATAGCAAAACACAACAAACCGTTTTAGAAGCGAAATTCGAAAATTGAACCCGAGCTTTGTCGTAAAAGATGTATTGTTGACCTACTGACTACATGGAAACATTAACTTTTTAACCTGAAGACCATACAACATTGCTTGAAGGCACTCGGGTTCACGACACAATTAGAATGCACAATTTATATGTGCAAACTTGGACATGGGTTCAAACATTTTCCTTGCTTTTTTTTCTAAACCAACGAGCCATTTGCTGTTTTAATAAGAATAATATAAAAAGGGAATAAAATGATTCTCCTAAGCTCTAACTCTCCTCGGCTCTTTGAGCACTAAGCATGTCATTGTCAAAATACTTGAACAAAATACAAGGATTGCGTAAATGTCGTCCTATTCACAGGTACAAGAAGTGCTCGGGTGAGGGAATTAGTCAGTCACGATACTTTTCCAAGCTTGAAGAGCTAGGAGGTAAATATAATATATGTTTAAATAAAAATAATCTTTCCGATACCAACAGTTCGCGACGTCTAAAAAAAACAACGTTATCAGCGAGGGAATTCGCACCCACTTCATATTAATCGAATGTAGTTTCGGCTTCATTTTAATACAAAAGCGGGGAACATTTTAATAAGTAATTCTATTTTAAGATAAATTCGAAACAACTGCCCGGATCTTGGTTTAGTGCCATTCGATTTAAAAATAACTAACCTAATAGATCCAAATTATGCGGAGACCAGTACTCAGACCGTCATAAAAAACGTTACATTCAGTTCTTAGCGGCCCTCCAGACGGTCAACTACTACCCATACCAGACTCGGGAAAAGTAAGGCATTTTCGTGTAGATTCTGCTTTTCCAGTTCAATCTTTTCCGGTTAAAGACGTGCACGAGCAACTTCAGGAAGAAGCCAACCGTCGTTTCAGCTAATTACCAGCTTCACCACCCTCTCCCGAGCTCGCCGTTTTCGTTTCACTTTGAATGTTTCTAACCAAGGTTTAAGCAAGATGCTTACACAACAGTTAACAAAAGCAAAAT